>JAWWMU010000180.1:19488248-19503506 GCA_035048155.1 Cinnycerthia olivascens
TACATTTTGGAGGAATCTGCTTTGGGTGACAGTAATACTGATGTTGCTACAGTAGCAATTGTCATTCTCCTAAGAAGGAAAGTTTAACCAGAGATGAAGTGGAGAGATAACATATTCCAGTATTATTGTCATCTCTCTGCACCACTATACTGAGTTGAGTTAAAGTAGTTGAAGGAAAATTAACAATAAAAGTTGAGCCTGGTAAAGCTGAAAGGAGAGATGTATCTTTCAGAGAGCAGTATTAGATGTTTCTTTAGTCCTTGCTTCTTTACTGAATCTCAGGGAAAGCAGGATCTTAATTGTTTTAATGATCTGAGGATGTGGGGCAGGAAAAAGGACATCTTAATCCAGTAATTTTGAGGCATCACCTTTCACCTGAAAGGGTATAGATACAAGGTATTTTTCTCTATGAATATTGAGGCCTGTTCATGCCATTACTTGTTTCTTTCAGTGTTTACACTTTTATTTAACAGTTGTTATATCTCTTTAATGTTTTTATTCATGTTTGGATGGTAAACAGATTCACAAGCCAATCTCGTGGATTAGTTAATTTCTAAACACCCTTGATGAACTCCTTTTAGAATTCCATTTGATTTTAGAATTCCATAATTACTTCTGTGAGCATATACAGCACCTGACAAGATGCTGAGACTCTGATGTAAGCCAAGGACACAGGAAGAACTAAGCGATTTTATTCCTCTTGAAGTATAAATATGCAGTTTTCCAATGAGGCAATTTCTGAGCAGGAAAAAAAAAGTGTGTGTATATATAATGGTAGCCATGGTTTACTGCTGTAAAGGGGGAATATGGCACATAGCTTAAAGGCGTGTAAGGACCCTGTTTCATGAATAGAAAAGTGAAGAAAATATAACACTTGCCTTGTTTTCTTTCTAGTCTGTGGTGAGACTCTCCAGTTTTCTTATCTGGAAAATGTGAATAGCAACACTTCCCTTCTTCAGTGATATTTTGAGAGCTGCAGATAAACAACCTGAATACACTCTTTTGTTGATAGCATTTTCCTATGAGAGCCTATTCTTGTTTTGCTTGAGCTCTTGGTCGCAACACATGAAAAATAAACTTTTAATTCATCACCACCAAACCCTCTGGAAGGACAACTCCTAATCAGTTGGGACATCTCTATGCCAGCTGCTCTCATTCAAGAGTTTGAGCACAGTTCATAGAGTGTTGTCATCCAGAGTGGAAATTGGTGTTTGTGCTGGTGCTAGAACTTGTGATTGCCATTCCATGTGATCTTAATGATCTTGAGTCAAGCACTGACTTTTGAAAACATACTCAAGCACTTAATTATATTTTAGACAACTGGTTACTTTTACAAGTCACATTAACCAATTCTACTTGACCCTGTACAGTTTAGATCATGTTAATGTCTTAAAAGGAAGTCTGCTTTAAACTTTTGTTTTCAATTTTATTCAGACAAACACCAAGAAACTACAAAAATAGCCCTGTAAGGATTGTGTAACAAGTTTTATTTCTTGTAATCAACAGCTATTCACCCATCCAGAGGAACAACTGTAGAAAAGTTCCAAAGAGCCAGTTATACACCCACCCACCCCACCTGCCTGCACTCTACCTCCTTCCATCCCCCAGGTTTAACTCAATCAACTTCTAGGTCCTTGACTTAAGGGATCTAATTTGCTTTTTGCACTAATGTTAATTTAGGAAAAGCATTCTGTGAAGAGATCTTCCTGTAATTGACAGTCAGATTCAACAAGAGCCTGCATTTGAGTTTAGTCCTGTTTTTGGGAGTAGAAGTATAAAGCATCTCTATGAAATGGAATGTGTCTAATTCTCTGTTACATCAAGGCCGCAACAATTTGTGCCATTTCATCACTTTCTACATCAGTTAAACAGGGATTGGTTGTTGTCCGTATGGTAAGATTTTTAAAGGAGTATAGAAATTTAGGAAAATACAGTGTTGTCTCCTACTAAATGTTTTAAAAATGTTTATTAGAACCAACTACACTGTTACAAAGTAGATTAAACTGAGGTATTCAACTACACTGTGAGAGCATATTTGCAAAGCAAATGCAAACAATAAATGACTAATGGGAAACATCTGTAGTCAATATAAAAATGACCAGAAAGTTGTTAGTAGTCTCTGAAATAGTTACAAAAACTTCACTTAAAAGTGTTTTTCTTACTTTACAAGTTATTTCTTACTTGAAATATAATTTTTAATGGAATGCATTTGAATAAAATACATAATGCATTATGTTTACAATGCTTTTGACTTTGCATTTGCCTTCTTTGTTTATGAAAGTGTCTGGAAAGGGAAAATAAGGATGCAGGGGAATTATTACCTGGATAGGAAAGCGAATCACAAAAGCAAAACATCACTTGTAGTCTTCACTGTGAGAAGAAAGGTAGGAGGGAGTTATTTCAATAATTCTGGCTAGCTCATGCTCTTACACAGCAACCTGTAGACTATGCTGTTATGCACATGCTTTGCCATTAAATATTTTGTTATGAAGATGTCAATATTCTGTTCCCTAGTTTCAAAAATAGAATGCTAAAGTGGAAAGTGCACTTGCAGCTGGAATGACAACATTTTATCTGGATTCACTTCTACCTTCACACTGGGACTGCAGCCCTACTAAGAATCTTGATTTGTAAAGAACATCTTCCTGTGCTCATATTAATGAATAAATTTCTTGTAAACTTTGAAAAACTGGGTCTTCATCTTGAAAAAAACGCATATATGAGTTTTAAACATCATTCTGACATGCAAGTGCA
The DNA here is from genome assembly GCA_035048155.1 of Cinnycerthia olivascens. NCBI lineage: Eukaryota > Metazoa > Chordata > Aves > Passeriformes > Certhiidae > Cinnycerthia > Cinnycerthia olivascens. The sequence goes on from JAWWMU010000180.1 coordinate 19,491,003, forward strand.
ATTCTGTGATATATCCTTAAATGGCAGTATCTCAATGGACAGTTTTGGTCCAGTTCAACAGCTTTCCCAAAGTGGTAGGAGGCTATTTTACTTCTAAGTATGAAAAGACTAAATTACATAAAATACTCTGCTATATAAAGATGCAGAAGAAAAAATAGATTTAGTCTGTTTTATCTTTATTTGATCTTTGCTTCCTTAAATTTTTAGTTGGTAATTTCATTATTAATAGACTAGCTCAGAGTTTCACAACTAATTAATACTTGGTTAAGCACCATTTAAAATATGATTTATTTTGTTTCCTTAAAAGTCAGTTCTAATCCCATAATTCCATCTACACTTAAATTGGCATGAAGTGCCCATCTGCCTGGAGGGAGGATTTCTTCTTTGGAGATTAGATCTGCACAAATAAATAAATAAAACTGGGTGGTTTAGCTTTGAGTGCAGATGATTCCCTAACCAGTTTCATTGGGTAGGCACAGCAGTATTAATGTCAGTATGAATGCTCAGAGGCAGAGCAGGGCACCCTCTTCAGGAGATAGTTTCATGGGCAACACTGCTCAGGGAAGTGTGGGAATTTCACTTGAACTGTCGCCCATCAACACAAATTTCTCATTCTACGTTTTGATATTCCTCAATAGGACAGAAATTCTTAGACAAAGCCCTTGAGTGAAAACCAATTCACCCTTTTCCCATGCTCATATTTGTGCCATGTAGAGACCAGAACTGGGATATTTTTTGACTCCCACATGCATGTGTCATTCTGCCCCGAGTTCCACATTAAGCAGCTCAATCAGCTGAGTGGAAGAATCAAAGGGTGTTATTGAACCACCACCTTTTTTTAAATAAGTTTTTTTTTTCCCTTGGATTTTTCATAGGGATTGCAAAAGACATATTCTTGACACCCAGACATTTCACATCCTGATTTCAAGCCTGCACTGCAAAGCACAGAAGCTTTCCAGAGTAGTGTAAATCACTGTATTTTTGTCCTCTAAAAGTAGGCTGTACTATTTTAAATGAAACTTAAAGGAAAAAGAAATCAGCCTGTGGTTGGAACATGGAAAATTTTAGTATGAGCAGCTTAAATTTGTCTGTTGTTTTTTCTAGGCTAATTGAGGCCACAAAGGATGCAATCTGTGTATGGAAAATTAATTTAGGGGGCAACACAGACTTCTTATAAACTGTGTCCTTACATGTAATGAATTTAGTGGACTGAAATGCAGTTGTTACTGTGGGAAGTTTCCAGCAACATTAGTTAGGGCTAATGTGTTTCTAGGTGGATCTGATACTGTTCAGACCAAGTATAATCCCAGTTCACATTCAAATATAATTTCAGACTTTGTTTTTTTTCATGGTTCCCTCTGCTTATGTAAGGACATAGTTTTCTTGATTTTTTAAGTATGAAAAGGTTTTATTCATTATCAGTGGTACAGCATTTGCTTAATTATGTGCAATTAGAAAGACATATTAATTTCTTATGGGTAGACTAAAAAGTGCAAAACTATTATCAAAACTTCAGCCTGTTTCTTTATATCATAGAATTTACAAAATCTAAATGAAAAAGAACCATGGAAACACTTTAGCCAAAGTAACAGAAGGAGATTTAGTGTTAAGTATTCTGCATCCGATCCCTGAAGGGAGTACGTAACACTATCATACTGTACTTGTTTAAACAAGATTATAGTTCCCACAACCATTTTAATTAATTTTTTGTTGTATACAGGTTAACATTTTTGAACTACTGTACTTGTCATTGTTGTGTCTTCATATGATTAAACGTTGTAATATTGGAAATGACTGATGATCAGTGTGAAATGGAGGACTAAACAGAGGGACCAGAACTATTATTGTCTATACACTTACCACCATATAGAATCATAAAGTCATTAAAGTTGCAAAAGACCTCCAAGATCATCAAGTCCAATCTTTGACTGAACATCAACAACTGTAGCACCTACAAGTAAACTGTACCTCCAGGTGATCTGTTCAGTTGTTTCTTGAATACTCCTGGGGATTCTAACTCCACCGCTTCCCTGGGCAGTCCATTCCATTGCAGAAACTCCTTTTCAATAATGAAATTCTTCCTTGTGTCCTACCTGAATCTCCTCTGGTACAGCTTGAACATTTGCTCTTGTCCTGTCCATGGTTGCCTGGGAAAAGCACCTGTCTCCTACCTTGCTGCAGCCTCCTCTCAGACAGCTGTAAAGAGGGATAAGGTCTCCCTTGAGCCTCCTTTTCTCCAGGCTAAAGAACTCCAGTTCTCTCAGCTGCTCCTCATAAGAGTTGTACTCCAGATCCTTCACCAGCTTTGTTGCCTTCATCTGGTCTTGCTGAATAATTTTTTTTGTTGTGAGGGGCCCAAAACTGAACACAGGACTCAGTGTGCAGCCTCACCAGTGCCAGAGGGATAATTCCATCCTAGTTCTGCTGGCCACAATTTTTCTGATATGAGCCAGGGTGCCTTTGGTCCTCTTGGCCAGCTGGACACACTGACAGCTCATGTTCAGCTGGCTATCAGCCAACATTGGTAGCTTGTATAGTCATATGAACCAATTATAATCTCCCATTTTTCCTCCCATTACTTCTATTTACATGATATTAGATGTAATCAAAGTATTGTGTGGTATGAATGAGATGTTTTTTTAGAATTGTTTGGGATCTTTGGAAATATTGACTAAAATTATCTCAAGAAAACGTTAAGCTAAGAAGCAGGTATAATCCTTATCCTAATGTGCTTGTTTTCCCTAGAGCTGGTTCTAGTTTCATAAGAGACACTTTGATTTTTCTTGTTTCTTGACAATTTCAACTTGATACCTAGTTAAAAGTAAAGAAACTCATTAGATAAATCTCTAGACCTCAGTGTTCTAAAGAAAGCTTGAAACTTGGAACCTTGAAAACTCTTTAAAGCGTAGTGATGTGGTTACAGTGGTACCTGTATGTCGATAGAGAAATATATCAAGACATGTAATGAAAGTTTTACGTAAATATATTTTCTAATGTTTCAATGTTTATGGTACTTCAGAGCAATTAACATTCACTGGATTTTGCGTAGTATGTAGTAGCTGTAGAAAAGGAAAATATTCTCTATATTTAAAAGGAAATATTCTCTATAACTAATATTCTCTTCGGGTCCTGTTTTTCTGGTAATAGACAGTTGTTTTCACTGGTTTGCTCATCATTTACTTCCTTACACCTTAATTGTCTAATTTGAAATTAATGTTCTTTTAAAGAATGTTCTCTTAAATATCATTCTGTCCACCAAGTTTCTGAAAACATGTTAAAAGCAAAGTAATCATCAGTATGCAAGGCTCTGACTGCCTTGTTCACTTGGTCTTTTGTGACTTTCCATAAACCTTGCTGTGTGTGGGCCCTTAGTAATTGCAACTTTTTAAACTTAACTTTAAAACACCTAAAAGGGCAGATATTGAAAATATACTAGTTCCAGACTAGTCTTAGGGGAGCTGGACTTGACTGCAACATGTAATATTCCTAGTAGGCCTTACTTATAATTTTTTGGGGATTCAGAGGAAAAGCATTCTCAGGATCTCTCCCCATCCTCATAAAATGTTCATTTTACAGCAATTCTCTGAATTTTCAAGTGTCCAGCTGATGTGATGTGAGTATTAGAGAGTTGGCCAATATTCAAAATATGACTTGTGGTTTATTAGTGTCCTTGAGATCACAAAGGCATAAGCTTCCCTGCTGAAGTGTTCTTTCTAATAAAAAAAGAAGCAGGAACATATTCAGGATGGAAAAAGGTACTTGAATCTTTTTTTTCCTGTTTGTTGTCTGAAACAAAAGGAAACTCTTTGAGTAGGTGGGTTTCTCCTGTTAGTACTTCTGAGGAAGCAGTTCTTCTATCTGGTCTTCACAGTAAGGCAAGTTGCAGTTATTGCAATTTAGATTGCTTTGGAGAGCTGCTAACTTTAACTGCTTATTTTTAGAGATATTTCCTGGTCATTAAACGGTGGAAGAGTCACTGAAGTTAATAGTTGTAGTTACCTCTGCTAAAGTCATTATGTAAATTCAGTGAAAGGGATGCAATTTACTGATTATGACATACTGATATTGTCCTAGGATATGTTAAAAACTGTTCTTACTGTAAAAACTGCACTAAATCTTTAAGAAGCAATTTCCTGTTGCCTACTGGAATAACAATACTTGCAAATTGGTTTTTATTGTAATGTAACTCTGTGTTATTTAAAGAGGTAAATAGCTACTGGTAAGGTGAGGAAAATCTAAGCTGCAGAGCTAAGCAAAATGTAATTGGCATGAGGTGAAGAGGTTAAGGGTTTCTGTTATAAATAATAACAGAGCTAATACAACAATATTAAATTCTGTTGTCTTTTGCTATTAGTCTGAAGATAGATCAAGATTCAGGAGGTGAATATATTCTTACGGTATCTGGCTTTGGGTCTTAAAAGATTATTCTTCAGTTGACATTAACTGGAGCAAAAGCTGAGCCCTCATCAGCAGGGGCTGTGCAGGAATGAAGTAAATCAGGAGTTGGTTCACTGCTATTGTGAATCTCTGGAATCAGGAGAGGAATTCAGTCCTTACAGAAGTCATGCTTTGGTAACACCTAAACAATGCTTTGATTGTGTTTATATCCTTGTCTATGTCCACAGACCTACTTGGTCACCAGTTGTCCATCTTTAGTCAACATCAGTCCATGCACACACTTTACCTCTTGCCTTGGAAGGTACAGAGGGGCTTTGTAACTCCATGACAGCAGGACATGGCTGTGGAAAAGTGGAGAGAGGGGCTTCTAAGCATGACTGCCTGGTAGAACGTTTAGTTATTAGCAGCTGAGATTTCAGTAGGCATTTAAGATCAGAGCATTTGCCCTGCAGTCAACCTGTACCTTGACAGAGTGTGCAGTGGGCTTGTTGCTGGCTTTACTGTGGTGATGGAGAGGTGAACCAGATTTAGGTCTCAATGCCTTGTTTGAAGTGCCATGATTATGTCTGAATTTTAGAAGTAGAAAATAGTGTTCCATCCCTTCCTTGTTTTACAGCTAACTCTGAATGTGTGCTACTGTTGCATGCACCTACTTTTCCTCTGTCTTTGATCCTTTTATATTTGCTCCATTAAAGTTATCTTTAGATTTGTTTGTTTGTCCCTGACTCAGACATCAGTCAGCTGCATTGCCTTTGATGGCTGGATCAGCCTGACATTTGTGAAAATACAGTAATTTTTCCACAGGGAGGCACCAGTCTTCTGGTTTGCTTTTCTAATGATATGGCCTCTCTGCTGGGTGATGTTACAGAGGATATGTAGCAATCTCTAACTGCAGCATTGCTTTCTGGGCTTATGAAAAAACAGGACCCACATTTTAGAAGCTCTGGATTTGTTGGAAAGAGGCATGAAAATTTCATAAGTGTTTTTTTTTTCTCTCCTCTTGTAGTCTTGAATGTCAAAGTCTTACTATGTTAACAGCTACGATGTAGGGGAGTTTGGACAAATATTTCTTGCAGATAGCTGTTCAAAGTGAGTGTTATCCACTGACTTCCAGGCAATGTATTACTAAAAACTAAACAAATAATTTGAATATTTTTATTTAAAATGGAGAGGAACTTTGACTGCTTTCTACTGTGTATGTATGCCAACTTGCATAGACAAAACTCGTAGTTGTATCAAAAAGATGTATTAGGGCTGGAAACCAAACAAGCAAAAAGCATTTCCTAGTTGGTTTTAAAAAATTTAGCTGTATCTCAGCAACAGTCTTTGTGTTCATGCTTCAGTAAGAGACTAAGTGCTGTACGCAATAAACTTACCTACTTAAAATCATAACGAGAGCATAAAAAGAATTGTTCTGTCATGGTGTAACAATATCTCATTGCACTGCTCACTTTTAAAGAAATCATCTGCATTTTTGTGGTATGCAGATAAGTATTTAAACAGTCAAAAAAGTCTTCAACATACTCTGCTATTTTGGGTTGCACTTTATAGTCCAGGAAAAAAAGTGTGGGAGGAGTAGACAGAGTGATACAATCAGTTTTTGAAAATAAAATTATATCTTCTTGCTAGGTTTCAGGAACAGATAATTTCTCATTTACAAATCTACGCTTCAGGCATAATTCAATAAAACATATAAAGCTTTTGTGGCCTTGTGAGACTCAGTAGGGCAGAAACTGGATATATTTTTATTGAACCTATCTTTCAGAAAATTACTGAGTAACAGCCATGAGCTTCTGTTTCTTTTTCAGAGCAGTATTGCAGTTTTATTATAGTAACATCCAATTACAATGCTCTGTTTAAGGCTGTTGAGCCTGATTTTGCTGTATTCCCCCTACTCAGATGCTTTGTTATTAAGTCAAACTGAAGTCTGAAATCTGTGATAAAAAGGGGTTTTAAAAAGGTCTCTGAGCATGAGCAAATGTTGATGTACTATAAAAAGAACAGATTATCCATCTTTCTTCCTTCTTTTCTAATCTTAACATTGTAATTCATCCGTCAATTTATATACACCTAGGGTTTGTATCTTTGCACATTTGTTTGTCATTTATTATTTGTTCCCAACCATTAAAGCATCATCTCAAATTTTCTTGATCTTGTTGAGTAAATTTCATGTTTAGGATTGTGGAATTTGGTTTTGTTGTGTTTCTTGTTTTGTTGTTTATTTGGATTTTTCCGAGTGTTTATTTTTGTTTGTTTCTGTTCTTGATTTGTGCTCGCCTTGTTTTCTGTTTTGTTTTGTTGGGCTTTTTTGCTATCCTTGCTCAATTACCAGTGAACAGGCAGTAAGATGTATTGAGAGACAAGAGATGAATAACACCAGAAATTTCTAGATTTCTCAAGACCATTCCTTAGGGATCTGGTGGTGGAATTGCTAGCAACAGGACTGGAGTTACTTCTGCTGTAATTACTTTTTAGAGATGGGGAATGTTCACTTCTTGAAATTTTAGGCACTATTCAAATCATTAGAATAGAATGGTGTTGGGTTTTTCTGGGGTGTTTTTTTTTGTTTGTTTGTTTTGGTTTTGTTTTTTTTTACAATCAGGTATATTCTGTAGAACATATCCAAAGGGTGTAAGGGTGTTGTTTGGAAGTTCTGTTTCTTGGGGTGTTTTTTGTTGTTTGGATTTTTTTCCCCCTCTGTAAAATCCTCTTTTGTGTTTTTCTTTATGGTACACAAAGTTTGTGACATGTTGTAAAAGAGCTGCAAAACACTTTTAGAAAAGACTAGTATTCCTTTGGGAATATTTCTATCTTGGAGAAAAAAAGGCATAGTAAGAATATTCGTAACAAGACCACTTATGTGAAAATTATACTCCTGGGATTGATTTGCAAAGAAAAAAACCCAGAGATTTTTTTTTTATAAGCTTAGTATTAGCACACAGGAATTTATGACCAGAAGTTGAGAAAGAAACAAGATAAGGATTATTGTAGTTTTAACACAGAATAATTTTTTGATATTTTCAAGTTTTAAAGTGTTCTGTTTTTTGATTCATGACAACTTAGTTTTCTTAAGACAAACCCTGTACCAGTATTAGTCCTAGAACTGAATTTTAAAATTATGCCTTTTTCAGGTATTTTGTTCATTTTTCACACATTTAGTGAACAAGAGTAAGTCATTTAAAGGCAAGAATTTAAACTTCTTAGTACTTACCTCATCGTTTATTAAAAGGCAACATTGCTATTGCTGTTTCTCAAAATTTCCATGCACTGAATGGTGCCTTTGATACCTCAGTGCAAGCTGACATTTTGATGCTGTGTGTTAAGTCTAGGTCCCCTTCTGGGAAGGGCACTAAGATACAAGAAATACAGTCTGACAGTGAAAATGAATGGTTATATAAAGATATCTCATGAAGTTGTGTAGAAAACCTGTCATATACTTGGTTAGTCTAATGGCAGAGCTGGTAGCAAATAACTGGTCTAAATCATTTACATTGGCCAGTTAGGCTGTCTAGAGGCACACTTATATACAAAGGAGTTCCAAATGAATGTGGCTATGATTTCTCTGCTGAAAACAAAATCCTTGAGCCAGTTCTCTTGTCCAGCTGGAGAGGAATTTGTAGTTTGCCCACGTAAATAGGCACACATGTTGATTTTGGAAATCTGCCTCCAATTAGCAGGTGTTTAATATTCCAAATGTGTTTGCTCAGGTATATCTATAGGCAGGAAAGCTTCCACTGTTGCTCTCTATGAAAGGAAATGCTCATCCATGTGATGGAAAGTGAACTAAATTATAAACATGTTGAAAAGGAAGCCTTGAAGCCATCGGTGGCTTGTGAAGATTCTAAAAAACATGTCTTACCCATTTCATTGTTAGGGTGGTCAGGCATTGGAATAGGTTGCCCAGGGAGGTGGTGGAGTCGCCATCCCCGGAGGGGTTTGAGAGGCATCTGGATCTGGTGCTGGGTGATGTGGTTTAGAGGTTACAGTGGTAATACTAGGTGGATGGGTGAACTTGATAGTCTTGCAGTTCTCTTCCAGCCTTGATGATCCTATGACTTTGATTCTATTCCCCAGTCTTCTTAATTAAAAAAAAGTAAAAGTGCCTTCTCCTAGGACAAAGGAAATTACAGTAAACTATAGAGCTTGTCTATATGTGAGAGCTTGTCTAAAGTGAGAACTACTCTGATCTAGGCAGACCACTGGTGGAATAAAAGGAGAGAACAGGGAGGCTGTGGCTTAATATTACATAGACTGCTTTTGCTACCCTGCCTATCCCCAAGGCAGCATAGTGTGTTATATCAAAGGTATTTTAAATTTCCAGTGTTAGATGCTAGTTTTACAGTGCCAGATAATCTAGTGGGGCATAGGTAAGTGTGCTCTTCATCCATATTCCAGCAGAGGAATAATGCAAACTGTATTAAGGAATATAATCTATGCTCTATGAACCATGCTTCAGTAGCTAAAATAGGCTAGACAGTTGCTGAAAATTGGGGAAAAAAAAGGAGCAGCCCAACCTGCAGAAATGCAACTTAATATTTAGTGTGTCATAGCATATTGCTTCGCTATTACACTGTAAATCTGCAGTTTAGAAGCAATATGCACCACTGTGCAAAAGACTTCTGAGGAGAGGGGAGAACATAAACTTAAGGTTACTTTATTTTAAGGACCAAATCAGTAATTGTTAATCACAGCATTTACTTTAATACTTCAGTGGAAAATAGTTACAATCCATTCTTTGTGTAGACTAATGATTTTAAATAACTACTCATGGGAAAAAATCTCAGGACTTTCAAATAAATTAACTACAGATAAAATCTTTTGGTGTCCGTGACTTTTTTCATAGTGTCTTATTTGAGCCTTCAGTGGCTCATTTAATTGTTTTTTCTAGGTTCTACCTGATAATACAGGTCAAACACCAAGATTAGTTTTAATTATGAGTATTCCATAACATTTCATATGCTTACTAAGCACAAGGTAATTGTGGGCATAAATTCATGAAGAAAGGAGATTATTGTACCAGAGGAAATGCTAGCACTAAGCTAGGTAGGTAAACCTGGAGAATAGTTATTTGTTATTTCTATGTTATAAATAAAAAATGTCTTCTTGACCCACTGTTGATCCAGTCTCCTTTTGCTAAGATCCTCCACATCATACCTGAAATTCTTTCTGTGTTAATTGTGTCAGTTGAGATTGGTTCCAAGTTTGATTTCTGTGACAAGGGGATAAAACATTATAGGTTACTTGCCACCATCAGGCAGAGGTTTCAACAGAAACAGCTCCATTCATCTGTTTTAATTCCCAAGTCTCCTCAAGTAACTCTATTTGTAAGCTTTTCTTTAAGTGAAAGTCAACTGTGTGTGAAATCCTCTATAATATTGACAACTATGACTTAGAGCTAAATAAGTAAATGTACTATTGTGCGTCTTCTCCCTTTGCAAATGTGGCAGACATCTTCTGCAACATCCAAAGAGGTTATTATCATGCAAACAATCTTCTGCTCATCTTGAAGCAGATGGATTCTGTCTTATTTAAATCGCCTCACTTTCTGCAAATGACAGAACCCTCATGTTTCCACATGTTGGATTGCTCCCAAAGGAGGAAGGCAAACAGATTCTGTCGCTGCTGATGCTGGGATTGCTTCTGCTCCCTTCTGCATGGAACATAATAGCAGATATGTTGTGCTTCGAAGTATCAGGACCTGTCCCTCACACCCCCCTTTAAAAAGGAAGTGGTGTTTAGAAGAGAATAACAAGTTTCAAATAAATTAACTTTGCTTTAGAAAGTTGAAAGTGCTAGATTTGCTTCTTTAATGCAAGGAGCTGTTAGGGAAAACATTCTAGCGAATCAATACTGTTATCAGGAATTTGTGTCATTTCTGCACATGGGAGAAGACAATCTGCAGACAGGGTTTATGTAAGGAGGTAAGCCAGGGGTTTTTAAGAACAGGTCACGCAAATATCTGCCTGGAGTGTCCTCGGTATGCACTTCATCTTGCCTCAAAGAAAGAAGATGAACTAGGTAATCTCATTGTGCATGCCTTTGAACTCAGCACATCTTTGAATTTTCACATCGATAGGTACTTCCCAGGAAACGGTTCCTTGTTTGAAAGAATAGCTTAATAAAACACAAAGGAAGGAGTTACCCCCTAAATCACAGATATATTTGAAGGACAGGCTGCTTCATTGGAAGCGATTTTTGCGAGTTCTCCACTTCCTTACTTTTGGGCATCACAGTACTGCTCTGCTAATTTTTCCTGAGTACTATGTGAACAGAAATCCAGTTATCTCAATGTGAGTAGATGTTACATCAAAAAGAACAGTCTTATTCTTTATAGGTAGCAAGTGACCATATCTTTTGGGCCGTCATAAAAATCATCTTCTAGAAATCAATGACAGTCTTCTTTGATATACAAGTATTCTGTTTTGCTTAAGAAAGTTGTGTTTTTATAAAAGCCAGTTGGAAATTGATTTTAATAGTGCTGGGAACTTTTTTGGTTTGCTTTCAATCTTCTGAAATGTAAGAGGCCCTTAATCAGATTTTCCTTATTCCTTATGTTGTAGGTCTGTGATTTATTAATAGAAGTTTGAAGCAGAACATAGTTTTGACCATGATACCACTTTTTTTAGGCAAGGAGCAAAAGAAATCTCTAGTTTATGAATATTTAAGATATTTTTAATGTTTTATTTTGGTCATTTTTTAATTATCTTTTCAGTAACTCCACAGGTTTGAAGTTAGGAGTTCTGATATTTATTCTGCTATAACCTAATAAAGTCAGTATTTTCAGATAGTTGGCTTCAGCTTTTGTTTCATGATTGTAGTGCAACTGTGCTGGGAAATTTCCAGGCCCTCTATCATCCTTGAATTTGAATTGGCTCATTTGGTGTCAATCTAGCAGATTTTGGGAGGGTAATGGATTTTAATTACTCTGTGGAGGAATAGAACTCTTCATCCAAACCTCTGTTTTGTTTTCTTGGGGTTTTTTTGCTTGGCTTCTTTTGGTTTTGTTTTTGGGTTTTTTTTGGTTTTGTTTGTGTGTTTTGGTTCGGGGCTTTTTTTGGTCACTTTTAATTTCTTTCCATTCCGGATGGAGACGGGTGTAGGCTAGGTCCATTATACAGCAACTGGTCTTGAAGTGTATTGCTACACTTATTGGAACAGCTGATACAGCCTAATAGAAAATGTCCCAGGAGATTTTGCCTCTGTCCAAGCTCTGCTCAAAAGAAAAATAGGGTTGAAGTTAAGTATTATTTAAGTTAACTGTATCTTTTCTACATTTCAGGCTATTTGTAAGCAGCCTGTAAGGAATGATTTCAGCAAACAGGGATTAGACTCTCCCAGCTGTCTTGCATCAGCATGCAAGAGGAATGATAATGCAAGAGAGGATGCAAAGGCCACTGTAATTAGAATATTCAGGTGTAATCTTTGTTAGTTGTCTTGGCCAGGTTCATTTATGTTTATAGCGAGGAAATTAAGTCTATATAAAGAATGACACAGTCAGCAAGGGAAGAGTTCATGTGAAGTGGTGAAAATAAATTGTGGTAGCTGGATTTCTCAAAATGTATGAATGGTCAATCTTAGCAATGAAACCTGAATTTCTTTACCGCCTTTGTACTTACTGTTTTCAGCATCCTTTGTGGCCAATCCTTTGGAAACAAATATAAGAGAGCAGTCTTTTCCTGTGAAGGTAGTGTATATTAAAAGTTAAAAGTCATGATGGCAAATAGGAAAAAATAGGTTCCATTTCTACATACAAAGGCAATGCTTGTCCTGGTAGATCACATAATTCTATTCTCAAATCAAAACCTTCCATGTTCTGTTATCTTGTCTGTTTGAAATAATTATCTCTTGGAATTATGATTTGTATTGTGATATTCCATTCTTTTCCCTAATATTTGTAATTATTAAATTCTTAAGAAATGGCTTTATCACTGAGCTGAGACTCCCAAAGGCCTATTTTTGTCAGTGCTGTGACTAGAGATAATAAAGCCAAAGGCTTAAGCCTACATTTATTTTCATTTTCTCAGATTTTCTTCATTTGTTGGGCTGGGGAGTGCTTTGTCTGTTAAATAAACAACTTTTTCCACTTTCTTCCAAGGAGATTTTTCC
>JAWWMU010000180.1:19520162-19558093 GCA_035048155.1 Cinnycerthia olivascens
AAACTAATGAGAGCTTTACCCCAGCGAAGACTAAAATTGACTCATTGTCTTGCAATGACTCATATCACGTTGTAAATCACTATGTCAGGCTTCATCTTCTTGACATCTAGATCTGTGGTTTTCGCTTTAAGTTGCTTTTGGGCAGTGATTAGCAGTGTGTTAACCTGTGTTATGTTAGGAAGTGTTGTATTTGGGGTGTTTAAGATAAAACCGTTCTTGTATCAAGTACCAAATTACTTCTGGGATGTAAAATTCTTTAACTTTGAACATTTGCTTAGGAAGAGTTAGGAATACTAGAAATATTGCAATGGCAGGATTATCCTGAAAATTATTTTGATAGAGTTCACAAAAATGAATAGTATTTTTAAAAAAAAATTTGTACCTTCCTTTTATGTGTCTGTGTCATTCAGAATTTTTTTCTACTCAGCAGGACATCACACAATATTACAAACTTAATGTCACGGTAGACTGCTTAACTTACCTCTTCTTGGCACTTGCTACTTTATTAGAGGCTGCTTGTGGCTGTGTCTCTTCCTTTGTTACTGAGGTGCTTCAGTGTGTAGTGTTTGTGTGTGTAAATAACAACTCACTCCAGGCTGTTATAACTCAGTGGATGATAGGGATGATGGATTGCTTGCTGAAATGAAATACCAGCTTTATTTATAACCTCCCCTCCAAAGGTTCTGATTAAGATACTTCGGTACGAATCTATTTCTTCAGAGCCTTTACAGCCCTCCATTTAAAATTGCCCTGATAATGCTGTGTGCAATAAGAACTTGTGTCAGTGCTGATGCCAATCTTCGGTTTAAAGGACTGCATGTATGCATGGACTCCTTAAGGAGGCGTGGATCACATAAGGTTTTGGAACAAGAGGAATGCTCTCTGTCTTCATCGCTGCCGTGTGCATATAAAATATTATTTGGGGATCCAAAGCACCTCTGGCTCTCCACGGCTGCAGTAGAGTGACTGTGGCTGCAATGCAGCCAGACAGTTTTGTGTGTTCATGAATGTATCATCCCTCTCCCATGACAACGTGCACAGATCCCATTTCTGCTGTACGTTTGCTACTTCCAACAACTGAATGAGTTCTTAAATGATAGTAACTACTTTAAAATGCCTGCTGTTTAAAATGCCTCCCACCAAATTGCTTGTCTGTCACTGTAAAAAAAGCAGTTACTTCAGCTACTAGCAAACCTTTTCCACATAAAGACTGCTTCTCTCCCAGTCTGCACATTTCTCTGCAGTGCACAGACCCAGTCAGGCAGGATAATTCAAAAAATGAGAGGAAAAAGGTAATTCTGGTTACTCTTTTCTTTTACATTTTCAAATCAGACTTTCTTATAGGCTTTCAGGCTGGAAACAAATAAGATTAAGTGGGTTCTACTGCATACAGCATCAATCTGAGTATTGCTGATAGGGATATAGTCTAGAAAGGGAATTAGCTACCACTGGGTAAAAAACTGAATGTTGTGGCTGGAGTTTACTTTTACCAACTTATTCTACTGAAGAGAAACTTCTGTTTTGAAAGCAGGCATAGGATCTAAAAGAGATTTGCCGTTAAACTATTTTCATTTGGTAATAAAATCTTGAGGACGCTGTTAAACTTTGCTATGTGGTAGGACATCACCTGTTGGGCAGAGTCTAAGCAACTGGTATCAAACCTAGTTGAATTTTCTGAGTCTTTCTGTAGCTCTTTTTACTGTCAGTGCTAGCAATGATTAGTTTTTCTTAAAGACCTTGCCAAGTAATAGATCAGAAAAGATCGTGTGTGAACCCTGAGTCTGTTTCTGAAGGTGGTAGAGAGATGCAGTAAAATGCACAGTATTTGTATGCTTGGCATCTAAATCCAGGTTGTGTTTCTTGCCAAAGGTGTAGCTACAGTTGTTGGCTTAGCTTGGTAAGTGTAAAGTAAGACAGGTCAAGAACAAAGGAAAGTGTCAGTGCCACATAATTCTCACAAAATAATTTGCTTTACAATGGTCTCAATATTTTTGCATTTTTATGGTAAGGGTCTGAGAGCTATTCAGATTAATTATCCTTTACAATACATTCCTTTAAAGGCAGATTCCAGTTGATGATAAAGGATTGGGTCGGATCTGGTTTGTACATTGTGTTCTCCCTATTAAAGTAGGGAGACTTGAGGACAAAAATAAAGCCCAAACCTCTGAACTTGAGCCCTAGTGAATTACCATATTTCTGTCTAGAGGTCATATCCTGGGGTTGTCATCATCTGTAATACAAAGCCTTTCAGATTTGTACAGCTTGGCCACAGCAGGCAGTTCATAACCTGAAAGGCAAGAATATTCCCAGTGAGAGCTGTGTAGCTGTGCAGTGAAAATCTCTAGAGTTTACAGAGATGCACTTATATGTTGCCACATTTAAACTCTTATATTTTGCTACTGTTCCTGGGATAAATAGAATGATTTTGCAGAGGCTGTGCATTAGGAGATTATCCTTTACTTGAAGGGAAAGCAAGCTAGGTTTCTTTATAAGAGTCCTCAAAGAATGCTCCAAGAAAGGTGATGACAAATGTTGCTGGTATGAAATCTGAGGACACATACCATTTGGGAAGGGTAACCTGCAGTGTTTTTTTTCCTCTCAGCCTTACCTGAAGTATGAAGAAGATCTGTTAAGTGACTATTGCCTATACACAGATGTGAAAACCCTACAAATGTTTGGAAACTGAGAAAATCTGGCACCTGCAATGTGAGACAGCACCTAGCAAAAGAAACTTTTAAATTTGAAGGCAGTGAACGATATTTGTACGAAAAAGTGCCTTTTTTTTTTCAACATGAATAATACTATGTGCAGTTTGGAAAGCAGATAATTATCAGTAACTATTTTGGGGACAGGTTTGTTCAACATAGTGAAAATCATTCAGGTGCACTTTTCTACAACAGCCTGAGAAGCCTGTGTAACTTATAAGGCAATGGAGACAAATTTCTAGTCTCTAAGTTTCACAGACATCATTAACTGTTGCAACAGGTGGCTCTAAGTAGCCTTGCCAGCAGCTGGAATTCATTAAAAACCTTGATTTTGGGATCAACATACACACCACACCCACTCCTCCCCTTAAATTTGAACTATTGCTCTGTGGCTGCAAAAGCCCTGGCATTGAAGATATGATGCAAAATCTCTTATCATTTCTAGGCAGGGAAAATAGCAAGTTTTGACAAATAAGCATTGACTGAGGACCTTTCTAAGGTTGTGAGCTGAGCTCTAGAGTTGTGAATTTGAATCTTCTGTGCAGGTAAGTGCCTACACCCCTTTTCAGGATAGATCAAACTCAGGTGATGTGTTGCATATCTTTGAAGCCTTCAGCAAGTTAAGTTATTTGGTGGGAGATGCTCCAGAAGCTACAGGACTTTCACAGAGACTTGCTGTAAAATAATGAAGGTCAGATTTGGGTTAAGTTAAATGCTGATCATACTGTTGTTAACTGCTCAAAGGGAGCATAAGCAGCAATGAGAAGGGGATGGAGAATGAGAGAGAATATCTGGGCTCCTTTCAACTTTTTTTTCTGTGCCTTTTGAAGATAAGCAGCCTTCACATTATTGAGTGAATTTCATTAATTTTAACTCTTTTCTTAGGAGGTCAAAACTTTTTTTTTTAATTCCCGATGAAATGCTTTTCAAGGATCTCATCGCTAGATCTTGACTAATCAGGTCATAGGCATTCATGTGTATGCCCAGAAAACAAATCATGATGTTGAGATGACTACTGGAAACATTGATATTTGGCAGGATTGAGCTGTTTGTTACTCTACCTGCTTAACTTCAAAAGGCTATGCAGAGTTAATTTTGGTTTTTTGCAGAGCTGCTGAGGATACAACTGTGGTCCCCACGGAGGTATTATACTGCTGTAAAGATTAGACTTCATATTCTCTCTGTACTTGTTATTCTCTCTGTACTTGTCAGCAACAAAAAGCTACCTTTAAAGAATTTCTTTGCAAGATGCTGTTTGTTTTGTTTTGACGTAATGTCAATTTTATATAGATATTTATGCACTTTTTACAATGCATCAACACACCCAAAATCAACAACCCACAAAACCTCAGGAAAGTAGGAGGAAATTTGAGATAAATTGAGGTATCACGAGTGTATGATAGTTATAGATGAAACTTTGTTTGGTTTTGATAGCCCCCCTGCACCAAGTGAACATAACTTATATAGAGTTATCTCTGTGTACCATCAGTAACACTTGAAATTTAGGGAATTGAGACCAAGTGTTAGATACAATGTAGTTTTTCTATTTCAACATAAGGAAAAACACTAGAGTAAAACGAAAATATTGTAAAACTTCCAGTTGCATTTAGGATTTATAGCAAGCAGGTGACAATATGAGAATTTAAGTGCATGAGTATGGATTATGGGGTAACTAGGAGCATACAGTCCTCTGTCATCAGGAATGATTAGTACAGCTTTTCTGTTTTTAATTATGACTGTTTTATTAGTTAATAGTGTAAAATACCCTTTAACAGGTATTTAACATGCTACCTACTCTCAGACACAATGTTGCTTTCCTAGTTTTGTCCATTTGATTTATGAGAAGTTTGCAGAAAGACATTAGTATGCTGGTCCCAACACAAGAATTTGGTACCAAGTATCTGCTCAGACACTTTTCAGTAAATCTGTAGTCATTTGGGAGCTAGAGACAGGATAAAGGTTTGCTCAGAAACTGAGGACCCAATAGTAACACAAGAAGCTGCTGGCAGTAGCTTTATTTCCTGATAAGGTACATCTGTCTTCCTTCTCTATCTTTCTACCCTTCCTTGGCCTCTCTCCATCTTATGAATAAAAGGAAGCCTAATGGTCCTCTGATAAAAGAAGCTAAAGGCTTATCAGAAGTAGCTGCATGCATTTAAGATAGTCTCTTTACTGTACAGTAACTCTAAGAAACCTTTAGCTGTTGCAGCTTTTTCCAGAGGTGCACATTTTTTTTGTGGTGGCTCTGACCATTCTGGTTGTGCATGCTTTTACTTTAGAAAGAATGAATTAGCTGAAAATGTGTTATAATTTACTTTTGCTGTAGCAATATCCTGTTCTTCTCAAAGTTTTCAAACAGCATTTCAGCAAGAAAAGAATATTTATTAGCAATAGGGTTAATGTGGTGTTTGGATGCTGCAAGAGTGAGTAGTTTTCTCACTTTTTAACCATTCTTCCATTTAAAAAAAACAATTTTAAAAGTGGGTAACTTTTATTTATTAATTTATCACTATACAGTATGATGAGGAAGTTCAAAGAAAAATGGTTTCCAGGTTGTTATGTCCTATCATGAAGTAGAGATAGGTGTTGTGGATTAGCAAGACAAATACTTTATTTTTTAACTTGCCCCCCCTTTTCTTTTAATTGAAGTTACTAAGTGTATATAGCTAATAACATGAAATAATGCTCTCTTCATATTTTCTGGTATGATGCACTGATCTATTTTAATTAGCAGCTGCTGATCCAGCTGGGATGAGACTTTAGGTCAAGCAAATCTAAATCAAGCAGTGCCTATGATGATGATGGCCCCTGGCCTGTTTAAACTACTTTTCTCTCTGCTGCCATGTGTAGACGTACTGTGACAATATCAAATTGAGAAAATTGCTTGCAATGGATTGCTGAGGAGCCATGAATTGCTTTATATTTTGAGCTCTGTATCATTTAAAATCAGATTGCTTAGTACATGGTGAAAGAAATACTTGAGTGTGTCTATTTTCCAGAAAATCTATTATTATGAAGTGGAATTTAAAATCAAGGCAGTGTGAAGGACTAATACCTTCCACAAGTCTGAAGGCATAAGACAAAATAAAAAGAAAAAAAAGAGCTTTTCTACTCAGTTCATTATAACACCGTGGGAGATCAGTATCGGGGAAGTTTAAATGCGGAGGGTAATGGAAGCATTACACGAAGCTTCGGAGAAGAAAATAATTTCCACTGCCCTCTGCTGACTGCCGGCAGCGCAGGGATGCGGCTGCGGGCGCTCCGCTCGGAGCCCTGCAGGAGCAGCAGGGGCGAGCCACGCTGTGAATGGAACTGACTGAGTCACACTTGGAGGATAACGCTTTGCTGCAGGTGCTGCTGTAATATCTGAAAGCTTTTCTTTATGCTCACCTGCAATGAGCCATGATATACTGGTGCATGTGAAAAGCTTTTTCAAGTCCGTTTTGACTGGCAGGTTACACGCGCTACTTAGTTTTGGTGTGCTGCCTTTGCCCCTCCACTGCTTGAAACTGTGAATTTTGGGCTCCTAGAGAGGTATGAAACACTGCTCTGGACTATTCTGTGTTGCAGGATGTCAGTTTTATCACAGTCACTGAAGAAAAGAGGAAAACAACTTAAGAACAAACAAAAACCTCAAAACAAAGAAAAAAATTATAGAGAGGTAAGGTTAGCCCTGTCTTTCCCAGAAGAGCATGAAAAGACTTTAGAGGGCAAATTATGCTTTAGTATTACATCACCTTCAAGCATTCTCTTAACCCCTGATGGTTTTGAGGTCAAGACAGTCTTTGGGAAGATTCTTTTAGAATGAAGAAACTTCAACTTTCCTCTATGATTAATGTTATCATTAAATAGGCTTAAGACCATGTGAGAGTAACTCAGCTCTAGCTTGCTTACGGTGCTGGATTACCCGGGAGGTTAAATCTAGAGGCTAAATAATTTCCCTATGATTGTCTGTAGACTAGCTCTAGTACCAGGTTAGAACAGTGCTAGGGAAGCAGAAGGTGGGGGCTGGTTCAAGTACTACAAATCAGAGCAAGAAAATAGGGTACTTTTGAGTATTGTAAGAATTATGTCCCTATACAATATTTCTAACAATTTATTATAGACTTTCTAATGTTATTCTGGTATCTTTTTTCTTCAACTTTTGTAACATCTCTGTGCTTCAGTATTCCAATATTCTCCCTCAGCTTCTGTAGTGTCTTGGTGGTCTGACTTAAACTGGAAATGTCAATGTACTATTTTCCTGTACTAGTTTCTCTGAAACAATTTTGTTGGATGTTATGTGCAGGTATTGATGTGGTCAAACATCAGACACCTTCTACATTTTCTAAACATAAAGGAAAGCACTACTTCAAGGCTAGGCTCCTATTACAGGGCAAGTGATTACTCTGGGTCAGTAGATGCATTTCAGTAAATGTCACTTGGTTAGATCAGGTTCCAGAAGGAGGTTAAGAAGAGCAAGACACTTCGCAGGTAAGTCTTTCATCTCCTCCTGGGCTCTGTGCAATGTGGCTGAATGTTACTTTGTAGGCTTAGGGTAGCTCAAGTGAAACTACATGGATAAATCATGTGTGGGCATGATCAGGTCTGAAGATCTCGGGATATGTGTTAGATATGCTTATACACCACGAGGAAAGCAAAACGTGAGGCAGAGTCTCAATTTTGTAAGTAAGTATTTTTGTCGAGCTATTGTAATTTGCGGTTGTGCTTCCATTCAGAGTTCTTCCAGGCTGCAGTTTCCTCTTTCATGCTCAGTATCACAAGTGGTCTTCGTGATTTCTTGGATGCTGCTGCAGTGCAACCTGTCCTGTTGGCAGCCAGAGCTGCTTCTGAATCCTGTGTCTTCCTCTCCTGTAGATTTGAAGTACTCTTGGCACTTTAACATGAACACGTGGGACCTGCTGCAAGAGAGCATGTGCCCCTGATCTGCTGGTTTCAGATGCCTGTGCATCTGAGAAAGGGTTTGGAAGGTTATGTGCCTGCACAGTGTGAATGCACCTGAGGGTCAGGACATGGATGGATAATGTAGGTACTTAGCTTACCACACCTCTGGTGTCCAGTATGTTCAGTTCACTGGCTGAAGGCGTAGCTCTGTATGAAATGGCTGTCTAGCCTCTGCATCCTTAAATCAGGTCAGTGATCACAGTTAAATGTAGCTTGGAGGAAGGCAGCATATGAAAGTCTGTCTTTTTCCTTAGCAAGAAACTTGATAGCAAGAGCCGTGCCAACATTAAAACCTGTACGGTTCTGAATGCTTCCATAGATGGAGCACTTGCAAAATTCCAATTATTACTAGTTATAAAAGATGACCCTGTGAAGGAAGGTAAACCCAAAGCATGCACTTGTAAAATAATGTTCGGTTGACCTATCCCAGGAGGTGAAAAAACCTCACTATTGTTGTCTTGTGTATTGAAAGCACCTTTCAGTCAGTTCCAGCATGTTGTATAATGAGATAAATCAACTGTTGCTTTTTCTTGAAAGAAAATCCCTTTAGAGGAAGGTGCATCGAATTTTACCAAATTTAACTTTGGCTACTGCTGGTTTGTTGCACTCATCTGATGCAAAATTTTTTCAGAAATCTTATGACTGCAGAATGAAGCCAAGACCATGAGCTATGACTGCCTGTATGTTACTGACTGCTCCTTTATTTTACTCTGCCATCTTTAATTCCTGGAATCTGGGCTTTGCAGTACCTTTCAGGATCAGTGGGTACAGACACACATTTTAAGACTGTTGTTTCATTTGGCAATTAAATATTTACAATGGTAGTAAGGGCGAAATTTTATTCTGCAAGCAGACTTGGTGATTGCCATTGGCTTCTTTGATAAAAAGATAGCCCAGATATATCTGTCTATTGACTGAGTTAATTAGCTATAAACCGACTTAGAAATCGACAGTTGATAGTTATTTATTAAATGAGCACAGTTAATTTAGAAGTTATTCATCTTGCAGCTCTGTAAACATCTATGGGTACAATTATGATTACATCTTTCTAACATTCATTTGATCACTGGAAGTAGAGCTAATTTAAATCCTCTTCACCACACATTTGGAAGGTGTAATTGATTAGTACTTGGTGACAGTTCTGTCAGACAGGTATAGAAATAGCATGCAGATGATTCAATCTATCCCAATCCTGTAGGACAAGGAGGAGTAAAATATATCATCTTTTATTTGACCTGAAGTCAGATCATGTGAGACTATCTGCTTGTGAAGAGAGCAGAAGGTTATCATTTCCACATTGTCATTTTACTGAAGAGGACTGCAAATTAGCAGGTCAAAGGAGAATTCCTTTCCTAGTAGATTGCTGTAGAGTTTATAAAGCCATATTCTTAATCAAATTTGAACTATTAGTTTGGTTTTGGACTACGTACATGCTCTTCAGTGAGAATTAACTTATCTTCCTTCTGGTTTTGATATCTGTAGCAGAGCTATCAAGAGAAGAATGTTCTCAGCAGGTATGAAAAATAGGACATAAAGTTGACATGGATGATTGTGATTAGATTTATTGCTAATTCAGTATTTAAATACTGCAATGCAGTAATCTAAATAACACTGTCATTTATTTCAATTGATTATGCTATAATTAGATTGTGGTGCCTCCTGTTGAGGAGGTGCTTCCTATTGAAGCATGAGCTTCAGTGAGACCTCCTTGCCATCTAAATTCTTCAGAGAAGTGATTAGGATTGCTTAGTCTCAGATTTAATCAACAGTCCATGTATAAAGAGTCAAATATGAGAAGACTTGGCTGGAAATGTGCAAATTCAGTCTTTGGCCGTGCAGAATGCACAATTACAAAGCCACAAAGTACCTAAGTAGATTTTTTAAGATTTTCTCTCCTTACTTTATAGGACCTGAGTGATTTTACTTGCCCTTCCAAAAGTGAATGTTTCCCCCACCTTCAGCAAGCAGACTCCTTGCTGGGGCAGGGATCCATCCAGAAGTTGCTTGCAACCTTTGAAGGCTGTTTCCTTTGTTTTAATTTAATTTTTATTCTGAATTGTAACTGTAAGGTGGTTGCATGCCCTGAGTCCCTAGATACTGTTAGAGGCTCATATGCTTATTCAGGATAAGGGAAGCTGCAGTTGATAGAAGAAACAACCACTTGCTTTTATAATTTGACAGCTATTTTGGGAGCTTGCTGTCCTTTTCTATATTTACTTAGGTTGTTACTTGCTGCCAAAGCTGTTTTTTTTCTAGTTTCTCTTTATTATCCATATCTTTACTCTACTTGCAGATATTTTGTATGCAGAAAGGTAGGGGCATGTAATGAAACAAAAACCTATGGGCAAATTGTTGGTTTAGAGCCCTTTCTTGGCAGTCAGAAAAAATATTGAGGGATAATCAAGTCACAGATTTGGAAATAATGTCTTACCAGTTATTAAGAAACATGTAACAACATCATGCTGTTTCTGGCTCTAGAAGAGAAACTGAGCTCACTCTCCAATTTGCTAAATTTGAGGGTACTAGAAACTCATCTTTAACCTAAGGGAAATGACTCTCAGCATTAGTAGAACCAGCACATTCTTGAGAGGAAAAATCTCATCAAGTCCATGTGAGCAGTTGTGTGCCTTGACTCCTGGGAGGATTTGAGGCTGGCACAAGTCAAATTTAGGCAGTCTTAGACCAACTCAGGATTTGTTGGCCAGGAGGAAGAGAAGTAGTACACAGATATTGTTAGCATAGAATTTTACATGGAGTACTTTGAAGTCCTTGCCCCATTCTGTAGAGACTTTCGATGTTCCCCACACACAGTGTGAGAAACCTTGGGATTTGATTCCACTTGAGAGGTCAAACTGCTAGCAGCTCAGACGTGCTATATCTAATCTGTTCTAATGCAAGACTCTTTATGTAACAGTTTAAATAAACCAGAGCAGCTACTCAGCAGCTGCTATCCATTTTGTAAATCAGTTAACAACCCTCAACACTGTGTCAGGAAAATTAAAGCCAGATCTATTGCATGAAACCCTGTTCTGACCTATCAGATCATATCACCTGGCTTTTCCTCCCTTGTGGGTAAATAATGATAATCTAGTGCAAGACTATAATGAAAGTCTTCTCGAGGCAGGTTATCTATTGTTTAGAGCCACACCAATATACTGGGGCAAGTCTGAAGTCCCAATGAGAGGGGTGTGACATTTATCAGAATGTCAATTAGTGAGTGCTGTTTATGTGGGAAGAATGTAGTATTGTGAAGTACAGATATCCTTATTTTTATCCTGGCGCCGTGTTAAAACTATAAGAGCTAAATCTGAAGTGTGGTGTCTAATACATGTATATTTCTACACAAGGCTTTTGTTTTGATCAACTCCTCCTGTTATAAAATTCAGAAGTGTTTGAACAGAATGATTCCTCCACGGAAATCAGCTCCACTTTGTCATCACGAGGAAATAAAGGGGTTTTTTTTTTTCCTCTTCATTGGCAAACCTATAGAGCTGCACAGCTATTTCCCCAAGATCTTCAGGAAGTCAGCAATGTCCATGCAGAAAAAAATAAATGCTTCCAGTCAGGTTTCACAGTCCTTCTTTTGGCTAGAAATTCTGGAGAATAATTTTTTGACAATGTCGCATTGCCTTCACCAAATACTGGAGCCTTGGGTATGCAAGGCAAGGAGCTTTGTGTAGGATAATGCCCTCCATAATTCCCTTAAGCAAAAAAAATCTACATTTTGGTTAGTTTGTTTTTAGTGGGCCCTGCAGGTGAATGTGAGTTCCTGGCATTATCCACACCTTATTCGTGTGAGACTGCTGTGACCAGGAAATGAGGTAGACTGTGTCACTAATTTTGGTGTACTGCAAAATTACACATCTGAATTATTTGTATGAATTCTTTATATATGATATTATTTAGAACAGAAATTAATCCCTTTCATTGTATGTAGAAGCATGTTAGTATGAACTATTTTCCTTATAAACTCACACTTGACATTGATTCTGATGCATTCAAAAACATCCACAGATTAACTGCTGGTGTGTTCTTCAGACTTCTGTGTATTTTTGAGGGCTGTTTGCATTTTTGCCTGCCATAATGAAGGCAGACTTCCATAGGTACATTGCTGTCAGAAAGTATATGCTGTGGCTAGGTAAGTAACTTTGCCAGGCATCGCCTTTAGGAGAAGAAAAAAATCAAAATTTCTGAAAGGTCATTTTGTAAACTGATAGTTTGTGTCAAATGCTTCTGCAGTTCTGGACACTCTCTAGTGGTCACCTATAATTGAACATAGTAAGAAAATGTCATATCTTGTCTTTTTGATGCTTGGTCTTTATTTTTCTGAGTTGCTAACTTCACTGCTCTCACAGCCCCCCACTGGCTTTTGCATTCCAGTAGTTCTCTTTCAGAGTATCTTGTTAAAAAATATTGCAAATGACCCTACAGGTATGCCTTTGTTCACAGCGGAGAAATTTATCAAAATTCATCTTTTGGTCCAATAACAAAATTTTAGAATAGTGTTACATTTCTATTTTGCAACTTTTTTTTTTTTAAAGGAATGAAATGTGAAACTTCATTCTGACAAATGTCCTTCTCCCTGCTCTTGATCCGTGGCATAAGTGCAGTGCCAAATTACCTGTGCATTTGTGCTCATTTCCCTTATTTGTATTGGGATTATAATTATAAAGAAAGTGTTTGGCTTGTTTCAAGAAAAGTTTGGAATGCATGATTTTGTCTTGATCCCAGCAAAGCACAGTTGAAGTGCAGAGACATCTTTGCTTTTAGCTGCTCTTAGGATGTGAAATTTTGAGTGTTCATCTTAAATGATGATTACCATGAGGCTGTATTTTTACTGCTAGTGATCATCTAGTGTGTCTGGACTTCCTTTTCCATGGTGCTTTAATATATTAAGTGCTTAGCTTTGCTTTTATTAACTGGCTGTCTTTAGCATATGTATCAAGAAATTCACAAGATGTGGTTGAGCCAAAAGCTTTTAGTAAAGTTTTGGGGTAATATTAAATTACCTATAGAAATTAATTTTATGAGAATTCTGATGAAACACTTGCTAAACAGCACATCTATTCTTGCCTGAAACCTATTAAGCTTTACAGGCACATGCTTTGCAATTACTATACTTGACAGCATCCCAGGAATTTAAAATGTGTGTGGACTTATACTCTAGTATCATGCAGTTATAGTATATCCCGTGGCAAAGCATAAGACAAGATGTACCCACAGCATCTAAATCCTGTTAATGGATATGTGCACATATGGTGTCCAGCACTGACTGCCTCTCTTGCAGCTGGGCTGAAATTGCTGGCTGCATTGATTTCCAGTGGGACACATCATAAAGAAAATCAGTGTGCAGGGTACACGCTTTACGAAAAGATTCACTTGTGGCTATGCTGACAATAGGTAGCCAGTGGGACTTATTTATAATGTTTTCAGCCTTTACCTCCAAACTGGGAGCTAGTGCCATCTTGCCTTCAGCCTCTCAAGTGCTCATTCAATCACCCTCATCTGACTGTTTAGCATATAACTGCATTTTGTACTTGGCCTGACTGTGGTACAAGTGCAGCTTCATCATCTACAGCAGCAGCAAATAAGTGGGATCCTTGAAAGAATGATAGGGAAATGAATCTCTCTGACAGTATATCAATTAACTTAGTAATGTATTACAGTTGCCATTGGTGAAGAATACAAGCTGGAGCAACCTTGAGCATATCAGAGCTCTGCAGGATCCTGGCCTTGCGCGCCTTGCCAGTGCAGCACTGCTATAGGGTGAAAACAGCCAAATAATGCTTGCAGAATTAAGAAGTAACATTTTCAAGTTATGCTGGTATGTTCAGGACAGCACAACTGCTCCTTGTTTTGCATGCAGAGTTTTGAGACCACCCTCCACCACAGCATGGTCTCCATACCGGCAATTAATGGGAAAAGGGTTTGCAGAATGCCACCGAAATTGATGACATGTTTATATTATCAAATTTCATTTCCTACGAAAACCGTCTGTACTATTCAACAGGGTCTATGGATCACTGCAAGGCACTCAGACAATGATGGGATATTTCATTATGCCCTTATCAAAGAATGTGCTATGTAATGTGATTCTGAGTGAATTTTTTTCAATTAAGGTGTACTAGTTTCCAGTTCTAACTCTCTTCCTAGCTAATAATATTTCTTCAGTCTCATTAAGGTATGTTATGCAAGTATCAATTGAGAGCTATCATTTAGTTCTTCTGCAAGTAATAAAAGCAAAGAACTGAGGAAGGAGACCAAGCTCGTTTGAGAGTTCAAGCTTCTATAAATGCTTCTAAAAGAGCTTGAAAAATAAAGGATACAGTTTAAACTTCATTCAGCTTCGTACATGGACCCCTACTCCTGCTGTTCTTGGTGCAGGGACAATCCTGTTTCACCTCTGGTGGTAACTTCACATCCAGGCTTACAGGACAAAATTTTTCTTTACTTGTTAAGGACTCAGTCTCTTTGTAGGAAACCAATATCTATAATTGCTCAGCAATCAAGGTTCAAAACATGTTGTTAGAGCTCTGTGAAAATGCAACAATCTTGTGCATGTTGAATTGCTGCTATCAAACAGAACTATAAGGAACACTACTACCATTTTATTATATTAATATTCCTGATAATAGTTACACTATATAACATTTTCCTCTCTTTCTCTCCCTCTTGTATTTTGTTTTTAATTTAGAGTTTACTAAAAATAATATTCTGATGTTCTTTCTGCTGTTGGGTAGTAATTTTCTACACAAATATCAACTCAGGCTACTGGCAAAGCAGTGTTGTTCAACATGATTAAGGATATTGGAATTATCCTAAATTGTTAACCTTGCACAAATACTATTGTATTTGAAGTTCTTTTTTTTCTGGAAAGGGGAGGAAATTGATCTCTTAAATTGAGTTAGAATTATAGTATTAATAAATTGAGATTTATACACTGAACCACCTCCAATGTAATTTGTTTTGTACAGATTATAAGGCATAAGGGACATTTTCTCTCTGCATTTTAACAGAAATCTAATAGATGTGCAAGGGGTTTAAATTAGTTTGAATGTAGACTTCTGTGATTTAAAGCGTTAACGTATAGCAATCAAGACGTAACCTTTTTCCTTCAGTTATTGCACTAAAATATTTGCAATAACACCACAGCTTCATGGCTTTATGGCTGAATTGTCAAGTAGAATATGTTTTTGTCTAGTCCTTACTGGGAGGCTTAGCTGCAACATCCACAATGGCAATGACGGTTTGGGGTCCACCCCCTCCACCCCCAATCCTTTATAGTTCAGGCTGTGCCTAATTGAACTCACATTTGTATTTAGGTTGAGTAGAAATGAGGGGTTGTATCTGTATGCAAAATATGGGCTGACAGCAATTTCTGCCCTGGGCGCCTCTAGATGCCGGTGATTTGGTGGTGAAGGTGATTACCTGCTATTAGTCACAACAATGGGCTTCTGGGCATAGCAGCATCAAGAGATGAAAAGCCGACAATGCCATAGAATCAGCAATGTCAGGACCCAGGTGGGTGAAGGAAGAGATTTACTGCTGAACTTACAAGGCAGCTCTTATACCTCTCCTCCTTTAAACTTAAAGGAAAGAAAAAGAAAGCAATGGTGGGTGGAACAGTGAACAACAGACAGTTTAAGACAGTCTGTTCGGACTATGAGGAGAAATATCTTGAGGCAAAATATTAGGTCTTGTGACACACGTTAGGCAAATATATATGGAGATGGTTTAGCTGGGCAGAGCAGTGCGCTGCTTTCACCACCAAAACTACAGCAGCTGATAAAGTTGCCTTCTTCATAAGGCATTTCTGAGAAAATTTGGAGTTATTCACTTCCCTGAAATGCCTGTTTACTCAGGAAAAGTTACCTGACACTAAATGGACTTTCAGTCTCTGCCACATTCATTAAACCATTGAAAGTTCGTTGTGATTGCGGAGCAGGGGCATCCCTTATGTCGCATAAACAGTCTGTAACTACTGTAATGTGAAAAGGATGATGTGACTGTAGCTAATACTAGGCACAGCATTGCAATCCTACATTAAGAGAATGTCTAGTGATAATAATAATGATGATAATAATATGTCTCATTCCTTCTATTGTGTTTAGATTCAACTGGGGGCAAGGATATGTTGGAGCTAAGGAAAACGCTAAAAAAAATAGATTATAGTCATAAAACTTGCAGATACTTTCTGAACAAAAGATTAAGGAGGCAGAACTCTAAAGGAGAATGGCAATCCACAGAAGGTCATGCTCTGGAGGATGAGGCAAGAGAGGCTGTCCAGTCTGTGTGGTAAAGGTCAAGTGGCTGGCTGACCAAGAACATTCCTTTTGCTCTTATGCCCATACTGAGGGCTGGAACCTAAAAGGAGTGGTTTTCATTTAGCATGCTTGTATGAAAAGATCTCAGACAAAATTTGGGGTTTATGGTTGGTCTTCTGGGTGACTTTACAGTATCTGAGTCAATTTACTTCCTAAGTGTCACAGAACCTCAGTTGCACATGTAGGACTCACAGCTATCCTTTTCAGCTCGTGTGGTGTGATAGAAGATGAATAGAGGCTTCCTGACACTCAAATTAAGGGAACAAAGTGAAAATTGAGCATGAAAAGTGCTTAACAATGTAGCAAAAGATGGCATTGCTAAAGAAAGTAAATCTATTTTGTTATGAAATTGTAGTTTAGAATTGTAAGGTTTAAAAAATGGTCACAGCTCTCTAACTATATCCTATTGTCCCTAATGCATGAATGAAAACCAAAAGAATAAGCATAATGTTTTGATCTGAAACAATTGATTTAAAGTAGTGTTCAGATGAATGAAATCAACCACAACATGTAGTTACTCCTTGTTATCATTTTAATTTGCTATTCATATAGTCTGTTGTGGGAGTTCAACTGGATGGATGGTGGGCCAGTCTTCAACAAAGGCATCAGCCTGAGGCTTTGGGAAGTGGTATGTTAGGAGAGGAAACATCCGATTAACTTCTGGTGAGAAGAACAGAACCAACCAGAATCATAGGAGTTGTTATGTAGATTAGCTCTTCCGTATTAGGAAGTGTTTCTTGCTCTCGCAGTTGATTGGTTCTTAACATATTCCGTATTTGGTCATATTCTGAGCTCTTGTTTGCGATTGGACTCTGTACCTTCCACCCTACCCTATATATTGTTGTGATTCCCCCATCTTTGTGTCTTTGGAGGATACCCTATACTGAGCTGGAATTCAATATGTTTGTTGTTTTGCCAATTTATCATTAAAGTTATTTTTTGAGCTACTCCATCATACCCGCTCCATTATTTCTTCTGCCCCTCCACTCCTGGCTGGTCTGGTCCTGTGGTCATGGGACCCTGCTATGTATTATAAATTTACGTAATCTACAGAGGATATTAGGGTGACACCTTTATCAGTTGGCGACAAAAATACAGTGCATGAATGATCCACAGGGTTTTGGAGGGGGAGTTTATTGGTGGGATTTTTTTGGATCTTGATTTTTTTTTTTTTGCTGTGTTGAGGGCTATTGAACTTTGATTGTTTCTAGCCACAACAGTGATTTTTATTTTTTTTTGTCCCTGAATTTTTGACTTCAAAACTTTGGCCCCAAATTTTGAAGAAATTCATTAATACTTAACCTAGATACATAGTAATAAATCTTAAAGTAAAAATGCTTCACATCTTTATTGAATAAAATTATAAACAGGACAGAGTAAAATGAGATGAAAATTAGGGAAGATTAGGTATGTAGCACTTATCTGCAGTGATTTGTATTATCTGTACTTATTTTTATATTCAATCCTATTGTGCTATTTTTCTGGACACACCCACACTGATATAAAGCTCTGTGACTTTTTCTTCAAAATGACAAACTCTTTCAAGTTCAGGTCAAAAAATTGATTTCTTTTTCATGTGTGTGTAATTGTTATTATCCAAGAGTAGGTTTGAAATTGTTTTCCAAAAAGCTGTTTTATTATTGAGGGCTGCACATTACCAGCATATAGAGAAATCTTTTTTTACTCTTTGAAAACAGAGGATGCAGACTGAACTCCAGGAGAAGAAAAGCTCAAATATCTCAATAGATAAATAGAAAAATATCCCCATGTGAACAGATAGAGGTGGGAAAAAAGTGAGAAAACAGAATCATAAAGGGAAAGCTTTCCAAGATCAGTGAGTCCAACCATTAACCAAGCACTGTCAAGTCCACTACAAAGCCATGTCTGTACATGCCACATCTACACATATTATTAATACCTGTAGGAATGGTGACTCCACCATTTGCTTGGACAGCCTGTTGCAATGCTTGAAAACCCTTTTGGTAAAGAATTTCTCCCTAATGCCTAATCCAAACCTTATCTGGCGTAACTTGAGGCCATTCCTTCTTGTCCTATCACTTGATACCTGGGTGAAGTGACCAACCCAAGTGACCCCACCTGGCTACAGCCTCCTTTCAGGCAGATGGAGAGAGTGATAAGGTCATCCCTGTGCATCCTCTTTTCCTGACTAAACAAAGCCCAGTTCCTTCAGCCTGACATGACATATGCTCAGCCCCTTCACCAACTCCATTATCCTTTTCAGGGCACACAAAAACATGGCATTAACCAAAAGGAAGAGCAAATGCCCCTCAGACCTCCACTGTTAGAAAACAAATGGAGAGAAGTGCTTAGGTGGGTCCTTCAATGCAGGGAGCCTTGAGGATAAAGGGGAAGGATAATAATTACAATTAGAGTTAAGATCCTAGAGCTCAATGCAAAGGTTCAGATACAGCGTCTGCTAGAAAATCATTATTCTGTTTCTTTGCTGTGATGTAAATGAACCATCATAAAGACTGATTAAAGTCCAGGCCAGTTTTATCAGTTCTGGGAATGCAAGTGAAGAGATTTTTTTCTGAACAGATACTGTTGACTTGCTTGACTTGGACCGATTATGTCAAGTAAAACTGTGTTATACCACGTGTGTTTCATCCCAGTTTTTTCTGTGGCCTAGAAATACTTTGCTCACAAGGAACTTTGACTTTGAAGAATAGAACTTACAATATGAGAAGAGGAAGTGCAATGTAGAGCAAGTCACAGATCCATTGAGACTGAAACCTCGATAACTGCGAGAAGAGAAAAAGTACTTTGATACTCATATGAAGCCTTGTAATTGAAGCATTGACTCACTTGAGTTACAGTTTCTATAAATTAAAGTGCACAATGTGAAGTGACAATTTCCTTATGGGAAATAGGCAAGACCTTGGCCCTTTAACAAGATGTATTCAAAATAATGAAGTGCTGTTCTATGCATTACCTTAAAAAATATTTGCAATTTAAGATGTACCAATTAATAAATAGAAAATATCTTAATTTGGTGCTCTAAGTATGAGGAACCAACTTATGTCAGTCTGATGACTTAATTATAATAATAAATTCTGTATACCATATATATTTTTTATAACTGAGCAAAAGAGATAATTGTCTAGGCTGTAAAACAATAGCTTGAACAGATTCATTTTTTATATTTTCAGAAGAGTTGCACAAATTTAACAACTTGATATGCAAATGCTTTGGCAGGGTTTTTCCCATCTCTGAAAATGGGATTGAATCCTGCACTATTAATGCTCCTTAGCTATCCTTGCAGACACATCATCCTTCGCCTTGAGCTACCTTAATCACAACTTGTTATGATTTGTATACAACATTGCATACTATACTGTAGGAAATTACCAAATGAAGCCTTCACTAACTGGGACTTGCTACTTCACACTGTAGTGTTCTTTCTTCAGTGAATGGAATCCTCTCCCTCTGACAAAGGACATTTGTAAACATTACAGAAAAGAAAACAGAAACTATAGAAAAATCTGTGTCAATGGCTGTTCAAATAATTAAATCATTGTAAGAAATATACTCTGCTGTTTGATCTAATAAAGATTTTATCCTGGTGATTCTTGTGCATAGGAACCTTGCAGCTTAGACAAATTGCAAGGTGTTTAAGCTCATGCCTGTGTTGTGAAACTCAGGCTGAGGTCTATGGTAACCTGGTCTCTATCTGCCATAACAGAAATAGGAGGGCCTTTCCAACGAAGGCAGCAATTATTTGTCAGTCACTGTCAGAAATGTCTGTTATTTTAATTACTAATTTAACTAACTTAATTTCAGAACTGGGAGGTTTTTGTTTTTAATTATTTAAGGATTTTTTTTTTCATCAATATCACCTCCAACTTTTGAATGCAAGAGAATTTCATGTCATTATAACTCCAGGTACTGTATGTTATAAGAACACTCCTTTTGGCTTTCAGTGCTGAACAGTGAGCCATGTCCTGCAGGCAAACACTCTTGTATTACTATTTGTACTGCAGTAGTATGTCAACATCCCATTGATGAGTTTGAGACTGCCCCTCTAAGATAATAATTTATATAGTCCACAATGCAGGAGGAGGAAGCAGCATTGTCCTGCCTGTCCTCAGATTGCCCTCACTTTTTTAGATGCACTTAGACAAAGCTGCAGCTTGAACACTGTGGGGTGGTGACAGCCAAACCAGTGTTCCTCCCAGCAGCTTGAGCCACAGCAGTCAAGTCCAGGGAAGCTTGTAAAGTCAGGCCAATATAATTCAAAAGCATAGGAATGAAACTAAATGTTAGTCTAGCTAGTTAATTTCTGACTTTAGAGGCATGCCCTGGGATCCTAAAACTGATCATCTCCACCTGACTGCTCTGAAGCATTTAATCATGCTGCAAAGGTAAATGGGATTTTCAATGGTCTGCTTTTTTATCTTCAGGCAACAGACAGAATGTCATAGTTTAAGGATCAGCTGGAATGCCATTGTATCTTCACTGCTCAGCTGGTGAAACTCAGGGTTTTTTTCTTCTCTCTCCTAAATTAAATAATTTTAATGATTGGAACATGCACTTTATTAATAATATCCTAAGGTCTCATCTTCTCTTGCTCTATTCTTACCTTCCGTGTTTTTCTTTATTAATGGTTATATATATATATATGTTATATAAAGATAATTTACCTCATTGAAAAAACAGTTAACAACAAAAAAGTGTTTCCATCCCTCACATAAATCAGCTTTGGTTTTTTTAATCTAATCTTTGTATCTATCATGAGCTGCTTTCACAGTATGTACTTTTGTTCAAATCTCAAAACCATGGGCTTCCAAATGACTCCATTAGCAATCTAGTCTAAATTGAATCCATGTGTGTTGTTAAAGCCCCATGATACAAAAGAACTGCCAAGAACCTGCAAACAGTTTCATTTTATTAATGTAATATTGCAAAAGTAGTCCAATGACTGCGATGGGAAAAATAATTTCAAACCAGAAAATATTAGAGTCAAAAAACTTTTCTAGTTTTTCTGCAGTGTTCACTTGGAACTTTTTCTGTCTGCCAAATGTAATTTTTGGTAATATGCTATGTTAAAATGTTACTTGTACCAGATCCCAAATGCAAGAAGGGTATGATTATAAGAATTTCTTGCCTTTAAACACCAATTCTTCACAGAGATTTGGCTGCCCTGCTTATGTTGCAAATAAAGAAGGCAAATCATGACTGTCTAGTGCCAAAGGTTTTATAAAAATGGAAGTAAATTACTTCTTTAATGTTAATTTACCTATGATTTTCACAGACCATTTGACTACCATGCAAAGGGCTGCAGGAAAACTTGGGTTTTTACTTGGATTTGCTGCAATGTGACACTGAGAGACAGCTGCTGTTGGTAGTAGAAGTTCTCGTTTCTAATGCTCTGCCCCCAAATCAGGAGCACTTCCTTTTGTTTTATAAGACATATTTGTCTGAATGGAAAAGTATTTATTCTGTACAAACTTGATTATAAAGCACCTTCATGAGAGAGGAGGAGGAAAATTGAACTACTTTTGTCTTCTGAGGTAGAAAATAGAATATAAATATGTCAGTTCACATACTTCTTCTATCTGGTTATTTACTTTTTCTCCCATAACAGATATTTCATTCTATTTGAAGTGCCTTTGTTGTACCTTCCCTTCATGATAGCAGGAATGTAAGTCAATAAACAGAGACTAATAAAGACATAGTATTCATTAGAGTGATTAGAACATTGGAGCATGTTTCTCTAAGCTGAAACCAAGTATGCCAGTAGCATAATTGCATTTCTACCAGGATAAGCTGCTATTCAAGATCAGTTTCAAAGAAAATTATTGGTTCATAATTAGATAGCTGATATTTGGAGGTTTTAGTTCTTCAGTGGTTAAACCTTTGTTTCCTGTATGTTGAAATGTCCGTGTACATGTGGTGTTGTTTGCTAGGGTGCATTTGTCAACAGGAGATAGATTGCTGGAAAGATTGTTTTCCTTGAAGTGGTAAATTTCCAAGTGTTAAGAAGAAGAGCTTGTTTTTAAACAGCTGGACTTGTGGGCCATAGTATGTGCTGAAAGAATGATCCCCACAATAACCACTGACCTGCTAGCAGTTGTATGTGAGGCCTTTGCCTGAATGGCTGTGCTCTGAGCATATAATGTGACCTTTTCACAGTGGAGTATATGGAATTTCGAAGTGGATGATATTGTCTCTCTGCTTGCAGCACATTACAGTGCTTCAGTTTTATTTAGTTTTCTCTATTTGGCACCGTAGGGACTGTAGATAGTTACAGGGGCTTCTTAGGCTTATCAACAAGAGCTGTCTGAAAGGAGGTGGAATTAGGTGACCCAAGAACGCGATAGACGTTTCTGCAGGAAATAACTGTTATTTATGGTGCAAAGTAAAGAAAAATTACTTTTATTCTTTGTAAGTTTACAGAGCATGTTTTTATTCATCTTCCTTCAAAGATATTTAAAAGGCATGGATCTGTGAGCAAAAAAAATAAGGGATAGCTGCACTCTGCAAGAAGGGATTCAAGGGAAAACAAATCTTAATTAAGCTTTGGAACTATTAATACTGTGTCTTTTCCTGTTTGGTGGGGGTGGTTTTTTGTATATGCACATTTTTGTTTGTTTGTTGCCTTATTTTCTTTCCCTTCATTTCCTAGGAAACAAGCCCAGAACTCAGACAGACTTAAAAACTTGAAAGCAAAACATAAAGTGAGTGAAACGGTATTCAATGTGACATTTTAGTTAATGCAAACTAAATAAAACCTATTTTCACTGCTCAGATGTGTCGATTGAATTTAAAGGAGAGATCGAACATAAACACATCTTAGACTTGGATTTGAATAGTATCTCAATAACTATTTGCACGCTTTTACTCTCAATTTTAATCACATAAGGACAGGACTAAGGGATTCATGTCAAGACCAATTATTAAGTGCTTGGTTTGTATAACTAGATATTCCTAGAAGGTGAAACTTGGTGTGTGCATTAATACTGAAGGCAAAGCAAAACTATGTTCTGGTACCATGCAACAGTATTCTTTTGCTCCTGGGCAGAACTGAAGGTGAAACTTGGATTTTTTTTGGGCTTTAACTCATTTCACTTTGAGGTGCTGATCCAGCTTCTGTAATTGACTGACTGTAGCAGAGTGAGGACTCTTGGTCAGGCACAAGAAGCATGACACTGATTATGATTAGATTTGCTGCTAATACAAGTGCCTAAATATTGCCAATGCAGTTTATAACATTATCTGATCTAAAGGGCTATAATATAAGGCAGGTTTTGCTGGAAATAATACAGGTTTACAGCCTTTGGCCTTGCAAAATGCATAATTACAAAGCACCTATGGAGCTAGTTAGGATTTTATTTCTGCATGTGACCAGGTCTTTGTGCTTTTTCTCTCTTATCTAGAAGGGAGTGTTCCCTGTCTTCAGGGTGGACATAGCCTGAGGGAAGCCCTACTAGAGGGAGAGATCCACAGGGAAGATGCCTTCAGCCTTGGGAGAAAAGTTTGCAGCAGCATTTTGTACCATTTTCCAGGCCAAAGTGTGCCAAAGTCAATTGAAATACCCCCAGCTCCCTACCTCTGGGAGGCATTAATTATGTGAGCATCCAGACAGTTCCTCCTGCAAATCCCACCTATCTTTTGTCATAGTTGCAGTCACATTGATATGAACTCCACTGAGAATGAGTGAGCTGTGCCAGAGTGGTGTTTCTTGACAACTGTGGGAGGTGGATAGATGTACTCTTTCAGTAGCATACTGTGAAAACCTGTCAGACCATCATATTCCTAGATAAGTGGCTTCTGAGAAATTTCAAGAATGTAATTAAAATTTACTAAGAATTTGTAAAACTTGGTTCAAGAAAGTACATTTCATTTGCAGATCAAAGTCGAGACAAGATTTAGTGTGGAGTTGTTTTAACTCAAAGTGGGCAGGTGAAAAGGTAGGCCAAAAGACTTATGAGCAAAATTCAGATTAAAACATTGGAAGGCAATGGTTTAGCTTAAGGACAACGGAAGGTAACATAATGAAAAGGTTGCACTGGGACAGGGAGGACATTTATCTCTCCTGCTGTCTCGTCTCTGATAGTGTCTGGGGGGAAAATGCAAATACCTGAGGGAGAGTATATGGCTGTTGAGGCAAGTGCATAGTAATACTTCATTACTTTCCCAGCCTCAAACTGTTTATAATTTGGAAAGTTACTGGGTTAGAAGAGCTTTCTCTGTATTTTTTTTAATCCTCTATGTATTTCTTTCATGAAGGTACCAGGCTGTTCTTGAACTTACACTAACTTGCAGCATCCTGTGGCCAGGAATTCTACAGCTTTTTACAAGCCTTGAGATGAACCAATTCCTTTCGGGGTTTTCAGAGCTTTTCACATAGTAATTTCAATTTGGAAAAATTTAACTCTTGTTTTAGAAAAGCTGGTGATCACTGTAGACCTTTTCCCTCCATGTTGTTCATGTTTTTAGTAGTTAGTTGCTGCACATCCCTCTCTTTATCCAGACTAATATATCTGTACCTATTTATTCATAGAATTCATGTTGGGAGAATTTCAGGAGGGCTTCCAGTCTAACCTCACTCCTTTGTATAGAATCCATGCAGTTTTGCCAGGGCCTGTGTAGACAGAGGATCATACTGCACAGTCCTTGAGATGCAAATTTGCTATGAGTTTAAAGCATATTATAATGAACTTTTCTTCTTTTTTTTTTTTTTGTTGCTATACGTGTGTATGTCTCTGCGTTAAAAAAAAAAGAATGGCCTCTAAGTTGCAGAACATGTAAGGAGATAGTTTTTATATGATCAAATTGGGTTTGTGAAAACCAGTAATTTGTGTAAACTTTTCTCTATTAAAGTACTGCTACTTGTTGAAAATCTGAATGTGGAAAAAATATTTCAGTGGAGAACTCATTATATAAATGGAGTTTCATAAGAAAAGTTCTCTCTTTCCACTATTAATATTTATAATAATGACATAAGAGACAAGACCTTATTCTTAACATGATATTAAAGATAGAAGTTGATGGAGGAAACATATCACAGAACAACTCTTCCTTGATTACTTTTAAAACTGGGAGGAAGGGTAAAACTGCAGCATTTTGCAGTGAACAGCACAGCATCTGTCTGAACTGTGGAATTCATTATTCTCCTAAGATTCTTCTTGCATGTATTGTGGGCAGCAAGACTTATAACCAGAGTTTATACAATCTGAAGTTGTATCCTGGGAAGCTGTGACATACATTTCTAATGCAGACCTGTTATGGTGGAATATGGGTAATACTGCATTTCATTTGTGCATCTGATGCAGTTCATAAGCTTTCACAGGCATGCAACCTTTGATTGAAGTAGAGATATAAAGATGGCCCAGGCACAGAGAAGGACCCATAGCTTAATGCTATCAAAGGGAATAAACTAAACAAAGACACATTCTTCATCAAAGAATATGTAGAACTGAGGCAGTACATCACACCAACTGTCATATCACACTAAACATTTCCCTTGCTAAGGGCAAGCAAAGCTTTCATGTCAGGTGAGGTGTGACAACAGAAAGCATAGAGCCCATTACACATTCATCCTTTCACACTACTTCTTCAAAGAGCAAAAAATACTTTTTCAGTCTGTAGAACTGTGTCTGAATAGTCTTCATGTTGGTCATTGATGGCTATTGTTGAAGGCTGTCTAACTTTGTGCTCCACATTTGGGCTTATCTTTAATGTCCTACACGTATTGCTCTGAATACTAACATGGTATCCTTGGTGGCAGTGCTTAGATGTGACTACTCAGGTGCTGATCACCAGCAAAATAAGGAAAGGAGACTTGCTTACTGCATTTGCAGTGGTGCTGAAACCTCAATTACTGTTTCTGAGATTCCATCATACTTGATGGAATTGGTGGCCAAGGGAATGAAGTCTAGCAAATTTCACTGACAAAATGTTAGGAAGCTTAGGATGTTATAAGGTTTGGAGAATTCTTGAAGACCAATGGATTCTAGGATGCAAAGAAAGCAGAGGAGGTGAGGTGATAATTTTCAAGCAGATTTGAATTAGCTGCAGTGGCAGAATGAATTAAGTACTTTCCATAATCTCCTATGCATCAAGTTGATTGTCATATAACAAGAATGGGCTGTCATATGCTGGGAGAAGTCTTGAAGCACCTGGAAGGAAGGCTTGAGGATTCTATATCGCTAGAGGCTTTAGAAAGAGATTGCAAAAACAGTATAGAAGTGTTGCAGAAACAGCTGCTGCCTCTCTTTCAGTCATGATGAGACTGAATCTGCTGCATTGCACAAGCCGATGTTGGTACTTAATGGAAAAACAACCTGAAGATAATGTGAAAATGAGCTATAGAAGAAGATTGACAGTCTTGAGAAAATGTACTAATGGGCTACTTTAATCTAACAGAAGCATCATAACAAGAACTAATGACTGGAAGCAGAGGATGCATAAACTCAAATTAAAAATAAGACACAGATTTTTATGCTGAGAGTGATTAACCTTTGGAAAAAAAACTGCCAAGAGGAACTGTGAATTGTGTATTTCCTGAAGATTTGAAATTAATACCAAATGTTCTTTCTGACAGTTAGGCTCCAGTTAGGCTTAGTAACAGTCCACAAATAGCCTTATCTTTTTTTTTTTTCGGAAGTGGAATTGAGCGGTTTTTTTTTGTTTGGGGTGTTGGTTTGTTTTGGCTTATTTTTGACATAGTCAATTTTTACTTCTTCCAACTTGCTACAACCGATGTATCACCTGCTGACCTTCCTTTTGGGTTCCAATCATCAAAGCCTGTTTTAAATAGACAGTGTAACCAATGCATCATAGAAAACAGTGGCTCAGAGTTTGGATGTGGGAGGCTCAAAATGAGATCATAAATTCTTTGTGATTCTGTTTACTACAGTAAAATCTTGGTTTTTATATGCTGCAGGAAAAATGGGCAAAAATTTTATTAGTGAAACATTGGAAATTGGTTTAGATGTGGCCTTAAAGACTATGAATATATTAATTCATATACAGCTACTACTACTAGCAGATGGTAATGGTGGGTTTATTTCAGTTTATGAATTTGTGCCTGACTTGATGCTATTATTATCAATTTCTTAAATAACATATAAGTAATAAAATGTCTTTTTCTTCTTCTATGATATTTTGATTTTTGTATGTAAAATCTACCTGTAAATTGCACTATAAATTTTACATGCAATGTCATTGTTCAGTATTAAATACAACATTCTGTGCAACATTAAATTCAGTGCTCTAACCGCGACTATAGCATACAGAGCACTGCAATCAGCCTGATGGGATCATACATTCACATTACTAGGCTGACTGTCATTAAGTCTGTAGTCAAAATAACAAAGGTCTTTTATCAGTTGTCCCATGTCCTTTTGTATGCATAAGAATATAGCAGTATTTTTCAAGTATAAAAGTTTAGCAAGAAGAAAGAGACCAAAAAGCTTAGTGGGAGAAAAAAAATCTCTCTTTCCTTACTTGACATTTTGTTATTAGGGAAACTCAGGAGTAAACAATTAGCATAGGATTCTTTGCTTGCTTAGACTGCTTATTTACTCCCTACTTAATATTTGTATATTCAGTAGTGTCTAACAGCACAACCAAAGCTTGTTCTGCATACAATAAAAGCTACTCCCTGGCTCTGGAGTTACACAGTTTAAGTGTCAGCTTGTAATACCCTTGCTCATTTTGCAAAGATATATTCTTTGCAAATAGTCGTTTTGAATCAAGCAATGTACTACTCAGAAGGAAGAAAGGATGCAAAATGTGGCCCTAAGGATAAAATTCATCTCCCTTAAATTAGCTATTCAAAGTGCAGTTAAACATTTCCTACTTGATCCCTTTTAATATTGATTCAGCTGTCTGGCCCAGGCAGACACTTCCTTTGTATATATAACGTACTGTACTCTGAGCAGTCAGGAGCTTGACTTGGCAGTGAACTTCCAAGCTCTTAGACTCCTGTCATGATTCTTAGAGCTCACATCCATTTCGGCATTGATTTCCACAGTTGTCCACTTTTTGCTGTACCTGTCCCATCTTCCTTTTATAGAGTCACAGAATCATTGAAGTCGAAAAAGGCATTTAAGTCCAACACTGTATTTTAAGCACACCACTAAAC
Source organism: Cinnycerthia olivascens (assembly GCA_035048155.1). Classification (NCBI taxonomy): domain Eukaryota; kingdom Metazoa; phylum Chordata; class Aves; order Passeriformes; family Certhiidae; genus Cinnycerthia; species Cinnycerthia olivascens. The sequence continues at coordinate 19,548,248 of JAWWMU010000180.1, forward strand.
TATGTCCCTATGTGTCACATCCATGTGTCTTTTAAATTCCTCCAGGGATGGTGATTGTGCTATTCCCTTGGGCAGCCTGCTCCTTTCTGGCTCTTTCAGACCGACATTCAAAGTATTCTATTCCCAATAATATATGAAATGAGGGCTGGGGAGAAGGAGAGCTGCAAGCTGACTAAGCTGAACTCCATGTGCTTCCGTCTGCTGGTGTGGTGTTTCAGGATCATATGGATGCAACATCTAATTTCTGTCCTTCCCACTTGATCATTTCAGACTTGGTTCCTGAAGCAGAGGTAGCTGGCACCTTGGTGCAGAATAGAGGTCTGAGGGAGCAGGACAGCTATTTTTGAAAATTGAAGCATTTGAAGCTGGGATGCCATCACTAAGAATTAGTGTGAGCATAAGTAAAAGCTCTTTATTATGGAATGGTGTGTGGGGGAGAAGGAAAGGGATATATGCCAGAGAAAATTGTTCCACAGACTCGTGCTTCTCTGTCCTTTATGAGAAAACTTCAGAGGAAGAAGGTGAGCTCCAGAAACCATGTCCGAAAGCTTCAGCAACATTTCAAAACCAAAAGTACGTTTGAGTGTACCTCCCAAAACTGGGAGAAATCCCATATTTATGTAGTTGCACAAGCATCTAATAGCTCAAGAAATGCTTACATACCTTTGATCTGATGGGCTAAGCATGAGCATAACCATTGCTTCTGCTTCCACCTCTCTGTGAGCCAATTGTTTAATCTTGAATAAGTGTCTTTGCTCTTACTGCTGGTTTGCCTCGGTTTAACACAAAGACCATAATATTGAGCCAATTAGCTTCTGAATTTTGGTGCATGGATGTAACTAAATTTCAGGCTGTACTCAGGAACTAAAATAATTTAGAGGATGAGTTAATCAGCACTTCTTACTAACACCCATCTACTTGTGAAGTGCTCGGGCATTACGTCAACTACCGTATATTTGGATTCATTATGCTGGAGTGGGCCCACATCTCAAAGATAGATTATGCAATGCTTAGGCTCTTCTCTGTCTTAGACCTTGGCTAGCAATCTGGGGCTGTTAAAATCTGGGATTGTTATAAATCTCTGCTGTAATTTCTATTATACTGGACTGGGAATTGAGTTTTTCTCCTGCGTGGTTTTGGTAATGGATTGCAGGTTACCAAAATTACCACTTATTGTATCCACCAAATGCAAGCCACTAACTGACAAAACTACCAATTACTCTAATGCAGGTAATTGTTTGCCTTCAGATTTTACGTATTTTTTATGGGATTCTTAATTCCTCTAGATGTTGTTTGTATCCATCTAGCCAGCAAAACAAATAGATCTGTTAGTGCTTCCTCACTTTTAATGACTTTTTAAATAGGTGTTTCTTATTCATCTTGAGTTCTCATGTGTTTGCTGAGAAAGTTTAAATGGAGTTTTCTGCCTTGGAATAAATGTACCTGTAGAATAAGTGTCTGTTTTCTGAAGGGTTTTCTTTGAACAGAGTATTTATGCAGAAGAACTTCTGAGGAGAAAAAAGACAATGGGGGGGAGGGGAATGGAAAAAATGTCATGTCTATATATAACTTAACATTAAGTAATATGTGTAGATATAATTTAGTGCTTATTGTTTTTTCTGTGTCTGTAACTGCATTCCTGCAGAAATGCTAGTCTATGACTCACTGATAACTTTTAGCAATCTATGTATTTTAAAAGGTTTGTTTTTTGTTTTGCCTATTTTCTTCTTTTTTTTTTTTGGGCATATGAATGTTCTAGTCAGAAATCTCTCCCTCACATCTCTGTGCTTGTGGATAATTAGTAGGAGAGCCTAATCCTCCATTTCTTATCCACGGCGTAAACTGTTGAGATACATGTGCACCTTTCCAATGATACTGGTGCTTCTATTTGACCCATTTGTTTGGAGAAGAGAAGTGAATTATCAGTGAAGGAGGAGAGAAGGCGCTCCTTCTGTTCTTTGATTTGTCCCACTTGGTTTCCGTGTGCTTTGAGACGTCTCCAAAGGATACTGGAAAGGGAACTGGTAGAGAGTCCAAGCCTTAGTTTTGCAAGCAGTGATAGGGAACTCTTTCACAGCAGCTTAAAATTTGCAAAAGGTTTCATTTAGAACATTTCATTTGGACAACATAGAATCACAATTGTGATCAAATCAAATTGTTAAGGCTAGAAAAACGCCTTTAAGGTCATCAGGTCCAACTATCAACCTAGCACTGAAAAGCTCACCACTAAGCCACATCTACACACACAACTTTTAAATTCTTCCAAGTGTCTCAATCACTTCTCTGGGCACCTTTTTCCAATGACTAACTACCCTCTTGGTGAAGAACTTTTTTTTCCTAATATTCAATCTAAACTTCAGCTGGTGCAACATGAAGCCATTTCCTGTTGACCTACTGCATCCTCTTGTCCTATCCCACTTCTCTGTTCAAGTTGGTATTTTGGCAGTACAGGCTTGACATCTGTCCTGTGTGTGACTTGCAAGATGAAGTTCTCCAAAGAAACCACCACCAATATTTCTATAAGGCTGCTGGGGAGAAGCAGTGCTTCTTGGAGATCCACGAGGCAAACTCTTAAATTTGTTTGTAAGGACTGTAATGTTTTATTGTTTCCCAAGAGCTAAAAGCAAACCTTTTCTACATTGAACCAATTTTTGTTTCCCTCCTGAGTGAAATGCTTTGCCTTATCTGTATATATCAGGTGACAGATTTTATCAGCTCATTCTAACCTTAAAGAATGTATAGACAAGTTGGGTTTTCTTGCAAAATCTGATAAAAAGCTTGTCTCTTCCTTTTCCATAGAATTTTAATTAAATATACTGTTCCCTGCTTGTGATAGGGTTTACCAGGAGATAGCTGCTTTTTTTCCCTTGTGCAATATGGACAAATAACCTGTTGGGATAAGAGACACTTGAAGGGGTTGTAGGACACTGCAATGCTCTGCAGAATCTCTTCCCTGTTCATTTACACGTTTTATTAATTTCATGCGATGTTTCTAATTTGGTACATAGGTAAATATTTTTAAATGTGAAATGCTGCTAGTGTAGTACACTAGATATTTTTTCTTAAGTTCTGCTTAATAAAAAATTAACTTTTAAACATATCTGTGTTCTGAGCATAGAAAGTAAGGAGATAAAAACCAATCTCTTCCAATTTCCAATACTTAGTGGAAATAAATGATCTTCTTTTAGTGTTCCATTCTGTTTCTAATATTTCTTTTAAAAAGAATACTATTTCATATTATACCATGTGTTACCTTTTGTTCCCATCTTTTTCCTGTATATCCTAACTCCACAATTACATGAATCCATGATTGCCTGTTACATTTTGATTCAGGGTTACGAACCTTGTCTAGATACAGTTCTTTACTAAGACAAGGTAGTCGAATCTTTAGTCAAATTTAGGGGTTAAATTTGTGCTGTTGATTTGAATTTTTGTCATCTGCCTTCTTCCTCCACTTATTTCTACACTGTTTTATGTAGTTCCATAAAATGTTTAGCAGTTACTAGAAAAGTTGTTTCAGAAAAAAAGAAAGGTCACTCAAATAAAGACACCAAATTTCCAAATGCAGCTAGAAAAGCCTCAACCATTTAAAAGGTCAGATTAAATAAAACACACTGTGGGGTAATTTAGTCCCCAGCTGCTTAGCTTTTATGAAAGTTGCTGAAAGCGCAGAGGTGAAGGAGCTGTGTTTGTAGAAACAGTTTCTGAAGCAAAAATTGATGAAGATTGATGTGTCTTTTGCAAAACGCCCTTCAAAGATACCTGTCCACTTAGAAGGTGAATATTTATCTTTGTGTGATGATCACGAAGCATCTTTTTCAGCTCTCACATCTCATAAAGCAAACACCCTCAAGACAGAATTATAAAGGGACAAAGAAGGAAGGAACTTTAAGAACTGGCTCAGACTTTGGTGCATCTGCCCTTGAATTTTGTGTGATGTCTCTGAGTGTTGACAGATTGAATACTGTGTTACGTGCTGCACATTGGCAACTGATAATGTGTTTTTATTAAATGCTGCAAAACTTTTTTCAGATTCTCCTTTGAGAAAAGTAACATAATTCTGTCATTTGTAGTGTATGTCAGTGAATGCTTTAGGAAGGTCATGTTGTCAAAGAGCTGCGTGGTGTGCCTGTGGCGAATTATCTGTTTTAAGTCCATCTTTTCTCTTTGAGTGAAAGGTTCAATGCTTTCAATTCAGGTTCAATTCAGCAATTCAGTTTGAGATGTAATAGTTAGTGGTTTTACAACTACTCTTTGGAGCTGCTTCAAAAACTACTAGCTAATATTCTGCATGCAATGAAAAGGGATTATATTTTTGGGAATAAACGTGTAAGGTATGATCTTAGCTGTATTGATCATAGGGAGTTAAAGGAAGGAGGAGGAGATAACAATGGCCATCAAAGGTATTTGTGTCTCAGAATCTGGGAAAAAAACCTTGTGAAAGTTGCTGGATTTTTTCCTTTGAAAAGGAATTTTTTTGTTTTCCCCAGTTTTCTTAAATGTTTTTGTAGAATGGCTGGAAATGTTCATGAGGACTCACAGGTCACACTAGGATGGTCACATGCCCTATCTCAGTTATCATTAATTACCATTAAGGAGTGTCTTCTGTTGCTGTTGATGCCTTGCTGTCCAGAGCAAGTGTTATTCACACAAGAACGTTCACACTGTTACTCATCTAACTTCCACCTGAAGAGTTCTGTTTCAGACCATGTGTAAATCACACCAGTAATCCTGAAACTGCACTGAGAAGGCATTGTTCTACAAACAGAATTTTTTTGGGAATTAACAGACCCTGAAATGGTATTGAGTTGCCCTCTTCCAGAGGCTGTTTTTCTTGCAAAGCTGTTGCATCAATAGCAGAGTTAATAAGGAACTGAGACTGCTGCCCCCTCAGTTTGAAGAGCAAGGAGCCCAGCCCTGTGCTCTCTGGTGGAGATCTCACAGTTGTCTCCTTGGTACAAGAAATTAACCTGCAGGATACAAGAAAAAAAAAAAAACAACACTTTTTTCTGATTTTAAAAATTATTTGAAAAAGATAAGTTGAAATTATTTTTCTACAATGTAAAACTTGTGTCTCACAAGCATCTAAATTTTGAGAGGTCATTTTATTTGTCGTAGTTTAGGTAGAGAGTGTCCAATTACCATTTATTCTGCACTTCTATTATGTTATAGTAAGTACAGCAAAGTCACTGAGAGCTTAAACTCCACACCTTTTCGTGTGTTATGTTAACATTAAATAAGAAATGTAGTTACTTACTTGAATAGCACTTGTATCTTGAGTACTTTTAGTGGTTTTTACCATCTGTATTTTTAAAATAGGCAGGTAACTTGAAATAATCTGGTAAAGGTGACTGTTTATTTCACTATTCTGTACCATATTCAGTTTGCTCTATCACCTTTGATATTTAATCTCTGTCAAACTTGTTTTTTGGACAGAACAAATGGGTGTTATCTGTTTATTTAGGTGCAACTACCAACTCAGGTTTAAATCAGGAGCTGATGGCTGGTTGTCATAGCAGGAAGGAATGTTCCACCTGAATGACAATATGCATTATATCATTATAGTATATATACGCTTTCTCTGACATGGTCAAGCATCCCACTTCTGAAAAAAAATTGGTCCAGATCTCTGTAATGCCTGTAAAATTTGCCAGTTCTGAGACCCTATGCTTAAAGGTTAAAGTACATGTTAATTAGTAAACCATTAGTGTACATTTTAATGGGATTGATATTTCTCATTTTGGTTCTTCCATCCATGCTACTCAGAGTGCTCCTTTTAAAATAGACAAGATGAGAGGGATACCTATATGTCCATAAATGTACTGTATACAGATGCCTTTGAATGTGGGAGAAAAACCCTGACGTGTTTCAGGGGCACTCTGCTGGATTTTCATCACACTAATGTGGTACATGTATTCATTTTTTTATCAGGAATTTGGACTAAATTTCAAAAATAAATAGAGTTCTCAGGCTTGATTACTCTTGGATCTACATTTTGCTTTAAAATTTACATTTTTAACTATATAATGCACCTTGTTAAACTATACTTGGTGGCAATCTTGGAAAAGATTTTTCTGTGCTTTTCATCCTTCTTCATAAAGCACAAACAATATCCAATGTATTGTTGGTGACCATGTGGAAGAGACATAAATGTCAGACACCATAAAGTACAATTATCAAGTATTTGAAGCAATAGCTACAATAGTTTTTTTGGATACAAGATTTCTTTATAATTCCCCAAATAGATGGTTTTGTTCCTGTAGTGCTACACTTACACTTCACTACTGTAGTATTCCAGTGGTACTTACTTTATTAAGAGTATTTCTTGTTTCAGTCTAGTTGAGTATAGATCAGTGAATCACCAGAGCAGTTTTAGAAGGTAAGAGACTGCACTCTTGTACAAATCTAAGCCTCTATACTTTGTTTGACAAAACTAAGCAAAGCGGAATATTCTTTTTTACTCTTGTATATAAAAAATAAAAATCACTAAGACTAATCTGCTGCTAAAGATGTGCTTTCCTGACCTTGTACTGGGGGATAAAAATTTCTAAATAAAAGTGCAACTTGCTGATGGTGACTGTCTACTGAGATGTATTCACCACTTCTAAAAACAGAAGGAAATAAGCACTTTTCATTTAAATTCTCTAGTCATAGGACATTTTCAGAGCTGCCTTTGGAGTCTGATTGCTTACAACTCCTTTTTGCAGTTTTGGTTGGATTCGTTATTCCCTATTACTGCATCTCAATGTAAATGAGCTGTGTGCAATTATACTTTCCCGGTGACAAAAGCCATTTCTGTACCTGGCAGCATGTAAAAATTCAAAATGAAAAATTATCTAAATGGCAAACAGCATGAGTTTCTGACATTTCTACTGAGCCATGCTCAATGAACTTCTGTGTTTTACATTCAGTAATTAGTTGATTGTGCAGATAAGAGAAGGTAAAAGATGCAGTAAATATGGTTTTTTGTTAGGGTGTTTTTAGTCTTTGCTAAAATAGTAGTTTTATTTGGTTTGCTGTTTTTCTGTGTTTTCTTTTAAGGATGCTTTTCTCACTGAAATGCATGCAGTGCTGCAAAGGTTAGAGCATGTTATGTATTATACTTGGTCCAATCCTAATCCAACTCAGTCTACAGAACCTATGGCTTCTATTTTAAAGTAAAATGAGACGCAAACATGCGCGAGCCGGCTATTAGATTCTCTTGACATGACCTACCACATTTTCAACAAACCCACACTATTTATTGCTTTTAGCACGTTTACTCCCACATGTTGACATACTGCTTTCTTCACTCTGTGCTTACAACTCTTGCTAAAACCGTCATGTCCTCCTTGCATGTTTCAATTAGCACATCTTTGCTTTGCCAGTCCTCCATTATTATCAGTCCTCTTGCCTGATTTCCTGAAGAACACTGTTATGCCAATGGCACTTGTTTGGGTTACTTGTTTGAGGAGAGCAGACTCCCAGCTCCTGAAGACAAGAGCTCATCTCACAGACTTGGGCCGTGCAGACTTCTGAGCCAGCACAGAGCACAGGAGTGTCATGTCTAACTCCTAAGGGGAAGGGAGCACCTGAGATGCTTGTGGTTTATAGGAATGACAAAAATTCAGAGGGCCCACAAAAATGCACAAAGTTTTATCAGCAAATTACACAGTTGGCATGGAAGTTGGTATGTTGGTCCCTAACGTACTAAATGAGCACACTGCAGTCAGCTTTGGATAAAGAGATAAGATGAAATGAAGGAGGAAAGAAAGAAAGGTCCCCAGTCCTGGTTCCAGTGTTGGCTCAGCGGATAGGATGTCCAGGGTTCCAGAGCATGTGTCCAGCCTTGGTTGGGAGTACCTTCTTGTAGACAAGTTTTTCACTTCTTATGCAGATTCATTCTATGCAGAATGTTCTTTCAGACCTTTCTGGAAGGTGGGTCAGAAGGCTTTGGGGGTCTTGGGTTATTATGTTAGTGGTTGTGGTCAGAGACAGAAATGACGCCGACCCACTGAGGGTCCTGAACAAACAGCCTGTTTTACTGTTCAGAACTCCTTTTTACAGGGCATTTGAATGTGCCAGGCCCTGATGGCCAATTGGTTGGGGCCCCTGTCCTCCCAGCTCTGTGACCAGGGATATATCTGCATTCAGGGCTGAAAGATATGGGCTGAGGGTGCCCGCATGTATTACAGTCCCCCCTATCATCGCTCACCCAGGGACCTGCACTCTTCTAGGTTGGTTGAGTTTTGGGGTGCAGCTTCAGACCAGCTGCAGGGTGACTTTGAATGGTCTTCATCTTCCCCTACATTCTATGTCTTCTCATAAGCCTCATTCCTGCTCTTGTGTTGTACTGTATTGTGCTTATCTCCAGGAACTAGAATAAGCATGTTTGGCCTGGAAAAGTGGTGCCCTGCTCCCACATGGCTCGCTGCTCCAGCCACACCATGTTCTCTCCCTTTGCGTGTTACTACCAACAATTCTTGTCTGTTTATTGCCAACAGTCCTTGGTTGGCTGCACAGCCATCTGGCTGTCATGTTTGAGACATGCACACTAGCCCCTTATCCATTGGGATTCTACGAGGAGGCAGTGCTCAGAGGTGAAAAGTGGAAGCCTGAGCAGTGTGGGGAAAATGAGCTGAGGATGTTGACAACACAATAGCAGTGAAGTGCTTTTTGAGTCACAAGATGCAATCAGGCTTTAGTTCTTATATTGCAAGCCACTTACTTGTTTTGCCCTCTTGCAATTGTTTAATATTTATTTATTATTTATTTTTAATTTGAACATGCCATCTTAGAGAAAGGCATCCCAGTTTCCTTCTGAAAACTCAAATACTCTGCTTTTCCTTGGCACTGTACAGGAGTTGAGAATTGCTTCCAAACTAAAACTCCCTCTGTCTGATTCACAGCTTCACCCTGCTTGAGTCTGAAAACCACCAGGCACAATAATTCTGGCTCAGCACATTAGCTTACTAGGATCCAATTCAGCCTCTAGTACAGCTGAAATAGTCAATCTGATTTTAAATTTGGAACAGGTATTGAGCTATGAGCAGCGCTGGACTAAATTTTTAGCTAGAATGTGAGAAATGGCAAAGGCAGAAAAAATATTCCTGGGTGCTTGAATCACTTCCAAATATTTTGTTTCCTGTCCATGCATTATGGCCCCCTGCTCTTTACCAGTTTTAGTGAGGCTAATGTTTTGCCTGTGAGACTGCTTCTAAAAGGTGAAAATTGCATTTGTCGTAGAATACCATCAATGGTTAAAGACATACTATCTCTGCTCCTTTTCAGAGGTCAAGAAGTATAAGGAGTAGGCACTTAGTTTATTCCAGACACCTCTGTGACTCCAGTTAAATTGTAGAAAGCCTCTTCTAATTTTCCAGCTTCCTGACTGAGAGTAAATAGGTTGAAGGGGGAATAGAAAGCAGAAGAAAACCTCCCCGCAGTCCCTGCTCACAGCAGGAGATAGGCAGGTCTTTCCACAGATGAGAAGAAATTATTTCAGTTCTGTCCCTCTTGGGCACACATGGAGTTAGAGAAACTGAGGCATTCTAATTTTTCTCTGTTCATGGGACAGTTGGCACCAAAGCAGTAGTCCCAGTCTCTTATGTGAAGCTGGGTAATATTCTCATAATTCATAACTGTGTGTGATTGAATCACACATCTAATAGGTTAGGAATTATTGTTGGAGAGCAAAGGAACAAGTGAACGAATTACTAGTTCTTGCTGATTAATTGGATAGAACTTTTGCAGAATTGTTTTGTTTGTACATTTTGAAATAACCAATAACCAATATTATGGTCTTTTTACAGCCCATTTAGATGCATAGTATATATTAATTTCCCCAAATAGAAAAAATAAAATAAA
>JAWWMU010000180.1:19565655-19580015 GCA_035048155.1 Cinnycerthia olivascens
CTTTCAGGATACTACACTGGTCTCTACTTGCATGTCTATGTACTTTTCATGTTCCTCAAGCTGAATATGTGCATTCCTTTCTCTCCAGAGGAGAGAAAGAAAGGTGATATTCAGCTCCCATTCAGTGGTTTATATATGTGGCTGAAAAGTAAATATTCAAATCTTTCCTGAGTCACGAGGTGATGAATATCAAGTAGGATCTTACTCCTTAGATGCCTATGCAGTCATTCATTGGGTGAAACAGCTTTTGAATTTAATGGGTGCTTTTTGCGTGGTGCTATCAAATGATGCCATGAAAATGACTAGAATTTCCTGACAGATCCCTTCTTTGAATTTCACAACTCTATAAAAGGTGAACCACCCCAGAGATGTGCTTTTCAGCTGCAGGACAAATGCCATTACTTTAATTGCAGGGATCCTGTTTTGTATAAACACTAATGCATTTATCATGGCAGGGGTTTTGTCTCTGGCCTTGACATGTCAGTTGAATGCCTCAAATGAAAATAATAAATAATAATACTGAAAGTAATATCTGCTTAAAATTTTTCAGGGTCACGGTGTTTTTCTGAGATACCTGCACAAGAAAACAGAAGGTCTTGATTTGAGAACACTGAGGCATCCTTTCAGCAAGGTCTATTCTAGGTGTCAGACAATCTCTCTCTTGATGCAGCTCAGTCCATGGGGGTTTTTGGTACAGCTGAAGAGAAATAGAATAATGTCAAGAAGGGATTTGCTGTATAGGATTAGCAGCAGATCTTGTAAGACTGCCATAAAAATCAATCACGAGAACCACCAAGAAATTGAAGTCATGTGCTTTCCTGAGGTTTAGAATTCAGTGTTGATGAAAGGTAAGAGACTCCTTCAACTATGGACTAAAGCACTGGGTTTACAGTCTGTTGCTAGACCACACTATGAAGCATGGAACGTATCTGCAAGAATAAAAGGTAATTTACAGGAGGGTTTTTTAATGGTCCAGTGATTTAGGAGCACGAATCCAGTGAAAATCCTCATCTCCGTTACAAATACAAAATGATATATATGAAAATACCAGTAGCTTGCATAAAGAGATTTTTTTTTCCCCACTACACTGGTATTAAGCAGAATCTGTTTCTGAAATGCACAGAGCGAAATAATCTTCAAATATCTCTTCACAAACCATGAAAATAAATAAAAGCCTTTGAACCTGGTGACTTATCATTTCATTGTTGAAAGATATAACTGCTGGATAACCTTGTGTTATTTTCTAAATATTGTAAATAAAATCCATTTTAATGTTAAAATTTTACAGTGAGGTCTTCTCAGGAGATGGTAAAGATATCAGAAGTCTGTCTTTTTAAATTGTCACTTCAGGTAATATGGGCTATTCATAGACTTCTTTTGTAGCATTGTGTTCATTGTATTCCACTTGTTTTGTTTTTGTTGGTTTTTTTTTTATTCTCCCTGCTTAATGTATACTTGTTTGTAACATAAAATCTGTCTTGCAGCCCTGCAAGCAGATCTAAGATTTAACAGTCAGACTGACTTTTTTCCTTTTCATGTATTGTCTGTAGTCAGAGAAAGCCTGCAGGCCTGTCGCTTCCCCTAACTTTTCCTGAGCAACTCACATCTTTTTGGATTATTCCCCTGAGCTGCGGATCCAAAGCCATTTAAGACTAATAGGTTTGTACATGTGTAACTGAGTGAATGACCTGAAGCCAGAGAGGGTTTTGCAGCTGTACCTGTGGGTCTGAAGTCCCTCTTTTAGCTGTTGTGAGTATGTTTCATAGAAGAAGCTGATAAAAGGGAGCATCTGATCCCAGGAAGTTCACAGTGCCAACATTTTTATAGAGAATAAATATTTTATAGGGAAGTCAGTGGAAAATCCCTGCCCATGGAATTCCCAGTCTTGTTTCCACCATGCTATTTTCACAAGATCCACACATAAGATCAGACTCTGTTGCTATTCCCGGAAGATCTTAAAATTTCTAATTTCCATGTAAACAGAAATTTTCCATAAATTGATATTTCACTTCCAGAGGAATTGAAACCAAGAGTAATTAAAGAGTGTTTTTTCTTACACGTCTTGTGTCCCAGCATTTACAGCAAAGCATTACTAGATAGGTCTACTGATCCTGTGTTAAACTATTTGGTTAATGCTTCAATTAACAGTCTAAGTGTTTATGCCTCATATGAGTGGGGATCTTATTGTCTTCTGTTTGGATAAAGTAGTAGGCTGAAATACTACTTTGTAACACAAGGTATATTCTGGTAAATATACCAGAAGACTGAGATTCAAGGTACTGAGATCCATCTGTTTACAAATATAAACCTTACACCTTTAATGTGAGTTGCAGAACTGATTGTGTCTGTACTGCCTAAAGCTGGTTGCACAGTTAATCCTCGTAGCCGGGGCTTTCTTTCAATGGGCTCTTCCTATAAACCCTGCTCTAAAGTGGAAAAACTGCAGCAAATTTTTGTAAAATTTTCATTTTTACCATTTTTTTGAATCTGGTCAGATTAGTTTATGTGCCTGTTTCTTTCCTTTTCCCTGGAAAGTTTCATCATTTCATAGGAATAGTGGTTTTACTTGGAGATTTGTTGTTGTTGTTCTTTCTGATGTGAAATAAATGCCGAGTGCTGAAAACAGCTTGAAAATATTTGGTCATATTCTAACTTGGTTAGAATTTGTACTATTAGGTGATTGTGTTATTTCTGAAGCCATCAAGCATGGATGACCATCCCTTTAAAAGTGCTATATACCTTGAACTGTTTGTAATTGTCACTGTCTACACTGAAAGTTCAACATTATATACACATATATAGTGTGAGGAAAGAGAAAAACTATTCAGATTTCAGGGAAAAATAATTTGGCGGTTCTGGTCATGACCTAGCAGAGCAAGGGAGGGGATTCTGCCCTTCTGCTCTGCTGAGACCCCACCTGCAGGGCTGCATCAGCTCTGGGCTCCCAGCACAGGAAGGACATTGACCTGGTGGATTGGGTCCAGAGGAAGGTCACCAAGATGATCAGAGGGATGGAGCATCTCTCATTTGAGGAAAGGCTTGGAAAACTCCAATCGTTTGGCCTGGAGAAGAAAAGGCATCAGGGTAACCTGTCTGTAGCCTTCCGGTGTCTGAAGTGAGTCTACAAAAAAGATGGAGGGAGACTTTTTACAAGGCCATATAGTGATAGGGCAAGGGGGAATGGCTTCAAATTGAAAAAGAGTAGTTTTAGAATGGATAAGAGAAAAATATTCTTTACAGTGATGCTAGTGAGGCTCTGTAGCAAGCTTACCAGAGTAGCTGTGAATGCCTCACCCCTGGAATGATGGCTTGATGGGTTTTGAGCAGCCTGGTCTAGTGCAAGGTGACCATGTCCATGGCAGGGGGTTGGAAGTAGGTGTCTTTAAGGTCCCTTCCCAGTCAAACCATGCTATGGTTCAATCATTCTATGATCAGTGCAAGTGAAATCCAGATTGTCTTGATGTGGGCACACTGCTGCAATAATAGTACCATGTTATATATGCTTGTGTTCATTGAGTTGAGCTTATGCTACCTGAGCTCAGAATCAGTAGGTTTAACACATCTTTCCCAGAAATCTCCAGTGAATTTTAGAATGTCCAAGACAAAATGTATTTTTGTAATGCATCTTCACATAGACTTTTTAAAGCCTTTGATGTAACATAAGATTTTGTATGTTGAATTCAATTTTGCACATTTCGTCCAGGGATACATTTTTTGCCTTGGTAATCTTCAAATATGCCAAAGCTACAATTGTCCTGCAATTCTCAAAAAAAGAAAAGCATCTTTTTTTTTTTTTTTATCTTGAAGAATACTGAGGGACAATTTAAAAATTAACATAGCTACACAGAAGAAGAGCCAATAGGGGACATCTGAGGATTAGAGAAAGGAAACTTTAACTGAGAGGAATGAAGAAGTACTAAGTTGGTGAAGCTATCTGAGCTCTTGCCAATGCTGCTTAGCTTTCTGAGCCATCTGTGGGACATTTGGGAGAGACTACAAAGAAACATTTCAGACAAAAACCTAAGATGAGCTTGGGCCCTATATACAGGGAGGAAAAGTACTTGGACAGGCTTGGGATGTTAGAGAAATACTGCCTTTTAAAAGCAAAAGTCTGCTCTTCTTCGCTAGCAAGAGACCCACAACCCAGAGGACATAATGAACCTACAATAAATGACTCTATATTAACAGTTCTGGTTATTCAGCTCTGTCAAAAAAAGTCAGGTATTTTTTAAACTCTGTAGGGGCAGTTATGGAAGAAATTCCTTTGCTGGTGAATTTAAGTGTTGACTGACTGTGGCAACTTGAGATGCTGTAATAAGGCGTGGAAATAACACTTGGAAAGAGCACAGTGTTTAGACGTACACCTTTCTGAGACTAAGTGAATGCCAGATGAGGAGCAGTAAACTTTCAAGATACGTATTAGAAAATGGAAGGCAAAAACACATGATTAAATTACTAAAGAAATTTTATGCGCTCAAGGAACATCACAAATTGACAGCTTTGAGTAAAATGAATACATCAGCTGAAAGAAATTCAGATGTCTGAAAGAGAACAAATGATGTGGAAACAGTCTGATGTATCTAGATAAGTTGTTAAAATATCAGCAGAGTATCACATTACCAAAATATGAATCCTTATGATTGTCAGGGTTCCAAACCTACTTATCAGTATTCTTGGTAATCAAAGTAGTATTGCTAGTCTAAAAGATATCTAAAAATTAATCTATTAGACCCTATTGAGCAGATCTAAATTTTTATAAGGGATAATCAATGCATATCTATCATCATTAAATATGTAAGGAAATAATAAATTGATACATAATTATATCTTTGTTTTCATCAAATAGTTTGGTCTTTTGCACAGCTGTCTCTTTAAAGCAATTTCAAAGATTTGCAGACCCATGATGCATCCATGTTCTTGATGCCAATTTGCTGTATATTTGTGTTTTAGCCAAAATTATAGGCACTGAATTAAGTATAAGATTAACTCACCAAATTTTAGTCTAATGACAGGAAAAGCCTTTAGGAATATTTCTGGGCTGAGAGAGAGAGATTAGGAGCAGAAGTCACACTTTTTCTAAATGGTGTTTGATTGATATTATACATTTATTTCAACATGATCATTAACTTCCATGATTTGAAAGAGCAGCTGAGAGAAGACATTTCTTTTAGAGAAATTAAATTCTTCGGGGGATATCCCATCACCTTTCAGTGTAGACAATGCTCCTTTTGAGGATACAGAGATCAAATTCTCTTTAACTACCATCATTCCATTTTTGGTTAGTGAAAATAGTTAATAGGTGCTCTAAGGAATAATTTAAGTCTATTTTTTCTAGGAATTAATGAAAGTTTAAAGTAAAATTTTTAGTCTTGTCTTGTATGGCAGACCACATTAATAGATTTCATACAGTGAAAACAAAGTGGACCTCAAAGCACATGTGATTGCTGAAATATGAAATATATATATTTATATATAGAGATGTATTATGTGTGTTGAAATTTAAAAGGTTTAACGTGTTTAAAAGTTAAAATTAAAAATTTGCTTTTTGACTCATGATAAATTAAAGCTCCCACTCTGCGATTTTTCTGTACTTTTTCTTTTCTTAACTTACTTTCTATTTTGAGGAGTAAGTAAGATATGCAATAAAACTAATATTTACATGCCTTATTGGAAGCAAAGAGAAGTTATTGAAATGTTGAGAGGAAGAACTCCACTGTTGGTGTGACAGGCTGTAGCTTTGCCCTCCTGTCTTTTTGGTAACTTCTTTAGGTCAAACTGATATAAGCACATATTTGAATTGTAGCAGCTTTGTTTGAGAGGTCCTAATGAAGTCTCAAAATTATTGCATTTTTCGAGAAACTTGCAGGTTTTCCTTTATAAGGAAAATGGGCTTTGCTTGGCTCCTTAGTCAGTGTAACATTTTGTCATATGAATATTAAAGGCATCAAACAAAAAGGGAGTATTAATACAATTTGAAGAAGAACTGAAAGCTACATCAGTGTACACAGAACTGACCCAGGTAAATTCAAAATCAGTAACAAATCATGTTTCTGTTATATACTGTACATGAAAACAATGCAGGTAAAGTTATCTTAATGTCAGAAGTGTTGTTAGGTTCAGTGCTAGTGCTCTAAACTGAAGTACTTTTGTACTTTGGGTATAGATTTTCTCTTTAGGAAAACCTCAAATCCACTCTCAAACATGAAGTACCAGTATACATATAAATTTAAACTCCAAGTCCATATTAATAATGACTTTGAGGTAAATATACTTGGATATTTGCTTATCAACTGTAGGCACTTTTTTGCCTCCCTTTTAACTCTGCTCCACAATTGAATTATGAAACATGACATACTTGGAAAGGAAATCATCTGTACATATGTGAATATATTTGAAGTTTTCTAATTACACAGGGAACACCCTACCAAGTAATTTACCTTGTCTTTTACTCCCCTGTACTCTCTGTTGTGTGCATCATAAAAAGATGGCACATAAATTGCAAGGGAACTTACTTTGCAAAGTGGGTTTTAACATACAGTATGTGAAACTCTGAAGCAGTGTGGACTAGAGATGTCCATTAGAAACCCTCAAGCAGTGTGTTTACCAGAAAACTGGAGAGTTGGAGGTCTCGTGTCTGATCATTTGGTATGAAAAATGTTGCTAACCAGATGAGATGTTTTGGGAGCATGCTTCCCTCTCTTATTGAAGTCAAGTTGCATATTTTGGAAATGTGTGTGGAGGTTCAGTTGCATGAGGATGCTTATGCAGAATATTATTTTGGTTAAAAATCAAGCATCCAAAAATTTCCCGAGAGCTATTATGCATCATTAACACTTAGTTTTTATTAATAGTTTTAATTTTTTATTTCATAGCACATTATTAACTCTGCCAATGGCATCGTTCTCAGCTTTTTCCTCTCTAAAGATTTTTCAGACTGACTTCTCCCAAGGAGTGGAAATTGTACAAACAGCCAAGAGCAGTGGGGAGTGTTACTTGTTGCTAAATACTGACCCTGTTTCTCCGTCTCCCTGGCAATTTCCCACACATAAAGCATTCTTGTCCCTCCTCTAGATGTACTAAAAGGAGCTGAAACAAAGGTTAGTCACTTTGATATCAGGCTGGAGTTCAGGAAGAAGTCTTTGTATTATAGACTGGCTTTCCTTTTAATGGTTACAACCTGCTGGGAATGTGTCAAGTTGGGGATAGGCTCTTCTACCTGTACTGACTTTTACTGCAAATTCTTACAAAGACCAACTGAAAATACCATTGATGCTTCCATCTATATTCTTTCATTTTTACTTTTTTTATGACTTGTTTTGTTTGGAGTTTTTTTAAACAAAGAATGGTGCATCTTTATCTTTTACCTGATGTCTGTCAGCACCTCTAAAACTGAAGTTGAAAATACAGAACAGTTTCAGTGCCACTTTGTTGTGGTAACTTCAATGTAACACCTTAAAAAAATCATGGGGTTGTTTTTAATATACATGGATCTAGTATGTAATACAAGCAATCTATTTCACAGATGTTTTTAAATTTCTTATATTATCGCTTCCTGTAACTAATCTTTAATCTCACCAAGTATTCTCAACTACAGGGGGGAAAAAAAAGGAACAAAAAAAGAAATCTTACTATAACTGGTGTTTTTATGGACAGGACCATTCACAACAAAAGTAGAAAATTCAAATTAAATCTTATGTGAGAATGGCCTACGCGCAGAGTCAGTCTCCCTCAGCTGAAGCATTATTTATAGAAAGTGGGACAGCTCTGTCAGGAGAAGCTCAGGTGCATTGTTTAAATTGCTGCACCAAGGAGTACTGAGCTCCTGGTGCTGCATTTTCACCCTCGCTGTCAGGCTCTAGTCCTGAGTGTGTATGAGAGTCTCTGTCCTGCCAGTGATTGGGTTATCTGGGGAAGGCAAAAGTTTCTGTTCTGGCCAGGTCCTCACACAGAGAACCATGACCTGAGAGCTCTGAGCAACATTCAGCCAGATGTTATTTATAGTATAATAATTCAGGGGCTCATCTGATGTGCAGAAATTCGGGTTCCAGCCACTGTGCTGCCTTACAGCTTATATGTGATGATATTGGGTTTTTAGAATTTTTTTTTTTTACAGCATTATATCATGGAATGTTTTAGTTTTAACTTGAGGTTTTGCTTTTGTTTGTTTTTTTCTTTCAAGAGAAATAATACTGATGACAAACCTCCAACCAGCTATGCATCAGTCTTGGATGAGCCCCTTTCTATTTCTTTGTCCACCATAGAAAGCTAACATGGGATTAAGAACTCCCATCCATTAGTTTAGTGTTACTCCCCATAGGGTTTATGGAAGTTCCCTCCTGCTCTGGTCCTTATCCATAGCCTTCTGTTGTTTTATACATGAGTTTGGATCAATAAAAGTCATCCAGAGGTATGAAATATTGTGATCTGTCCCTCATGTCCCCCTTAATAAAAAATGTTAGAAGGATATCATATTGCTGCATGAGAAACTGGTTTTGGTTTGTCTGGATGCTTTTGTAATAAGTCTGTAGAGACTTCTTTTTCTTTCTTTAAAGGTGACTTTCCAACAAATAGGAGAATTCATTCCCTTTTTTCTGCTCCCCTGAGTAGACTGAAAAATTCAGTTCTCACTTCATTCTACTGCAAGTGTGATTTTTTTTATACAGAAATAATTCTCATTTTATACCTAGCTTGATAGAAGACAGAGCTAATTAGTCTGAAGTGCTTAATTCATTACTTGGTTTGTTTTAACTCAGTTTAGCCTGTCAAAGTTCACCTTTTGTGACACTGGTAACACATTTAATGGCTATATTTAAGCTCAAGTCCAAACTTCATATATTCTTGCAAAATGATTTTCAATTACAAAGGAGGAATGTAATGAGACTACTTCTGCTTCATATTCTGCCTGGTAGTTTCACCCAAAGTTGGGGTAGAAGAATCTCTCTGATAAAGTGTTTATTAAAGTTGCTTATGCTCTGTCATCTACTTAAGTACTTTTTTTTCTCCACTTAACTTGGACATTCAAAAAGGAGACATGGCAGTTCCTATGGGTATTGATTTTTCTCCTTCATTTTTTTAAGAAGAGAGGTAAAAAAAATGCCATGGGGAACTGATAGACAAATCATATGCCTTTAAATTCCAGTCCTTTAAACTTGTATTTGTGTGTTCAGCTTCCTGTATATGGGAAAAGTCTCTGATTTGATTGAAACTCTCTGAAGTAGAGAGTTGAGCAGATGTGTTTAGCCTCAATTTAGTTGAGACTTTAACTGATTTGAAAGGGAGTTGGATAACCAAGTCATGATGCTAACACAAGTTTCTGATACATCCGGAGTTTTAAACCCCTAAGGTGATTTACTGCTTTCCGCTTTGTGCCAAGATTCACCTGTCAAAAATGTTTTAAATGAGATTTAATGCAATTATTGTTTCCCCCTCACTGGGTTCTTCCTCTCTCAGTGTGGAATTTGCTTTGCAAGAGTGACAGTTTAGAGTCCGGGACTGCAGCTCATCAATTAACTTGGACAGATCAAGGGCCCCAGTCTCGTTTGCAGGCCACTGTCACCTGTCCTTCACTCCTTACACAATCCCACTGCACTTCCCTGCAATTACTTGAGGAGCAATTTATATTAAAGGGCTAGAACTCCATGGATTTGCATAAATGTCTCACCACATCCATATATATAAATGAGAGAGCATAAAAGTGGGGAAAAGCACAGAATTTACAGCAGATCTTTAGTGAAGTGGAACTTACTGAACCTGAATAACTTTTTGATACCCAAGAGAAATATGCAATCAGGCCAGATATTCAGGCTAAATGGTTTGCAGCTTTTCAAGTAAGTAGCTCATGTGTCAGTAGAAGTCCATTCAGTCTTGTGCATGTAAGGAGGGTCATAAAACATGTATTTGCTTATCTACAAGAATAATTTATAAGCATTTGCACAGTTACTCTACTTGGAGGATTGTCTAACCAGGTAATTAGAAGGCGGGTGGTTTTTATAAGGTACATAAAGCACTCAACTTTTTCTTTCAGACCTTGCCTGGCATTGGAATTTTTTTGTTACAGTGTAACACAGACAAGCATTCTGTTTATTGAACACCTCCCCTTTTCCATAGCCAAATGGCAAATGAAGCACTAAATGTTATGGAGCCATTCACTGCTGGCAATATCCTATTTTCTGAAGAATAAAATGAGCTTTGTAGAGGAACTTCTGGGGCAGGAGCCTGGTTGTGCTCTTAATTCCTGGAAGGAAGAAAGTATTAATTACAAATAACACTTAAAAGACCTAAATTATCGTTACTACTTGACACTTCAAAATAGACCACAGACTTGAAAGGTAAAGGACAGCGGAATGGGGGCGCTTTGTTGTCATCCCCAGGGGTGAATTTGTTCCCAGTATTTCACCAAACTGGTAGGTGCTCAGAAACATCTTGCACTTCATCAGTCACCTAAATGTATATTGGTCATCTGCTTATTTTTGTGATTCAAGCTGATGAAAAAGAGGTAGAAGAGGGAATTAAAGAGGAAAAGAGAAAAGACATTAGAGAACATGGAGAACAGTAATAGTTGGCAAGCTTGTAATGTAAACAGATACTGTAGAATTTTTGTCTGCGTAATGGGGATGATGCATGAACATTCACTATCTAGAATCATCCAAAACACATTTTGCAGTCATGCTAATAGGAATTGTTTCAATTTATCAGCATGACTTCACTAATGTGAACAAAATGTTTAACCTAGTCAAAACAGAATATGCAGTTTTTGCTTTTCAAAATTCACTTGTTAGTAATTCTAAGCAAATGAAGTAGGCATCAATGAAAAGTAGGTCATAATAGGAAGGTAATTTTACTTTATGTTCCCTTTTTTTGCATATATTGTAGGGTTTTATTAGAATTGTATGTTTTCAAAAGCCTCTTTGAAATTAAGCCTTTCTGACTGGCTTTCATTGAAATAGTAGCACTTCAGAGCTCTATAGCCTTTCCAGTCCTGTTGGGATAGTCATACAGGGTAAATATTATGTGAAAAGTACTTTTAGAAGCCAGTCCAACTGAGAAAAATAGGTTGTTTATTTTAATTTTAGGTACTGTACAGACAAAGTTGAATTATCTTAAAAATCACCACAAATAATTCATCATGTTATTTAGGTACTTTTTCCCTTGCCATGTCATCAGATCTAATGGTTCTTTCTTAATTTATGACAGAAATTCTGTGGAATAAGGTAAATGTCAACTATAATGATGCTGTTTGTTATGATGAAAACACAGAGAGAAGGAAATTATGTTTAATGCATCAAAGAAAGAAATTTCAAATAGGTTATTTCAGTTACCTTGATTTAATATGTCTTTTGGGGAGAAGGAAGGAAAGGTGAGAGATTAGTACCAAAAGTTACAGTGTGAAAATATACATCATAAAGAATGGTTAGAGACTCTTAGGTATGGAAACATATTTCTCTCATCTATGAAGGGAGAATTCTTTCAGAGACTAATAGACATAATAACATCCAATATATGACAACCAATTGTCCAGCCTTTTGGCCTGGAGATTTTTTTTTGATTCTTCACAATAAAGAGTAGTGACTTATACATCTCAAATTTATCAGTCATCTTTTTCTACCTGGGTCTTCATTTGGTTCAGTTAATGCTTTGTTTGTTGGAAACACCCAGCACCAATAATTGTACTGGAGAGTAAATCTTAGGCAAGACATGAGATTTATTCTGTACTGAGAAATCTATTTTTTTTAAAGTCAACAGATAGGAAGGATTGCACACCATAGTTCAGATCTTGTGTTACAAGAACTTACCAAATGTTTCTGTGGTCCTGGTACTAAAAACGTGTGAATTTCCAGGTAGAAGTAATGTTTTTTCATGTAGCTGCTGCTTCTTGAAAGAGACCAGAGGATGTGCCAGTGCACTGGGAGAGAGTGAACAGTTTTGATGAGGACTTTACTGTATTGCAAATTGAGAAACTGAAATTCTGCTTCAGATTTGATTACATAGGATCTTGGCAATATATTTGTCTTATTTTTTCTCTTCCCAGCTGTAGTTTTTCTCGTGTAATCAGAATGTATAGTATTGTGGTGAGGACTATTTCGCTATGCTTTTTCTGCTGTATCTGCCCCAATGAAATCTTAGTCTTGCTAGTATTCTCAATGTAACAGTAACATAACAAATGTAACAGTAACATAACACTAATGATTATTACTAAAAAAAGATGCAGAAGAGAAATATGTGGAGCTTTGCAGGTGTCAGCCTAACTACAGTGTTAAATAACCAGCGATGTCTGCACTATTTCTCTTTCACAAATAATTGAGTACTATTCTTGTTAAACTACCAGATTTAATAGGCTTCCTGCTACCTTTTCCAAACAGGTAAAATAATCTAGTGTGCCAGGTTTTCCCCTGCTGCATCCACAGGCTCCCAGAGCAGCAGTAATTCTGTTTTCCAATACTACACTTTTCCGATTATCTCTTCCACCACTTGCAGTAGGAAAGATTGAGCAGATTCTGGTCTTGCATTATACAAAGCAAACAGCATGTGGCATTTCTGGATCAGTGATGACTTCCAACTGGCCTTTCTTTTACAGTCACAGTTGAAACTTCCTCCTCTCTTCTCAGCAGCAGTGAAGGCATGGAAAGAGACCACTTAAAATGGTTGGCTCTTTCACTCCATGTAGTCCCCAGAATAGTCTGAGTCCTTCAGCCGTGTGACACTAAAAGGCTGAATCAAGAGCTACTTGGATCTGAACTGTGACTTAACTGTGCTCTGCCACTGCTCTGCTGTCTGTCATCAAAGCTTTCCTGCAGATTTCTCTCCACAGTAGTGTGTCATGTTCTCAAAGACAGTTTCCCAACCTTCCTGACTTCTCTGTCCATGCCTTCTCCAGGGACTGGTCTATTTGGCTTGGTGCTCCTCCACTGTGGTGGCTTCGAGTCTCTGCCTAGAATGAGCCTAAAGTCATCAATGGGTGTTGAGAAAGGAGCTAGGGGTAAGATGCACAGACATGGAACAGAAAACACACCCATATCCTTGGCCAGTTGCTGGGACTGCTGTGTCTGTGCTCTCACTGCCGGTCACACCCTACCCAGGTTCTCAGACCTGTCCAAGCGCTTGCTGAAGGTCACTCCACTCCTCCTGCCAAGAGAGGATTCACAGGTACAAACTGTACCTGTGTCTGCAGCTGTCAGCATATTCCCTGCTTCCCTTGCTTCTCCTGTGGGCTTTCTCCTCCATTTGTGATTTACTTTTCACCCAGCATAAATGTGAGGTGGCTTTGGGAGACAGTGCCTTGCATGTCTTTCGCCCTTCTATAGCTCTTGGAGGGAAAGAAAAGAAGGGGCAAAGGGATGATACCAACAAAGGCCATGACTGTGACATGTAGGGAATAGCAGTAGTAGGAATATTAGAAGGACCAGAATGCCAGGAAGAAAGAAGAGTGAAGCTGTATATTTGCCAGTAGAGGTACAGTCAAGAATTTTTGGGAGGAATCAGGAAAGAGCTGGAGCACAGCTATTCAAAGTGCTGAATAAATGGGAGTTTGAGTGAGAGTCTGAGAGGCTGAGGAAGACAGCTAGCTGGGCAGTAACAGAGACAGGAAGGATTTTGCATTAGCAGAATTTGGCTTAATACTCACTGGGCAGAAGCAGCAAGAAAAGAGAGAATTTATTCTCTCATTTCCTTTTAAGAAAGATAAGATTGAAAAGATATTACATATCCATATATCTGAGAGCATCATATCTTCTCTGGTACCAATGAAATTAATAACTTGACACCACTTCTGTTTTTGTTTCTATAAGATTTTTTTTGTTGTTTTTTTTTTTTTTTTTACTGTTCAGATCATGCCAAATAAACCTCATGGCTCTTAGGCCCTGTGTCCTCCTCTCTCCAGCAGCCTAAAAGCTTCTAAGCAAGGTACATCACAGGATGGCTCAGGCAACACAGGAGATCTATAACATGAGTTTAAATGGAGACAAAATAAATCTACCTCAGCAGCAGTCCCTGCTAAAATCACTTGATAACACTGGTTGCTTTAAGGGTTGACTTCTGAGTTTTATATCGTGAGGCTAAAGGATAAAACAAGTTCTCAACTAAACTCAATCATATTATAGTTTTTGAAAAAGCAGAAAGCTTTGAAATCCTTGCTATGTACTGCGTCGATACTCTCTTTTTTCTCAATTCTCCAGCCCAGTAGAATAACTCTTGATTCTGGTTTTGTGATGCATTCCTTTGTGATAAGATATTCAAGGCTACTTCATGCACTGTCTGTTGAAATGCAGTAAATACTTATTCTGTTTTTTCCTATAATGGCCAAATGAAATAACTTCCTATCTATTTACCTATCTGCATGTACACACACACACACACACACACAC
>JAWWMU010000180.1:19580115-19597819 GCA_035048155.1 Cinnycerthia olivascens
TTCCTATAATGGCCAAATGAAATAACTTCCTATCTATTTACCTATCTGCATGTACACACACACACACACACACACACACACACTTGCAGGTATACTCACATTTATATATTTAAACTATGTGGAAACTGAGAGAAGGAAATTGGAAAAAGTTTATAACACTTTGCATTTTAAAAAAATGAATGTATTTAGTCCTCAAACTATTCCATTAAGTAAAGGCAAGATTATCCCCTTTATTCAGGAGGAATGAAGAGTGTATGCTTCACTCCAGGTATGACAGGACAGATGGAGTCTATGTCTGGGCCACTACTTAGAATTGGAATGGTCCTATTAACCTGGACCTCTCTGATAATAAAGAGAACAACCTCAAAGTTGGCAGTAGGCAAAAGCTTTAATTTAAAGGTTATTTGGCGGTCACTGAAGCAAGTCTATTTCCTAATGGACAGATGTCCACTTAACTAAAGCCCTCCCAGATGACTTCTTGTTTGAAGCTATGCCAGGTAAAGCAAAGACTGAGTGGATGTGTCAACTCAAGTAACCTCTTGGAGTGAGCAGCATTCCCTGACAGTCTGGGCACCAGCTGAGTGGCACAGGAACATTTGCTTGTGGCCCATGGTCTCTTGGTAGGCCTGTCAGTCAGCTTGCTTTATATCAGCACTCTTAGAATTCAAGTGTTTTAAAAAAAATACAGCACTGTAAGGTGAGGAATATTTGCCAGTTAGCATTTTAAAAATGGGGAGACACTGTGTTATTTAGATTGAAATACTGTTGTCAAATGGAACATGTTGCCCTACATAAATTAGTGGTTGGAGGCCCATGGTTGGGAAGTTTAGTCATGAGCTATTTATCTGTCCAGCCTTGAGTACACCAAGTTTTACATTTAGGTAGCTCTTCTCAGAGCCTACATCAAAATAATTAAAAAGAGGGAATTAATATATTTTCTTTTTTGTCTGCTGTAAATTAGCATATGATCTGGGAATGGTGCTCTTATGGAGAGATCCTGTACCCATTGAAGTAGCTCTCTACAGAGCTGATCTGGTTGCTGAGTCTGCTTGTTATCTTTCTAGAGTTGTAGCATTGAAGATGTTACAGGGTTGTGCATTTCATCTATAATGTTACTATTTGGTGACAAATCTGAACCTCCAATATCATCTGAAGAGAGATAAAAAGCCTTCAAAGAAATGTGGAGGTTGGCAGAATTACTGTTAATTTTCTCATCGGAAGTATTCATTTAAAAAATTACCCAGAAAGACTTCAAAGAAGAAGCAGCAAATACAGTGAAAATGACAAAAAATTATATTAAAATTCCATAAATAGAAACCAATCTTAGCAATAGTAGGTGGGCCTTTTTCAGACCTTTCTCCCATGCTTAAATGACATTAATAAGAGTTTGGATGTGAGTGCTCTGTATTTGTGATTAATGATTTTCTCCTGCCACAGATGATCTGTTCTTTTTAATCCCACCTCTTATTGCAATAATATTGAACTATTTTATGAAAGACAGTGGAATCAATAAGAAGTAAGCAAAAGAGATGTTATTTCTCATGGCTAGTTGACACTGCTGGAATTCACAGAAGGTCACCAAGTTTAATGCTGCTGGGTTGTTTTGGGGTTTCTTTTCCTGTTTTATTTATTTTATTTTTAGGTTCACTCTGTGTCTGTTAAGATTCATACTGTGCAAGCTAAGGTGAAAATGTTAACTGACAGGGGATGATGACTTAGTAGGGTCAGGAAGGAATTGCTCCTATTCCCTTTCCTGCTCTGAACAGTGCAGACCAGTCAGATGGGTGAGGACTGGTTGGTTTGTGTTTTTTTTTTTTCTCTGAATTTATAACTTACAGGCCTTCATGGAAAAATATGTAAGGCTCAGCTGTTCTGTTTATCTCCCAGAACTGAAGGTTGTAAGTGTGCCTGTCTTATCACTGCCTGAATTTCTTCAAGTACCTGAAGGATCTCCTGGGACTTAGAACTAAATGAATGAAAAGGTGACCTCTGCATGGTCAGAGCTGCTTGGATGGCCAAAGAGGTGGGGAAAGGGCATTATATTATTAAAATTAAGGCTTTAGGTGACTGAAAAGCAGGTGAAACTTGTTTTTAGTGCTCCCTCCTCTGTAGACAGACGCTCAGGTCCCAGGCTGACTTGGTTGAGGTAGCAGTGTGCTGTATGTGGTGCCTCTCTTTTAGAAGGACATCCTCTCTTTGCTGCTCCTCCAGGGGCTGCATGAATGTAATGGCTGATGAGTGGAAACAAGGTACATCAACCATTAACCACATTGGATTCAGGCTGCTGGAAAGAAGACAAGCACTCCCCGTTGTTAGAAACCATGTGCATGGTGGCACTTCTCCCACAGAGGCCAGCAGTGGAGTGACACTGATGGCACTGAGGGTGTTTGGGAAGCAAGAGGGGCATGGCTGAAACCTGTGGGACTTCAGCTTCCACAGTGCCCGAGGCAGCTCTCACTTAAGCCCTGAGAATGGTGCTTATGGCTTTTTAGGGGCCTGGATGTGCCCATTGTTTTTTAGGATATTTTCACAGTAACTCCTTGGTTCCGAAATTTTCTTTCCCCAAGCTTTAACTTTTGGCAAATGTTTTCTATCTGAATAGAAAAGACAACTATTCTTTTTCAATATTTTTATGATACCTTGAACTAACCACATAGAACAAGATTTTTTCACTTTGTTTAAATGAATGACATTAGTTTTTGTTGGTAATGAGTGTTAAAGAGAATGGAAGTGAAAATTACTTTATCTCTTTGGTGGATGTATATTAAGTCAACAATGTTCACTATTTAAAGTAATTTTATCTGTTTTATTGGGTTTTTTTTATTTACTTCAATCTCTTTCAAATTTTCATGTGGTGTTCTTTACTACTGGAATTATTATTCCAAATTCCACTCAAAATTCTTTTTTTATTAGTTAGAGAGTATTAGTGAGCTAAAAACTCTTAGCTGTCTCTTGTATTCTGTTATATGTGTCTACAGACTTCTGCAAAAAATTCCATTTAGTGTGGCCAGTTCAGGGCACTTGATGCTTTAAAGAGTCAGTAAGGATATCTGGGTCCTAGATAAGGCCTCAAAATTCTTAGTACTATCTAAACTGAGGATTAAAAAGTAATAATTTTCCAAAGGTTTCCATTACATTTCCTATTCTTCCTACTGTGCATTGTACATTATTAAAGAGTACTGCTCTGACATGCCCCCCCAAAGAAGTGAATTAACGTTTCTTGTGAACTCTGTTCTTTTGTGAAGAAGTAATAATGACTCAAGCAGCTCCAAAAGTTTCTCAGATGAATCAGAATTTATTACTTGTAAAATTAATGCCCATTACATTCACTGATACTGTGAATAAATTGTGATCTGTAGAAAAAGAACCCACTGTTTTTTAGTGTTTGCCCTTATTGATAACAGATCTGTGACTTGTATAGAGGATAGGGACAAATGCAGCATGTGAGTGACATAATTTGCGAGACATCAGCTTCACACTGCTCATCTAGTGTTCTCTTTACATACCTTTTCTCTTGTCTCTAAATCAATTCTAGTTGTGATTTGTTTCAACTCTTCGAAGAAAGAGGGAGTCCATTCTAGCCTGTGAAAAGATGAGCCCTGACTTGTGCTTTGGATTGGGCTTGAAGCATTTTGAGTGCTACCATCTGTAGAGAAGTTCTCACCTGCCAAGATGGACCTGAGCAATGTCGAAATTGCTGCTGGTGCTTTTTCTTGGTGGTCTTGGTTATTTTTGTTTGGTTTGTTTTCATTTTTCCTTTAGTAGAGTCAATTATATTGAGACTGGTTTAGTTTAGCTTTCTTTGAAAAGCTTATTTCTCCCTCTTGAACTAAATCCTTAAATTTTACAGGCACACAACTTTTTTTGCCAACCAGTCCCACTGCTAAAAGAAGACATATGCAAGTCAAGAGAAAGAGGAGAACTATACAAGTTGGGTATGATGAACTTAGAAGTGTTATAACTAAGAAGATGCCTTCAAAAGAGGTTCCATCTGAAGGAAATGGTTTGATCAATCTTTCATTTTTGACTACCAGGACTTCTCAATGGCTTGTGTGAGTTTAGGATATAACTACTAAGTTACAAGCAATTCTTTGATTTGTGCTTCCTGTCTCTAGTGGGACTAGAAAAATCAAAGACAGAAGAAAGTGTATTAAGACATAAAGTGAGGAATTAGACTGTTTTATAGGAACATACTTAACCTCTCTGCACAATTCTCTGTCTGTGTAATGGGGATAATGTATTTAACTACAGCATGAGAAGTCTGAGGATTAATCGGTTAATGAATTCATAGAACTCTGAGCATGAAAAGTGCGCTTTAAATGTTTCCCATAGAAATTTCTCCATTACCTAAAGAGAGAGGAAGAAAAAAGCTAATTCATTGCTTTAAAGAGCTGTGCAAATTCCATCAAGAACACAGATAATTAAAGTAATATTAATAGATTTTTAGGTCTTCATTTTCCCCTAGAGGCCAGGTGTCCCTGATTTTTTTTCCTCTTCCCCTTCAAGTAACGTCCCTGACTCAGTTGTCAAAGAACTGAGAAGCAGAAGTGCCCGTCTAGCTTTGAACTTGATCCCCATAGTGGAGTTACAAGGTTAAATAAATGGGGTGGATTGCGGTTTTTTTATTTTAAACTGAGCATAACACTTCAAAAAGATTTTCTCTCCCCCCTCCCCCAATGTATTTTTAGGCTGTATGCACTCTTGCCTATGTCTGTTCCTTAGTCCCAGTTGAAGATTTCAAGGGAGACGCGGGTTCTATATTGTTTCTCCCTTGTATTGCAGATAGGGGGAGGAGGTGGTTATTAGAGAGAAGCGCTCTCACTCGCTCGCTCTCTCTGTTTCTCCCTCTCTGGCTGATAGCACTTATCTCTCGCTCTCTCTCCTTCTCCTAGGTGATCCATTTCTAGGCAACGTGCTGGCTGGTGCTGGAGCTGCCAGCTCTCTCTGCATCCCACCAGCAAAGCAAGCTCCAAAAGCAACCTGCAGACCATCATCTGCTTTCCTCTGCCTCGCTCCGGGTACTCCTCCTCTCGCTTCTGCCCTGTCCAACCACCACCTTGCGCGACAGAGACAGCACGCTGGGCTCCATTGGCAGATTTATTTTTTTTTTCCCTCCAGTTGTGGGAAGCGATTTTTCTAAGCGAAGGGTGGGGGGAAATCTCTGCATTACTATCTGCATTACCTTGAAGTTCACTTTGTTTTTTGGCCTCCGGGGGGGCTTTTCCTGCAGGAATCTGGCTGCTGTGAGCGGGATCGCCTGCTCCCTCGGTCGCCCGCTCCTCCCACCTCGCTGAAGGCGAGCTATTTTCTGCGGGCTCCTGGGGCTTCTCTGGCCAAGAGGATTTGTGCGTGTCTGCCCGT
This sequence comes from Cinnycerthia olivascens, assembly GCA_035048155.1. Lineage (NCBI taxonomy): Eukaryota > Metazoa > Chordata > Aves > Passeriformes > Certhiidae > Cinnycerthia > Cinnycerthia olivascens. The sequence continues at coordinate 19,585,477 of JAWWMU010000180.1, forward strand.
GTGTGCGTGTCTGCCCGTGTGTGTGCGTGTGTGTCTGTGTGTGTGAGCGAGTGCGTGGTGTGGGTTGGAAGTTGCTGTGCAGCAGCGGGACCGAGCGGATCCCTGGACCCGGCGGAAGGATGGGGATTGTCTGACCAGCAGAGGCGTCTGCTGCCCGCGGCGGCGCCCGGGCTGGATGGATTTGCTGCCGGCGCTCCCAGCAATTCTGGTGCTGCCCAGGAGCCCCGCGAAGTGACGCGGGGTTTCGCCGAGGAGAGAAGCGCTCCGAGCCCCGGGCTCGCTCCCTGACCAGCCGCGGCTCTGCGCCAGCCATCGGGATTTACACGCTCCTCCGGCTGCGCCTCAAACTCTTGGGCTTCCTGCGCTGCACTGTCCTCCGCGGCAGCACCGTTTGGCGAAGAGATCTGTTGTTATAAAGCCTGGACCTCCGGAGGAGATGGAAGTTTTCTCCCTTATCCTGGTCGTGTCCGTCTGTTGGACCCGAACCTGGAAAGCGGCGACTGCAGATTCAATCATTCATATCGGTAAGGGGGTGATGCGCCTGCTGGTGCTGCTGGACACTTTTCCAGCTCTTCTTTGCAACCTTCCCTCCCTTGGAAGGCTTTCCCCCCTCCCCCCCCAGCCCCTACTCTCTTTTATCGCTTGCTCGCTTGCTTTTTTCTGTTGTTTAGTCCCCTCTTATAATTGCTTTTCACCAGGACTTCAGGCGTCCTCTTTCCCCTACTGCGATGTGTAAAGGTTTCTTGCCGGCGGGGTATGTGCGTGCTTTAGACCTTGAGGTTTTGATGAGCCTGGTGATGGGGGGGCCCAGGGCTCGGGCACTTCCCCGGTTCTCCCCGCGGCCCCTCAGCTCCAGCCTGCCTTCCGCCTGCCCCGGCTCGCCCTCGGCCGGGGGACACCCCACGCCTCCCCGTGTTCCTCACACCACGGTGACAGCCACGCAAAGCCCCCACCCCCCGCACTTTCCCTTGCTTCATACCCCCCACCCCGCCTTCCTTTCCCGCGGCGGAACAGGTGGTTTGGCAACGTGAGCGCTTCCCCTGCCGCGGGCGGGCAGGGCGGCCGCGGGGGCGGGGGGCTCCGGCCGGCCGACACCCCCTTCCCGGCCGTCACGCCGCCGGCCCCGTGTGCTCCTCCCGGAGCCGCGGCTCCCGGGAAAGGCAGCGGCCTCCCCTCCGCCCCGGGGGCAGGGGGCAGCTCGGGTGATGCCGGTGCACGGCGCTGCCCGCACTCGCCGCCGCCCGTGCCCCCTCGCTCCCCGTTATCCCGAGCCATCTCCGGCACGGCAGCCCTCCCTCTCGGCGGGCGCATCCCTGGGAAGCACCGAGCCCCGCTGCCGAGCGGCGCTCGGTCCCCGCGACTGGCGTGAGCGGGTGGCCCCCCTGCGCCGGCCGGGGATGCGCGGGGAGGGAGAGGAGCGGAGATGGGGAGAGGAGGAGAAGAGGGCGCTTCCCCCGCGGCCGCTCGCCCATCTGCAGGCACCGCACGCAGGCGGAGCGCGGGCGGGCGGCCGGCGCCGCGCTGCCCCGGGGAAGGTGCATTTCGGGGCAGGGTCCCGCCGGGGCTTTGGGGAGGTTCCTGGGGCGGTGCTGGCCCCGGTTGTAGGGCAGCTGCCGCTCTCCCCGTGGTTGGCTTTGTAAATATGTCTGCCGGTGCTTGTCGTGGGGATCCGTAGCGGGTTTCTGTGAAAGGGGAAGCGGGGAGAGCGTTTGGAAAGCGCGGCCGTCAGGAGGTTTCCTGCGGGACCGATATTGGGGCCGCGGTGCACCAGCCCTTGGTGTGGCTGACCCCGAGCCCAGAAGTCACCGCTCCCCTTAGGTACCGCAACTTTACCGGGGTCAGTCCTTTTGGCTGTGTGCGACTGGAGCAGCAAATATTGCACTGGGGAGGTAGCGCTCTATGCCCTCCTTTTAAAGGGAGAAGGACTTTTTTAATTCTTCCCAGTTGCAGACTGTTAAAGCGACACTAGGAGACAGTTACGTCTTAGGGTTTCTTTCTTAAGAGCTTGTAACAGACGTTCACATCCTACGATTTGGGGGGAAATTTTGACTGTGTTGCATATGAGGAGTTTCTTTGCAATCCACTGTCGCCCATCCTCCTGGCTAAAGCAGTGCTGCTGGGCAAGCTGTGTGTCTTTGCACTACCATCAGGGGAGACGATAGCGATTCTCCCCTCGTGTAACGAAAATTTGTTTGGTTTGCTTGTTTTATATTATAAATGCAACACATTTTAACTCTTTTTTTATTTAATAATGCTGTTAGTGATTACATACATCACACAGTAAATCCTCATTGAAAGCAAAAAAAAAACCCAACCCAAACTAGCAGAACCAAAACAGTTGCTTCTCTCACAATTTGTCTTGAGAGACAATTAGTACAGTTGACAAGGGGATTAGCTCTTTTTATAGACTGGTTTATGCTGCCATGAAAATGACAAACTCTATAACTGTTACACAGAGCTTTAAATCTACTAAAATGAATTCTCTGAAAACAAATTACCTGAAATCAGTACTGTTTTAATAGTAAATGAGTACATAGCTAAATATTCCAACTTGTACAACTCACAGATGAAAATTTGGCCCCAAGTAATGCCTCTGTATTTTGTGACCTGGTCTTCTGACCCCCTTTGCTTTCTTCTGCTTGTATTAAATAAATGTAAGTATAAAAGTATTTAGACGTAAGTAATAAACTATTTAAATGAGTGAGCAAAAGCAAGGTACTCTATGAAGAAATTAACTACAGAAGAATTCAAAAGCCAAAGCCAAATTAACTACTCAAGAACTACAGAGCCAAAGAAAAAAACAAAATGCTCAGTTCAGGGGAAAAGAAATACTACCAGAGGTAGTACAGATGCCTCAGGCAACAGACAGAACAAATGCATTATCTCTTTTTTGTTCTACAGTGCTAAGATATTCAAGTGGAAATTATTTTTGTGGTAAATATGTTTGAGAGGGTCAGATGGTCATAAAAAATAACAATGTTACCTGTGCATACCCTTCTCCTGATCATACATACTTTTTTCAGTATAATGCACAAATTCTCTTGCTTGCCTACATTTTATTTTATATATTTTCTGCAAAAGGATGCTTCTGTGTCAAAAGTATTTTATTAGTCATCTCTTAGACAATGCCAAAAAAAATGTTACAATTTAGTGAGTAGACATTAGTGACTTGGTGATGTCAGTGGGAGGGATACAATGACTGGTATCTATCTGTGATAATACCTTTTCAAATTTCTGTCTTCTGTGTACAGAATCTGCTTTTGATCTCTAGAGAAGGTCTGTGTATATGTAAATGTGCACATTTAAAAAGGAAGGTTTTCCTGTATCATATTTTAAACATCAGTAGAACTGCTTATAGTCTGTACATTTCTGCTGCCCTGCTATTATAAATAGGAACTGGCAGTTCAGAAAGACTACATTAAGCACTCTTGTGAAAACGGTGAAATGAATCGACTCCACTATAATTTTCCTTACCCTTATATAAAAAAGAAAGGGGCAGGGTTACCATGTCAAAACTGTGCAATCCTGTATTATGCTGCTTCTCTCAGCCCATACATTGATTGAGTAATTTCATCAGTCCCACATTACTTGATTGCTTAGAAGTTTCCTAATGATCTGTATGCTGTAGGAAGAATCTGAAAGTCATGAGTGGAATGGTAATGATTCTGTGTTTTATGAGGCTATTCAAAAAGTCGCTCTGATTTATGTAGCTCGAAAGCTCCCAAGTCTTTGAGATTAGCCACGCTGCCTGATATTTCCTTCATACATCAGTCGTCCCACACTCCTCACTCCCTAAACAGGAGTTTAGAACAGTGTTTTAATTAAGCAGGGATTAGGTGGCGTTCTATGTCAGCCTCACAATTTGCGTATGCTTTGTATCTTCTACCGCTGATAGTCTCCTGCTTTTATATTTTGTACTTTGTGCTCATTCTTTTCCCTTGATATGTATATAGAATATGTGTGTACATGCTTATGGATTTCCTGTTGTGCCTATAGAAACATATAGGCAGCAGATATATGTGTATTAGGTGCTGCCAAATCACCTAGGGCAGCAGGCACATAGTGTGGTACTAAAGTTTTGCTGAAAAAGTACTCTATAGTATTTTGAAGGCTAATTAATCTAGTTCAGCCTCCTTGATAACCTCAAGTTGGTTTTTATGTTTATCAGTAACTTCAGTCATATGCAGTCAGTTATGTACTGCCCTTGGCTTTTTTCTTTTTAATGGAAATTCATAAATATATAAAAGATATAGTTATGTATTAGATATGCTTCTACATATAACTGTACATCTGTTTTTAATATATTTACATCTATAAATACCATTTTTTCTTCCTGGGAGAGAAAATCAGTTCTGCCCTTACCTTCCTCCTCTCAGCTTTTAGACTTTGTAGGCCAGGACTGCTGCATTCCTTGTATTGGACAATTTCCCAGCTTTGCTGTGTCCTGACTTCTGACTCTCACCTTTAAGCTCTTCTGTACCATCGTTAATAATATCAAGGCAATTCCAATATGAGGTCGATTGTTTGTTTCTTCTCTTGATACTGCTAGTGATTAAAATGTATTTTTTTTTCTGTAAAGGAAAGGGATTCTTGTTGCTTGGTGGTATGCCTGTCCATGTTTCTTCTTGTAAGCTGATGTGCTACAGTGCAGCTTGGGTTGTGTTGTGAATTGGTAATGGAATTTAATTTGCTGTGGTATTGGTGAAGCCTCATTAGGAGGTATGTAGTGTATGCCACTAACTGTTTATTACAGTACTCTCACATACATTTGTACAGCACAGGACAAGCAAGCAAAACAGATTTATTAAAAACAAATAAATCTCTATGTGCCTGTAGTGTCCGCAGGGGAGCACTCAGGTCCTTGTTGTCCCTGCTCTAGGATGTGAGAAGGTTATTTGCTTATTTTAGACACACTTAGGAGGGAGGACCTGCAGCCCAGTGTGCTGGGGCTGAGCAGCCAGGATATTCTGTTAGTAACCACGTTCTATTTGAATGCTCAGCCTGCGTGACAAACTCTGTGGTTCTGTGTGCCTTATTTCTGAAACACTTTTCCAGGTACTTAGATTTGTGGCAGTGCAGCAGTCCCTGTGATGTGTGTTAGTTACCCTGTAGCTAAAGAGGGATGACTTTGCATGCCATAGATTAGAGCTTGCCGTCATCCAAAGGCATATTTGCCATTAGGTGTCACTGCTTTCTGGAGTGTTTCTTACTCGTCATCAGGGCCTGATCCAGAGTCTGTCATAATCCAGGTGAGTTACTTAGTTGACTTCAGAAGATTTTAAACCGAGCCTGTGGATTGCTGACTGCAGCAGGCAGCTCCTTTTCATGTTCTTAAATAACTCTTAGTGTTATATCAGGTTCTTTGTCCTTGATAAAGGCAGAGTAAAAAAAAAATAAAAAAAAAATCAACCATCCGTTTTCAAGTGGTGCCTTAACAAATGTCTGACATGGCAATCACTGCTGCTGCTCTGTGCTTTCACATGACTACTTATGGATGCACTGAGCCTTTATTCTCACAATGCCATCTTTGCAAAAACACACTGGAGAAAAATCTTTCAAGACTGTGACTACATAAACCTACCAACTAAGGTTCATTTAACTTAATGAACAAAGGCATTAAGTATGGTTCTCTTCCACTCCCTGGCCCTGTAAAGCAAGTGGTATTGGCAAGAGATGACTTCTGTAAGCCATTAGGTTACTCCCTAGATATAGACTTGAACTAGGATCATTTTCTTCCATTTGATATATAGCTATCTATAATCTGCCATGACAGCCTGGTTTTGGCTGAAATTTATTGGAGCCTTTTACCTTTCAAGTTGGGTTTGTATTTTCACTCTTTGTTACTGCTACTCCACTGCTTGATTTTTTTATTTTTTTTTTGCACAGTATAAAATGGTTTTAAGAACAGTTTATGTGAAAGGGTAGTTCTATTTGGCTATAAGTTTCTAATTAATTTTCTTAATTACCTGGGTTATATATGAGAACATGGTCACATATTTTGCATTTACATGCTCTCCAAACATATTTTTGTTTATATCTTCAGTGTTTAAAAACTTACTAGGCACAGATAATTACCATTGATGTTTGGACTTACAAGTGACCAATAAGAAGAGGAAATAGTATGCTAACATTTTGAGCAGTTATAAGAAAATTATCAGACTTTGAAAACATCTTTTGCGTATATATTATGATATATGATGGTGTGTGCCAAAGATTGATTTCAGGTGATACATTAGAAATGAGGAAAAATCACATTCATTTCTGCATGTGCAAATTCAGTTGTCACTTTTTTTTCTTTTTTCAGTTAGATTTTAATTCCAGAAGAAGTCAGTTGTCTAAGGTGGTGAAATTTTGAAGAAAACCTTGATTTCAGATTGAGGCTTGGCTTGTGTGTCAAAACTTGGACAGCTCCACATGTGTTCATCCTATAGACCTTACAGTCCAGTTTGTGGCTCTGCTCGTGCTCACACCCATCTATGGGAGCCCCAGATACAGTTTGTGCCATCTAGAAGTGCCAAGTATGAATGTCACAGCCCAAGAGTAAAGCACAACAGGCAGGCTGCTGGCACTTGACAGGATGACTGGGAGCTGCTCATGACAGCTCATGTTGTGGTGTAGCAACTGGCTTCCCACTGGGCTTCCTGCACACAGATGCACTTCCTCTCCTTCTGTGGAGTTGTATTATCTTCCTGCACCATGTATTATGTCCATGAGGAAGTAGTTGCTGTCCTGTTGCTTGCAGTAGTTACCAAAACGAGCTTTTCAGACTAATGTTGGCCACAGCTTCCTCGCGCATCTGGGCCATCAGGCTGTACTGGAAAAGGTGCAGTACTGGGGGAGTGCACTGTGAGACGTGTGGTATGGAATGTGTGCTAAATGCATGGTGGGCAAGTTTGGTGGAGTGCTACTTAATCCACCCTCAACACCAGGTAAGGAAGGCCTGGACAAAGCCTTCTGGGCAAGCTTTTGGCTGGCTTGTACATTTGAAGCAGCACATGGAGAAGAGGAAGTGCTGTTGTCACTCATTTCAGAGGCAGAATATAATTGTCTATTCTTGTCACAGTAATTTAAACATCTAGACTGAAATGGAAGCATTTAGAGCAGGAGTGAGTGAGGAAAAGGTGTCTGTTTTACTGTATCTTTCTGGATTTCCCAGGAGCACCATCAGGGCAGTTTCCTCTGCTATTCTTCTACACAAGTGTCAGGCTTTGGTTTCTGGTTATTGTTGGTCAAGCAGTTGTGCGAGCTGATGGAGTAAGGGAAAGATTCTCCTGTGTCTGCAGCTACTATAATTAATAAAGGCTTATGTGACTTGGAGAGTCGTAAGTGATCTCTCTAACAGGGAGGACGCAGGCTGAAATTGAAGGTTAGTAAATGAAATGTGCTGCTGTTTGGATGATGGTTCTGAAACCTGGCAAGGGAGCGAGTTTGATGTTGTGCACTGCTGTAATTTTGTGAGGTTCAGAATTTATGTCCTAGTTTCAGTGATAATATACTTAATTCAGAGAAGGAGGTATTTTATGTTCTGTATTGTACCACAGAGTGCACTTCAGCTGGAGAGACTTCTTCCTGCTTAGGTCTGGGACCACAAAAGCTCAAGGAAGGGATATACTGAGAGCTGTAAGTACTGCATTAAATAAAAAAAAAAAAAAAAAAAGAAAAGCCCTCATAAAAAGTGACACTTACTTAATGAGAAAGGATAATACTGTAACTACAGCATTTCTGTGTAGCATTAAAGTTATGGTGGAAGAGGTTGTACAGAGACAATTACTCTAGTTTTAGTCTACTGTAAACTGATGGATTTGTAAGAGCAGGGTTAGATTTAAAGTAGATTTCCATTAAACACATTAGTTGTGGAATGATGGGGGAGTAGGGTAGAGAAGAAAAGAAGAAAGGGAAAAAGTTTCTTTAAAGTTATGCTGGATTTATCTGACAGGCTCTATACTCAAGAGGAAATTGAAAAAGAAAATGAGTAAAAAATGCAAGGAGGGGAAGAAAATAAGATATCAAAGGCAAAAGCCACTAGTTCTGTCTGTTTCTATTTCTTTGGGAGCTGTTTAATGTTCCTGTAAATGCTATGCTCAATGGAAAAGTCCTGAACCAGAAAGGGGAACAATGTGAGGATACAGAATTTAAATGGGGAGTTATATGTGTATTTTAATATATTAGATAACACTCTGTGCTGAAATGCTAATTATTCCTAATTGTTATATTTGCTTTACCCATGAATAATATATCACATATCTAATACAATATGCAGTGAAAATAATGGTAAAATTCCTCTTGGAGCCTTTCATGCAGATTTAACGGATGTAATACCTTATTTCTTCATTGCTTTTTAAAACATTAACTTTCTATGATCAGTTGGATTGCTAAGGCCAATATCCAGTGAACCTAACAGTAATTGCTTGTTTTGCAGAACAATTTTTTGTTAGTCCAACCATATCTTTCTCAGAGGCTTAAATCGAGTTGGTGATTTCATTATAATAATTCACTTGTGATAAATCAAAATTAAATAGCACCACTCCAGTGCTGTGGAAAGGGGCTCCAGATGAGAGCTCTGGAGAGAGCAGAGTATGTCAAAACAGCAGACCTGAATGCCAGACCTGGATTTGCTGTGCTTAATTTTAATGTACACAGATATATCAATTTTGCAAACCCATTTTTAAACAGAGAAATGAAACTTAGCACAGGGCAGGCTTCCCTGCCCTTGGGATGCCAACTCCAGACCTGTTTTTGGGGACCCAAACCTGATGACAGACATGCTTTGGTTTTAAGGCATGCAGGAACTCATCCCAGTCAAGCTCAAGCTCCTGAGCCTTTGGGATATTTAGAAGATGTCCGTTGGATTTCTTGGGTGCCAGGACACTACTGCAGAGTTATCTCACTGATTACAATCAGTACTAAAACTAATTTATCTGGGCTGAAAGCACACAGTTAGGGTATCTCCAGACCAAACCCGAATAAGCAAGGATGTTTCTTTCTGTTTATCCTTTGTCTTCTTGCCATCTTTATAGTGTTCAACTTAAACATTTGAGAAACATTTTAAAACCATTTCAGGTACTATGGGGTTGTCAAAAGGAAGAAGACAGTTCTTGCTCAGTGAAGCCACTGTAGAGTAGTGGCAGTGTGTGGCCAGTGTACAGTGTGGACTGTGTGTTAAATGCAAGTGAAAGTGATAGCTATTTCAGGTCATATTTAAATACATTAATTTTTCTCTTTCACTATTTCTCTTAGTTTCTTTCTCTCTCGTATTCCAAGCTCATGGTAAGAAGTTGTGATGGTCATTGTGTTCCATGCTCTTAATATCTGCTTTTAGTGTCCAGGAAGTAAAAAGTTAAACACACCATAACACAAATATCTATTATTTGGATAAAACTGTTTTTTCTCTGGAAACTTCTCTGGAATTCCACTTATTTGACCTCTTTTGAGACAAATACACCTTGAAAAGTTGGTTATAATTCTTATGGATAGTCTTCCTTCAGCTCTCCTCTTCGTGAATAAATAGGCTGAAGCAGTATTGAAGTGTATCCACTAATGTATTTGCTATAAATACCTTTAAAAATTTACTGTTCTGGAGATAGTCTAGCTGTATCCTGCAAGTTGATAGCAAGCACTGGGGTATGAATGTATGCATATACAATATATAAATACATACTTTTTCAATGATCAGAAGGACTGTTCTTATTGAAAATATTTGACTGGATTTTTCTGTAATTTGGGATGGCATTAGTTTCCACCCTAGGTAACAACATGAAGATTAGGGAGGCTTTTTGCTTGCAGGCAGGAAGCCATAATGGGAATATGAGTTGTGAAAAGGCACCCCACCGTGCTGGAAGCTGTACAAATATGAAACAAAAAGTTGGCTGTCAGGAGATTTGAAGCTGAAGTGAAAGAGAGGGCTTGGATCTCTCTGAGACTCAGTTTGTACACCTGGAGACTCGTCTGTCTTTTGAGAGGCAGATTCACTCTTTCACGTTTGTGAGTGATCACTTTGGTTCCAAAGGGATGAAAGCAGCTAGAAATGTCTGCAGGGATGTCCTGTCAGGGCAGATGCTGATATCAAAAACTCCTGATCTGGGGCTGTGAGGTCAAAGAGCTGACAAGAAATGAAGGGCAGCAATGTGTTTATAATTATTATCTATAGTATGTTATTTGTAACATTGATTAAAGTGGCTAAAGAGAAGCAATCATTAACTCATCAGCTGCCACCCTGTTACTCTCTGGGTTTACCTAGTACAGGAAGTAATGCATGATTCTTCACGTGCCCACTCTCACTCTCTGTCTCGCTTAGACCAATATTTCATTGTACAATTTTGGAAGACTAGGTAGGAAGAAAACACCCCTTTTTTTGGAAAGCGGAACAATATATGTTACAAAATTCCCTACTTTGTCTAAAAGAGATATTTAAATACAGACAGTGATTCTGAAAGCATCTGCAGCCCTCTTTGGTAGTCTCATGAACTTTTTGTATTGCTGTGGAAATATTATTGAAACAATCTAGAGAAATTATTTTCCAACTTCTCGAAGTAGCTCTCCTGTTCTGGAATTGGATTGCATCCTGGAGATACATAAGAAAATGCTCATTTACTTGAGAAAGTTCTCCCATTTTTGATTGCATTGCAAAGAGTATAGGCCTATATTAAATAAAATGGCTGGAGGCAGTAGGCAGGAAAAAACATTTTCTCTGCCACAGAGCTGCTCTGGGATCAGGACCACTGTGGGGAACATTCTGGTGGTGCCTTCTATGTGGGAGCTTTGAAAAGGGGTTGGAGAGTTGTGTTTAGCAGTGGTGAGAGTTGGCTGAGTGGTGAAGGGGTTGAGGAAACATTAGCATGAGTGATGAGCAGTGCAGGATACATGCAGGGAATAGCAGGAAATGTTATATGGTTTGGAGACTGTGTCTTATATTTGGGACAGGCCTTGTAGGGGAGATATATGTCTAAGCATATGAGAAAAGTTGGGAAATCCAATGGAACAAGGGACTGGATTGGCACACGTATTGCTGAAAAGCTTAATAGTATAATGCAAATGGTGCTTTGGGAACAATATAGCTAGAAGATAATACTAAGTTTTAAAGAAACAAAATTACAGATTAGAAAATGAGATGGTTTCTCCCTGTCTAGCCTTTATAGTTCTACCATGAAGTATTTAAATTTTTGTGGTAGGTCTTAGGTTTTTTTGGGTTTTTTTCAGCCAATAATTGTACCTACTTGGCAGAGAAGTGAGATCCATTTTACTTTTGTGTCGTTTAATACTGTTGTACGCAGATGCAAACAATGGATACTGAAGTGTTGTCTTCCACTCCTCTCCTCCCCGGCTAACTCTGAGTGTATTGTACCTTCCAGTGCTTTAGCACTATCTTAGCACTTTATTTCTTAGGCTCCTTTTAAACTCAGCTTCTGTGGCTGGTGAGTAGGAGGAAGGGATTCACACAGCCACAGCTTCTGCTCCATTGACTTTTGACCTAATTTAGGGAGGAAGGAAAGGGTAACTAATGCCGCCTGCTTCTGGGTGCAAAGCCTGCCGTGACTTTCGTGGAATGAGGGGGCGAGTGCTGGCTTTCTCCTCATCTCAAATAGCCGCATAGCTTGCTTTAACAGTTACACCTTGTGGTGGGATTAATTTGGTTCGATTTCCCGGCCAACACACCAATTAATATAGGGGGTTTATTTTTTGTTGTGAGACAGGATTAAAAAGGAAAGAAAACAGAGCAGATTTAAACTTGAAAATGTACAAAGAAAGCTTTATTAACAGAGCTGAAAGAGGAAAATAATAATAATGAGATAATCAGAACAAAATTCTAGATAGCCTTTCTTTTTTCACTGACAGTGCAAAGATAAAGCCCACAACTTTTAGTCAGTTTACTACCTTTAAAAAAAAACAACCGTTTTAACTTCAATTCACCTGGGGAGAAGAGTTTCTCTTGTTGTGCCATGGAGACCTTTTTTCTACAAGAAGACAGGTTTTCTTGTAGTTTTGTCACAAACGAAAATAACCACCCAGAAAATAAAAATTATTTTTGCAGTGAGTGACAAAACGTTTCTCTTGTTATGCAGCTTTTAAATAACTGCTTTTCCACTATTGGGGTGTTATTTTTAAAGAATGAGCTACTTCAGTATGCAACAGGTTTTTCATTTATCTTTAAAAACAAAAGGTGTCTTTACTATTTTCTTCATTTTTTTTTCATCTCTCTTTAAGTTTCTTCTTAAATCACAGTAATATCGATTTGTTTCAACGACTAATATTTCAATTCACAGTTGCACATAAAATTACCACTTTCCCCCAATACATTTCTATATGTCACAGAGAAAAATAAACAAAGTCTGATAGATCGGAAGAG
>JAWWMU010000180.1:19597919-19638157 GCA_035048155.1 Cinnycerthia olivascens
AGACAAGAAAATTTCAGCCAGGCCAGAGAGATCAGATCAGCCCAGGCCTGAGCAGGCCGGGCCAAGCAGGGCCAACCCAGACCCCACTCGGCCCGGGCCCGCCACCTCCTTCTGAGGCTGGAAGTGAAGAGAGTCCCCCTCTGGTTTTTTTCTGTTTCAAGAATGTGTCTTTACAAAAAATGCAGCAATCCTATTGGTTCAATTGAATAACACCACCCCATGACACACCTTTCTTCAGTGAAGCTCCAGAGTGGTGAGTGGATCTCCTTTCACACTTAGCTCGTGGCATACGTCCTCATTTGGTCTGGTTTTTTGTCAACATCAACCTTGTCCAATCCCCTTTCAAGGCAGCGAAGGTACAGCCAGTGGCTTGTGTTTCCTATAAATGAGACGCATTAAGAATCAGGATAATAGTTTTTTAGAATATTTTTCTGTTTGAGATCAATGATCTCTAGCAACAGGGAATGATGTATGGAAGGACAAGGTAAATACTTCCTCGGGGAAAGGTAGATAATGATAGCAGATAATGATAGCATTTGGAAACTGTTATTGCTGAAAATCATCTTCTAAGGATTTAGTAATTTAAAAAAAAGAAGAAGAAAAAAAGTCTTTTCATTAAAAATACTGTAGGGTTGGAGTTTTTTTAGCATTTTTTTCAAGGGATGCATTTTTTCCCCCATTTTTTTGTAAGACTGCCAAATGTCCCTGAGGCTAGAATTAATTGGCTCTTTGTGTTGTGTCAAGTAAGGAGTATGAGTGTTTTCAGAAAATACTGGGTTTACAGACTTCCATAGAGAACGTGAAAGGGAGAGAGGGGCTAGCTTTCTATAAACAAGGTCCTTGCATCATTTTGTACCACTAACTTGGAGTAACAAATAGAATATTGAAATTTCTGGTGTTGGAACTTTGGAAGCTGACGGAAACGACCCTGGTACCCTCATCCCTTCATTCTGACTAATCCTCCCTTCAGAACAAGCTTGTGGTGACTTCTTTTGCTCTCACCTCCAGGCATCTGCAATGAGTAAACAAACATCTGCTCCTCAGAAATAACCAGCATTTGGGTTTTTTGAAAGAGGTTCAGGAGTAGGGGCCATGGAGATGTATTTTGTTGTTGGCATTGCTTTAAAAATACAACAGAGGTTTCTTTGTGTGGTTCATTTCATAAATACCCCTTGACCATTTTGGATCTGAAAGTATTTTATCATTTTTTAATACTGTTATTTCAAAGGCCACTTCTTAAAATGGATGGAGGCCAGTGGATGGCAGCAGTTGTAGATGTAAGCTTTGAAATGGCCCTTTTATGGAGGGGTTTGAGAAGTAAGTCTTAGAGCTGTTGCATTAAAATTCCAAAGTGTTAACTTAAATGTAATAATGCTCTGACAAAGTGCTACTACCATCTGCTAGTGAGAATTAGTAGAATTTTAAATTCTCCATAATTCCCAGAAAGAGCAGAGGAGTCATGGCATAAAGAAAAATCTAACTCTAAATGAGTATTTTAGTTCAGGAAGTGTCAAGCTCTTTGTGGGGACCACTAACTACTAGAGACTTTGTGTCACACTATCAGCTCACATAAGGGAGTAAATATTTGTGGAGTATGACTAGAATGGTGCCTGTTTCTAACTGTTTCCAGCTTTGTCCCCACTTTTGAAACAGAATCCTTTTTACTTGCAACCACTTCTCATTCACATCACAGCTAAAATTCATGGTAACTACAAATACAGTTTGCATGGTAAAACAACAAGGGAGTGTTTTTACATATCCCTATGGATATGTAAAACGCTTCATTCCTTCTATAACTATTGTGGACTGGGAGGCAGTTCTTTGTTCAGTGTTCCTATGGGGTGTTGAACACCACCTGAACACTCAACCTGTTCTACAATGTGAAAGATGGTCTGCACTAAAAACTACGATCTGTGGCTGGAATTGTTCTCCATACCAGAACATCTCCATCCCTAGAATTCTCTCAGCTGAATATACAGAAATAATTCAGTAATTACTTCTAGTAAGAAGAGGTTCTGACCAGTTTTGAACCTATTCCAAAAACCAGTGTAACTTACTGGGAATAAGTAAGTTACAGTGTAACTTAGTTATTGCTTGGAAATGCTTTTTGTATCAGTAATAAAGCTACTTTACTCATTTTAGCAAACTGCCAAATTTTACACCATATTTAAAGAAGGGAGTACGAAGAGAAATCTAGTAATGACAGACTACACATAGCTGGTGGGTTGTCTAGTTTAGGAGGGATTTTGGAGATCCATATTAAAAGATGCATTTTATGAACATTCCATTTAAGAAGAAAAGGGACAATGTGGCCAAGTAGAAGTTTTTTCATGTCTTTCTCTTCCCCTCCTAAAAAGGATTCACTGAGTTTTGTTTATTCAGAATCTTGCATGGACTAGAACTAATATTGTTATCTTGCTCTGTACGTAAGTTGATCATATCTCATATGCTTTTAGCTGTAATAGTCTTCATCAGCATTTCTTGCTGAGGTCTGGGTGCAGTGTGTATGTCCATAGGCCTACTGGTACAATGGTCACGTGGTCCATGTAGCTAAGACAGGCTAAGTCAAATTCTCCTCAATTACAAACCAGTTCCACCCTGCATTATTATTTTGTATTATTTTGTTTTTTCCATGCTAGAAGATTTTCTGGTTTAGGAGTCAAGCCTTTCACTTTATTTTGGTTGTAAATATCTTCACATCTTCCAAAACCCCTCTCAGAAACCGACTCTGCTTTCCTTGTTTTTCATGTAGACAGGCTGATTGCCCATAAAGTTAGTTGTTTGAGACAAGTAACTGTAAATCCAGGATGAATGAAAGATTTCTTGGCTGTCTGTTACTCAATTCAAGCAACTACATTGTCTTGTACTATCACTGAGTGGTGTTTTGGTTTATCTGATGTGAGAGGGAGTACAGAGAGAGGCACCTTCTATTGTGTTAGCAAACATCTGTGTGAGGCAGAGGGAACAGAGACTGTTTGAACTGTGAGAATGAGATCATACCATAACAGTATTCTTGTCATGCTCTTGCTTTTTGCTAAGACAGGTTTTCGGTTCCTTTCCTATCTTGTGCATATAGAGAAATAAAACCAGATGGATTCTTCACTCATTTACAGTGAATAATGGGTTGATGAAATAGAATTGGCCAGTCCACAGTTGTCAAGTTGATAAAGCTGCCCCTTGAAGGGATCTCAGTTTTTTGTGACTGAGTGCTGAGTAATCTCTGCCAGGTCTGTCACATGGTGACCTGCATGAGAACGAAGCCAGATGCATTCCCACATCATTTTCACTGCTTGTCTTCTTCTATGTAAATGTTTATCTTGCCTCTTAAAACTGTTTCAATACTGACAGATTCCAAGCACATATGAGCAGGATCTGAACTTTATTAAGAAGCAGCTCATGATAGGGCTAAGGAGGCCAATCTCTACCTCATAAATCCATTCTTTCTGAAAGGACTCAAAGCAATTTATAGCAGCTATCTTTTCCACAGATCCCTCTCATTCCCAGCATCTTGACAAAGAGTGAGATTGATTTCACCAGGAGCGAGGGAAAGAAGCACTTGTTCTAGCACCAAAGAGTAAGGGGCAGGATAGGACATGGCTGGTGATTTTCTGCAGATCTTCAAGAATTCTTACCTTCATGACTGAATATAAAAATGGTAGAGTGCTGTGCAAGGCACGTGTTTGTTATCTGCTTCTTCCTTCAGAATCATTGGAATTTTCCTAAAACACTGCAGAGAGGTGTTTTGTGAGATCTAAAATAAAAAATCAGAAGTGCTCAGAAACATAGTCCTTGCTACAAATCCTTCTTGGTAACCTACCTCTATTTATAAATAAACAAGTGTCTTTTAGAAAGTGTGATTGGCAAAAGGCAGAGTAGCCTGGCTAAAAGTGTTTTGGGTCTAAATGGCACAAAACTGAGAGTGAGTTCACACGGGCATATCCTGATACAGTTTGCTGAGGAGTCACTCGTGGCAGCTAAACCTGACCATAGCTGGGCAGGTGTAAGGTTCTCCTACTTTCCTTACCTTCTCACAAAAACAGCTTGCATGTCCTCCTGGTCACCCCTGACTATCCTGTTTTGTGTATGCAGCTGCCTGCCTGTCTCATTCCCAACAAGATTATCTCATCCCTTCCCATGTTTCCACTTACTTTGCTGCCACAGAAACCACTTCCAGAGCATAGTTAAGGTTTTACCTGCATGCCAGCAGTTTCTTGTGCTTGTGAAATGCTAAGGGTTGAAGCCAAGAAAGGAAAGTTCTCTGCCACTTGGCAGCTGCTTCTGTCAAGAAGTTGCTGTCTCTTCACTATGTCTTGGGCCATTCCCTCCAGACTGAATTTGACACCAGATAGATAGGGTAATACATGTTTTTGCTACATAGGTACTGTGAAGATAATGACATTTATCTTCACAGTACCTGTATTGCAAAAACCTGTATTTATGGAGATCCATATTTTTGAGATGAAATGACTATGTGTTTATGTACTGGCATGCAAGCATATTTATGTTGAGATCTGGCATAATGGTAGGGAGGAACTGGAGGAATTCCTGAGGCAGCAGCTTTAAGGCAAGAGTTGTCTCTGAAATTTGTCAGTAAATGACAAACTGTGTTCCCTGGCACTGTTCATCCTATAGCATCACTAAATACCCTTGTTGTGGTGAGAGTACCTGAGATAAAGTGCTAGTTCAATGTGCTGTGTGTAAAAAGTTCATAGTAAAAAGCAGTCCATGGTGAAGTTTTTGTAATCTTGCTGTCTTGTTTCCCAATCAGCTTAATTTACTTGGTCTCATGCTGTAGGACAATGCTCTTGTATCTATGTTACCAGAAAGGCAAAGGAAAGCTTCAATAATAGTTTTAGCCTGAAACTATTTGGGAAATATTTCTGCTTCTGTTGCTTCTTATTTTTCCCCATCTGTGCTGACAGATTATTTTTATTAGCACAACACAATATTTGGAGCTAAAATACGTACTAAAATCCTAGTAAAATTGCTTATTTATCAGTCTGCTCCTTATAAAATAGGATTTCTCGGTTCTTGCTGGTTACATGATATAAGTGATACTGGTTTGGGGGTTCTAGAGCTAACTTGGCTGGGGGCAGACAGTAGGTACTTGGTCATGTTCAATGTATAGTCTGTATTGAGCTGCATTTATAAGCAATCAAAAGTGAAGAGCAGATAGAGGAGCTCAGGGTTTTTTCCTAACTGATAAAAATCATAAATTGTGCATCCAAGAAGTTTTTGCAGTGACACAACAAAGGATTTTTGATGCGTTTGTTTTTATTTCATGCAAAATAATATTTTTGCAGACTGCTGGTGCATGCTGACTGACTACAGCTGTAAAATATTCTCAGACTTTATGATTTTCCTATTCTTTAAAGGTCTGAAAGAAATTGTCGTTGTCCCAGCTCACCATCTGAACATAGTGTGCATTTGAACCCGTTGCTAGGTTCAAATGGAGCTTTAGTCCTTTATTAATTATTTTCTTGGTAGTAACTCCTACTGGAACGGTCATCAGGATAAAAACTGCTGGCCGTGTCCCTTTGCTCATCTCTAACTGGAACGTGGTGGAGGGCTAAGTAGATTTTCAAAGTAGTCACTTATGCCCCTTTTTTTCAAGCAGGGCATGTAATTCACAGCTGATGTTATTTTCATCATCTCCAAGGGCTGTGATAGTGCAGCCACTAATGCAGTCTGAGAAACCCGAGTCTGTGTGGATAGAAACTTATTTTAGGTGATAAGGTGGGGGAAATAAAAGAAATATCCCATATCACGTGTTAGGAAAAGCTGCCAGAGCCATTTAAAAGGAAACAAAATGGGTTATAACTATCTTGTTATAGATGATTCTTTTAGATATAAACATCATGCCCTCTGTTGTAGAACTTTTGGAGGAAAAACATGTCTACCATTGGGGCTGAAATCTGTGTTCTGCCTTTTCAGACTCTGTCTCTCATGACTTCTGAAATCAGTATGAATCATTCCATTGACTTTATTGGACTTTGGATCACATCTTCTATATTTATGTAATTCCTTCTTGTCTTTAGCCTTTCCTTTCTCTTTCCCATCTACTACTTCCTTGCCTTTTTTATGCAAAGGCATTAGTCGCTGCCAATACTCATAAGCAGCCTTTCAGTAATGCATGTGGAGAGCGTTTGTGCATGTGTGAATTGAGGGAGGCTGACTAGGGAAATCTTCACATTCAGATTTAAACATAGGTGGGAATCCCACTGGCATGTTACTCCTATTGCTCTTATAATCTTTTGTATTGCTTTAAACATTTGTGTCTGGAGAGTCAAAACCTCATTTAGAAGCAAGTTAATTTTCAGTGTTTCTGGAACATCGATTGCAGTCAGCTACTGAAGACAGAACAAGATGGACTACACTGATGTATGTTCAGGGCAACCCCTGTATATCTTATTTTCCATGCTTTGTTCTTATTATGGCTAACAGGAAAGGAGACAAAAAAGTAGTGTTATACTTATGGAATAAGATTAGAATTTGTGAAAGTTGGATTCAGTGTTGGACTCTTTCCTGATCTGGAGGAATGTGTGCAGTGATTGACACATAGGAACTATCAAAGTGGGACCATCAGGGCTCCTCATAAGCTAGTGTTGCACCTTGTGCAGTTATTGTCGTGACTTGTTGAGCCTCTCTTTTCCACAGGGAGAATGGTATTCCCTTACTGAACACCTTTTGCCTTGTCTGCTGTGTTTGCACTCTTCAGGTAGAGCTCTGCCTTGTGCTATCTGCATGGCCAATGCCTGTGATTCCATTTCAGCTGAGAGCTTTGAAGTTCCCTGTACAACTGTTGGTTGTAAAAACGTGTTTTTTTGGTTTTGTTTTTTTTTTTGCATCAATGACTAGAACAAGCTATTCTATTTTAGGAAGGCAAAATTTGGATGCAAGCAATGCTCTTGTTCTATGATATGCTTCCAAGATGATTCTGAGTGATGGAGCTGGAGCGTTTGCTCAGTTTTACTGGAGGGTGGAAAGTGCTGATATGGATTGCTACTGTTGCAGGCAGAAATTGGGGCTTTGGGTGTAAGTTAAAAATATATCCGAGTATTTATGAAAGCAGTTAAGGTCTAGCTTGTGTGACTTAAGTCAGTGTTTCAAATGGCACTGTAAATGCATCTCCCCATGAATGGGAAACAAACTGTTTCTTTTTTTCCATATTCTTTTCTGCTGTTGCAGGTAAGCATGTTATCTGGAGGAATTGCTCTATTTTGCATTTGCTGCATTACTTTCAATGAGAATCTGAAAAATCCAGTTTGAAGACCTAAACCTGAAAATTGTAGATGATTTCCTGAATTAACAGAGGATTATGTGTTTGTTTTTCCTCTGACATACAATACTGCAACATTGTAAAACCACCAAAGAGCAGGTCAATTAAAACAATGTCATTTATTTTAAGAGGCAAAGCAAGTGTTAGGCAGAGAAGTACACATCTGTTTTTGAACTACTGTCTATGCTTCAGGTGGGCTTTAAAAGTTACCTTAATTTCACACCTTTTTTTCTTCTTACCAAGGTTTTGAAACACAAAAGTATTTTTGAGAACAACTTTCCCGTTGGAACCTAGTGGAAATATTAATAAAAGATGCTGCAATAGACAATAGAATAGCTTGCTATTTGAAAGGGATGCTTTCAAATTTAGTACCTTTCGAATGGTACTAAATTGATGTACAGCCTGCAGGATGTGTACAGCAGGCAAAACAATCTTACTGATTGGCTGGTTTTCTCACCCACTGCTCAAAGTTGGCATAGCTATCACAAAAAAGAGATGAATTTCCTGAGCAGGAATGAAAATATTATGCATTGTTCCTGACTGAGTAGTCTGCCTCCAAGATAGGTGTTTTTTCTGCATATCCTTACTTGTGTACCACCACTTGGTCAGCTTCACCTTTTCTGTGAATTCAGAAAACATCCCCTGCTATGTTCTGAAGGATGTCTTACTGCCGTGGTTTTTGGTGTGGAGTTCCTATAATTTGGGATTCATCTTCCTCTGGCTGTCCTTTTGTGCATGTGTCAGTGTTTCCAGTTGTGTCTCTCAAGGGCAGCAAACTCCCCTCAACTTTCTTTTTCTATTGGATCTGTATTTGCCTTTTACAGGTGGCTGAGGGGTAGAAGTATAAAACGTATCATATATGTGCTCCTTTATTTTTACTCTGAAGTTGGCAGGTTTGCAACATTATATACTTCGAATATTTAAAGGGATTAAGTTTGAATAAGCTCTGAAAAGTTCATGCATTTCACAGCTTATTTTAAAGTCATTCAGAGTCTTGATCTGTAAGGCTTTTTAAAATAATGAATATTTTTATGGTATTTCATTTCAGGCCAAGCTGAGTAAAAGCAGGATTTTTTTAAAGTCACCCAGTAATTGTATGAATTCACATTTTAGGAAGATTTGTATTGTTATTTATGCTGGCTGGATTAGTCAAACCCTAATTAAAATATTAATAGGAAGAAATGTTAACACTCACAGTAGAACTTCAGCTTTAGGAATGTTATGTGAACAAGCAAGGTCAGATTAGTCGTGCACTTTGGATGCAAGAATAATGCTGTGTTTAAAGTACTTAACTTGCACTTGGGAGACTTCTGTGTTTTTTTGCCATTTCCACTAATTCTGGCATGACATTGGGCAAGTCATTCATCTTGTTTCATTGTGTGAACAACAGTGAGCATTTCTGGCTCTGTCACTATCTTCACAATATTATTTTGCAATTATTAGGATTTATAAGGGAACATTGAAAAGCTGGGGCATCCTGAGCAGATAAGCAGAATCCAGAGCTTCAAAATAAACAAACAAAAGCCCATGCCTTGAGCTTTTCCATGTCACTCTTAGGCACACTCAGAATGTTCTGTTCCCTCTGAATGATAAGATCTGTAATACATAACCAAGGTGGTATTGCCAGATCTTGACAAGGCGATGACAGCATATATATAAAATGTTTTAGTGGGGCAGTGGGAATTCTTCCTAGACTGTTCATACACATATTTACTTACACAGCCACATGCAACTACATACTTTCACAATTTTGTTCCCCCAAGAATATTCAGAGAGACAAGTTACTTGCACCACTACTGAAAATGGACTTTGGCTTCTATTTCAACAAATGATTGAAAATAATTACTTGGAGAATTTCTTGATTATAGAATCATGACTGATCAACATACTAATGTAAAAAATGAGGGAGGTCAAATCTAAAAAAAACAAAATACCCGAACTTAATATTTTTTTGTATTCAAGACAAAGAAATTACATTGGTGGATATTGGTTATTTTTATAGCTTGCTAAAAACTTCTTTGTAAGATTTTTTTAAAATTTCATTTTATGCTGTAGTGTTTACTAAGGATGCCTCAAACCAGCCTGACAGTTGAGTGCATTGATTATATGAATATCTGCTATCTAAACTGGTGATGTTAAGGCTGCTGTTGTTGTAGAAGATTAACTATTCCTTTTGGTTACTAACGTTTATTCTTCCTGCATACCAATTATTTTTCCTTCTGTTCCAGTATGCATATATAGCTCTTCTATGAGTAATTCTGTGTATGTTTGTATAATCCTACAGTGTTTTCTGAATAGATTAAGGAATTAATTTGCCTACTAATTTTCCTCTTCCTTATTCATCATTTGTAACTATGCAGAACAATAATTAAGACAAGGGGGAAGAAGTACAGTGCATTGATTGTTCTTTAAATCCATAACTGCTTATTAAAGGGACATTCAGCTATAAACTGTTTATCAGTTAAACAGAGTTCAGTTTTAGAAGGGGTATGTGAGTACACCTGTGTGATATTAGCTGTTAAGTGATAAGTCAGTAGGTAATTTGGCCTCCTGCATGTGAATATTGTTGGGTTTGTGTACCCTACTGGCTTTAGAATGTTTTGCTGATATTCTGGAACTAGACCTAAACAATATCTGCAGGGAGCAAGTAATTTGGTTTCTGAACCACACTAGTCCTCAAAACTTCCCAAAAGCCACTGTATCAACTTTGCCCATTGATCTTGCTCTGAACTACGTTCCCTTAATTCTGAAGAGGAAGCAAATGAGTTGTCCTAGTCTATATATTTTAGCATTTCAAGCCACTCTGGGGTTACATTGTGAGTTGCTAGGTTAACTGGTCAGAGTTGTGCTGGAGGAAGATAAATTTTAGCCATTAGCACATTAGCAATGTGAAAAAGAGAAAGAAACACAATTCTATTAACAGGGCTGATGGGCCAGTCAAAGTAGCTGGAAACTCATTAGGTGCTGTATTTCCATCAACATGTACATCTGTAGCAATTGAAAAACACTTAAGGAGTTGGAGACTTCAGATTATGATGCAGACACTTGTCTTCAGTAGGACATTTGTTTTTGTGCTAGCTGTTATGTTCAGGAGCATCTCTCAACATGCTGCAGAAAACCACTCTGCAGTTTTCCTAATCCACTACACCAGCTACACCACTGTGCAGCTATCTGGTATCTGTGAAAGGCAAAAGAATTTAAGGATATTAAAAACAGAAAAGAGAAATGCAATTTGCAGAATTGTTTTCTTGATTTGTATGTTTTACCATGCATGAGGTTGGTGTGGGAAATGAATGATAATTACAAGTAATACATTTATTCATTATGTATTGTCAAAATATGAATATAATTGCATTCTGGTACTTATCTGCAGCAGTGTTTGGTGCTTGTGATAGCTTCTGGTCTGTTTGCAGGCAAATGTGAGCAAAATAGGTTTTCACAGGATCTAATTCAGACTCCATGGTCCCTTGACTTCCAGCTGCTGGTTTGAAAAACTTCTGCCCTAAGTAATTTGTACCTTTTTGTTTTCTATCAGTAAAACTTTTTTTACTGTCTGGCAAATGATGGCCTTCAAAAGATTTTTCTGAAGCAGGAACAAAGAAAAGCTGTAAGGGCTCTGGTTATTTTCTCCCTCCTCTGTACAGCCCTCTGCAAAATACCACATTCTTTTTAATCACAGGTGCCAGGGCACTGCTGCTTTTTCACTCTCTTGTGATGTTTTCCAAGGAGAATTCTTGCTGTTGCAGTAAACTGTAGCTACGGACAGAAGGAGCAAGTTATCTCAATGTGTTCTTAAGCTAAAGAAAGTCTGTGGTTTCTTCAGAATCATTTCTTGGCTCAGTTAGTTCCTTTGAGGACAACACCTTTGAGGTAACTTGCTAGAAAATCAGTGAAATTTGAACTTTTTGAAAATCAAGTTAAACTCCTCATGCATATTTCATGAATGCTTCTGTAAAGAAATAGCTTCAGTGTACACGGCAGGTGCCAAATTACAAACTCTTTCTATGTACACGTACAAACGCAGTGAATCATTACCAGATTAGTCACCAAATGGTTACAGGGCTTTAAGATGAAGACACCTGTCTTGGCTGCTCATCAGAGCTCACTGTCCCCATTAGCCACCAAGTATCTGACAATCTGATGTTCCCTGTCATCTTGTTTCCAGTTAAAACTCTTAGCTACTGACCTTTATGCCAGAAGTTGTGGTGGTACCACTGGCAGGTAAGGAAGGAATATGAGTTCATTTAGCTTGGATGACCAGCTAGACGAGTCCCCCAGTCTAGCAGAGACAGAAGTAAAGTAAAGACAGCTCTGGTGAATTTAAGTGACAGGAAGTCAGTTGAAGTACAAATAATAATATCAACTTGTTAAAAAAAATACCAGTAAATTTAGTAATCTATTTTATAACCCTAGAAATTCAGGGGAACCACACAGGAAAGGTCTTAACTGAATTTATTTGGTGGTGATGAACATTCTTGGTTAGGTTAGTCCTTTTCCACTGGTGTCTTATTGATTGAGCTGACGTTGATCTGATGGCCTAAGAACTAAGTGAGAAAGTTGGGGCTGATTCTTTGTGATAAAAGAAAAAAATTCTTTCATTATTCGCATAAAAATCATGTAGATCAATTAAAAGACAGTGAATGTATATTTTCAATTATCAAAAGCTTCAGGATTTTTGTTTCTGTTGAGGTGCAATTTTAACTGCAAATATATATTGTACACATATCTGTCTTTGAGTAAAAAGTTATACACCTCCATCCTGGGGAAGACAAATCTTGATTCCTCTTCCTCGAGCCTCTCTTAACAGTATCTTTGCATTGTTTCTGATGTTCTTTAGAAAGATCTCCTACCTGCACAGATAGATAAAAGTCACTATGGAATAGGAAATATATAGGAACACAGATCATTCTGTGTTCTTTTTTAGACACTAAGTTTTATCAGAAAAGGCTGTGGATTGTCTCTTCTTAAACAATCCCTTTTTCTGTAATTTTTATCACTTTAAGAAATATGAACTCTCTTGTCTCTAAACTTAATGTTCAGCTGTATTGATTTTGGAAGGGACTGAGGAATGCATACCTATGCAGAACACTTCTCAGAGAACTTAAAAGATTTTCAATTTGCTGACATGCAAATTGAATTTAATGTGATTACAAATTTAAACACAAAACCAAATTAATTATATTTTCTATAATTATGTATAAATTTAGATTTTTAAAAGTGCTTTATATGCATCACGTTACTTTTGTCTTTAAACGGCAGACTCTAGTTAGAGGTGCATTGAAGATGTCATGGACTGATGAACTGGTTGAGAAGAAAGCAAACAGATTCTGCTGAATTAAACAGGAAATTAAATTTACTATGTATAAAAAGCATGGAGTGTATGAAGGCCATTGATTTTTTTCAGTCAGCAAGGCTGTGATTTGCTTTGTTTCTGTATAGTGCTGTTCGTTTCCTGGTGGGAAATACACCCCATCTGAGAGGAGAAAAAATAGAATGATGCTGTTTATCATTTTATGCCATGTTTGCTGATGTAAAGTGAAAGCTAAATAATCCCAGCAAGCTAAAATTCTTGGCAAAGAAAAGCATTAGGTGGGGGGAAATAAATGGTATGGAACAAGACAGACAACTTTAAATTGCTTTTTGAGAATTTGGCTGGTCAAGGTTTGTGTAAGAACTTCTTGCATGTCTGAAGTGATAAACCACAGTCTGTGAATTTCAGTAAGTGGCTGGTGTAAATGAAGCTTCAGTGGTCACATTTCCTATTGTCACAGTGGTTGCTTAGCCCACAGACACGACCACTTCCCAAAACATGATCCCGTGCTGTGGATGAAACTCTTTCAGAGCCTTGAAAGTGCCTGAACCGTACCCTGCCACTTAAAAAGTGGCCCTCACTGGATCTCACCGGTGATGCTTAGTGCAAGAACGTTGAGGCTCCCAGTTGCTGTTACATCACTTTTAAGGATTTATGTCTTGGGTTTATGAGTTCTTCAGTGAAAGGAAGCACTCATCTTGCACACACACTCACTTGGGATTAAGAATAATTTGTAATCAGGACTGTAAAATGCTGAGGAGTAACAAATGCTTGACCCTCTGGTCTTGACCGCTGCCCTTTCAAAGCAGCAGAAAGAAGTAGGGGCTCTCAGCCACAGGAGATGACATTGCCTGTTTGGGTAATGGGAGCCCCTCTGGCACAGCCACTGGCAGCCTCTTCCCAGCCTGAAGGGTTGGCAAACAAGCTCGTATTTGTAGCTGGATTCTCAGCAGGCAGTGCAGGTCATACCATGATCCGGTGTTCTTTGTCTCACGAGTGGCAGTTTCTTACAGGATTCTGTGTTTCAGCTTGTCCTGTCAAAGAGAGGATCTTTCAGGGTTGCTGAGTTTGGGCAGCATTCAAGGCCAGAGGTGCATGCTCAAGCTTTCACAGGATTCAAACCCAGGGATGAATGCAATGTCACACGTACAATTTTGCATTGTTTTTTATTGTATTTCATGTATTTTTCTGTGTGACAACTTGAAGCGAGTGTGATTAAAGCTTAAATATTTTGCTGAGCATCCTTTCTCTTTATAAAGGGCTTTTTTGTTCCCACTGGAACATGATAGTAAACTGCTACTTGGAATTCTCTCTGTTAACGAAGAGCTGGTGGAGAGCTAATTACATATAATCAATTGATTGCTAAGGAAATCAAACACTATTATAAAATTTATTTGACGATGCTTAAAACAAGGCTTTCTATAGATTAGGAAGTATAAAGCATATAACTTCCCTGCATGACATATTGATTTATATGAAACCAGACTAATGCATATTGATTCATATATTCAACTCTGTCTGTGTGTGACAGTCCCTTCTCTAGCATCTCCTGGTTTGGTAGCATTTTCTTGTAATATTAAATGCCCACAATAAATCCACTTCAGCTGGCCTCCAAAACCTAGCAGCAGTGCCCCAGGACTTTGCTATAGGGCAGTTTGCCTAACACAAGGTAATGATGTTTTACTGGGTTGTATTTTGTCCTCTGAATTGGTGAGGGACTCTTGGGACAAGCACGCAGTTTATCAAGTTGCAGATATTTCTAGTATTAGTACCAATAGCTTTAGGGCTATTGAGAGGGTCTCATGTAAATATGTAGTTTTATTGTTTGTGTTGAATAGGAATAAAATAGTCTATATTTGAACATCAAAATTGGGAGCCATATGGGCTTACACAGAAATTATATCAGTTACACATTATGAGAGTCAGAATCTTATGCTTTCTAGTGAGTACTCCTGTAGCATCTGCTTAAAAACATATCCAGCTTAATTTTAGAGCTCTAAATTTTGCTTTAATTAGAAGTGACTTGCATGTCAGTGGACAATAAGACGAATAAAGTTGTTTTGAGTAAAAGTATTTGTAAGAAATATGCGCAGTCTCTAGCTTCATCTTAAAAAAATGTCTCTTATAAACCTTATAGGTGCACAGTTTTGTTATATTCCATCTAATTTGTTTATGTGGCCATCATGCCTATGACAAAACACCCTCCTTTTGAATACTGCACCTTTGACCTTTATGCTTAAGTTTAAAAGATGCACAAATTAACAGAAACCTTAAATTCCAATCCCCTCTTGTTTCTTGCTTGGTGATTCATTCTATAATGAAAACAAACATCTTTCTACTTCCTCTTCTACAATTAGCGAGTTAAGTGAACAATGCACAGATGAAATCAGTTTGCCCTGTTTGGATTTGACCCCCATCTGGACACACTCTGCCTGCCTGGCTTTTGTAACACGTATCAGAGAGCTGGTATATCTCTTTTGTTTCATTAATGCTTTTACACAGTAATTTCTTAATGAGATCAGGGACTGGGTAATTCATAATCCTACTGCTGAGGAGGTTACAGTTTATTGCATTAATAGAGTAAGAATTTGCTGCTAAACCATTAAATCTGTTTAATAGATGATCTCATGAGGGAAGAAAGTTTTCCAACCCTATGGTAGAATATATTCAAAACATATTGATTCAAAGTATAGTGATTGTGGGCAGGAACCTGGGGGTAGGATGCAATCCAAACACCCTTTTGTGAGCTTTAAAGGAGGAGACCTAGTTGATTTTATTGGTCCGAACTGAAACCAGAGAGACTGGTACCTTGAGAACTGTGTTGTCTAATGCCTACAAAGCTTTATAACCTTTGTAATTTTTTCTGAGCCTCATTTCCCTTATTTTTTAACTTAATGGCACAAATGCTAGCAATAAATCTGACACCTCAAACCATCAGCAGCTGTCAGGGAAGCTTTCCGTGGCTGTTTGCACAACTTCAGAGACTGGCATGCACAACTCAACCTGAGCAGAAATTGTGATACATGGGGGTATTAAAAGGCCTCTTTCTCCAGGCTGAACAGCTCCAACTCTCTCAGCCTGTCTTCATAGGAGAAGTCATAAGTACTCTAGGAAATGAAAGTGCTCACCCTTGTCTTGGATTTCCTGTAAGTGATGGATTTACAGTAGCATTTATGGTGCTGTCAAATAGGAAGTTGGGTTTGTTCTGGTTTGTAACCCAGAAAGATCAATTCTCCCCATATGTTGTCAGCGTTTTTCAAAGGTGTCATTTGGCTCTGACTGAAATTAGTCATTGAACTTTCCTGTGGTTGTAATGTAGAATGGGAAGAGAACTGGATGGTGTACATTTTAATTTCTGATTCAAAATTCTGTTTAGATATTTCTGCTACCAGTAGCTTTTACCATTCTTACTTGCATATTGCAAATAAGAATAACATATTCACATTCCATAAAATAGAACTCAGAAATACTTGTTTCTTTCTAGTCACCAGTTGTCTCTGTGAGTTGCTTATATTATTTAGTGGAAATGGCACAATTTTGACGTCTCTTTTTGAAAAGTTAATTTCTGCTTTCTTGTTTGAGGTAAATTTAGCTTGAAGTTTATCTATGAATGAAATGCTTTTCTGAATAACAGAGCCATTTTATAATACATTGGGAGTAACCCAGACGACAGGTTTTAAGTATTGTTTTTATATAGAATATGTCTGATAATTTATTCTTGTAGTGTTACAAATCTGGACTAAGCCTACATAAAGCTATTAAACCAGCGAACAGTTGTAGATACTGGAATTAACGATGCTGTTGCACTTGGAGACCCCTTGTCTTTACCAGGGACACAGTGTTGCTACTAAACTGATAAAGATAACTTGATAAAGGGGAAAGATATCTTGAAATTCTAAAACCCCTACAGTCTGAGTACAGGACGAGACGGCAGCTGGATGTAGGCAGTTGCATCCGGACAGATACTGAGCTACTGTGGGACTGGATTAGTCAACTTTGTAGGCAGTCAATAGAAACATTACTCTAAGAAGGGAGAGAAGAAGCAGGTCACTGCTTTTCTCTGTCTTAAAAAACCCCAAAACCCAAACTAAGATTAGTTGCTAGTATCACCTGAATTATTGGTAACAAAGAATGAGCAAGTAGGAAAGATGATATCAAAGCACTGTCTTCTGATCTTACAGGGAAAATGGAAGCATGTATTTACCTCCAAAACACCTTGTGACCCTTTATAATCAGTGGTTGTTAATACCAATTAAGCACCACTGATGTGGGCATTGCTTCTTCTTCCCTCTGTTGTCTGGATTGTCAAAGGTGAAAGAGAGACAGTGTTCCATTGTGCTCTGAACAGCCATTGGTGTGAACAGAGCCGTTTGTGTGTGGAGGACTTGACACTTGCACTTTGAAAGATGTTGCTTTTCCAACAACTTATCCACTAAAACTCCCAAAAGTAATTTTAAGCCTTACGTTATGCTGCTCCTCAAATGAAACTGAAGCAGTTTTGTAGTGGTGCTGTGCTCCTGATTTAATTGGTATAGAAGATTATTGTGATCTTTGAATTTCCTCAGATATACCTACCGTCCCAAATTCATCTCCCAAGCATGTGTGTACATGTGTGTGTGTGTTTGCTTTTTTTTTCTCAAGTTAAGTTTTCCTGGATGTCAGCATCAAAGAAAGAGATTATTTTGACAGAAGCTTGGGGAGGCTGTGACTGGAAGGGGCATGTCCTTCACAGTCAAATCATGGAAACTGTACCTTCAAACTGATGTTCTCCTGCAGGCAGGTCAAGAATAGTGCAGTGCTTTACAAGCGAGTGTGACAAATGAATAAAATAGTGGGGAAGAAGGAATTTAGGAAATAGAGGTTGTGTGATTATCCAGATGTGATTTTTTTAGATCTGATTTTACTATTTCAATTTCTAAACCATTTACCAGTAAAGGTCTGGGAAGGCTGGGATTTTGTTATTTTAACTTGATATACCTGTGTTGGATGGAATATCTGATTTTAAGCAATTCTTTAAGCTTGGATGAATCTGTTAGCTTAATGTATCTCTTTCTGAAAAAAACAAAAAGGATGCTAATACTGCAGTCTGTGTCAGTAACCTTCCTTTCAGTACAGCTGCTTGAGTTCAAATGAAGCACCAGCAAGGTGAATGGAGGGTGCAATTAACCTTCCATTCATGATGACTTTGTGTAGAAAGATTGAAGGGACAAGCATGGGAACTACAGATAGTGGAGTAGTATACATTTTTCATGCTTTTTGGTTTGACAGTCCCTGCGGAGTCTGTCAATAAGTAGTACTGAAGCATTCATTTGGATATTTTGTCCTACTTGACCAAATTTGACTTCAAGTCCAAGCAAATCAAAAAGCCAGTACAGTAGGATCTTGGAGCACAATTGCTTCTGTCCAGCAAGCTGAAACACCTCTTTCTGGTTTAATGCCAGTGACATTTCCACAGGTATCTGGTTCTCTGCAGTGCCAAAATTTCTGGTGTTTGTCAAGGCCTAATCTTCCTAGCCTTGGACAGTCCCCTGAGGCTGATGAGCCTTTCAGACCTTGTCACGTGCAGACCCTGGAGTCTGTTAAATTGATTCCTCAAACTGCATTCTCCTTCCCAGCGGCATTTGGTACCATATTGGCTTCTCTTTATTATCAGCTAGTAACCTAACACCAACCTACAAGGCAGGGTGAGAATGTTGCTGGCTTTGAAAGAGTTTAGAAGTATAAAGATGAGCAAGGCTGTGCTCATACCTATTATAAAAGCCTGAACTATGGTGCCTACTCAGCTCAGCAGATTTCTCAGGTGGGAATTCATGTTCATTTACGTGTACTACTGCTGATCTATATTACACATGTTCTGGTACCGTAGAATGAACCTTTCCTTGCCACCAATAAATTTCTGTTTGGATTTGTGATAAGCAAGAAAGGTCTGAATTCCTTCTTAATTTTTTTAATTTTTTTTTTAATTAAAAATTCAGACCTTGATGTGTTGTGCAAATGATTGTGTAACTTTGAGATACCACTTTTGTTTTTTCTGCTTTAAATGCATCCAGCTGTTATCTATAGCTTTATCCTTCATAAACTTTTTTGAGTAAAGGTCATTGTTGCATATTTGCACGGAAAGTAGTACAACTAAGAAAGTATTGGCATAAAGATGTTATTCAAGTAACACTTGAACAACTATGAAAAGAATAAAATTTTAATATTTTGAAATTTTTTTATATTGTTTACTTAAAGCAGTAGGGTTGAAAAAAGCCCAAACAACATAAAAGCTCTTTCCTACGAATTCACTGCTTTGTGCCCACTTGGAGAAATAAAAAGTGTTTTGCTCACAACTCTAAAATATCCAGCAAATTAAACAAAATCAAATCATAAAGATTTGTGTAATCAGTATCTAAATCTAAGTATCTAATTAAACAAAACCACTTTCTGTTTTAGAATAAATTAGTGTCTCAAGCTGCCTTTGTGGGCAGTAAAACAAAAATTGAAGTCATCAATCTGTTTCTTCCTCTTAACTATTAGCTATGATTTTCTTCCTTACATTCTGGTTGTCTTCCTCCCCACAAGCTGCTGCTGCAGGTGCAGTTGGGTGATGATTTCTGCTGGAAATGTTATTTAGCACTGCTCTGCTTCTTTTCGGAAAAAACAAAAGGCTCCGCTTGGTTTCAAATGTTTAACTCTGTGATCCTGTTGTAGCAGTGTCCTCAACTGCCACAGCAAGTTTGACATCTAGAAGAAAATATTACCAACTTCAAGCAATCTGTACCAAAGTACTTTCAGTCAGGGCTGATAAAAGATGTTGACTGACACCAGAGTGCTCTGGCTTGAACACTGAAGAAACAGGAATTGCACGTAGATCCCTAATTGAAAGAATTGTATGGGGAAGAGAGAAGGTCCTCTAACCTTTGTGCTGATTTATTTTATTCAACTAAAGCTTTCTAGCAGGTGTCTGAGTAAACTGGCCATCTGAACAGGATGACTAGACCTGTGCTTGGGTTGTTTTCTTGCCTTTTCCC
This sequence comes from Cinnycerthia olivascens, assembly GCA_035048155.1. Lineage (NCBI taxonomy): Eukaryota > Metazoa > Chordata > Aves > Passeriformes > Certhiidae > Cinnycerthia > Cinnycerthia olivascens. The sequence goes on from JAWWMU010000180.1 coordinate 19,617,523, forward strand.
TCCTACTGACACTAAGGAAAATATTAATGGTTAGTTTATGGTGTCTACACCCATGAGACATGTTCTGTGGGATATTTGGAAGAGATGGGATCTACCTTAAAAAGTATCTCTGCTAGGAGAGATGGCCTGCCTGGTATGGAGGGCTTAACTTAGGGCCATGGTCCTGAGCAGCCAGTTCTAAGTGGTCCTGCTCGAGCAGAGGGTTGGCTGCCAACCTCACAACTCCATGATCTTAAGGAGCCTGTGTATTCAAGTTGCTTCTATTAAAAATGAGCAACTTTTAAAAAACATTAATAAGATGTTTAGTGCTTGTAGATCAGTGGAAAACCACTGATAATTGTGGGGTGTTTTAGGACTGACTGATGCCTACACACACAAAATATTTCCGTTCTGCAGAGGATACAGAACAGTCTGAACACCAGGGTTGCAAACCGGTGTGACTGTTGTTTCTCTGGACTGCTACAGCTTTTCTAAACCATTTGGTTTGGTGAGTTTTGAGAGGTGTTGGGTTTTGGGGTTGATTTTTTGTGTGTGCATTGATTTTATATTTTTTTTTTTCCTCTTTTGCATGTACTTCATAATAATTCAGTACTAGAAAGAAGCTTCAAGGATATAAGTAGACAACTTCAGGAAACTACTTAGTTTTTAGCAAAGAACTGTCCATGTGTATGATAACCAAATTTTCTCAGAAGGCATTTAAAGAAGTGTGGTAAACATCTGTGTTTTGAGGAAGTCAAAATTTGAGAGAAACGCAAACATGAAAAGATGGTACAGAGACTGAATGGGCTGTTTTAGTGTGGGGAAGGAAGCAAACAGGAGAACAGAATAGTGTAGGCAAGCAGGGAAGCATAATGAAGAAATTTAATCTCCACTGTACAATGGAGGGGTCGGATAGGAGCCACATCATCAGAATGCAGAAGGTGGTATCTGTCAGTGCAAGAGTTGGTGTGGAGGCAAGTGATTACAAAATAATTGTGTTTTCCTCTTGATAAACAAAGTTAACAGAAACTTTCTGAAGGCATCATGTAGGAAGCAGTTGGCTTTTAAAATTTCTTTTAAATCCAGTCTGCATAACATGTGCCACGAACCGCTGTTCCTCCAAGCAGTAGGTCTGCCTTTCCTGAAGGAGCAGCAGAATTTGAACCTCAATCTGTCAAATGCAGATAGACCCATTAGTCATTTATTTTGTGTGGTGACTCACTAAGTGACCGAATCTTACCTTTTCATGCTCATCTTGCACAACAAATTAAAACTGAGTCTGTTACCCAGAAGCAAAATGAGACTGAAAGCTACTGACAGGCTTTCTCTGCAATTAAGCCTTAAGGTCTGTCAGCAGACTTCACTCCTGGGTTTCTGAAGGCAGATTTGAAGTTGCATATCTGGAATGTTTCTTCTTCAATAGCTATCCACCAGGGCTGTAGTAAGCTTTCATGTTGAAAAAGTTATATTTTTTTGCATACCTGTTGAAATGCTCTGCAGCAGTGCCATAGAAATGTTTGAATTACTGTGCACCACACTTCACTCAGTGATAACACTCTTAATTGGAATAGCCACAGTACTGGGATCTCTCTCTAAGGGCAACCTAATGATATGGAGATGCAGTGACTGCTGCTTGATCAGGGTGGAATTAGGCTATGTTCTGCTCAGTGGCACAGCAACTCCCTGGTGCTCTGCTACTGAATGTTGTTTAACCAGGTGATAAATAAGTGTGAAATTCCAAATCCTGATCCCTTTTAATGCAGCAGATTAAAATGGAAAACAAACACATTGTGGTAAATCTTGGTTTTGAAATTCTAATTTGTTTTAAGTTTTGTCATACTTTTCCATCAGGGCCTCCTCCCTCTGGGAGTGAAACAATATTAATTTATTTGTTTTCTGTTCAATCATGTTCCTTATGTGATCTGAGGGACGACATTAGAACTTTTCATTTAAAGCATTCCTTCGTTACTTGCCCGAACCTTGAATTTCTTGTGGCAAGTTAACAAAGTCTTTGGGGATGTGGCTAACCATAGCAGAAGAGAATGTATTTTATGTTTCAGCTGTTCTTTCCAGCTCTCAACAGACGGGTTAAAGCTGCAGGTCAGCTGCAGATAACTTCATATTGCTGTTTAAATCTACTAAATATCTTTAAAACAGTGGTCCTTGTCCCCACTCCTGTCCATTCTTATCACTAATCTAAACAAGTAGAAAATCTCAAACATCTTAGAGAACGGGACTTAAGTCTCAAAAATGAGGATATTCCTGGTGTATGTGTGTCAGAGCAGACAGGGAACTCGTGTGCAGGGCTATTGCTCATGGCTTCCAGGGTTACTGATCTCTCTGCTTAGCTGTGTGTACATTTAAGACATGCATTGCTAGATGATGGCTGTGATAGACACCAAGATGATTGTATAATTTATTGAATGAAATTTGAAAGTTCTGAAGTAATATTGATATTAATTTGGGTCCTAGTCCTGATTAGGGGCCCCTGGGCACTTCTGCAATACAAGTAGGAATGTTGTTGGGGAGAACCAGGAAGCACTGGAAAAAAAAAAGAAATTTAAAAAGCTTTCAGATGTACTTTCTTTCATATGTTATTTGAACTTTCTGACACATCTAAAGTGAAAATTATTGCACAGAACATTTCTGTGAGAGCCTTCAGCTTTGTTGTACATTAAGGAAAACCCTCAATCATTAAGTGTGGATGTAATGACTGCTTTGTTAGGGAATAACACACTTTAAAGTGTTAAAACTTTTTATCTAATAGAAGGAAATTTTGCTTCTTAGAAGTAATAGGAAGACACTCTTTTAGGCCTAGTTTTGCCCCTAATCAGGTGCTGCATAAGCTTTAAGGAAAATTGCATTTATTCAGATGATCACAGGAGTTCAAATTGTTTTCTAAGGTGACTTCAATGTGCAAGTAAAAAATTCCAGTGCTGTACAAACAGCACATGACTTATTGCTTTTACAGGAATATTTGATGTAAGCAGTCCTGTCAAACAGATAAAAAATTATCCAATAATGTGAAAAACTAATAGGCCTTGACTGTAACTTGAAAAAATGCTGATCCTGATATGGATCTAAATCGTTCATGATTCAGTTGAATCAGCAGCGAATGATTTTGTGCATCTTTGTCTCCATGCCAAATCAAAGGGTTGAATTTTTTGAAAGTGAAGGAATTGGATTTACATCTGACTTTCAGTCCAACTTATTTTGTATTTGAACAGTCAGATGGAGATTTCTCCTAAGCTGACACATGTTTGGGTTGCTCAAAGATTTTGGGAACACTGAAAACCTCTGCCTTCTTGATTTGGGCAGCATTACTTCCTTCCATCTGACTTTAAGCTGACTTTAATATTTGATTTCGTTCTTATGCCAGGTAAGTTCTTATTTACTGGCAAACTGTCCTGAAATAGTAATTGTACCAATATTTGAGAACTAATATGGTGAACTGACTGTAATACAAAAAGAGAATAAATTTAGCAGTGAAGAAAGTCAAAATTTCATCTGCCTTAAGTCCAGAAACATCATTGAGTAGCCTCGGGAAGAGCGGATATGATGCTGGCCTTGATAGTTAGCCAAACTGACAACAGTGGAAAGAGGAATCAGGTAGTATTAGGCAGAATAAACCCTCGCCAACACTGTTAAAACTTCATTGTTTTACAGAGCCATAATCTTTGTTTACTTCATTCCTTTTAATGTGTATTAGGTTGTAATGGGCCAATGAATACTAACCTTTTTCAGGTTATTTGCAAATCTGAGGAAAGCATTTTGTATTGCTGCTTTAAGAAAAACTAATAGTGTAATTGAGGTGATGTTGGTGGAAGTTGTCCCCAAACCTCCTATTGGCTTTAAATGTGTGTGACCCACACCAGTGAGTCTGCAAGACATGAACTGCACTTTAGGCATAGCTTGTATGTAGAGGTTGTACCTCTTTCTCAACTGTATGAGTGGAATATGTAGATAATACCCGCATGCATAACACAAACCATGTAATACAGCTTCAAAAGTCAGGCATTCACACTATTGAACAAATTTTCTCCTTGTGTAGTTATATTAATAGCCTGTATTTTTTTTTTATTCTTTCGCTTTATACATCTTCTACCTCACAGTGCATGAGATACACCAGATGGATTCCCTCTGTGAGCAGCTTTGATACTTTGCTTTTACCTTGATGTTGCATGTGTGTCTCTATATCTTATTTACTGCACTCCATTTAAAACCTTTTGAAGTCATAGTCACTCATGAGTTTCACCATGGCACTCACTGCCGGAGTGTCTGAGCGCATCCCACATAGTAATGAATTTATTCTCACAACAGTGACTTCTACTGCCTTCACTCACTGCTGCAAGTGCTTAGCACTTCTGCAAGTCAGACCCCAGGGTCTCCAGGCAGGCAACCAGAAAATGAGAGCATGCAATTGTTGACTGTCTGTGAAAGCTCACTGTGTTTTTTTCTCAGATGGGATTCATAGGTGATTGCTGACAGCATAGTGTTGGCAAGACTGGGGATTCTTTGGTTGCATTCCAGGCTCTGGTGTAGAATATACTTCATTTACTCCAAATTATCCTGTGTTTGATTCCATTGCTTTCCTTTCCTTGTTCCACGTTCTTTGTCTTTACTTACTAAGACCTTGCTTTTACTTCTTGAGCTTCTTGTCAGCAAGCTTCTCCCTCCCTCCTGGCATTGTATGATTCAGTCCTTTTCTTCTTTTTTTCCCCCCTCTTCTTGTTCCCTTCTGGCTGTTCTCTGTATCCAAATCTAGACATTGTCTCCCTGTTACTCCTTCACCTCATTACAGCACCACCCTGGCTTCTCTACAATCCTAGGTTTAGTTCAGATCTTCATTGCTTTCCTTGATATAAATTTTATTTCTTCTTTGTATCTCCCCCTTTTCAGATTTCATGCAAAGCAAATACAGATTTCTACTGTCCAGATTTTCTGCATTGTCTTATTCATATTCCTGTTTGTCCCAGTCCCCATACAAATTGTTATTTAACTCCTGCTAACTCTGCTTCAATTGAAGGCCAAGTTTCCTTGCAGAGCCATTCTGGATGCCTTTTCCAGGCATCTTTACCATTGCCTTTCAACTTCCTGCTGCCATTTACTTCTTTAGTCCATTTTCTTACCCACCAATGACTGCCACTCATTTCACCCTTCCCATTTCCTCTTATTCTCTCATATCCCTCTTGATTGTCTTTCTTGCCTCCCTTTTGTCATCTTGTCATGAAGGCTCCTTTGCTGTTGTCTTGTCCTCATCCAATAAATCTGGGAAAAATACTGGAGAAACGAGCTGTCTGCCCTCTGCTCCAGTTCCTGGGCCTGATCTGCCTGAAGCCAACTAGAGCTGCATCTTCAGGAACAGTCCTGGTCAGTCTTGGGCTTGAGCTCAACAGTACAGTCTGGGTAGTGAATTGAGATCAGAGGATACTTTGTCAATCAGAGGTGAGGATACATTAGAACCTGCTTGTGTCAGAGATCTGTGAAGGTGACTGTGGCACGTCATTGAAACGAGCCCTGAGGGGGCTGGGATTCTGGAATGGCAGTGTGAGGAGCGCTCTCTTCTTCAACACTAGTTTAATTGCCTTTGTTTAAAAAAGATAAATTAGACCTAAACAGATACTCACTAGAGAAAAAAGGTGTTCAGGTGGTTATAACAGTGATAAGAATTTTTAATTGTCATATTAGAATAGCTTTGTATGGGTTAAAAAGTGACACTATTACCTACAGATTCCCTTCTGGCCCCTCTCCTTTTATTTTATTTCTTTTTTTCCAACAGCTAAAGGCAAATGAGACATATTTGAATCAGGTAATCAACTTTTAGATGAATGCTCTTGTGTCACTGCACTTCAACTTGGCATGTCATTGTTTTGTGTATAAGCAGCCAACCAGCTTCTGTGTGCACAGGGAGTTTTTCATTTGTGCTTACCCATAAAACTGGATTCTCAGTATTTCAGCTGATAAAAACTAGTATAAAGAAACATGAAATGTTCTTAATTCCTTTTCTCTTGAATAGTCACAGCAATTTTATGCTGGCTTCTGGGAGAGGCAGAATTATTTTAAATATACATCCCATACAGAGAGAATTTTAGGGAAATCGTTTTAATTTTTTAAAGATGTTAGAGAATATAAAGCAAAGTGGAAAACTAGGACTGGAATGGGCCTCAAGAGGTAATATTCTTGCCCTGAGTAATTTTATGTGTATCGTTCCAAGCAGATATCTGTCTTGCCTGTTCTAATTACAGCCTTTCCACATCCTCGCCAGGCAATTTGTCACAGTCTGTTACTCTTTTCCCTGTTTGAAAGTTTCCATTATGCTTAATATGCATTGTTCTTGCTGCGAGTGGAATCCATTAATGAACATGGAAAACAGACTATTCCCATCTTCTTTGTTAGCAGCCTTTTAAGTACCTGTGGATTACCATCCTGCATCTCCTCTAGCTTATCTGAGCCTGTCTTCAATGCTGCTGCACATTATTTTGCTAATCACTGAGATCTCAAATGACAGAATTTTATTCTTATGTAGTCTTCGTTGGGGTGTATCCAGAATTCTGAAAAGGCAGATACTCTATCCAGGCAGACAGATTGGTAGATTGAAAGGGCTGAAAAAACTCCTCCTCCTTGTTTACCTGGGAGAAAATTTCTCTGCTGTATTTCTTTGAGATCCCTGTGAACTGTTTTCACCCAGCTTGTCGTCTCTAATAGACTTTTCCACTATGTGGAAACATCTCACGGGTATAGACATCTCACAGTCTTCTAGAGTGCCCACACAGAGGATCACAGTGTGCTTGTCAATGTTTATTCCATGACCTTATTGCATTAATCTGGTTATATGATCAGGTGTCTTTTGATTTGTTCTTTTGTTGGAGTTTTCGGTTTTTTGAGGTTTTTAATTATTTTTTTTTATTTTGAGATTCTGTACATGACCACCTGTGCTATGGGAACGAAGTAAATTTGCATAGATTGTTGTTTTTTAGACTAAAGGCACATAGAAAAAATGACAGTTGAATAGAAATTGAAGTACACTAGCAAAGTTCTCTGTAGAGAACCAATATTTGCTGAATATGCACAGTCACAAAAATTTAATCTCTTCTGCTTATTCTTTTCTGGCATCCCCACTTGATACATAGTATCTTACTTGAGGAGTGGTTGTAGCATTAATCATATCACTGGAAATTTCATAGAGATATAGAGTGAGTTCTAAGATATTGTTTTCTTATTAGCCAAATAAATTAATTGACTCCTGGGCAGTTTTACCTTTAATTGCTTCCCCTCTGTTCTTTGTGTGTAATATGGAACCACCTTGTTTTACAGGAGAGTTATGAAGCTAGATTAATAACGTTTGTTTAAAAGAGCACAGTAAGATAATAGAATAAGAGAACTATTGAAGGCCCATGAGGGAAGTGATAATTCTGTATTCAGCGCAGAGTTTGGATCATGTCCAGTAAATACACTGTGGGATTACAGTCTGGGTGGTGAATGTGGAAACAAGAGAGGAATAATGATCAATTGAGTACTCTCCATGCCCTGCTTTGAACAGAAGAGTTGTCCTGTAGAAATACAGCATTTGAATGTAAATAGAGAATATGCCATATGCATGCAAGGATGTCCGGGAGAGTTTGTTTAGATGAGATTATTTCTGGAATCTTCCAACATCTGCGGTATTGAATTTGCAGATACTGTGTTCTTTAAGAGTTTTAGGGCAGTGACTGTAAAATTCATGATACCTGGGTTTTATAGGAAGCCTAGCTTTATTTTAGTCAATGGCTATAAAAAGCATCCTCAGAATTTTCTGTAAGGAAAAGAAATACTGGGATAATAACAAGGTAATAATGAAAGGGTGGTCATGCATGTGGAGAAATAGTGCTCTGTAATAAATGAAATGCATGTCCATAGCAGATAAACAAATTAACCATGTCAGGAAGTAATTAAGAATCTCTATTGAATTTCTAGGCCTAAATTTAGTATAAGTAATAAGACTATAAGTACTTGATCAATGAATGTGGCATACCACGATAGGTCAGAAACCCGTGTCAAGATACAAAAGAGAAATTTGTTATTTCAGCTCACCATGGTTGCACCTCACATGTCAATTGGGTAATTGCAGTCAAGTCATACTAAACTTTTAGACACCATAAATGACTTTCCATTGAGGAAGCTAATTGGAGAATCAATGGAGGGGCAGTTTACTGACACACTGTTATTACCAGAGTACATTTTGTAACCACATGCTTAAATTCAGCATGCCGTCAGGAACAACAGAAGTCAGAGGAACCACTACAGAAATCCCTAATTCCACAAGTGAGGAGTTTCAGAAAAATAAGGATACTTGTTAAAAAGAAACTGATAGAGTTGGCTAAAAGATCAGCTTAACAGATGACATGGATATTGTTTCAAGCCACTGTATTGGAAGCCAAAAAATAATATTGCACTGTAAGAAGATAAAGTTTGAAAACCGTCATTGTTAAAAAGTGAGATTAGGGAAATTATCAAATATGCAGATGTTACGCACAAAATTGAATCCTCATTCAAATCTCAAAAATTAAAAAAAAAAAGAATGTAGAATCTGCTAGGTTAAATGTAAAAAAACCCGTAAGGCGGGGGAAGTACAACAGAGGAAGAACTTCTAAAGACTTTTCTCAGAGTCCTGAAGGGTGGGGTGTCTGTCAGGTAGTCCATAAGGCCTTTGGAAGATCCCAGTATAAGAAGATGAAGCACAGCATTCATGTACAAATTAGAATTGTTGCAGTAACAATGCAGATGCAAAATAAACTGGGCAGATTTCCATATGGTGTTTTTTTTTTTTTTTCCAGAAGCTGATTAGAGAATGTAACTCAATAAATGAGATAGCAGAACAAATGGACAAAATAAACAGTAAATATTGCTGAAAAATATCTGAACCCAGTGACATTTGCCCAAGAGACCTAGAGGACCATCAAGGGTTAACTAGGTAAATTAATTTGTATTTATTTTGTTGCTTTACACTTCCTTGGTACCAAAGAGTTGGAGAAAGATTAATGTAATGCCAAGATAGAGAATGATTTCTTGAGAGTATCCAGGGAACTACAAACCACTGAGCCTGCATTCACCAAATTGATAGAAACCGTGACGAGGAATAGTCACTGTACAGATAAATACAGATGATATCCTGGGGAAGACCCAGCTTGGCTTATTTAGTTGTTCCTCACAGTAAGAATTCACTTGGGCAGGTAGAGTAGTCTTGTCAATAGTCTTCTTAGGTTTCCAGAAAGAATTTGAAAAAACTATACGATAAACTATCTAGCCATGAGATTTTGAGAGGTACTCAATGTGGTTGAGAGGTACTCAATGTGGAGAAGTGTTTGTAAAATAAAAAAAAAAAAAAATCCACACAAACAAAACACAAAACAGTAGGGTCAGAGTTACGACTGAGTCATGGGATTTTGCATTGGAGTCTGATTTTTTTGGAAAAATGGATTTATAGTGGCTAAAAATCAAATTCTTGTGAGATGTTCAAGCTAGGCAAGATAAATAAGGAACAACTTCTAAGTGCAGCAAAAAAGCAGATGATGATATTCAATCTAAGTAAATGTGAAGAAGTACAAATGAAAGTAGAAAAAAAATCCCAACTGCAGTCATACACAATAATAGCAAACCAATTAATTGCTATTTTTTAAGAATGAGATGTAAGGGCTGCAATGAATATTTCTAGGCCATTAGAAATTATTGAGAAAGGAGTGGAAAAACCCTAGAAACATTTTTTATGGTTTTATATACATTCACAGTATGTCCATGTATTGAGGTCTGTCTTGGGTGGACATATTAGTATTTGCAAAGTTAAGAAAAAGAATTATAAAGTTTATTAGAAAATTGCTTTATCCCAAGTAGCAATTGAATAATCAAGGACTCTTCAGATTAGAAAAAGAAGATACGAGTAAAGGATATATTACAGAATCAAGAAATCATTGTTAGGTTGAGGGAGGAAGAACAGAGAATTATTATTTATAGTTTCCTTCTGTACAGAAACAATGGCATAACAGGGGAAGTTTGCAGAAAGTAGTCTCAAAATGAGCAACAGAATATGCTCCTCAGAAGACACAGTTACAATAAGCAAAAATGTGTGTGCCATTGGGTATTAGGAATGTTGAGTGTTTTTTCTGGATTTAAAAAAATAAGTGCACAAAAGCAGAGAAAGAGATTTCAGAAGCCTGTTAAACATAAATATACTACCACTCATTGAGAAGGCTCCTGAGCAGAAAATCCCTGGATGTAAGGAACTTTAGAATGATGGCAAAAATATGGAAAAGAAGAGACAAAGCATAGCTTTAGGTGTCGAAGAACAGCAAAGTGTGAATGCACTATACGAGAAAGGATGAAAACAGAGAAGAGGAGTGAGCAGAGCTGGTAAAAACTGCAGGTGGCTGAAAGACCCAAAAGGAGAATTTTACACCAATGCTGAAGAGCATTCATGTCATTTAAGAAAGGACTGACAAAAACCCCACAAGAGAATGACAAAGGAAGACAGCTGAAAATGGAGATATTTTGTGTGCATAGCTGTATTTCCATTTTGGAGTAAGAGTTAGCCTGTTGATTGGAAAGATTAGATTGAACATTTTTAGAGTGCAAGAATTATATTTGCCATATGTTTGTATGGTATTATGCTCATAGAAATTAATATAAGAAAGTCTGAGAATCAGAGCTCTGTTGAGATGCAAATGCAAGTAAAATGAAAGTCTCTTTAGTCCGTAAATGTTTTCTCACATGTATGATAATAAAATAGGAATTATCAACAAGGATAATAGATTTGCAGAGCCCATATTATAATTTCATTCCTGGTCTTGTCACAGACCTCTATAAAGTCAGTAGTGTATATATTATTTTGGTTGTATGTTGTTTTGTCCTCTTAGTCATCAGTTCTTCCTTTTGTCAAATCACAGTCAGTTTAGCTTGTTAGCATAGTGAGGGTCATCTGAAACATCAAAATCTTGCAGGTGTCCAAGCAAAAGGAAATAGAAATGTATGTCTAAGTTCTTCATTGCTGCATGCTCAGTAAAAAAAAATAAACCGACAAACTCCTCAGTGAATAAAATGATATTTTAATCTTTCCAAAGAGTTCCTACTGAGAGGCTCAGAAAAGGCCACTGAGGTAAGTGGCTATGTTTTAGAGGAGGGTGAGATGTAAAATTAAGGCCAATAAACACAGTGCTTTCAAAGGAGTGCTAGCGTTAAGCTCACAGACATGGCTAATAAAAGACACAGGGAGAAGAACATTTTGCTCACTAAATAACTTTTCACCCAAATCACTGGTTAAACCTTAATACAGTTATTTCCAATGTTTTGTCAATTCACATATGCAAAATACTTCACAATTATGTATTGCACAGTAATCAGCAATTATCCAGTAAAATATCAGTCCCGTGAATGCTGCTAATTCATGTTGATTGCTTTCCAACATATGCCAGTGAAAGACAATGATAGTGGGGTAGTTTTGCTAGATTTACTTGTCTCTTTTAGATTTAAAAGAGAATTACCTTCCCTTTCAAAGCTGACTCCTTTCATTACTAGTATGCATCATTTAATTTCCAGCCTAATACTCTATGCAGAATGCATTGCACATGACTCCTGAGTAGTTTTGTTATTTATTTATCGCGCTGCAGTGGGTGCTGGTTCAGAATGAAAATCCTGTATTATCTGTTGGACAGGTATTAAACACAATGTGAAACCACGAAGCCACGAGGTTTACATCATGATTGGTGCTTTCCTTTTCCTACTGCAATTAGCTCAGTCTTAATCTTAGTAATTGGATTATGTGTGAAAATGCAAGTCACCTTGAGGTCTCAAGTTTGAACGAGGAATAACCATTTTGCAATAGTTTGTCACACTAAAGGGAGTTCTGTCAGGGGCTTAGGTCTTACCTGTCATTCAAATGGACTGTGATAGTGATTTCTGGTCAAGTTGACAATGCTGCCTAGCAGTTGGTAGTTATGTCTATGTGAATGCCTGCAGCTTTCCCAGGACCTGGGAATGCTAAGAATTTGTTTTCTTTGAGATGTGCAAAACCATCTCTGTCTTCTTTTTTCACTGGTTATCTGTTCCTTGTTTCACAGCTAGTATATGATAAGGAAGTAATCTGCTCCTTTTTTAGGACTAAGATCAGGAGAATTCTCCTATTAACTTTAAGGTGTTTTGGAAGTTGTCAATGAAAGCTGATACTATGTCCCTTGGTTTGCAGGTAAGTAATTTCTGTGTCATACAGAACCTTTCACAAGATCATTGGGGGCCTGTTTGTTACTTCCTCAGATAGACCTTCATAATAGTCCCAGTTTTTAGTTCTGATTTTGTGGCCAAACGGTGAGTTATTTGATTTGACTTGGATGTACTTGCAGAGAGTTTGTCTTGCCTGGCTGGGTTTTCTTAAATTACGTTTTTAAATGCTTTCTGATTCAAGGCAGAATGCTGTTTTTCTACAGATGGAGCTGTTTTTGTCTGTCATATTTATTTGTAGTTTTGCCATTTTCTATGTAACTCTACCTCCCATTGTGTTCAGAGGTTTTTCACCGGGCTTGCAGTGTTACTTTTGTATTCATTCATTTCTAGAAACCTTTTTATTTATAGTTCTATGAAATGCTCAGAGTATTTATCTGCGTCAGTTTTATGTGTCTGGCATAGCCTGTCCATCTAGGAGACTTATCAGTGGTGAAAGAACATTGCCTGTCTAAGAGCAGTTATCAGTGATAATGGGACTTCTGCAGAAAAGAAAGGAAAAGTGTATTTTACAATACACTGTAGAGTTATTCAGGAGTATGTTTGTATTTGTGATTCTGTGGTCTGCTGCAATTTTTATTGAAATAGTGACTCCATATGAATTGTACTCGGTTTCAGTTATAATGGATTTGTCAGGAAATAGCAAACTGAGTTGCATTTCAGTTGGAATTGTAAGATTTCTCAGAGACTGATCTGCCATTTCTAGTACGTGCTGAAATGCCATTTAAATCACTCTGAGTCTTGGATGCATGAAGAATAATCTGGTAGCTTCATCCAAGTTCGACTTTATCTCTTTTATTTTAAGCAATTTCTTATAGCGAACTGTCAGTGGGTAAAGGTAGAGGCACGTTTTACATCCCCACACCTGTTTGAAGAATGAACACCATCTGCCCAGGATTGCTGAGAATTGACTTATCCAGTGTTTTATTGCTCTGAATCATTGAGAGGAAATTGTACCAGACGTGCTCACAGGCTGCCACCTTCACTCCATGAATACTAACAAAATATTAAGAAGTGCTGATACAGGAAAATGGAGTAATTTATAGACCTCTAGATTAATAGTTTCACTTAAGGAGTAATGAGAAAAAATGGTGTTAACCATATTTCTTAATGCCTTCTGTACCTAACTGTAGAGGGTTCCTTCCTCTCACCCCAGGCCCCACTGATCTGAAATGCCTTTGGTTTGTCAGCAGACAGCTCAATGAGCTCAACAAATCACAAGTTCTGGGAGGGTAATATTGTTTTACAGAATAGTTTGAGGTGATGTTACTGTTGAACAGATCTTACTGTTACCAGGTAAGATGAATATTTAATTTGAGCCCTTTAGGTGTGTGTTGAGGGACCTCATGGCAATTTTTGTTACTGGTGCAGTAAGAGAAATGCCCTTCAAGACCCACGAAGACAAGTGATAACCATATGAATGGTACTGTATGAAATAACAAAAGCACTGGAAGCATTCTTTTTTACTGCCCCAAATTCTACTACTAGATAAGGAACTTTTAACTAGGAAGGACATGCTGAAAACCTGGAGTGATACTTATGTAGATCTGTATTTTACAAAGGAATTTGTTGGTGGCCTCCTTTTTAGGCCTTATGATTCTTTTCCTTTCAGCTATAGTGATACAGAAATAGTTTCTTCTACACCAATTGATAGATCTTTCTTCAAGCACATCTGATATGTGGAAGGTTCCACTTTCATTTCTGTCCATTTGATTTTTTTTTTCCATTTCATAGACTCAAATATGCATACAAATATGCACATTAAAGTGAGGTTTGTGCATGCATGTTCTGGTGTCAAGTGACAGCTTCATGAAGACTGTGAAAATGCTCTGAGACTAAATATATGTTCCTAAACATACCTGCCTTTTATACATGTCAAATGTTAGACTAATAATACATTTAGGTATCCTTATTTGCATGAGGACAGACAGAGTTTCAGCAGTGAAAAGGGGCATTTTTATATGGGAATGTTAAAGTATGACAAGCAACAAGAAGCATTTCACTGTTGCTTCCAGTGGATATCTCACGTTATTTGGAGATCAATAGACACCAGGCTAAAAAAGACTAACAAAACCTATTGCTGTTGCTTCATAGTTAAACTTTCAGCTGTGCTTTGAATAGTGAAAGCATTTTTACTATGTTTTAGTCATCACCTCTTCTTAAGAAAGACACAAAATTGAAAAATTCATTGATGTTTTCTATAATGAGACGTGGTTTCAATAAAAAATTGTTTTTACTTGATATAATTACCATTTGCATGTAGTAATTGAAGTAAGTTTGCGTATGTAAATCAGAATACTTCTTAGCATATAAGCTACTTTTAATAGCCATGTAATTTTATGAAGTTCTTTATTCCTTTAAACCAGATCTTATTTTCCAATTTGCAAATGCCTAACATGCAAATTACTTGTGTTCTCCATATCTTACTAATGTTTTATTTAGTTTTAATTGCTAAACTTCTTTTCAGATACTTTGAATAGGAGAGTTACACTGCCTTTCACACTTCTGGAAAACATGATTTTATTTTATGAGCCTCTACATGAGAAAGAGACTTCCACTGAGCTGTGATTTGAAAAGCAGATTAAATAGCAAACCCCAGGCCACTCCTCTTCTTTATTTCTAATGGAGTCCATGCTGTAGTCCATACATCTTCTCACTCTAGTGGCACTTCAAATTGCAGTAAGGAAGATCTTTCAAATAAATAATAAGTTGCTTTTTTATTTTCAGTGTTTTCCATAGCCATGTGGCCGTGTGCATGGCAGGGCACTAATACTGATTCAGCCAGCTTCTTTTTGCTTTGTTTTCTTTTTGCCCATGAGTATCTGATGTTACCAGTAGAGTCACCCAGCACAGTTGCTTGTCGATGGAGTTTGTTGCTTACTGGTGGTATAGAAAGAGAAACTGGGAGAAGACCTTTGCTGAAGAGGAACTTTGAATATTTCATCATTATCAGTCCCTTGTTATTGCTTTCTTTCTCAATTCCGTTTTTTTTGGTCTTGTTTGACGTTTTTGGCAGCTCTGTTAATTAAGCAGAAGTTATCCCTGATTAATGTACTGTAAGCCGCTTCTGAAGTGCTATAAATAATGTGGTGATTAATTGCTGTATCCCAACGCAGTCATCCCTTCACATTCTTCACAGATGGATTGTTTTGGTGAAATGATATCCCATTCTCATACATATTAGAGACACTGATTGCAGCAAAACTTATCACTCAGTTTTTTTGGTTTTTTCCAAGTAATTTATGTCTTTTGATCACTAGGACAATCAGCATGGAGAAGCTATTTTGAAATTACAGATGTAATGTACTTGTGGATTCTGTACGAGATCATGCAATCCATTTGAAAGAGAATAACAGAATATCTGAGTTCTGGAATGTTCAATTTTTTTCAGCTCTGAAAAGAAAATTTAGTAACCATGCACAAAGTCCTCGGAGGACAAAGAGAAGATTTTTAACCTCAGTTGGCAAAATGACTCTGTTTTTCTCATGTTTTTTTCTTGCAAGTTAGACAGAAAATATGCAGACAGAAATGTAATTTTTGTTTAAAATTTGGTAATATCCAATTTATGTCAGAGCAAAAGCTGAGTGTAGTGAACCAAAAATCTTACATTAACATTTCTGAATAAATCATCTTTATTTAAGATTCTGATTTTAAACTTACTAACTGAAAGGAAACTAGTAGTGCTAAAATCAGCAAAGCTTTTTAGAATATGTCCCTTTCAGAAAATTCCATGTACTGTAGCAGCAGAACTGCTCTTCTTGCTTTTCAGATTTGCTTAACTATCTGGCTTCTATTAACCTTGACGGAGAGCCAATTGCCTCTTCTCACTTCTGTGAATAGAGTATTTTAAATTGTGTGTGCATACATGCATGCTATGCAAAAGAAATCTGTGGGAAAGGGGTGACACTTGGCACTATAGGCAAAGGCCTGGCATGAAATCAAAGATCTAATGGGACAGTTGGGTATTTTCATTCAGAAACCAAATTAGAGTAACAGGGAGGGACAGTTTGATGGTCACAGCTGCATATTGGCCACGGAGGCCTGCCTGTCTGCTCCAAAGGCCACTAGATCACACTCTGGCTATACTTCAAGGACTACAGCAGTGAAACAATGTGGCTCAGGCCTTTTGGACTCTTAGTCTGTGTGAGAAAAGGGGTTTGACTAGATAGCATCTCACCAAAGGGCAAGTCTATGGGTTATTATAGAGGAGGGTGTACGGATGACTGCTGTTTATAGGGAAGTTCTTGTCTCAAATCCTTTGAATATCACCTTGTAATTGATCTTATTTCAAACTTCTCAGCTAGGACTGGGTCATGAGCAGCTTGTAGTAATATATTAAAATCAAACTTGTATTGTGACCCCACTCAATTAATGTTTGTTTAGGAATAATTTAGGATTATCCCATCATTTTAGAGAAGACATTTTTGGACACACTTAATCACCCAATTTTAATTTCCTCCTCAGTTTTTCTAGAAACCCAGATGATAAATGTAAGTGCCATCGCTGTTAAGAGCTTTGCTTAATAAGCAAGAAATATCATCATCCCTGGTCCAGACTGGGCTGCTTTGTTTCTGCATGGCCTTAATGATGACAGTGGGTTTCTTTGCAGACATGAAGAAATAGCTGGCAGTCTCGGCCCACTGCCTTTAAGCATCATGTTTATGAAGTATAGTTTGTTGTAGCCCATTAATAAAGATGTCTTGATTCTAACATAAAAACAGTATTGATGTTTTTCTCTTGCTCTCAAATAAACCCAAACAAAAAAAAAACCAACCTAAAAAACAACCAAAAATCCCCCTTTTTTTGTGAAATAGAAACAGTCTAAAAGATGATTGTCTCTGTTTGAAGACTGTTTTCACTGTCCAAATTTCTACCATAATCTTCCCTTTCAGTAAGGAAAGAAATAAATATTTCTGTAATGTCCTAAGTAATTAAAAGAGTAGAGGAAAATGAGCTACTGGCATGTCCTTTTTTATAAGTAGTGATGTTTATTTCTTTACCATATTGATATTGTGTTTGCATTGATGTGCAAAATGCACTACTTGGAAATGAAGAAGTTACATCTTCCTGCATTTGCAAGCACAAAATATAGGCAAACTAGGGAATTCTCAGTTTAATGAGTTGTAGATAAATTTAGGTGCTGTGGCATCTGCAATACCCACCATTATTATTTATACTTCAAACCAGTCTATTCTTATCTTAGTCTAGTTACATAAACATGCTTTTTGTTAGACTGAAGGATAGATAAACTGATTCCATTTGAAGTCATCATGAGCTGGAAAAGATCCCAGTCCTGCAAAGACTCACATGTTATGCTTATGTCGAAATATGTAAGAAGCTCAGGTATTTACAGAGAAATCTGCACATGTGTAGAAAATAATGCTCATACATAAGTCTTTACAGAGTGAGAGATTAGGACAAAGATGTTTTGGATGGAGTTTGTGTGCTGAACTCAACTTTCCACTTATTTTTGTAGATTTGAGACAGTGTTAGTAGTACTTTCCTGAACATTCTTCCTCCCATTTGAACAGAATTTAAAACAGGTACAGTAAATGCATGATTGTATTGAAGAAGAATATAAGAATAAAATATTCCATCAAGTATTTCCTCAATTGATACCACCAATGCACAGCTCTTTGTGCATTTTAGAATTTGTCCTACATTTGAAAGTATAATATTTATTGTACATGTTTATAGTGGACTAAAGTATTTCTGTTTGTAATACGCAAACAGATGATCTGGAGAGCGCTGTGAAAAAAATACTTAAGGAAAAAACATGTATATTATAGCATATTTATTTATATGCTTTTGTAAACCTCAGGAATATCTTCCCATGCTTTTTACGTGCACTATTTAGATCAGTAATTTATAAAAACATCTAATACAGCATACACACTCAAACTGCAGATACAGCTGCTAATAAGAAGGACAGTATATTTGCAAACAGGCATTGAGCTCGACAAACAAATCTTCCCATCTTTACAAATGCCCTGCTCTTTTGATAGGAATTAAAAATCAGCTTAATAAGAGTTAAACTGACTGGTATTGTCCCCCAGTCATCTGTTGCTATTGAATGTTTCTCCAGTAAGTGCTTTCCTTGTGACCACAGGACAAAATACTGTGGCTTTGACAGCCTATATGTGAGAAAGCAGAGAAAAATCCTAGGTCTTAAGCAGAGTGCTTCCCTTTCTCTCCCTGAGACAGATCTATTGTCAGGTATATCCTAGAACTGAGCCTTAGAAATTTTATTCTAAAATGACTTCAGTCATTTTGCACGCCCTCTGCTTCAGAAATAATGTTGCATGCTACCAACGGTTTGAGAGAGCTGAAATGTGAAAAACTTACTAAGAAGATGTCTTTTGGCTGAGGACAAGAGCCATGAGAGCCATTACTAAAGGGTATAAAGTGCCACATTTAATGGGTAGGGAGATAACTGATTAACTATGAAGAATGTCTCAGGGATTTGTAAGACTGTATCAAGGAGAACAGGGCATGTGAGGACTTGCAGTCCATTATATATGATTTCTGTACTGAAATGTACAAAAATACTTTATGTGAATGCAGCTGATAGCTGTTAACTGTGAAATAACAAAGGCAAGGCTAAATGTCTGAGTAGAGAAAAATACTTCAGAGTGCAATTCTGGTAATCCTTGAAGAAAAGATGTTGGCCCATAATGTGAGTGCCATTATGAAATGCACAAAATTACGCTGCTGCAGGAGGCAGGCTGTGCAGAGAAACAAATTGTCTTGTGGAGAGTTACACCTTAGAAAGAGATATTGTTTCACTGCACCTATACTGGATGTTACAGGGTAATAAAAAATGTGGTATTTTGAGGATGTCCTCTTGGAGTTACCAGTTGAACTCTGTCTCAAGAGATGTCTGTCTACAAGAAATAGAAGAAGCTGATTTTATTTAAAGTTTTTTAATTTGTTGTTGCTGTTGTGCTTTTGTTTTTGTTGTGAGGTGTTGGGGAACTTTTTTGTTTTGTTTTGTTTTGGGTTTTTCTGTGGTGATTCAGCTAGTATTTGGTGGTCTTTGCTTTGCTACTCTATGTTGATGTGTACCTTATACTTTTCCTTGCAAGATCAGGGTTAAACTACTCCTATTGAAGGGACTCAGATCCTTCCCCTTACAGCCATAATTATATGGAATAAATTGTCTTCTGCCATCTTGGGAAGCCAGAATGCAAGTCTACTAAAGTTTTTGATTAACTGTTAGAAAAATCTATCTGTTTTAAGGGAAATGGGGTAGTATATTTCAGACTGTAGCATATACTCTCCTAAAAGCTTGGATGCATCAAATCTTTCTTTCCAAAGTGTCCTAATTTGTCATCTCAAATGCAGTGGATATGCCGTCAAATTTTCATATATTTTTTAAAGTGGTCATGTAGGAAGAAGTGTAGTAAACTCACCTTTCTGAAATTTAGAATTCAAGGTCAAATTAATTTTAAAGTATAGTGTTGAAGTAAAATTTTATTGAAATGACTTTTATAAAGGTAACACCTTTTACGGTGTCCTTTTTAAACTGAAAGAATATAAATTACATATTTCTGAGGGAATAAAAGTTATGGCCAAACTACATTTCCTGGAATAGGGACAAATGAATTCTCTGTCAGATGGGAATTTATATTTTGCAGTACACTGTCGGAGAGTTTTGAAACTTGATACTTAGTTTCAAGTAAAATTTAACACTTACTTTTGTACAGTGTTTTTTATCTCCCAGATAGGTTGGCAGAGACTGTAGGAAAACCAAAATTTAATGACAATTGCTAAGACATGTAGGATCATTGTGTGGTGGTGCAAGAAATTTATTACAGTCAGCAAAGAAAATAGACACAAAACTGGAATTAAATGAGTGCTTTTAAATATGTGGTTAAAAGAGTTAAATTCTGTATATTATTTTTATTTGTTACTTCTACTCTCCAAAAATTCCCCTGGTATCTCTAAGAAATGAAGAATCAAATCATAGCCATCTGACTTGAATTTTGTGTACCTAACTTGAATCACTGATCTGTTCTTTTGAAGTAGTTGGGGTCATGTGTTTAACATTTGTCATGTGTTTACATACATTGTAACGGAGTGATCTTCATTTGCAAGAACACTAAAGTGTTCTGACTTTTAAAAGCCTAAGTTCATATCATCATGTATGTCTGTTACATAATCAGAGCAAAATTTACCACAGCTGCACATGTGGGGTAACATTTTCAAATTTACGTAGGAAATCTGTCAACTGACATTCATTTCGTATGTGTATGGTCATCACATGGGGCAGCATGTGAGGAGAAAAATATATCAGCAGTTCTCCTTGTCGCTGGCTGCAGCCTGGCTTCCCAGAACCTCCACCTGCCCAGGGATTCTTTCAGGGCGATCAGAGATGCCTGCAGGCAAAATCCCTAGAGCCAACAGCTCTGAG
>JAWWMU010000180.1:19647710-19685600 GCA_035048155.1 Cinnycerthia olivascens
TTTATTTCGCTGTCTGAGGGGCAAATTCTTTGGTGAAGGCTGCAGATGGAGGCAAGTCTTGGGGACAAAAGGAAAGTACCTATCTTTAAGCCTTGGTTCAGTATGTAACTCACTTTTATCCGTAGTGAAAGACTTTATGCTACCCACATTGTGTATGTATAAGCAAAAATGGAAGCTACCACTACCAAAAGTACTGGCTGTTATGTTAGTATATATAAAGCAGGTGCTTGACTTTGTTATACATGTTTAAAGGAGTTATTTGGGTCAGAGTCCAAAGTGTTTCTTGAAATGAATTATTGACCTGCAGCTTTACTGACCTCTTTGCTGCAAGATTTGAAATTCGTTCTTAGATAGATTTGACATAGCTTCTTCCCTAGTTGTACTATCACTTAGGATGGCAAAATAAGTCCTAATGGGACTTATTTTGCCCTCATAAATGACAGTACTACAGGAGCTGTTGCTTCATGTGAAGGTCATGTAAAGTACTCCAGTCATTGTTCGATAATCTGTGTGACTAAGATACTGTGTCAATACAACCTGAACAGTTTGGTCAATGGCATAAATAGTGTTTAAGGAGTATGGAGGTGCTTTCACAAAAGATAATGTTTGCTCTTGGCAATTTGAAATGGTATTTAAGCCAAACTTTTTTTGATTTTTCCTGCTATTACTTCCGTTGCCTTCTCTGCCTGTGCCAGAAACATTTAGATGCCAGATTTGCCATTTGTGCCCGTCCTCTGACTGTATAATTTACCTCAGCAGTATAATTAAAATCACTACCTAAATTACAGCTGAATTAAGTTCTTACCCAAAGCTCTTTGTGTCAGTCTGGTTTGGGTTTTTTTTGTTGTTGTTTTTGTTTTTTTTTTAAGTCACCTCAAAAGCGACCTCTTCTGTTTTGGTCTGGTCATTCAAATGGAGTCCACAAACTTTGACTGCATTTTTGTTTTTCCAAGAATATTTTTAAGATGAGCATGACTTTTTCATTGCTCTTTATATAAACCACAGTTACCTAAATGAGCCAGTGTGGTACTGTTTTCAATCCCAAATTAGTTGTTTTATTCAGACTTGATCTTATAACTTGCGTAGGCAAGTAGGGCAATGCTAGGAGCGTGCTTTGGAGTTCAAACCAGTGCCCTTTTGGTCTAGCTTTTCTGATGTAGTGAACACCTAGTCCACTAGGTGATACTTTTAAATAATGTGTGAAAATGCTCCCTTTATTTTCTACAAGGTATTTGAAGAGCCAAGTATCAAATACCTTCCCAGAGTTGTTCGGTCAGAGTAATATCTCGGCTTAAATGAGACATTTTGGTTACAAGAACTGTTGACTTAAAATTCAATTCTGTTTTGCTGCAACCTGTCCTCAGAAAATTCTGCTCACAACTTTTTCACAACAGGAAAAGTTTTATATGTGAAATTTGCACATTAAAGCAATTTGCCAGCAGAGTTCCAGTTGGATTAAAAACAGAGTTAAACTACATTGATGTGCAGTGAGGTTGATTTTACTTGATGATACCTCGAATGTAACATTTGCTGTTTTTTGAGAATGAAAAACTTATGCTAATTGGGACTTTCAAATACCACTTTCAGAACTAAATTGTAGTTTTGCCTCTATTTGCTTCAATATCTTGGGTTTTTTTTTGTTAACGTATCTTTGTCTTTTTTTCCTTTTCACTGTTCTGTACAGAAGAAAGTTGCAATTATGTGTCTATCAGGTTTTTATTAGAATGTTTTTTCTGTTTAATGAATGTAATTTTGCTTTTGGTAATGATGCTGAGCTTTTGATTGTCTTTTGATGAAGCTTACTGGAAATCAGTTTGCTTCATTATTTGCCCAGCAGAAGACAAGGAAATAAATACTGTGCTTAAAAAAAAAAAAAAGCAAGGGCTCTCACAGTCACTGCAAGACATCTTTGATCTTTGGGGAAAATTTACTCTAAGTAGGGCCCCAACTTAGAAAATAAGTGGTCCTAACTAATATATAACCAAGCTAATTGTTCTAAAGTGAAAGTGAGACTTTTGTTTCATTTTTACCTCTTCTTACATCTAATTCAGCAGTGTTTAAGCAACTAGCTAATTGTAAGTGCATGAAGAGCCCAACTGATTTTTAATCAAAGCCTTAAACTGTAGAGCAATGAGCTTGGCCTTTTTATTTCCTTTGAGGAGAGGAACATTGGTGTTTGGGGCAGCAAAAGAATTGTATTTCTCTTCAGAGGAATTCAGAGTAATTCTATTTATTACAGGAGAATGTTGATATGAGTTACATTTGTTGCTTTGAAGCCAGAGTTGCTACCAGAGAGTCATTTTTGCTGTAAGAAATGACAGCAAATTACGGAAGTGATTCAAGAAAGAATGATTGTTAATATAAGTTTACTTTATTCCTTTTTGCCAAGCAAACTCAATACTATTGTGACATCTTTTAGCTACTGCACTTCAGACTCCTTTTAATGGAAGATTTATGTCAGATAAATGCCATCTTTTGGTTTCTGATGGGAATAGTGTTCAGCAAGTGTCTGAAAGCATGAATTTGCATTTTAGGTTTCTTTGGAGGTTGTTTTGTTGTAATTTTGTATGGTTTTTTAGATGTTTTTTTTTTCCCCTTTGGGATAGTGTGATCCCTTGGATGATTGCTTGGCTGAAAAATATGAGGAGAGCACGATTAAGGAGTGTGTTTGAAGTAAAGGAGGCTATCACATTAGTACGTTTGTCTGTTGGTGGAGGGGTAAGTTCTGTGTTTTGCTGCAGGCAAGCCAGTGTCAGGACAAGGCATTCAGTTATACTTCTGTGAACTATACTGTTTTGGTGATAAATTACTGGCTGCACATAGAATATTTTTTCTTTGTTTGTCATTGTGGGAATTAATGTATATCATATATAACTAACCTTAAAGCCCTGGGAAAAAAGCCCATACCAAATTATTTGGCATATTTCAGGCATAACTCATGTCAGTGTTAGTTAAAGTTTGAGAACAACCTTAGTGTTTTTTGCACTTAAATAATGAATGTTATGTTATCTTCCTGTGGAATATCCACATATGTGCTCAGGGCATTTCTTGAATATAGCATTGACTTCTGTAGTATAGCAAGCAGCTCTAGGAGAAGCACTGCTGCAGTAGTTGGAGCTAAATGTTCAGGTGAAAAATATGTTCAGGTTTTAGATAAAACAAACATTTCAAAATTTACTTCCTGTCTTGTCATTCCTGTGGTCCTTCCTGCATCTCAGAAGAAAAAGGTGGCACAATTTGGGGTGAAATAACTCTAGGTAAATGAATTTTTTTTCTTTAAATTACGTGTTGTTTTATTGGTATTTAAAGTAGGAGATGTATTAGTGTGTTAGGCTGTTTATTTCCTGAGGGAGTGACCAAGCTATGGAGCATGTGGAGTTAGCAGGTTATTTAACCTACTGCTTGCACTTGCTGGTGATTCAGATGTTTCTGTTCTTCATACAACATTAATGATGCTTTTTGCTAAATTGTCTCTTCAAACGAAATAATGCTAGAGAAATGAGCAACTTTCTTCTCCTAATTTAATGATACCACAGTCACATATATTAGTCTTCAAATCAGCCGTTCAGACATCTGAAAAGACAGTTTCATTAGCAGTACAAGGGCTTTATAAATAATCACACAGAAAGGATTTTCTTGCCGTTCTGTCTAAGGAGTTTCTTTGGATCTCTTTGGGTTTATGACTTAGAATGCAGAATCACTCAGGCTCGAAGGGCTCTCAGGAGTTATTTAGTCCAGGGTCCTGTTCAAAGCAGAGCCAGCATTAAGACCATTGCTGTCTGGAGCTATAAAATCTCTGAGGATGGAGATGCCACAACCTCTCTGGATTCTGAAGCTGTTATCCTCATGGTGAAACCTTCCCTGCCCGCTCCCCTTAATCCAGTTGCAATCACCTATTTATGGCAGGATGGGTGTCTCCCTACCTTCCACTGTACACCACCATGAACAACCTGCCTCTGTTTTCTTAGCAGCCTCTCTGCAATACTGGGGCTCTGCTGCTAAGCCCCCTGGAGCCTTCTTTTCTTCAAGGCTGAACAAATCCCATTCCCTCAAATCCTGTTTCTCCAGCTCCAGACCATCCTGGCTGCATTCCAGTGGATCCACTTGAGTTTCCTGCAGTTTTTCCTTTTATAGACCACGAGGCTATTTGCCTTCATTTATTCCGGAGTCCTGTGCTCATCTTTAGCAAACATCCCAAAGGGTCCCCCTGTCCTTGCTTACAGAGCTCCTAACCAGGTTCTCTAGGCCTAGTGGTACTGATGGAAAGGGTCAGTCCATGCAGGACTTGATTTGTCCTTGTTAAGTGCTGTGAGGTTCTTCATGTTTTATTTATCTATATAACAATAGTGCATTGTTTAATTCATTTGTGTGTTGTGCTACAGTGTTTCTTGTGACCCATTTACACAAAAGAAAAACACTGTATTAAGGTGGACTAGGAGAAGTCTTAAGCTGTTATGTAGTTCTTTGTCTGCTCAGGACAGGATTACAATGATGGTGCTGAGACATATCACATACATATTTTATTTAGATTTCATACAGTATTATGCATTAACTGTAAAAATATATAAATATTTTTTACAATATTAAGTGTATTAAGTATTATCACTATGAGGAGAGAGAAAAGTCTTCGTTGATAAGACACTCACTTGCAAATTAAGAGACTTGTACCTTGTCACATATTCCTCTATCTACCTTTAACATAGATTCTGCTTTTATTCCTCAGTTTTATTTTTATTTCCTTCCTATCAAGCTGTCAGGGCATGACATTTCTCCTGCCATCTCTAATGAACAAATAGTAGAGCTATGATGTATTACTTTAAAACTTACCAGAGCTTTGATTTCAGATTTAATGTTTATTAAATTGGCTTGCAAGTTGAGGTATAAGTTAACACAGAAAAATAAATAATGTCATTGACTGAGATGAGAGAACACATACAAGTCAAGGATTTAATGAGATATAGAAAAGCAACAGAAAAATGAGCCATTTCTTTTGCTAGTTGGCAGTGTGAGACACAATTAAGCAACATTTAAAAAATGTAATATTCACTGGCAATAAAAACTTCGCTTTTTGTACAGTCTTGTGCTCTTAGGTCATTCATGGTGAATACCATTTTAAGTCAGGTTCCAAAAATTGCAGTTTTACTCAAATTTCCACTTGACCTCATTAATCATTAGAATAGCCGATTGGTTTTTGTTCCATTTCAAAGAAGATTGGAGGTGCTTTTTAATAGCTATTTTGATGACTATCTCTTGTAGTGCTAGAATTTTTCACAGAAACGTGGGGCCAGGTTTCCTTGCACGTTTGGAAAATCCCAGGGTTACTATGTTTAGCCACTCTATGCCTTCTGTTCCTTCTGTCTTTACTAGAGGCAGTACAAACATGGAACAATGTACTTGTGATGGAGTCTGTCCTGTTGTTAGATTTCAAGTCGCTGATCTGCCTTGCAAGTCATGGCCAGTGGGTCTTGTTTAGTCACTTTTTAATGGTGGCAAAGGTTATAACAATATCCATTCAGGAACAGATCAGTTCATGCAGAACTTGATCCAAGCATGAGCCTTCCTTCAACTCCTGGGTTGATCTATTCAGCCTGGAGTTCCTCTGTGGGACAGGAGGAGGATGTTTTGGAAGGGAGATCCATCTACATGTTTGTTGCCATTCAAAAGGACTGGAGGGGGGAAAAAAGAGGGGAAGTACTTGAGGAAAACTGAACTGAGTAGATCTTTTTTAGACATCAGGGTCTAAGTGTTCGACATAAGTGGCCACATCATCTTGCAGGCATCAACGCTTGCAGAACTGCTCACTGCTAACATTGTAGAACTCTCTGAAAGTGGAAGAGAGTCACTCAGAAAATGAGTGCAACCCTTTTTGAAAGAGAAAATCCTACCTGTAATGATTTGGGGTTTTTTTTTTTTATCATTTTATAAGGTGTTTTTAAACCCACTCAGGAGGGGAAGAGATGCTTTCAAAGGGACTCATAAAGGATTATGGTTGAATCAATTTTGAGGTCAAGAGTTAATTCAGAAGCCTTAGAGAAATCGTACAATTGCCATCACCTACCTGTAAGCCAGTATCTGTAAACTGACTTTGGTTTACTGGGTAGTCTTTTTCCAAGAGCTTTAAAGTGTTGAGTAAGTGAGGAGGCTGTGTTGCTCACTCTCCCAACTGATTCAGCAGTGTTTCCCTATTTACGCAGTGGGCAATTTCAGTTCATTATCCATAACAAGCTTATGTTTATGCTCTTCTTAGTTAGATATTTTTGTACATATTGGCATCTATAAATTAAAAGCTCTATTTTTGACAGATTGGAAAATGTGTGTAATTTCTCAGCACTTTTATCCCCTGCTCCTCCTCTGACTCTGCAGAATTTTAAGTTTTTTTTAAAGTGAGGAGTCCTTCTTGTGTTGAAAAGAAAGACAAGTAGCAGTATGCATTACAGTAATAAACCAAGTATAGTCCATTTCATTTTGCGGGGACTTGGGAAGGGAGAAATGCCCTATCACTGTTCCATTCCAGGTGGGAATTCCAGTTCTGTGAGGATAAAGCTAAAAGTACCAGTGCTTGATACACTCTTTTCTATATTGCATGATTCCCCACCCCCTGCATTCCAGTGATTGTCCCTCTTATAGGACATTTAAATTATTGTGTATACTCTTGTATCGATGTTCTATTTAATTAACCTTATGCTTTAAAGCAATTTCTGGCTTGTAGAAGAATCAGCTATCTTCTGAGACAAAATGGTTGAACAGTGTCAGTGTTGATAGTAAAAAAGCCCAAGAGCAGCCAAATGACTCAAAGCCAAATTTGCCTTTTCAAGTCCAACAAAGTACTTTGTGTCAAAGGTAAAGCCAGCTGATGCAGTCTTCTGTTGGCACTCACTGTTTCTCTCTAGATGGAAATAGGAGTGATTGATGAGCACAATATATTTCCCTACTGAGGTGAGAAAGGAGTAGGGTCTTAATTCTTCTAACATCAGGACCTTGGAATGATATTTAGTACTTTTGGTATGTATGGAAATATGGGGGGAATTTTACAAGATATCCTAAGAAAATGAAGAGCATGCAAAAATCGACAAGCAAAAAAATCAAGCAGGGTTTGTAGACTATTAATCCTGTAGGCTTTGATTTTGTTAGATAACTTTTCTAAGGTCTCGTCCAGATATATTGAAATACAAGGCTGTAAAGAAGAGCATCCCAAGTCCCTAAGTTTTTTTTTTCATTTATTTCCAATTATCACACGCAGTCATGGTTGGGTTTTGAAGGTGCCTCTGGAGGTCACCTAATCCAGCCTTCTGCTCAGAGCGGGACCAGCTGGAGCTGATTGCTCAGGTTCACATTCTGTTGTGTTTTGAGTATTACCAAGGAGACTTCACGACTTCTCTGGGCAATCTGCTGCCAGAGATTTCAACCACCCTTGGAGTGAATAAATGTTTTCTTATGTTTAAGTGAAGTGTTTTCTATTTCAATTTATGCACGTTGCTTGTGGTTTTTTTCTGAGCAGAGGGGCAGGCTCTCACCTCCCTTGACCTTTTGGCAATGTTGTGCATAATGCAGCCTGGAACCCTTTGCTTCAAGGGCACTATGCTGGCTCGTGTTCATCTTCTCATCCACCAGGATTCCCAAACCTTTCTCCATGAGTTCTTATGCATTTCACACGCTCTCCGTGCGCGTTAGTCTTGCTCAGCCACGTGTTTGTGAATCAGGCAGAGAGCAGCATTGCGGCTGAGAGGCCCTGATCCAGACAGGAACTGGGGACACTCAGCCCTGCAGGATGTACTTGACAATTAGCATGATTGGGTCCTTAGGAAAGGTCTGGCTTACCAAACAAAAATGCCTCAATGGGCTGCTGGTAGCAGTTGCTGCCTGATTGTCTTTTTTATGTTCTGTTCTGAATTATTTATTTAAAATGTTATTTTGTTGCATAATCTCTGTTCCAATACTTCATGTATCTTCTGTAAATGTTTCTGAATTCTGCCTACCAAATATCTCCACAGCAAAAGGCTGTGTATGTACTCTAAGCTGAATATTTTACAGGAAGTGTAGAAGAATATTAAAGCTTTCAAGCATCAGTAAGAGTTTGGAGCAGTTACTACTTTGCAGAATACAGTTATTTTTCAGGATTAGATCTTGGAAAGAGTGATTAACCTCAACAGTTTCTTCTGCACTTTTCCTCTTTGCTCAAATGATTTATGCAGATCTTGATTAAATTAGCTTTTACCAAATTTAATGTGAAGTTAGTGTATATTTTTACTCAATCATAGTAAGTTCTCTTTTAAGTCTAGTTGAATTTTGCTCGGGTTACTTTAGCACTTCATGTCACAAGGTATCAGCGAGTGACTCTGCAAGATCTGTTCCTGCCCTTACCCCTGCTTAGGCAGTGTTAGGCTCTGTGAGGAGTAAGAAGACACTATTTACTCAAAGGTTACTGCTTTCTGTATTTGGACTACACTTTATTTAAAAGTTTGTGTGTATTTTCTTTCTTGAATCATAGGGATAACACATTCAGTGTCTGAGTCCATTAAAAAAAAGGCAAGGAATCTCCTTTCCTATAATGAAACCTTCCTTCATCTTTGACTGGGTTAGTGTTATTTCTGAGATCAATTTTGACATTTAGCCAGAGTTTGATATAGAGTTGAGTCATTTGGCCTTTATCTTTTTAGGACAGCATCTTAATACCTATGTGATTGTGACAGTGATTGTAACTGCTGAAGTTGAAAATTTTGGAGAATTGGGCAATCAGATTAAATATGCTAAATTGAAATTTTGCTAAAGCTTCACGTACTATGCTGCTTTCCCTTCTTTAGTGTTCTCTCATTGTAGCTGGCAAGAGGGAAGAAAGGAAAACAAATATGTTCTTATTCACATGGCATTAATTGAAATTCAAGCATATGGTGTCAGAAAGGTGACATCTTGCTGAAAGTTCAGGTTTACTTACTTTTGTAAATGAAAATACTGGTATGAAAAGTAACTGTAAAACCAGAACTTCTTAAATAGTTCTATCCAAAAAAAGGGCACAGATTAAAGGTTTCTTCTGACACTATATTTTACAAGATTGCATTCTGACTGTAGGTTATATATTTAGTGTTTTGGTAAATTGCATTTTCATTAGTATAGTACAGAAAACACTGAGAGAATATAAAACTATCTTGATCATAAATCAAGAGAAGAGTATGATTAAATGCAAGTGTTTAAAAATTGCCATGCAATTATTTACTTTTTTGACTACTTTATGGTTATATATTTGACTTACTATTAGATTATATTACTGTAATGGTAAATATTAAGTTGTTGGAGAATATTTTCTGTTTGCATAAATCTGTAGCTTCATTACAGGAAGAAAATGGGCATGTTTTTAATACAGGGCTACTGCTTTCTAGGATTAGGTTATTTTTTCTTCCAAAAACATCTGCCGTCCTTTTTGTATTTCCATTTAATTTTTATTAGTTGTATGGCTATATCTGGCTATCACACGCACTGAGACTGTGCAGGTTGATGAATTTTTCCATTTCCCATTTTACTGTGGGTTTATGGTGCTATTGTCAGACCCCATTATGCTAGTCTGACAAACCACTCTTCCTCCTAAAGAGCCAGTCTATAGCTTTAACTTGGGCCATAAATATGTACACAGCTGTGCAGATTTTAGTTTAAGCCTTCATAAAGCAAAATCACAGCTGCAGGAAGAGGTAAGAGTTGAAATATAAACATGGAGGTATGGAGATGAAAAAGAAGGTGAGATTGAAAACAAGAACTGATGGGTTGAAAATCAGTTATTCAATCTTTTAGCTGTTTGTCTCTTTTATTCCTTTAGTTGATGTCTTAGAGGCATGGTGACAATATAATAAATCAGTGCTTTTGTGTAAGAAGCAGTTTTACTCCATACATGTGATTTTATGATTTTTGTGGCTCTAACAGACTGTTAAGTGGATTTAACAAACTGTTAATTCTGAGGATAAGAAGATATGTAGGTAAATTAGACACAAGTACAACATGAAGGTTGTTACAAGTGTGCTGATGATCATAATTGTGAAAATAAAGGGAAGTGACCATGACTTGGACAATTAAATGACAAGCGTAATACAGCACACCATTTGCAATATCATCTGTTCATCTTTTTCTTGGGTACATTATTATGCATTTTGGTTTGCTGAATTAGCTACAGGATATTCTTCAAAGATCTCCTTGTATAGGTCATGACAGACTGAAAGTGATGAATGAGACAGATGGAGAATGAAAGGTTGAGGTAGAAATAAAGCAATGAATATAGATATTGGCTCAGCATCATGTTAATGCAGATGTTTATTTAGAAAGTAAATAAAACCTAAAAATGATTGCAGATTAATAATTTTTTTGTAATATATGTTATTTATCAAATGGTCTTTAAATTGTTTCAATAGCTGTTGGGGATGTTTTTCGAATAATTCAATATATCATTAATTGATGATTTTAAACCTGATGGCCAAAATAAAAAGAAACCTGTAATAATTTTAGGAGAATCTTTTCCATATTTGTTTGAAATTATATCATCTAATAATGTGAGCAATAAAACCTATGAAGCATCAGTCGTGCCTATATTATTATAGCACATGGAGATGTGAAGTTCTGCATGTTCAGTTTTAGCAGATTGTTGTAATGTATCATTAGATAGTAATAGTCAGCTTTCCAAGTGCTATTGCTATGTTCTTGCTGACTAACAGGCTAACAGAGTATGCAATGATTCATGTGGGAAAGCATAAACCTACATTTTAATATGCAGGAAATTCTAATTTAAAAGAGCTTGCACAAGTTGTCAAAACCCCCACAATGAAGAGTTAACAGTTCCTACTCATCTGCAATGAAGTCTATTCTAAAGACTTCATTAAAGAAGGAAGCTACAGATGGCAAATTATGGTAACTGTGAAATAAGCTTCCTCAGGGGCACTTGGAAACCTTGTAGTTTTCTTTTTTTTTTTCTGTGAAAGTGATGGTCAGTGTCAACAAAATGCAGTTCGGTATTTTTTTTCCTTTCTCTATGATTTCCTAGGCTTGCTTGTGGATTTCTTTTTTTTGTTTTGGGGGGTATGGGCTGTTGTTTGGGGTTTTTTTCCAATAAAATAGTATCCTTTCCTTGATAAAATTATCATTGTACAGCTGTTAATGTTTCAAAGGTAAAAGATTTTCCCAATGGTTTACTGAAGCTTGTCAGATCTAGAGAAAAAGAAAAAGGGTTGCATATTAAAGCCCTATGTTTTTATTAGATAACATGGCTTTTACCATTTATCCTTTCTGGAAATGGTGCAATTTTTTTTCCAATGGTTTCTCATTTGAATCTGGAATTTTACCTGTACAGAAATTGTGGTATGCTAAATTAGAGGAACTGCTTCCTAGTGTAGTAGTAAGTCAACAGGATTGCATGTAGGAATAGGGTGTTCAGTTTTTTGAGACCTTAATCTATGAATCAAAGTCTTTGTATCTAGTGCCAAAAGGCTTTTAAGGTCGGTTGCTACTGGTTTAACATAAAAGGGGTCAGTGGCTTGTAGGTTTGCTACTCTGGAGCTGGTTTTGCTGCTGTGGAGTGACAGGGAGTACAGCAGCGGGCTGTAAGAATTCCTGGGATTTGTGTAGGGCTCCTGCTTGGGGATGCCTCTGGCTCTTAGGTGCACCACTCCCTATTCATAGTTTAGGATATCTGACTGATCTGTTACTCATGCTGCTTCTCTAATTTACTGGGTTCTTTCCTCCCTAAGCCGTTTTGAGAGCATTGTGCTGTGCACAGAAATTATTTGAGAAGGGTGGACGAGAGATGTGGCCGGTCCTCCTGTGCTTGATGGAGCATGGTCCCTTTTCTACTGCAGGGCCTGCAGGCAACAGGGACCATCTTTTTGCAGTCATGCTAAGTATTTCTCTTGGAGGAAAACTAATTTTCAAATGAGCTATTATCTCAAGATATTGTAGTTCATACTGTTTTGTTTTTCCCTTTGTAGTTGTCATTTGATGCTGAAGGATTTTCTGATGTAGATTAGAAAAGGGAAACTTGTGCTTTTACTTTGAAACTTTGATGTAGCAGGAGTCTGAACATAAGTAGGCAAGCGAAGATTGAGAACATCAATGTGTAGAAATTCTTATAATCTCGCAGGGTGTGTGATGATTCAGTGGCAAATATAGCCCAAAGTCAACAGGGCTTCATTAAAATTTTAAATGCACTTAAATGAAACCTTAAAACTCATAAAAGGCTAAACTCAACATTGCATCAGCGATGAAGAGATGTTTTAAATCTTATGTTTTAAATCTTTATCTTATGTGTTGAAATTGTGAGGTATTTAATCTGAAATATTGATACAGATAGGCAACTGGTGAGTATGTGGAGTATAATAATAACTTAAAAAAAGAAAAATTACATTTAAATTATATTTGTATAGACAATTTTATAATGGAAAAGAAATGAAAAATCTGAAAGCAGTGAAATAATATAATACAAATCTACCTAAGTGACACTGACAACTTAAAAATTGTCTTCAATACATATTTGTCCTTAATTTAATACTCATTTGGAAGTATGTTGCTATGATTTTTCTGTCAGTTTCCAACAGAAATGAGCAAAATTCTGAGGAGACTGGAAGTTACTACGCATTTTGAAATATTTTATAAAGTACTGTATTATTAGTTGTAATGGAAAGAATAATCAAGATATTGCTGTAGGTTGCTTGCATCTACAATCCATTATAGTGTTCACAAGTCTTAAATTTTGGAAAATATAGATATATTTTAGTCAAAATTAATTAATAGCTGTTTCATTTCAATTTTTCCTTGTGAATATATTAACTTTCTATAGCTTTTTCTTAAATCATTTCAAATTTCTCACTACCTGAAAACTCTGTAGATTTTTCAGTCAGATGGCAAATTACTGAGGGAAGGATTCTTGTAGGTTTTAGATGGCCTGTCAGAAGAAAGAGCCAAACATGATGTGGCACAGGATCTTTGTGCAATTCTTAGAGCAGTCACAGACTCCCAGTTTAACATCTGACAACCATGTTGGCATGAGTTCTGTGAGGCGTTTTCCACAGGTGAAACTAAGATTTCACTTTAGTTCACTAATACTAGTTAGTGTTTGCATAGTTGGGACTGGAGCATAATCTTGCCAAAGAACAAGACTGAAGTCTGAGGTGTGGCAGTGCCTCCCTAAAAGTTGCTTTAGGTACGTCTTGTGTGTATCAGTATTTCAAAGAAGTTCTACAAACAATGCCAACAGGGAAAAATTCCTCTTATTTGCATGTAGAGGATAAAAATTATACTTTATTTTGGTGTCTTAGAAGCTCTTTACTTTTCAAGGCACTCAGCACTGCTTATTCATGTAGAAAGCTTTCCATGTTTCTTTATATTTTGACACAATGATCATGTTTTGTAGAAGTGACTCCACAGATGTATGTGTGAAATCCACAAGTGCATGCAGTACATACTTGTATGTATAAAGAAAATACCATTCGAGAGGCTGCAGTTACAATGGTGTGTGGTGCAAAGTGTCATTAGCAAAACTCATATTTATTCATTCTCATTGTCATTTTGCAGATTTCTGTTTAACAAGTTAGCCATTGTGGTAGTTCTGTCGTGAAAGTAACATAGGATCATTTGGAGTTTAGTGGCTCAGAGGAGTGTCCTTGCTGCTTTCCATTGTTGTGTTTTTAAGATAAATTTTATTGATACAATATCCGTGATGGATATGCTTTCCTAAAAGGTCTTCTTGACTAAAGTTGAGAATCCCTTAGCAGTGAGTAACCATGAAGTCATTGTTACAGTTCCTTCAACCATCTGTCCCTGGAGCTTAGGAAACAGCTTGAGATGCTGTTGTTAACCCCATGGTGGGAATTTGTCACTTTTCATTATTTGGTTTTTTTCTTTTTTTTTTTTTGGGGGGTGAGGGAAGGTTCTTTGTCCTTTTCTAATAATATTTATTAAAAGAAATAAAAAAAGGTGCTCTCATCAGGAATAGACAATGTTCTGTGGCTTGGTTGTTTATGGTGACTGCTTTCCCTGTTCTGCCTGTAGAAAATTCAAGAAGGGTTCCCTGTTTAGTCTAAGAGCTCACCAGTTATTTCATAGAGCACACCTCAGTATTACTGATATTTGTATGAAATTACTCTTCTATTGGTATGTTAAATGAGTCTAGAAAAGTAGCTTGTAACAATTTTCAGGTTATTCTTTAAGAAGTGGGGTGAAATACAGCAAGTGAAAATTATTTGAAGTGTTTTGTGGTTGGTTTCATAAAGGTGGGTTGATTTTCAAATTACAATTGAATGAATCTTAATATTTCCTCTTTTACATTGAGTATTTTTGGTAATTAATTAAGTTTAAGAAAATATTTTCAGTTATATCTAGCTATCCTAGTCAAAATCTTTTTCTTCCCTTCAAGCTAAATGGCACTGAATAGAGACCTTGCAAATATTTTGAATTTATCAGAAAATTTTGCTGCTGTTTAGCCAACAACTCTAATCCATCTTCTTGCTTTGGGGTGGGACGTTGGAAATTTTTCTGCTGATGACAAAATTCTATTTGAAAACCTCCAAGGAGTCTCACATTCTTTTGCTCTTGGGATATTTGAACTCTTTCAACTGTGAAAAATAATAAACTCAACCTATGAAGGAAGCTGATGAAATTAAGCAGAAGGGAGCAATAGAGGGCTCTTTCCACCTCTTCTATGTGTAGGCTGTGACTGGGGTTCAACATATGGTCCAATTTACTTGTTTTTGCTGCTGCTTCTGTTCTGCCACCTCATTATTTTGTAGTTGGGCATTAGAAATTAGTACACCCTGTATGGAGTCAAAGATGTTCTTTTCCAGCAGTGCAAGACAAAATTGTATTGTTGAGACATAAAAATATCTTCATAGCTTCAATACATGTCCTTTTTTCACTTTGAAAATCCAGCTTGCAAATCCATTTGAATATTTCCTTCTCTGTCAGAAAATAGAAGTCGTGTAGAGATAGGTACTTTGTATTAAAATGCTTTAAATTCTTATTTAATAAACCTAAATGCATCATACTTTAAATAAGCTTCTGCTGTTCTTCTTGGAAGAATCAGCATTCCATATCTATTCCAAGTAATTTAAGGAAATTTGAGATACCTACAGGTTAGGATTTTCAGGAATGTGTTTATTGTCCTTTTTTTTTTTAAATATTCCTTTTTTTCCCCTCCGTTTAGTCTTGATCTCAACCTGTGCTCTCTTCACCTGCTGGGCTGCTTTTTATCTCCAGGGAAGGCCCTTGTTATGCTTGGAAGTCTTCAGGGAGATGCTGCTATTCCAATCTTTGGCACTGTGTGGGTGTGGCAATGGCAGGGAGAAAATTTCCATGTTGTTTTCATAGCAGGTGCCTGACACCTAGAACTGAGTCACTCTTTTAAACAAATTAGTTTCTTTCCAGAGATAATTCAAATACAAAACCGTGAATCTAGTTTTGTCAATTTTTTGCTAGGAAAAAAGAAACCAAATTAGTTTTGAAGTTGTATTTAGAGAAAATGGAGTAAAGATAATTTCCTTTTATAAAGCCTTTCATATTGTAATGGCAGTTCACATAGAATATCCAGTCTAAAATGAAATAAAATTCCTTTAGTAAAAATTTTAGAATGAAATCAATTGTAAGTATACAGAAGTGACAGCAGTTTTACTTAATGAAATATAACATTCATATTTCAGTAGGCAAAACCCCTCAAATAATTTCAAAATGGATTTTAATAGGAAATGTTATACTCAGCGTCAAAACACAGCACTGAAATGTTGAGATATTCCATGAAAAGCAGTTTTCTATCGAAACTGTTGCTGTATTCTTGCTTCACCCTTTCCACTGAGGGTTAGGAATAAGAGTTTATCCTATAATAAATAGGAAGGATCAGTGAGTCACTGTGATTGTTGCCCTACTCCAGTTTTAAAGGTTTTGCAGGATGTTTTATGATAACACCCATGACTTTTCTGGATGGCTACATGACTGCAAAACTAACACACATTCTCTCCAGATGGGTGGTCTGAATAGCTACTTTTTAATTTTACTGTTCTTTTAAAACCATCAAATCTCTTAGTTAATATTTCTCTTAAATTGATGTGTAAATGAAAATCTTGGCTTTCATTAATCTCCATATTTAAAAAAATAAAAATCACGTAGCACTCAACTCTGTAGCTTAAAGAAGTGAAGCACCATCAAAAAGAAATAGAATTATCTGTTACTGAAAAACTGAAAATACGGCAGCAGCACCCAACTTTTAGTAGGCAGACACCTGTTGATTCTCACATATACTATCACAACTCTTGAAAAATTCTTCTTCTCTTAGAAAATATTTATATACA
The DNA here is from genome assembly GCA_035048155.1 of Cinnycerthia olivascens. Lineage (NCBI taxonomy): Eukaryota > Metazoa > Chordata > Aves > Passeriformes > Certhiidae > Cinnycerthia > Cinnycerthia olivascens. Next base: position 19,664,015 of record JAWWMU010000180.1, read on the forward strand.
GGGTGTTATTTTTTAACAGCCTAAAATGTGTGGTTATATATGAGCCAAGATACTTTTGCTGAGTTTTTAATAGCATGACCTGTTTACTTGCTTCTACTTTCTATCCAGTGAAAGTGGGATGATTCACTCCTTTTAAAAAACAAAACAAAAATGAAAAATGCATTTGTTTCCATTCTGTGGAGAGCAATAGTGCTATAAAGCTGTGTCCATTTCATGTAAGGTGGAAGTATCAAGGAAATTGCTAGTCCAGTGCATGGAACTTATTCTGCATTAGCAGAGTCCTTTTTGGTCCAGTGCCAAATCAGATTTTAAGCAACATCTCAAGGGTAAAACTTCATTAAAATAGGAGGATTAAACCATCAAAAGTTCTTTCAAATTATCTAAGCCACTATGATACTTAGGTTAACTAGATCAAATTCATGTTAGAGGCTAGCTTTCTGTCCTTCGTTCTGTAGGTATATTAAAATCAGAGTTATATTATGGAAACAGGAGGACTCTATTTATTCAGGACTTTGAAGTTGTGTTTGGACGGTGGATTGGAGCAAGATGGCAGAAGACAAATCAAGATTACTGTCAATGTACTTGTAGAAAGAGAGTAAAAATCCAGGCCTTCAAGTTTTGAAGTTAGGTTTTGTTTTTTAATAAAAAAAAATTGACAAGGTTTTATTGTTACTAAGTTATTGCTCACTATTCTGGGCTATGTTGAGACATCAGCATTATGGTATGATAAATTTATTCTACAAAGTTAAATTAACTGGTGTATCACTGCTGTGGTTATTTACAAAATTATGGTGGAGGATCTATTTTACCAGTGGGCTTGTCAGTCTCACTAGGGGAAGTATAGGTTTGTATTCTGTTTCTTGTGAAAATCACGTCAATGCTATGTGTGCATGAGGAAATATTATTGGGGTTTTGAAATACAGTTCTGAATGTGATACTGCAAAGGTGTATTTTCTTTTTTGATAATAAACTCCTTGATTTACTTTTTTACAAAAATGTTTGACTTTCAGGTAGTTAAATGAAAAAAAATACTTTTTCACTTTTTTTTTGTTTGTGAAAATTCATGTTATGCAAATGTGGAGAAAAACCCATGACCCCCAAGCTATTGTCTGTACAAATGCTTTAGAAGGTACTGCTAAAAATGTCACCAAAAAACATTGAAAAAGCAGCTGGTGGAAGCCTGTGTGAAAATTTGTACTAGGGTCTTTGCTTTGAACAGTGATGTTTGCTTCATCATAAAATAAGGTAACATTCAGGGTGATGTTATGAACAGACAGCTTATCCTTGTGGTCTGCCTGCTGATTTTGGCAAAAATGCCAGGAGAGGTACAATACTACATTTTTCTTCACTGAGAGGGTGCTTCTTACTCTGCTTCCCTACTGATGTAGCCACTGGAAGCTGCAGAAGAGGCTTCTCCAAGGTTATGTTCCTAGTACCTGAGGTAGCTAGGAATGCATGTGGTGCATCTACACATTATTGGAGTATTTTAGCAGTTTTGTACATGCACTTTTCCAGCTGTGTCTCCAGGGACACTGGCTTGTGTGTGTGTGGGGTCTTCCTTTCATCTGTGGATATCTCAGTGATGTTTATGCTTAGAGCGTGAGTACAAGACTCTTCAGGTGTGGCACATTATCTACATTTGAAAGAAGACCAAAGCACCTAGAAGTGATATAATTATCAGGGCTGAAGAAATATTCCAGGAGGTCTATATATTTTGAGAGAAGAGAGTAAGATTCAGCGACCTTATCTAATATCTGTCAGACCTTTTGGGGTTTATGACATCTCACTAGAACTGCAAGTGTGTGGGCAAAGAGAGAACTTGTTTTTCTGGGTTGATTTCTATCTGTAGGTATAAAAGAGCTGTTATTTATGAGCCATCTCTATTAATAAGTGGACTATAATAAAATGCTGTTTTAAAAAGACTAATCTTATAAAGCTCTCTCTTTAAGCTGTTGACTGCTTCATTTACATGTGGGCAGAGAGACTTGCTCTTTCTTTAGCTGAAAGTAATGCAGGACCATGATGATGGTGGTGTGATTTGGTGGTTTTGGAAGTTTTATTTGGTTTGAAGTTTTTGCTTAGGTCAGAAAAACCTGCATAAATATATTACTTGGAATGGCTTCTAAAATTATCTTTTTTTAACCTTGCAGGAGAGCAGTTTGCCTTTGTGTGCAAACTGTATTTTTTTTTTTCCTGTCTGCAACTCTTCCCTCCTTCATGACCTGAAATTAATACCAATGAAACTGTGATGACTGACAACCATTCATCAGTGGAGGATGCAGTAATGTTTTGGTTTTAAATAGGAATTTAAATATAAGCTTTTCAAGACTCTCTGCTATTTCTATATATTGTTGTTTGATATTTTAAAAAGTACCTCAAATTATAAATGTAACCAGTGAAATAATGAACTGTAATCTGTGTGAAATTAGGATTGAATAAACCCAGCTGCACAGCAAAAGAAACAAGTAGGGTTCTGTGAGAAAGTGGTGTAGCAAGGGATCTTTCCCTGCTGAAAAGATGAACAATGTATTAAAGAACCAGGTAGAATATGAAAAGATAAGCTGCCAAGATCTGAAATAAAAAGGTGATAATTTTAATGGAGTTTGGACAGAACTTCAAGTTTGAAAAATGTGCTAATAGTTTGCAGGTGTGCAGAGATTATGGGTATTTAAAAATCAAGATGAGTTGGTATAAAATCAAAGGAAAAGATCCTTGCAAAATACAGAGTGAGCTACAATGTTTAAGGAATATGAAATTACCATTGTTGTCTTTTTAAATTAAAAGATGGAGTCCGATAGTGAGTGTCATTTGGGAAAGAAATATCTGTATGTATTAGATTAGAGATTGATTGGGGAAGCCATGACTTGACTGTGTTAAGGGAAAAGCAGGTACATAGAGACATAATTTTGCTACTTAAAGGGACCAGGTCTTGGTCAATTGTAGTGTCTCTTTTCCTAAAGGAAATGGTACCCGGGCTACATAAGGAAAAATAAGTATGTGAAATATTTAATAGAAAAAAGACAAGCAAGTTACGTGTAAAAGGTCAAGATATTGATAACTTTTTTTAGTGATGGATAATAAGAAATGTTGCCTTGATTAAGGCTGAAACCAGAGGATAGGGAAATATTTTGGGGCAACAGTACATCTTATATTTTCTTCTGGATTTTTGAATTTTGGTTAAATCTCATGAGATCTGAAAGAGACCTATGGAATGTTTGTATGCAGAGGTCAGCATACACTTCTTCCCCTCCTCTCAAATTTGCATGTATTCTCTTCTGTTATTTTTTTCTGGAAGATACTTAGAGCCTAAACTCACCTAGGAAGAACTCACACACGGATAATGCAAGTTTGCATGCATCTGCATGTATTCTGTCTGGTGAGATATTGATAGTAAACACATGGAGGTTGTGTGTGTGTAGGTGGTTTTTTTTTTTTTTTTTAGCTCGGTCTGAGGGAGACTTAACACCTTCATTTGAAATGTGGAAGCCACAGTAAAAAATGCAATCACTTCTGAAATCCCTCTTTATGTTTCTGTGGGACCACAGAAAGTGATAGGCCAAAAGGACTTTCAGATTCTGCTGCTACACCCCCAGGGTTCTATTTGGTCATCTTTGTCCAATGCTTCTCTTTCCATTTTAGGGTCATCTGTTGTCATCTTGCTTCTAACAATTCTTGTGATGTCATTGGCTATTTCACTAAGCCCCACATTAAGGGGGCTCGGGGTGTGCCTGGTCATGCGTATGGGGTCATTGTGTCTGAGGTTTGTATCAGTCTTGATGGCAATCCTCAGACTGCAGTTATGAAAGTGGACTTGGCAAACAAGCTCATGGCTCAGCTTTCTGCCAGCTGAGTTTCTTGAAGTAACAATGAGCTGTTTTTTGAGTAAAAGCTAGCCAGCAAAGAATCATTTCATGTTTCTGGTATATTTTTTTTTATATTGCGCATTAAATCCTAAACCGTGTTGTCATGTCATCTGTCAGAACTCTTTGCAATATTGGGCTAAAAGAATAAGCTTTTTCAGTAGGTAAGGGAAATCCAGTTCTTCCAGACAGCAAATATAATTGAATGTAAATTGAAAACAACTGGAAGATTTTCCTCCTAGTATCAAATGTCCTGGCTATATGTGTTGAAGCTTTCACTGTTTCACTCGGTTACAGTTCTGAGAGAAAACAACTTCTGGGGTGTCTGAAGCAGATTTAAGAGTATAATGATCTCTTTTATTGCAAAGAATACCTTTAAACATCCTATTTTTCATATGGCTAAAAACACTTAATTCTGGAACACAAGACTTTTCCTATCCCCTCTGATTACTCATTTGGAGTACTGTGGCAAGAATGACTGGTCTCAGCATCAGTGCAACCTAACAAGGAAGAGACTGTGTGATTGTTTTCAATGTACATTTAAAGGAAAAACCAAACAGCAAAAAGCTGGGTTACATTTACTGGCAGTTGTTTTGGTGAGCAGAACTTGTTGAAAAAGCAGATATCTCTGATAATATCCCAGTTAAGAATAACAGATATGTTGAGTCCAATTTCTCCATGCATTAATGAAGTGACCTCTGATTGGTAATTTTAAATCATTGGTTAAATCCTCTCCTATGAGGAAAGACTGAGGGAATTGGATGTGTTCAAAGTGAAGAAGGGAAGGTTCTGGGAAGACCTCCCTGCAGTCTTCCAGTCCTTGAAGGGCATGTTTAAGAAAGATAGGGACAAACCTTTTAACAGGGCCTGTTGTGATGGAACAGCAGTAATGGCTTTAAACAAGGAGTCGATTTAGGTTGGATATAAGAATTTTTTGCAATGAGGGTGGTAAAACCCTGGAGCAGGTTGCTCAGAGAGGAGGAGGTAGATGCCCATGCCCGCAAACATTCACAGTCAGGTTGGACAGGACTGAGTAGCCTGATGTAGTTGAGGATGTCCCTGCTCGTTGCAGGGTGATGGGACTAGCTGGCCTTTAAAGATCCCTTCCAACCAAAACAGTTCCGTGATTCTATGCAATCAAATCAAGAGGAGGTTCTTTTCTAATACCAGCCAACATTTCCCAGGAAGTCTTTATCTTTACATACACCAGCAATCTCTTATAGAGTTTTTCCTAATTTTTTTGTTGCTTTGTTTCATTTTCTTTTCCTTATCTTCAGAGATCACTTTCTTTCTCATGTGCTTTCACATAAACTTCGTGCTTTAGATACCTGGACAGTTTCACATTTGTCCTAAGTTTGTGGTACTGGTTGTCTGGCTCTGTGGAGTTGTTAGATTTGTTAGAGTAGTTGTTAGAGCTCTGCACAGTCCCCTGCATTTCCTCCCATAGAGGGTATTACTTCCACTTTAAATCAGGTGAAAATGACACTTCTGTTGTGCTCCACAATATTAGGCTTTTGGTTCTCTGAACTTTTCCAGTCTGTATTTGTGCTGGATATCTTTCTTGGTACGCCACTTGGGCTATGCCAAAGTGCCAGTGCAACTTTATAACTTCAGTAAAGTAATTGGAAATAGTTACAGTAATAGGGAACAGCAACTCCTCTGCATGTTATTTTTTTTATTCACTGCCTTGAATTCTGCTCTAGTTGAAAAGAGTGCATGATGTTAGCACACAAAGCTTGAATATCAATGGATTGCTGCATCTGCACCATGTGCACTTAAGTGTGACAAGAAATGAGTCACACAAATATGTAGTTGTCCCCCATAGATGGTGGTGCACAGTTATGCTTGCCTGCTTCCCTCCCCTTAAATAGTGAATTTCCTGGGGGAAGAAAGAGCATTTTGTTAATTTGATGGCTACACTTACAAACCAACTGTTGTCAGTTTTTATGGAGCTGTTTGCAGTGAAGGATTAGGGTGTTGGGCTTATGGTTTGTTAGGTACTTCAAAGAATGATGGTCACCTGCAGTGAGGTGTGTAAAGGATTCAAATTAGCAACAAAAGCAGAAAAATGAAGAATGAGGAGTTTCATGTTTGTTCTTTTTATGTAACGTTGATTTTGGCAGTGAACATCTATTCAGGATTCTCTGCAGCTGTGGTGCTCTCTGAGGAATAGATAAAAGCAGCACGAGAAAAATTTTGTCTTCCTCTCCACCTGTCTATTCCTGTTCTGTGTGTTTGTTTTGCTGCAGAAACAATGATTTTTGTCAGAAGAGCCTAGAAAAGTCTGAAATGGATTGGGATTTTTAAACTTCTCAGGTCTGTTATATTCTTGTTTGGATATCCTGTGTTATGAACCTGGTCTGTGACAGGAACTGTTACAGCTTATGTTAGTAGAGTTCACCCTTGATACTGACTTGGTCTAAAGGACACTGAAAAATAAATGTTGAGTCAGAATTTTCATTCTTCCACCCCACTACTACCAGCCATTTCTCTGGCAAAGGCCAGAGTATCATGTTTTGTTGGTTTCTTTTTGTTTTGTTGTTTTGTTTTGGTTTGGTTTTTTTTGTTTTTTTTTTTGTTGTTGTTTTTTTTTTTTATTCTATCTTCTAGTGCATCATTGGTTTATCCATTTAAGAATCTGGACTTATTAATGCTATTTTATAAGGAAAACCTCAGAACAGGAAATCCTGATTGACTGCAGTTTCTCTATAAGATACACAACAGGATGTGTACAGAGTAAAATCTGAGAATGTATGATGATGTATGTTTTAAGAAATAACTGTAAAAATAGAAAGGTACTTAGGATGTTGAAGCCTTTTATTTATCTTCATTCAATAATTGGTCCATGCCATGGAAATAAAGAAAAGCAATGGGGTAAGAGTGAGTTGCAGTCTGCTGAGAGAATGCCTCAGAGCAGATCTATCTGTTATTAGAGGGACCGAACCCCTTGCATTCCTTTTCCATTTTTTTGTTGTTCACCTTTTATGGTGTGAACCCTATGCATTCAATTCTACCTGTGCACTCCCCCCAGAAATAAGAAAAAATTATTCCAAGCACATTTCACATGATGCGGTGCTAGTCAAATGCTACAATGTGACAGTAAAATTTGTAAAAATGACAAATAATAATAAGAAAAGAAATTTTGCATTTGGGAAAAAAAGATAACCAAGGATAAGTGAGAGTATTTTTGTTCAGATTTTTTTATTCTAAATTGGTTAAAATTCTTTCTTTGAATTACAAACTATAATTTCTGAGGCCTGCAGACTATGATTTCTAGCATACTGCTACATGATGTTTCTGATATTTTTTTTGAAATTACTTTGTATGTACTATAGAATACCTAAATTCACTTTGCTTATATAAAAAGAGATGAACTCCAATACTGTCTTTCTGCTCCTGAATTTGATCTTACTCTGCTATTTTGTAGAACTTTCAGGATCGGTTAAATTGTTTTGAAAGCTTTTTCCCATTGTGGATGGATTGGGACACATTTCTTGCCAAAGTGAGAATACTAAATGTAACTATTGAATCTGTGGCTTTGTAACTGCTGTCTCCTCTTGGATATCTTTCATCAAAGCACCAAGACCTCAAAGCAATTTTCAAGCCAGTGCAATTCCTGCAAGACTCTCAACTTTCCCTCTGTTACCAAAGAGCAGGGCCCAAACTGGTTTAAGAGCTTTCTAGAACCCCATCCCCTGGTATTAACAATAATAATACAGACAGGAAGACATGTTTACTAGACTTATTTTTATGCTGCTGGACTCTAGCAATCTTAGCCAGGGAGCTTAAATGGCACATGGAAGTTCTGGAAAGAAGCCTAGTTTTTTAATTGGCTTTGTACTTCAGACAAAAGGTAAGGAACTGAAAGGTCACACCCTTACCATTTTTCATTAATATTTCTTTCCTTTGATAAAAGTGTTGCTGGTGATATAACTCCAGTACCATTCATTGATATTGGTTTGTTTAGCTACTTCTGAATGCTGGACAGGACTAATGGAAGTGTGTTACTGTGAAAGCTGAGGTCTAGGAAAAGGAAGCCCTTTTGTAGGGAAGAACCTAGAAGCAGTTTGTTCTTTGAGATGTGGCTAAGAAAACAGTAGACATTCAGAAAGGGCTTGAGGGCTGATTTTTTTATTGTGGGATAGATCATTCCATGTGAGAGCTGAGGATTTTTTCAAGCAGTAAAAAGATAGATTCTGTATATTCAGAGTTATTTAGAGTCTCAGAAAGGTATCAATATACCTTTGCTGTAAAATTGGCATTGTAATGATTGTATCTTATAATGGTAATTCCAAGTTGGAAGCTTGGAAATTCCTTTGCATATGGCCCACATGAGAGAGGAAGATTGCAGAAAATTTACTCTACCCCAGCCCAAACCAGCACAGTTATAAATGTGGCTCAACCAGGAGAGTTCTGACAGCCAGCTGAAAGAGCAACTTGTGTGTTTAAGCCTAAGGGAACTTAAATCTCAATCTTTCTGTGGATGATCTGGAAGAGCAACAGCAGCAAAACAGCTTGCCATCTTGGCAATGAGAGAACTTGACACATGAGTTGAAAAGCTCCTACTGTAGGAAGAACAGTTAAATGTTCTTAGACATCAATATTGTACTTGACTCAGTGCTTGAAGGTTTTTTTTAGCAGTAATGGATTGTGTCATTTGCATCTAAAGGATTCCTAGTGTGGGAGTCAGTAATTCTCTCACAACCAGAAGGAGAAAGCTGGTTTTCCTCAAATCATAGGATATTTACCACAAGTGCAAAGGTATGATTCAAAGGTATGATTTAGTCACATTATTGAAACCATTTTATAGAAGATTATTCTAAGCCACCTGAAAATACTGTATTGTGTGAGACCTACTAAAAGTGAGTGCAAGTCCCTCAGGTTTCAGTGCTAAGGCCATTCCTACAGTTGTGGTGGGATTTCAAATAATTGTCTAAGTCTGCAGTTATGCTGCCGTTGGCTCTTGTGCCTTGATTTCTCCACTCGAGTTTCTGTGGAAGAATTGCAATATTTATTTCTGACAGTTGTCTTCCAAAGCTTGCACATTTTTGATCAGAGTTCCCTCTCTGATGTCAAAGAGGCAAGAAGGAAGTGAAGTGATTTCAAGGCTTTCTGCTAGGTGCTTTTTAGTAAGAAGAAATTGTAGCTTTGTGCCACAGCTGAGCAAGCACCAATGCTGGTGAAGTGCTAAATCTTATCAAACATTTTAATGGTTTCCAGACCAGAAGCTGTGAAAGCAATCTTCTAAGGTAATGAAGAATGCTTTCTACTAGATACTCGGCATAATTTTCTACTTATCAACCTTCCATTGTGGGAAGTGTCAACCTTTCTCAGTCTTGCATTTAGCCTTGTCAAGCCCATAGTCACAAAACAGTAAAAAATTAGGGGATCAATATTTTTATTAATCTTTTTCAGTTCTAGAATCTCAAGATTTAGTTAAGTTTATGTATCCAGCACAATAATGGCTCCCAAAATTTTCTCTAATGCCTGATTTCAGCAGAGAAAAATCCAATCAGCCCTGTCATCCTCGGTAGTTTATTTTCAATAATGAAAGTCCTGCCAGTTTGAGACAATCCAAAGTAGATGAGCTAAAGGCACTTGCTGCTTATAGAAACTGGGAAGAAGTGACCAAGTAGTTGCTGCACATTAAGTAAATATATGCTAATTCTACCCAGGGGATATTGAGATGGTTCTGCCTCATTGCACACACCTAGTTTGTTTTTTTTGGTTTTTTTTTTAGTGACTGGCTTTTAGTGTATTTGCTAACCTAATTCTCTAACTCTCAAGCAAAAAATAAAAAACAGGAAAAAAAAGAGCTCTCACAAATTTTGAAGTAGATGTTTCGGTGCAGTGCTTGTAGCTGTCACCAAAGCTTTTGCACAGTTAGACACGTTTGGTTTTTTGTTATTGCTGTGAGTTTTTCTGTACATTTTTTCATTACATGAAGCATAAGAGTTTCACATTGCTTAGATGTCATTAGTTTGCATTGGCAATGTTCAAGTACATTGCCAAGAACGGTTTATTGTCTCCTTATTTTGTAGAAAAGAGAAGTTACATGGTAAATTGGGGGTGAATATTTCCTTGAATAAGCATTGGAGATCTGTCGACGTGTCAAATATAACTGTGTCTGCAATTGCAAATATAACATAGGTACACTTACTTCACAGCCTGCTTGTGGTAGTGTGATGACAATTAAAAGGCCAGGCAGTACCCTGGAATATGTTTATTGCACTTGTTACAGTGTAGAGCTGCAGTTCTCCGATGCATGTTGCAGGTTCCTAATTTCAGTGACCTCAGGACTCATTTTATACATCTACCTGAATCTAATTCTGGGGCAAGGTGTTTGGTATTCTTGGTCATTCTGCTCTTGGGGTGATCTTCTTGACAGGAACAAAATAGGTTAATTGTCAATGGAATTAGTTTTTAAAATTAATTCATAGGAAAATAAGAATTAAACAAAGAGAGGACTTAATAAATTTGCATATTTAATTTTAGTTCTGTTTTGGTTTCTAAGCACATTTTCTACTTTGTGGCTGAAAGAGAATGGTTGTGTATGAACATGTGCACCACTGTATGTGTCTATGTAAATCAGATAAATGTAAATATAAATTGGAATCTTTTTATTGCTTGATATATGCCTTTAGGCAAATCCTGCTACCTAAGCCATAGGTCAAAATTTCATATGGATAGGTGATTTGTGCCTACTCAAAAGAGCTCAGAAATGCTAAGTATAGGTCCTGTGTAGGATACCAGTTTAGAAAATATGTAGTCACTTTATCAGATAATAGATTTGATTCTTTCACTTAAGTGAGATAAGATCATGCTTTATTTCTATTAATGCACACTGGCATCCAGGCTGTAAAGTGTAGGAGAAAACAGTGAGGCCGGTAGTATCTATCTGAAATACAGTTATAGATAACTGTAATATTGTAATATAGATAATTGTACTGAGCTAATTTGATTGTAAGAGCGTTAAAAGGCATTATTTCCCACTAATATTATAGAAAGTAGCAGGCAGTATGGCTAGCATAAAAGATTTAGGCACATTTGATATATGTACGTGAGAGGCTTTTCTGAACAGTCTCATAAAACACAATGTCATTGCTATTCCTCTTGCAGTATTTGGATTCTCCTTTCAATGTGTAGATCATTAGTAAACTGTGAAGCAATCAAGTAATCAGAGCCCAATTAAATGGCTCATTCCATTCCTGGGCTTGGAGAGGATAGTGGATGTGTGAAAGTCTGGCTGTTAAATAGAGCCTGAACTGCATAGCGAGTGAAATCTCTGTGAAGAATACAAGGTAGTGAAAAAGGGAAATGTCAGCTCACTGTGAAAAAACAAGTGCAAGCTCGTTTGAGTTTGCTTTTTTTTTTATGCAAATGTAATCACAAAACAAACAGTCTGTAGTTTTAGTAGTAGATATAGTACTTTCTATTGTGTATAAAGAGACCAAAGGAGTAATGAAATTTAGAGTCGTCCATAGTTGATAAGGTTGACTTCTGCCTTGTACTGGTTTTCCTAGAGCTGTACCTTACATTTCCTTCTCTGACTTGTAGACCTTTCCAGTCTACATCTGAATATGTATTTGAGTATTAGTTTGTGTGCTAATTAAAACTCAGATTGAGAAAGCTATGGCTCATGCTAAAAACGAGAAAGAGATGCTGAAAGAAGTAACCATTAACTCAGGTCTTCAAGTCAAGACTGATTTTTGTACTGTGATTAGGAAGCAGTTTTTTCAAGAATGACAGGCCTGAGATGGATTGCTTTCGCTAGGAGAGCAGAAGTGTAGTGCAGTTAGGGTTTCTGAGACCAAAAGATAATTCAAGCACTAAAGATGGAAATATATCTACCTGATATAAATATGACAAAAAAAGCTAAAATGACAGCAAAACTAAAAATTAAGAAGTCACCTGAGAGACTTGACTAAAAAGATGCATTCTGGAGGTTAGACATTATCTAAGAGAAGGCAAGAGAGTTACTATTTTATCCATGATCAACTCTCTGTGGAAGGGTTAGGTTTAAATAGATCATCTTTGGAAAGAAATTTTTGCAGAACCGCTTTTCTGGCATGATGGGCAATTCTTTGAAACGATTAAATTCTTTATTCCAAAGAAGAGAATTTCAGTGGTAGCCACCAGCTTGTTTTCTTGGATTGTATTGAGTTTTATATTTGTCTCTAAAGGATTAAAAAGAAATCTGTCAAACATTAGGCTTGGAAATTCGGTGGAATTGCTAACCTGCCCTACAATTGCAATTATTAAACCCCAGCAAGTTATGTGAGAAGCTAGAAAGTTAGAAGCCAGAAGATGACTTTAGCATGTAGGGTGTTAAGATGGTCCGATCTGAGACACATGCCAGATGGTTTCAGCAACTTCTCAACAGTTTCCTGTAACACTGGACATCCTTTCAGCCCCAATCTGCTTTTTGCCAAGATAATTTTGAGCATTTGCTTGAGTACTGAAGTGCTTTAGAATATGGTTCATGTCTCATATCAATGCCTTTTCTTTTTTCACTTTCTTTTCAGTTCTTTTATTTTTTTCTTGTTTAAAGCACATTCTTTTTATTCCTTTGAGGGTAATACTACACACCAGAAATCATAATGTTTTGATCTCAACTTTTGCATTTAAACAGGGTTGAATTTCCTTAACATCCTAAGTAGCCATTAAGTGTAATTACTTATCCTGAGGACTCTGTGCCCTTCCTGATGTGACTCCTTGTGTTTCTAACTAGTGACCTTGCTGTCGTGACTGTCCCTGAAGCTCTATCTTTGACATGATAGAGAATTTCTAATCAGATAATTTTTATTCATGCACAAGTGCTGTCTCACAGTATGCATAAAACTCAATAATAGCAGCAGGGGAGAATTATTGTTACGCTGAAAAAGAAAATCTTGATATGAAATTGGCTCCTAGGTGTTCAGTGGTGCTTGGTTGGACACCCTGCCCATTTTAAAGAGGTAGTAAGAGGCATTAAGATTCTGAATGGAAGTTGCTACTAAAAAAAATTTCTGTCTGTAGAACAAGTAATGAAACTATGCAACTGTGTCTTAGTATTTCTTGATGTATGGACCTATGGTCAGATTTTTCCTAAAATGTTGGTCTGTGAAATAGAAAGGACATGACATTGAGCCATAAGTGGTAGTGACTTCTTAAAGAGTCAACTCCTACTACAGGCTCCTATATGGAATCACTGCACAGCTTTTTAAAATATTAATCTCTAGAGTGTTTGAGATCTAGATGATACAGGAGTGTCCATCTGTTTGAGAACTTGAAAAGCAAAATTAGTGGATAAATTGATCAATCTGTTTTTATCAATCATTAACTTTAAAGAAGCAAAGTAAAATGTGGAAAATCTGATTGATCTGCTTTGCTGTTTTCTAAGTATTTAATAAATTCTTATAAATCTACCAATTGACTCATTTCTATGTATTTCAAATGTGAGAGTGTTGGGGACACAGTTTTCCAGAATCGCCTAGAAATAAGTGGGCTTTAGGCTGGGGTCAAATATGGCTTTGTAACTTGCTATAATATTTTATGCCTGAGTTGGTCAATCTCTGTACGTCTTCCCTACACATTTCTTCAGCTGCAGCATATATTTAAATATGCTCTCTTTAACTCCTGGGTACAGCCAGCCTCACCTGTGGGAGAGCTAATCTGGAACTGGGCAATGGACTAAGTCAGAGCTCAGAACCATTTAAGAAAAGCTCTGTGGGTTGGTAAAATGGGATGTGTAGATCATCAGTAGAAACTTTGGAGGAGAGATTAAGGCATCTGTTTCCTGAAAGGAATAGCAGAGTGACCTGGGCTTTTCTGTAGCTTTGAAGATAGGACAGGAAATTATAGAAGGGTCTGATCTGTAAAAGAGTTTGTAGTGATTGTTTTGATTAAAAGAGAAGCTGGAGAATACTCTGGCCACAGCTTTTTCATATAGTTAAATAGGATTTATATTATTCATCAATGATGGTGTTACAGTTGAGCCACAAGGGTGTTTTCTGTAGTTCTCTTCTCATCATTAGTAATTAGAATGATATTTGCCTGTCAATATCAATCATCTCCTCAGTAATTAGCACTCTGGTGCAATTTGTTAACTGAAGCTAAAGAAATAGACTTGTGTGTGAGTCATTGCAAAATGCGACTCGGCTCAGAAAGCAGGCCTGCAGCAGAGTTTAATCTGGTGGCAGAAGAAACAGGTTAGTTCAGAGAGAAAATGGATTTAGTGGCTAAGACTCCAAATATTTCATCTACTCTAATGGAAAACAGAGGCTAAGTTCTACTGATTTTGATTGTGTTAGTCTTGGAATTTTTTTCTTTTACCAATAATTGACTGAAGTAATGAGATTCCAGTAGGAGTATCTAATTTGTGTGCATTATGTTAATGGATGCATTCATGGGATTCCAGAGGCATCAGAAGGAGGACTCGTCTATTTGTCTTCTGGTTTGAACCTTCCCTGAGAAATTTTAGTGTCATGTATTTTCAATTCACTTTACAGCAAGCCCATACTGCTTCCTCTGTTTAAAACTATTTGTAACCCAGTTGTTTCCCTGCTTAGAGTTTCTTTCAGAATAAACAGTCTCCTTCAGGAATAACTTTTCAGAGATTTGGGCTGCACTCTATTTGTTAGGTTGTTGCATATGCTGCTGTGTTATATGTTGCTCTGCTCTCTGGTGAGAGGGCTGGGAGCACAGACTTGGTAATGAACCCTTGAATGCAGCAGGGGGAAAAACAGTGGAGATAAACAAATGCCAAAAATTGTACTTAAACTATAAATTTTTCAGCTTCTTAATTGTTGAGATCTTAGTCTCTTATGCTTTGGGAACAAGTGATTTCTCTCGTTATCCAATTGTCACAGAATGTTCTGGCTACTGATGTGTCTGAGTGTGCAGCAAAGCCTGTGAGGCCCCAGGTGCCAGACTAAAACAGAGAGCAGGGGAGGGAGCCAACTCTTTCTGATTGTCTAGTTGTGAGATCTCATTTTTATATCTCAAATCATGGTCTGTGCCTGTGATACTACATTGTTGCTTCTGCAGAAGACTACTGTGACTTAAAATTTTGTAAGGAATAAGTATTTTAAAACTAAAAAGTTTCTTAGCAGCAACAATTAGTCTTTTACTGCATAACTAGAGAAGTTCCACCTTGCTCACGGTGTCATAAGGCTGCTGACCAGAAAAGAAATTAGTAATTGATGTTAACAGTGTCAGTAAGGAGGGCTCCCATAATAAGTGATCTAATGGGATGTTGACTTGAACATAGCAGAGTGAAGAATTTCACTTATCCTGTAGAAGTGTCAAACTCCTCTTTCTGTTCTTTCACTTAAAGCAAGATGGGAAGAATTTTTGCAATGCAAGTAGAAAAAGTAGTGCAGCATTTTGGGCAAAAAGGAGTAGTTTCCTTGAACAGTGGCCAAATTGCTCAAAGTTTACTAATAGAACTGGGTAGTAAGTGAATACAAAATTACTTGTGCTGCAAAAAATGCCTTTTTTTTTTTTTTAATGAAGCAGGACATAAATCCCTATGAAATGATTTCAGTAAATTGTTCATATCAAATGCTTTCTTCCATTTCTGTATTGTTTATTTATGACATAGAACTATGTGTTTCCCCAATTCCATTATTTTATTTAACAAATCTTTTTGAATTTTCTGAAAGGAAAACAAAACAGGTTAACATGAAACAGTTGGTTTTGTGTTGTCAAAATGGTCATCTTTCGCCTAATGCCAAATGATTTTTATTTAGCTAACTTTTCAAAATGGCTAATGAACACTTAAGCATGATTTTCTTAGCAGACCAATTGTGTTTGAAACCTGGAATTTCAAGATAAGGAAAGTAAAAGCCTTTTGAAGTTGTTTGGTGTCCAGGCTGCTGATGGTGTTGGTAGGAATTAAGTGTCATTTACTTGTCTTAAGGATTATTGCATTGAACTCAACCTTGTCATCAAAATATTTGGGAAGAAGGAAGAACTATGTTCTGAGGAGGGAACAGGAAATTGAAGGATTAATAGTATAAACTCCCAGTGTGTTTCTTCACTTTTATAATTTTGCTCTTGATAAAAGGATAGTGAAGACTATTAACCTAACAGTTAATATTCATGGAAAGATAGCAAAAGGTAAACCAGAGCAATTTTGTACAGTGTGTGAAACAATATATCAGTCGCTAGTAGCAACTATGATAAAATAATTTCCCTTGTAACTCCCACTTTTCACTCATCTGCAGTCTTCCTTAACATTCCCTTTCTAACATGAAATTTTCTGAAGATTTCCTTTTCAGTCATTACCCAAACAAAAGAAAATGTAGGAAGTATTTCTATTTTTTTTTTTTTTTCATTTTTGTGACCAAGGTGTTTTTTGGTTCATTTTTCTTTTTAAAGAAAAGTGAAAATTATCAGTTGACTCGGATTATTACTAATTGAAGATATTTGACTTTTCCAATATAAATCTTAGATATGATAATCGGAAATCTTGAATAGTCATATGGAAATTAATTAGCTCTTTTCTTTGAAATAGCTTCATGGTACTGAGAACATCACTGTATGAATTTTGTGGGAGCTTTTTCATCTTTAATCAGATCAACTTATGAAATGTTAGTCTTGGATGTTTTAAGGACTCTCAAAAGCTTTAGTAAATATGCTGTAAGTATATGGATTGTGTGAATAATTTTATTTCTCATGACTTTTCCCTGGGAGTGATTTCAGGGTAAGGGAGGCAGGGTACAAATTACTCTGATTCAAGAGCGCATGATGGCTATTGTCAGAGGTATGCTCTTGGGCCATTCTGTCAGTGCCCACGAAATGAATGT
Source organism: Cinnycerthia olivascens (assembly GCA_035048155.1). Classification (NCBI taxonomy): domain Eukaryota; kingdom Metazoa; phylum Chordata; class Aves; order Passeriformes; family Certhiidae; genus Cinnycerthia; species Cinnycerthia olivascens. The sequence continues at coordinate 19,680,666 of JAWWMU010000180.1, forward strand.
TCCAGGATCACTCTGTACTCTCAACCCTAAAAGGACTTTATGTTGTAAAATCATAATTAGTAGGACAGGCTTTATAGGACCTGAGGTGGTCAGGAACTCATCCCACTTGAATTCTAACACAAAATGTGTTAACATTTCTGTGTTAAGTAAATATAGCAAGATGTTAATAAATAAATACAAATAAAAAGATAGCATGAGGGGAATTCAATTTTAATACTCTTAAAAGTCAACGAAAACCCTTCAATGTTTTCTTCAGAAATTAGGGAAACCAGAAATGTTTTCCTTCACATAGTGGCTGTTTTTCCTTTTCCAAGATTAATCTTCTTTTGAAGAATCGGTGTGCTTCAAGTGTGTAACAGTACAAGTACAAATTAGGGCAGGTCTTACAGAAGCTTTATTCACTGTGGTCATGGTGAGAGAACAGTGGCACAACGTCTCCCCCTCAATGTCCCTTGTCCTCTTCCAAGTGGTTACAGAGACCCAGCCTAAAGACTGTTGCAGAAAAAAAGAGAGAGGGCTGGGGGGAAAACACTCATTTCAATCTTCAAGCCAGGTGTCCATCCCTGGAGGGGGTGGAGTGGAGCAGCATCCTACCTGCCCCAGCTCAAGGGAAGAATCAGCCAGTGAGTAATGTGACAGTGTGGGGCTGTAAGAGTGGCCCACCCTGTGGTGCTCTAGCTTGTGAATGGGGAGTTGGAGACCATCTCAGTCTGCTGGCTTTTAGTGAGAAAGAATGTTATTGCAGTAAAATACTTAGCCAGATCTCTCCATTATCAAACATTAATTTTACCACTGCAGTATCTTCCCTTTCAATCTTTCCTGGCACATCAGATTTTCTAGGTCTTATTGTCCTCACTGGTGTATGGATTTGCTCTGTGTTTGGGTTTGTGTTTGTTTTCTGTTTTTCTTCTCATTTGTTTTTCCTTTTTTGAAGACACTCCTGCAGCTTCCTCAAGAGCATTGCACAGACTAAAATAATTAACTGATGTCTTTTATGGGCAAAACACCACTCTGCATGTCCCAGTGTGATGTTTAGCTTTCCCTGTTAAAACATAAGTGTTTACTTATGTCGAGTTTGTGACCATTATAATATGTAAATTGTTTTCTGAGAGAAAATATTACCTAACTTGTCATTTTTCATCTTCTGTTAGAGAAAATATCCTGCACCAATGGGACAGTAGTGTTTTAAGGATTCATAAGTTTATAATTATGGTAAACAATTAAGTGCTCATATGGAACTTTTGCTTTCAAGATTAGAGGCTTACTCTCCTGTGTGTTTTCCTCTTCTTTTATCATAGGAGATTTCATTGTTTCTATAGTGACTTCCATCCCAGATCTCAACATATTTTACAAACATTAATGAGGAAACCTCAGCACTGAATTTTTACAGAGATTCTAGGTCCTCAGGGAATATGGTTTCTTTATTATGAGTACAAACAGGTCAAACAATTTCCTCTATGTTGTCTGGCATTAGTCAATGATCTATAAAGTTTAGCATTGTTTTTTTCCCAGCAAAGCTAATGAGATTAGTCATAGAAAACAGTCATTCTTAGCTGAAATTATCATACCTCAGTGGGGGCTTGTCTAGCAACAAATCCAACTACAGAGGCTTGTGTGATTATCATCTTGGTACTGTTAATTACATTAGTCATTAGTATTGTCTGGTTTTCAGAAGCCACCTTCTGATTTTCTTGGATTAGTAAAGAAAATAAGATATTAACAAATTAAAACATCATTTTTCTCAAACATGCTCCTGGAAGGTTTTTTTTTAATTTTTTTTTTGAGAACTGTGGAAGGAGTTTTGTTTCCATTATGCTTATTTTGGGTTTGATTTGTTGAGGGTGTTTTGTTTGCTTTTTTTGAGGCATTTTGTTTGGTTTTGTACTCCTGAAGTTTTTAGTTCTGAAGTATGAAATATCACTGTGCCACAGTTAATGTACCAAATAACTTCCATAGGCTGGACTTCATCTGGAAAAATCAAAATGTTTTTCTGTCAGAGATAGAAAATTTCTTCTAATCTTTTTCCACTGTTATGTCCTGCAATCTCTCTTAACTCCAAAACTGTTGTGGAATTGATAGCAGATCTATTGTGTCCCTATCTGTTATTTGTATCATAAGATTTCATTCACCCAGAAGAGAAGTTTCTACTGTTTGAGCAGTGCAAAATGCAGTAGACATTGAACCTGTATTAATTTTTACTTTTTTTTTTTAAATTGCTTTGTACATTAATTCTAGCCAAAAATGTGCGAAAGCCTTCATTTGTCAGAGGTCTAACTGTAGGCTCTCCTGTAGTCAGTTGAGAATGGTTTATTTGACAGAGAGTGAAATCTTCTTCAGGTGTCATCCTGGGGGTTACTACTGCATTTCTTCAAATGCATTTTCTTATCAACATAGCAGCAATTTGTGCAGTGAAAGGGAACAGTGAATTGAAACAATAGATTACATTTTACTAATGCTTTACCTAAAATGCGCCAGAGAGATCTTTCTTGCTCAGTGAAGTATGACACTCTCATGGCAGTTTTTTCTTTAATTTAGAGAGCTGTGGCACTGATGTAGCAGGGCTGTAATTTGAGTACTGAGAATGGAAGTTCTGGTGATGTAGATCCAACAAAATATAAGTGGTAGCAAAAGCCTCCCTGTTTAGTCTGTTTGCACAGTTCTAATCAGGTTTTTCCCATGAGGTGGATTTTAACTTTCTCAGTTTTCTTTATGTAATGCTTAATTCAGACCTTAATGCTTATTCACGTTGAAAAGTTTTTTTTTTTACTTCTGTTAATTAATGGCATAAATCGTGCATGTAGTCTGTTTTTCTTACACTAGATCTGGTTCAAGTAACTGGGGAGGGTGATGCCCTGTGCTATTCACAGTCTAGGCAAGTTTAGGAAAAAAAACATTCAAAACGTGACTGGAAAGAAGATATTGTTCCCTAGTGCCTCAGTCCATGAGAGCAGTCATATAATTCTCAAAGTTGCTCATTCTTATCCAGTTGCAAGGGGTTGCTGAAACAGTTGAGCAGTGAAATGCTTAGAAATATTTTAAAAAGTATTATACATTTGAGTTTTGACAATGCACTTTTACTTGCAGTTAATAATGCACAGATTAATTCTGAAAGACAGCTCTGTCCACAGTGCAATAGAAAAAATGTTTACTTCTAGATAATTGCCTTTTTCATGTAGTACATACTATAACAGAATTACTCAAATGAGGACTTATTGTTAAATCTAGAATACCAAATATCATATATTTCCTAGTCTTCGGAATGATTTGAAAATTTGCCAAAATTTTCTGAATTGCGAAAGGTGCTTCATGTTATTTGATCTTTAATGTAGGACCCTGTTAAGTGAGGTAGAGCAAGGTTGGGTGACTTTTTGGACATTTGCAATTGGGGCCCTAAAGCTTTTTTTTTTCAGCTAATGTAAAAAACCAGAAGAGTAGTACTACAATTTTTATATGTTAGCTGGAGAGTTCCTATTTCCTCTTCGGGGGCTTTGGAAATTGTAATGATAAATTATCCTTCCTGCTTTGAACACTGTTTGTTTTCCAGTATTCTGAAGATTAGCTGTAGAAAATAGTCTTAGCTGAAAAATTTCTGTCTGAATAATTGCTTGAGGTGATGTATTCATAGAAATTTCCACTGTGTTGTGTGCTGGGAGGTTTCCCACATTTTGTAGTAAGAAGTTATACAGTTCCTCCTCCCCCCCAAATTTTTCCATTATTTCCTTACATTTGTGGAATTTAGGTTGTCTGTTAGTAATTAATGTGAAAGCTGATTTAATGCTAAAGCTGACTCCACATCAAACACTTTTAGTAAGTTATTTTTAAAAATAACGACATTGAAATAAAAAATAGAAACTTTAGTAGGTGTGTACAAGGGAGAATAGCTGATCTGTACAGCCAATATCAAAACACCTGATTTGCTGAAAGAATCACTGTCACAGCACCTTGAAACAAATTTCATTGTCTCTGTATTTCTAGCAAACGAAGGTGATCTGGTAAGGTGGAGAAAATAACCAAGGGAGCAATAATTTTACACTGATTCTAACATAGAGTGAGAATAGATCTCAGTCTGAAGGGAGAAGGCCATTAGAATGAAAGTTCTGAAAACACCTTAGAAACATAATATTTGAAAGGATCACTTGGTCCAGTGATTATCATCTTTCTGACTGTAAGTAAGAGAAATAATGATGGCAGAAGATTGGAGGCAATGAGGATGGAAAAGTAAGTTTCTGTCAAATAATACAATAATTAGATAGAAGAACTTATTTAATGGATCAAGGTTTTTTAAAGAGGCAATATTTAAACCACACACAAATATTTTGTTGTAAAATACAGATATGAAGTGCAATAAAGAAAAATGTAATTTTATTAGAGATTCCTAAAATCAGGAAAGAACTATACTGCACGTGGCACTTCCACTGTCTTGGCAATAGCATGTATAAAAGGATGGCACAAACATAGAGAGACAAAAATTAAAAAGATGGATTAAGTTCCAGTGAATAAAAGGCATTAAAAGGCCATAAAAATGTCCTGTTCATCATATTGGGTGTGAAAAGTAAATCAAGAAAAACAATAATTTCATTTAATTAAGGAATACAAAATAATAGTTCATATTAAGCTAAAGGTCTATTTTCTTCTGTGTTCCAGGCCTTTTAAAAAGAAAATTACTTATAATAATCTAACATAATAAAGTCAAGAGTAGAATGAATACCTAGACCAGAACAGGAAAAGCATGAATCAGGGAATATTTATCCCATTTTGGTGTATTTGAGTCATTTGTGTCTGATGAGGTTTACCTACAGTCCCTCAGGAACTAACTGGATCAATGGCTCAGAAACTGGCAGTGTTTATCTTTGAGAGCTCATAGAGAATGGGTTGGCCCCAGAGGGCTGAAGAAGGGCAAACATAATAATTAATCTTTCAAAAGAGGAAAAGCAC
>JAWWMU010000180.1:19685700-19695845 GCA_035048155.1 Cinnycerthia olivascens
GCACGTGTGGTATGGTGAGTTCTTTGGTAGCCTTGCAAATCACAGTCAAAAAAGGAAATAATGAATAATGCAAATGCCAAATCATTATATGGTATTTCTGCCTTATTGGTAGCTCTGTTTAGAGTATTAATCAGTAGTTCTGTGATTTTGTTAAGAAAAAGGAATCACAGTCCTAAAGATTGTAAAATTATATTTTGAAAAATATTCTGAGAATATTCAATATCAACTCTTTATAGATTTTTTAAAAATATCAGTTCTGCAGTTTTTAAGAAGAGACTCTACATTGAGACAAGTGATTAGGAAGGCTTTTTGAAAAAGTTATGAAGAACAAGGAGGCTATGTTGCTTCTGGTACTATTTAAGAATGATTACATTTCCACTACAGAAATAACATAGCCTTTGGTAAATTAATTTGTTTTAGTTTGGCACCTGTCCCAGCAATCCATTCCTGAAAGTGTTACATGAAACATGATAAGCTTTGTTTTACAACAACTCTCATTCACGCATGTGGTCATTCAATCGGGCCTTTTCTCTTGTTCTTTCTCCAGATCTTGTATTCTGTCCTGCCATTAGCTACTTCACATTCTGGATGTTTGAATTCCTGTAATAAATTTTGGCTCTGTTTAAGGCTGTGGTAACATTTTGAGGGAGTTAGCTATAGACCAGTGCCATTCCTATTGTGCGTGTCTTTTTCTTTGCTAAGTTATTTATATTCAGATTGTTGTTGTAAAGATAACTGATTTTTATTTTTTTTGCTAATATTTATCAGTGTTGCAAGAGAAATATTAGCCACTTGGCAGAACAATTCTCAAGCAGTCTTATAGGTTTGACAGTTGCAAAGAAGATTGGTACCAAGATTGGCAGTCACTGTGCAAAGAAGACTGACCCCAGGAGGCTAAAAACCCTAGAGCTATTTTTAAAGTTTTCGGAAGTTTCTTTTGCACTGAGGAAAGTCTGTCCGGATGTTTGTTTAAATGGATTTTCCAGTAGGAATAAACCTTTAAAGCTTTCAGATGATACTGGGGACTTTCTCATTTGGATGGCAGAATTCAAGATAGCTTTTGTTGGAAAGCCCATTTTGAAGATTAGGAGCATTTATTTCATAAGTCAAAATAAGACTCTTGCAATTTAAGTGACCATAGGGAACTGCTTCTTCCTGTGCTTTTGCTCTCAGCTGGGAGAGCACACAGAACTGTTGTGTAAATGAGTAGAGAATCTGGATTACTAGTCAGTATTTCACATATGTGACTAGTTGGATTTTGAAATTTTGTTTTCATTTTTAATTTGACACCTATTGCTATTAACTCAACCAAAATGATTTGAAAAAAATTAAGATTAAAAAATCAGGTGTCTTAAGGCTTCCCTGCCATAGCTGGCAACTGCAGCACCAGTAACTGGAGGATGAACAGCGAAGGTGTGATTTCAGATCCTGATTCCATTGACATTAATGGAAGCCTTGCCAAGGATGATTTGTGAAGTGAAGGAGAAAATCATTGTTTGCCTTCAGAGAATAATAATGCTGGTCTTCTGAAAGTATTAACAGTAGCTTTGTGTGAGCTAGGTCAGGGAAAATAAAAAGCAGACTAGAATCTTTTCTGGATTCTGAATGACTCTTATGTGTTAGAAGCATTTGAAATCCTTTTTTGACTAGTTCATGCATGATTTCTTTTGGTCCTGTATTTACTTAGAAAAGTGTCTCTATTTTGCTCAGGGCAAATTGTGATCCTAGTTGTCTCGTGAGGGCTGCATATACTCCAGCAGTCTCCTGAGGCTTTATTTGCTTCCACATGCAACTTGCATATACTTTTGGTATATTTACCACTTAAAGAAACTTCACAGACTTCTGAATGGCTCAAGAGTCACACTTGTAGATGATCTTGTCTTGTATTACCAACATGGAAATACAGAAACAAAGCAGATGCTTTGTTTGCTCTCTGTTTTCTTTCCTGCATGTCTTATAACCTTAAACATTGTGTGATTCTACTAATGAAGAATCCTTATTGCTTCCTCAGGAGCCATGTTTCTATTTCTAGTACCACAGTTACAACTTTCGCATTGTTCACTGTATTTTTGATTTGTATACTCAGCCTTGAAAACCCCACAATTAATGATTCTCTGTCAATATTTCCATTTCAAAATGAGGACATAATCAAATGGTCAGGTAACTCTGCTTCATTTTTGAGGGGTTGAGACAGTCATCTAATGACATCTAAGACTGAAACTTTTGCATGGTTTTATATTTTTAATTGCAAGTTAGCCTCTGATACTATCCAGTCAATCAGTTTGAAGTAAATGAAATCTATTTATAATTATCCCATGTTTCCTGTAGCAAGTACCACAATATGCTGCATTTTTCAGGGACTAATGTGAGTTTTTCCAGATCTGCTTTGAGAATTGTGATTCTCTCTTCCATGATACTAAATAAAATCTTTTTTTTAATCACCTCAACATTTTATAACAAAAAGAATGGTGTAAAAAGTAGAGAATAAAATCAAGAGGTACATAGTTTCTTTACCAAGCCTGAGACTCTTACTGAGTTAGCTGAAAGGGTTTAAAGGTATACTCTTATAAACTGATAGACCAAGAAGGTATCAAGAGCAATAAAATATTTAAAGAATTAACACTGAAGTAAAGTAACTGACAGCCTGAATTAGAGCCATTGCTTCCTTCTTGACAGCCTTTGGTTAGCCTGGCCCTTGGATTTGAAGTGATACTGATGATGGCTGCTTGATGCTGCTTGAGTTCTGCCCTGCTCTGTGGAAGAGGTGTCTCCTCCTACTGTATTAATTTAGTATGTTTCAGTAAGAGACAAGCTGCCAGGCTTTACTTAACTTCCTTTGGTTCTCCTTCAGAGATTTCGTATTCTTTGGATTTTAAGTTCCCTGGATAATAGGATGTTTCTGGCTTCAAGTTGCATGGCACCTTTCCATGCCATTTTGTGCCAGCACAATTCTGCATTCCGAGTTGCTTTGTCAAAGTAGCAACATCCTGGTGTTATTGACATAAAAAAGGATTGAACTAGAAAATTTGGTTTGTAAATCATGGAAGTGCTTTAAGCGATTGGCATTATCCAGAGTTATTGATCATAGAGAGAGGTTGGAACTAGATGATCTTTAAATTTATTTCCAGCCTAGACCATTCCATGATTCTATGATGGTCTGCCTTGGGGATTCTAGTTGTGGGCACTACAATATTAAAAAAGACATTAAGCTGTTAGAGTCCAAAGGAGGACCATAAGGATTGTGCAGGGATGTCCAGGCAAGTATAACACATTTCAGCCTCAGGATAGGGTCATCTGGTTTTTTAACTCAAGTCGATATTGCAGCTAATCTATTTCTTCTTTCTGATGATTCTTTAAGTCACAAATGCATAGAATGTACATAAAATGAAGTGATTTGTAATTTTAATACATCATGTACAGCATGTCCAACCCTATGGTGTTATGCTCAGGGCTAAGTGCATTTTCAAGATACAAAAGTAAAATATCTGAGATAAGGCCAAGATAAAGAAGGGGAAAAATTTCAAGTAATGACTGCTGATCCATAGTCTGTCATCCAAACTGAATAGATATTTTCAGTCTCATGAATATATTCTTTGTAAGTCTTAAATAGTACTAAATCAGTCATGAAGATTATAAATTGAGAAAGTGAAATGCACTAATGCAGTGTTTTAAATTTTCATATTCTTTTGAGTACTTATGTGACCTTTACAAGATAAAATAAGCTGATTAGGTTTAGTATCCACAATTCAACACTCAGATCAGCCTCCAGGACTAATGAGAGAAAATGAAATTTATTGATGTGTTGGATGCAGTTATCTGTTAACTTGGTATTTGTGTGCTCCCTTAGGCATTCAGGTATTGCTAGTTGGCTTCTGTAGAAGCAGTCATGTCTACTGAGTTTGTAGTCAAGCGCCTTGTGGCTTTTTTCTGCAGATGAAATGGTTATGGATTGGAGGAGACTTTGTCATTAGAGGCTAACCTGGTATTGCCCTGAGCTTTCCTGTTCTCATGTAGTGCAAAGGAAGAAAAAATCACCCTTGTGTTTTCATATCAAGGGAAGCGACCTGTGGTTCTCTTGTGAAGCTCTACTGATGGAAAAGAGGTTTTGATTTTAATATGAATCAACATCAACGTAATGAACCAATATCTGTGAATCATGGTAGTACTTAATGTCTATAGTTAAATTTATGATATGGCTGGGATTTTGGAAGCTTCTAGAAACAGCAAAGTGACAGGTTAACAATCACAGAAACTTGTCAAGAGCAGTTGATCAATCTAATACTACAGTGTCTGCAAAATGAATCATACCACTTAACCTTGCATGTTGTGAGATGTTATCAGTTATCATTAGGTCTTTACTGTTTATATATGCTCAATTTTACTTGTTTCCGTGTTATTCACTGTCTAATAATTTGATTTCTGTCAAGCCTTTTTGAAGGGTTTACTGAAGTGTCACACTTGCAGTTCATGAATTGTTTCGGTTGCTCTTCTTAGTCAAGATCATAACTGAAAAGTAAAATACATAGAGTATGTATGTCCAGGTTTTCTAGATGTGTGCAGAGGCAACAGCTGTGAGCATCTCAGCTTATCTGGGATGGGTGCATTTATACAACTATGTTAGTTGGTATTCTCTTCACACTTTATGTCCATATAAATATTAGAATGTATATGCAGTTAAAAATCTAGAAATTGAACAACCGTAGTGTAGTAATGAAACACAACAAGTGTGGCATTTGTGTGTGTTTTGTACCACCTAAAGCCACAAATGTAGATATGGACCAGCATAAATAGGAGTGTATTGCAGGAAATTAAAACCTGATGATGAATGTGGGCCACTATGCGGTGTTACTGAGTTCTTGAGAGAATAAAATGCTATTTAACTATCTCTGATTGCTAAGGCTTCTGTTTTGTTGAGAAGTGCAGAGTGCTCTGAGTAATGGGTAGTCTAATATTTGCCATCCTGGGAGATGTTTAGTGGAGAGGGCACTAGCAATGCTAAATAAGAACATCTGTATCACTGGTAGACCCCATGCATTCAGCTGTGTGTTTCTCTTCTCATTTTTCAGTTTCACATTTTCGACACTAGAAGACTTGAGAATTTTCAAACTTCATTTTATTAGAATGATAATTGGATGTAAATATCTTTATTACATTGTACACAGAATAATATTGTTTTTGCAGGGCAGATCATTCTAGAAAGAGGCTCTAATGAGTCTTTAATGACTCTAGAAACTGAGTCATTAAATTTACTTTACTTGCATGTTTAGGGCAGCACAGGAAATATATCTAGAGACTATGAATAAATTACAAATACTTCACAGTTCACCATCATGTTTTCTCCATTCTTCTACGTATTACAACCGTTTCAGAGCAAAGGTACTTCAGCATGTGAGTGATTTCAAGTTAATATTTATTGCTGAGAAGATGATGGGCTTGCTGATACTGTGGTTTGTCTTTTCACTAACAATAATGAACAGCTTCTGGTTGCTACATACTTGCCAGATAAACCTACCTGTTTAATAATGCTGGGATTTTCTGGTTGTTCGTTGGTGGGTTTGGGAGAGGGTTTTTTTGGATGATGGATTTTAGTAGCTAGTGACATAGCTGGCCTGCAGAGCTCATAGGTTTCGAGTGAGACTTTCTGGTTTTGATTAATCTTTTTCTGGTATGTTGTATTCTGGTCCTGGAATCAGCCATTGCAAAGTGAAGGGAGCCTTGTGTCAAGAAAGGAGACAGAGACTTTTTCAGACTCCTTATTTGAATAGATGTCATAAAATTTTTAGGTGAACCATCAGATACAGAAATCTTTCAGAAATAAGATAGAGCTTTATAAGAGAAGAATCTTGGCTTAAACTTGAGAGCAATTTTCAATCCCTAGTGAAATCAGTTTATTTTATTTTGTTTCAATGGTACCCCTTGGGTTGCATTTCTTAAAAGCACATTCTCTGAAGAAGTTGTTTCTTAATGCAAATGCAATGATGATAAAATAGGATGAGGCTTTTAAAAGCAATAATAATATAAATGATCTATGAGCCATTCTGATTGGTTTTTCTCATTGTCTACATAAGTTTTCTTTAGATACTGTTTCTGATTGCTTTCCAGGTGTTCTGAAATGCCCAGAGGCCTGAAATATACTGTTTTGTACTCAAGTCAAAAACTAGTCCTGACTGTTACCAAATTATCTGCTCATTTCATAAGAAATGCTGAAACTAGTAGAAACTGCAATTAAGAGTATAAAGTGAAATAAATTAGTAAATCTGGGATTTTATAAGAGCATGACGAGAGAGAAACAAGCAGTTAAAAAAGGCACTTTCATGCAGTCATACACTAAATCTCAAGAGCTAGTTCTCTTTGAGCAGACCATGCTGAAGCAAAGGCTTAGTATTTGTTCAATTTATATCTAGTACACAGTAAATGATTTAGGATGCTTTTGAAAAATGGAATAAAATGTGCCTATTTAAAATCTAAAGGAAATCATTATAGCTAAGCTAAAAATCAATGTTTATTGCCATATTGTTTATTAATGTTGACTTGATTTGAATTCAATATTGTTGGTAGTCTTCTCAGATAATTTTCATGAAATTCCATATGAAAGTGTTCATGAAATAATCCACATTTAAGGAAATAAGTGCATATAAATATTAGTGTAAATTTGAGAAACTGCTCAGAAACTTGTCTAAAGGAGAGATGCTGGGTCACAGACATTTTCCAGATACAATTACATCCATTTCTTCCCTGAGAAAATTTTTCTTTTCTACCTAACAATATCTCATGTCTTCTCCTTTTGCTCCTTGTTGATCAAACTTTAGGAATGCTTGGGGTCTTATTTTTAGCATGAAAGATTTCTTAGTGCTTGACAAATATGTGTTGCCTGTTTTGTTCCCCTGCCTACAGCCTCATTGTCTGGAGTTGCTTCAGTCGTTCAGTGGTATATCACTTTTTCATAGGGTGACCACCAAGATGTTCCAGCCTTTCTGTGCCATTACATAATTTGGTACAAATTAGCTGACAACTTCTTGGTTTAATGTTATTTTCACTCAGAGCTGCTTTGGGCTGAGTGTTGAAACAACAGTGATGTCTGAGCTAATTGAAGTGCAGGGGAAAATCTCTTTCATGCTTCAGGGCCTTCAAGCATATCTTGGACACGGCCTCAAAACTCAAAGCAAATGCTGTGTCTTTTTGGTCCCGTGATGGTTTATTGCATTGTTGGCAAAACCTCTCAGTCAAGCCTGCTCCGTGGGTGACAGTCTGTTGGAATAGTTGACTGAAACATAGCTTGGCTCTTGATTTTTCCTTCTCACATATCCAGCCTCTGTCTCTCCACTTAAAGATTTTGGTTATCATTATATCACCATGTATGAGTGTGTGCATATAGATATTTATTTATATGTTATGTTAATTACAATTTACAGGAAGAAGGTCTGTAAAATTCAAAAATGACAAGAGGTAATGAAAATAAAACATGCTACATTTGTAATTCAAACAAGCAAAACAAACCAGACAAAAAATTAAAACAGTTTCTTTCTATCTCTACCATCGTGTTTTCAGTACAGAAAAACAGACCGGGTCAAATAAGAGTTTTTTGACATGTTAAGTTTGGGCAACATGACATCTGGGATGGATTTCCAAAGCTACTTGTGAAATATGGCTGATCAGTTTCTGCTAGCTGTTAGTAGTTCCTGCTCTGAGACCTTTCCCTCTAATTCAAATAGAAAAAGGAAGGAAATATGGAAAGCAAATACCCTGAAAAGCATAGGATGGGGGAAGAAAAAACTGAGCAAGTCCTTCCTGAAGATAATTTGTTCCATTTTCTTTCTCGTCTTAGGCAATTTGAGTTTCTCAAAGTTATCTTGGTTTCCTTCAAGCAACCAGATTGTAGCACATTCTTTTAGTTTCCTTGTTGCCTGTGGCCATCTTGTTTTAATGAGCAGTTTGAAATCTTTGGGATGAGTTGAACTGTTAGCTCCTAGCAGCTTATCAAGTCTAGAACTGAGCTGTCAAAGTATTTTAAAGACAGCTCTGGAAAATGAAATACAACTGTGGGAGTGAACAGTTAAAAGCAGTTCCCCGCTGCTTTCTTGCAGCTATTTAGTTTTTCTTTTCTTTATTTTTTGTATTATTAATAGAAATAACTAAGAATTAAATGGAACAAGAAATAATCATGATGTTTTCCTAAGTGTAATTCAACTAAGTTGCTGCAGTATCTTTTTTGTGGTCTGAAATAGAGCTGGGTTGAGGAGTTCAGGTTCACTTTTACTTACAGTATGTTTGACTGTTGACTCTGAATTTAATTTTTGACAGCACTAAATGCCTTAATGGAATACAGACATAAGAGCAGAGACTGCTTGCTTTTAACAGCTCATCCTAGGTGGCACACAACCCCAGAGTGATGCATGTAGTAAAACACTTAAAGGCTGAGCCAGTTTTGTTTCCTGCCATTCTTTTGAAGGGAAAGGAAAAGTGTGTTACCATGTACCACTGTCTCCTCAGGGCTGCACTGTCCTGTGATGGTAAGCCTGATCTCAATCCAAAGATGAGTGATAAAAATGGTTGGAAAAAAAAGAAAAATCAGAAGGTGAGACTGAAAGATGCAAAAACTACTTGAAACAAAAGGAAGGAAATATAGAGTTACTATGCCAGATTATTTTTGGGGTTGACTCTTCTTATTGTGAGCCTAGATGGTGTAGATTATTTATTAATTTTAGTTTTTTACCTTTTTTTATCAGTTCTTTTGCTGGAGATATTCCCAGTGCTCATATCTCCTCTGGCCTTTCATCACAAGGATTTCCTTCCAACTGCTTTGCCAGATGTCTGAGTTAAATGTATTCACCTAAACAGAATGTTTTTAAAAAAAGCTGAACAAAAGTAACTTTCTCGCTTATTAAATCATATATTACTACTTTGTAGTTGTAAAGACATGGTTCTTACAAGATTTTCAGTGCTTACAATGATTTTCAATTTTCAGTGGGAAAAAATTATTATAGTGGTTTTTTTGAGGCCTATGTCTTTGCAGAGACAGTAACTATTGACTCGCTTTGAAAATATAGGAAGATATAAATCATTTACTACTTCTTACTTCTGTATCTCACACAGACATGCATGCATGCAAAAAAAAAAGTGAGTATATATTTTCCAAAGAAGTTCTTTAGTTTGCAACTACTGTTGAGGTTAGACATACACTAAGCAGACTTGGCCCTCAGAGTTCTTAAAGATGGGGTGAACAAGAATCAGAGTTTTTATTGTTTTTATTCATTGAAAGCTTTCATATTTTAGTATTTCTTGTCAGTCCATATTGGAAGATAATAGTAAATGATAGGGAAAAGTATTTTGAGGTAGCCAGTAAAGAATATTGTGCGTTCTTGAGATGTGAAGGATCCAGTTCCGTAATAAGGTCTTTAGCTCTGTCTTAACCAGAGTTTTTGTCCTGGCCTTAAGAAGTTTTCTTGACTGATTGCTGTCCAAACAAAGGCATTAAATCTGAAGAACTGGCACTGTTTGGGGAAAATGTGTTGCTTGAAATACTTTGAGACACAGCAGGAGAGTGCTATCGATACAACTGAGCTAATCAGAGCCCATGATAATATTTGTGTGTCACTGCTTCTCATGTCAAGATTTAAATCCAGGGTACTGTCACTGTCAGGTGTTCTTAACAGATTAAATCTGGTTTCAATTTCAAAACATTTGTTGAATTTCCGGGTTGAAATGCAGCCAGTGTCATTAAAAATCATCAAGCACTTGTGTTTTGGCTTGCAGGGAGGCTGAGTGCTTCACTGTCAGGCTCTGGATTTTATGTCAGCTCCCTGCTGGCCTCTTGTCATGAAAGAGCGCCTGGGGAATTGAGCTGGGCACATGGCTACCATGAAACCTTTTGGCAAAGCCAGGCTCCCCTCAGTAGCGTCTCTGAGACTGCTAGAGGAGGTATTAATGCTGTGCAAATGTGGATCCAGACAAACTGAAGCCTGTGTCCCAGGTGAGGGAGCTGCAGATGTCCTTGTCTGTCCTTGTTCTGTGGTGCTCTGCATGTTAAGGAATCAATTCAGTGCAGGGAGCTCGGGCTGCAGCAGCAGATTCAGCTCTGGGGGGCAGGAGCCCAAGCCCCAGCCAAGAGGCCGTGAAATGCTGTCCCTTTGCAGAACAGAGGGCTC
>JAWWMU010000180.1:19695945-19795272 GCA_035048155.1 Cinnycerthia olivascens
GCTGTCCCTTTGCAGAACAGAGGGCTCTGGGGCCTGTTGCCCAGCCAGGGGACCAGAGCTCAGGGACACAGCAGGAGCTGATGATTCCAGGCTCTCCTGCCCTTAGACTGTGAGGGTATAAAAGCCCAGGGGCTCCTTGGTTCGGAGTCCCTCCTCAGAGGCACCAGCCTGAGCTGTAATTTTGTTGTTTAGTCATGGTGCAATAAGTGAAATATTTTAAGGTCTACATATCTGGGAAACCTGGGACCAAGTCAGTAAGGAAAGCTGGTGTGAATGTGGGGTGTGTAGTTGTGAAGGGGCCTCGGTCTCATCTCAAGTGATGAGAGTGGATGCAAGAGTGGCTCCAGGATGGTCAGGCAGGGAGCTTTCGTTAATGTTACTAGCTGCAGGAGCTGCACATCAGCCCTGGAATGGTTACAGGCTCTCTAGCTTTTTCGAGCATTTGTTGTGGTCTTCCAGGAAATCTTGCATTTCCCTGTCTGTTTTTACAAGAGAATACCTGATCATTTATCAACTGTGTTAGCATAAGAAAGAAATGAGCTTCAAGAAGAGCACTATCAAGATGTTATTTTATCTCTTCTGTTAGTATTTTTTGAAAAGTATCAGAAACATTCTCACAGTTTTTCTCAATCTAAAATTTAGCCTGTCAGTGTGGCCATACTAAAAATGAAGAGGAGAGAAAAAAATACCCACTGCACAAAAACACTCAATATGTAAGAGAAAAAAATCCAGACCCTGTACAATAGAAAAGCAAGGTTTACCAGTATAGAAAACACAAGAGTCTTGTTTCACACTGACTCTTTGAACTTCTCCTTGAAAAAAGGTTTAACAACTGTTAGTGTCATTTGAGTCAGTTTGCTGACGTTTTGCTGAAGGAGACAAGAAAATAGATCTCGGTAATAACTCTGGCTTTTATTTCCTTCTGTGATACTACAGGGGTATCATCACCTGGTGTTTAAGGTTTTTGGCCCTCACAAACAGCACTTTTTTTCCTACTTGTAAGGTGTGATTTTTTTTTTTTTGGGTTATTATAATGTACTGGTGCCCAGCCATGCTAATTATTCTTGAGAAATAAAAGCAAGTTGCCTCACCAGCAAAGTTCAGTGCACTATATAATAGGAGGCTTTTTTTTTCACTGTGGTCTTCCTTAGATCTTTATAAATCGTTGACATCAAGGAGACAGCTAAATTAGGAAATGTGCTTTGAGCTTTACAGTTCTAATTGTGACAGGGACGAGCATCATAATTTGGATTGGGAAATAAGTACAAGGGCTTTGACTTATCTCTGAACTGTAGGAGAAAGCATTTCTCTATTCCTAGTCCCCATGGATAGCTCTGGTCTTTCAGCACTCCAATGCTACAAGGAGTTCCAGCAATTCTTTTATTACCCTGTTGTTTTTTTGTACAATCTCACAGAAAACAGCCACAGGGTGACATTTTTATCATATTCATGCAGAATTAATGCAGATCTATAGAAGAATTTTTATGCAAAGAAGAGCCAAGTTCTGATTTTTCATTTTGGATCACTTACTGGTTAGGAGATAATGTTCAGGCATCAAGACCAAATTTTTCTTACTTTCCAGGGAATAGGTGCTTGTCTTGCTGCCCTGAGCTTTGCAGGTGAGAATTCATTGTCATAATGTTAACTGCTAGTTAGACACGGTAATTAGAAAACCACAGAAGTTCAGAAGGGATCTCTTTGAGATGCTTTGGTTTAGGTTAATACAGTTCATAGGCCTTAAATACATGCAGGCTTTTTGTTATGATCCTCCTCATGACGCCAAATAATGTTCAGGTCTGATTATTGAAAGATGCCTCTGCCTCAGTTAAGGTACAAATGAGGCTATGTGCTAAAGCCAGTAGTGTTGGTTTTATTTAACAGTAAATGTAAAGGTTGGGGAGGAGGAGGGTGAGGGGGAAGAGAGAAAGAGCTAAGCTAAGTAGAAAGATGGTCAGCACCACATGGGTGCCTGCAGCATCCTGATGGCCCCTCTGGTCTCAGTGTGAGAGTCCCCAGTGTGTTCCCCTGGAGGTACCACTTGGATACCCAAGTCCAAGCCCCAGGTGTTCACAAGGCGTGCGTGCCCTTCCCATAACTTGGGATTGCATGTTTGGAAGGACTTGTTTCTTTTCCCAGTCCCACACTTTGCCATAGTGAGAATTGTCCAGAGAGGTTATCCACATCTGCCTCACCAGGCCTGGCAACTTGTTGTTGCTGTGTGTGTTTTTCCCACAGTGGAATTCTGTCTGGTGTGCTAATCCCAAACCTTTTGACCCTTGTAGACCTGTTGGTTTGTTTCTCTTTTTCAGTGTGATAAGATACCAACGTTCTGCCACTGGCTTTCCAAAGAAGTGTCTATGTAGGAGTATTTCTGGGGAGACCACCATGATCTGGGTAACCCAAGCACAACCATTTATAAATTGCTTTTATAAGTTATGGTGAGGATTTACACATTCATCGGGACTGTAGGGTGAACAAAACCACATCTTCATTACATTTCAAACTGAATTCTCTAAACCCTTTACTAGGAGGTTTTTCTGTAAACTTCCTTTGTATTGATACAGAGATGCTTTTGAAGTACTAATTATATTTGAGTGAATCATGCAGTATTCCCCTCCTAGAGTTTGCATGCATTCTGCAATGAAGAAAGGGACATCAGCAGTGTTTTGGGCTGGCATTTTCTGTTTGGTAGTAACAAGTGTTTGCTTTACTCTTGTCTGAATTATATTCTAATGGGGAAAACCTGTGATGCAACAGCACAGTTAACTTGAAAATAAAGGCATTTTTGCTTTACTAATAAAGCCTAGGAGAGAAAATGGAAATGCTGTGGTTTTTCCATGCTCTAATCTATAGGAAAAGCCCTTATCAGTGGGTGAGCTGCCCTGAAATGCTGTGGTTTGGTGAATGTCTGGATAGAAAATGCAGGTCTTCTGGCTGCACTTGTTGTTTTTTTGTTTTTTTTATTCTTTCAAATGGAAGCTGAAATATTGTATAATTAGAGATCATAAATGAGCTACTCAGTTTATTCTAAGTGGATGACAGTAACTTGGTATTTTAGAATTGTTCTGTAGGAATAGATAGCCACAATAAGTTTCATGTGGTTGAAGAACTGCAGAATCTGATAATTTATTATTTTCAGTTTATTATACAGAACCAGTTTAAGCAACTGAATTCAAAGGACAAATCTTTCGCACCTTAATAATTGACATCAATTTATGGTTTTCATTTTTATTTGCATTAAAGTAAACAACATACTTTAGCTGATTACACAAATTATAGTTGAAGATCCTGGGTACTTTACATAGTAGACTAATTCTGACTGTATTTAATTTTTTTCTACTAAAACTGAAACGGACAATTGTATAGTCTGAGAAAATTGCCTTCTCTGAAGCTTGTGAAAAAACTTCCCGCATTCATCAATGTGGCAAAGCTTGTCCTGTCTTGGACATAAATTATGCAGTCTGCTGGACTGATGAAAGTAGCAATATCTAAGCATTCATCAGTTTTCATTCTTGGGGCTGAATGATTACTTGTGCCCAGTTGCTTCTTTTTTCTTTTACTTTTAAATCTGATTTGCCTTTGAAGTTTACTATGGCATTAATTTATGATACATAATTCTTTCTTTGTGCCTTTAAAAAAGGTGTTTATAAGCACTGGTGGAAAGCGGTGCTTTAAAGGGATGTTGACAAAATCTTGTCATTTTCAAAAAGATCAATTTCACGGTGGTTTCAGAAACTGCATTTCTTTATGGGTCACCATGCCAATTTTGTTGTGTTCTTACAAATGCAGTTTGACCTGTTTTACCTCTTGCTGTGTTGTTCAAAATAGTAATATACTAAAGAAAATGAAAGCTGGCTTCCTAACTCAAAAGAGAGGTGTAGCAATTTCTGCATAAGGGTCTATATGCATGTTTCAGAAATTTAATGGAAGGTATAAAAGCATAGCTGTATCTAAAAATAATGACAGACAAAAAACCAGAGGTGATGTAGTGTGTTGAATATCATCCTGTTTTAACTGAAGAAAATCTATTAACACTAAATATATTCAAGTGTGTTTGTAAGTAAGTGACTGTGACTAAATTTTAATACATCTTCAAACTGTAAAAATGTTCCTTGAACTGGCCATGTGAGAAGAGTCCTTTAGTGTTGTGCCCTTAATCAGGAAATGTGAACCTTTATTTCTTGAGCTAGAAGGCAAGCGTGGTAATTTAGAGCCTACGGCCTCAGAATCCCAAAACATCTTTAGGATTTACTGAATAGACAGTGGTGTGCCATGTCAGTTCAAGTTGTACTTGTGTGCCTTGATGCACCTTACAAGTCTCAGTCTCTTTCTTTTCCATACAAAGAGAAATAGTTTTACAGAAAGAGCAGCAGTAATTTTTTAACCTAGAGCAGTTCACCATCTGAGTCATTTGAGGCTTGGTAAACTACAGTTAGCATCAGATTGGATTTCGTTTAGAATAAAGAAAAAAAACACCTAAAATATCAGAGTTAGTGTTTCCTACAGAATCCAGCCAACTGCAAGATGTTTCTATTTTGATAAGAAACTGATGGTGATGAAAACCACATAGAAGCCAGGAAAAGTTCTAGCAGAAACATTTCCCCATTTGAGAGGGGGAACCATTAGAAACTTGCCAGTTTATGGTTGATAGTTGTTCTGTGTGCTTGACAACTCATTTGAATGATTGCAGAGTGTATTATCTGTAAATATCCTAATTGACCTCCTGGTCAATTTTTACCTATGCATTTCTCTAATCTGTGAGCCCTTTTCTGCAAATGGTGGGTCTGCATTTGTATCCTTGACCTCTCGTTCTTCTGAGCAGAGAAACCTTGCTCTCAGTTACTTGAAACCATTCTGTGAGCTACTGCTGCAGAGAGCAGAACATGCAGTCATGAGAGCCTGTGTTTCTAAGGCAAGCAACAGGTTCCCTGAAGAAGCCAGCATGCTCTATTCTTGATGTTCAGTAACATTTTTAACCCAGGGTGCTGTCTCTGAAGAGCTGCAGGTTTGTTTCAGGTCTTCCATCTTTCGTTTTTCTATATGACAAACTAAGTGTTTAAGTAAGAGGTGCATGAGGTGGTCTTAATGTTGACACGTCTACTGTGGACCATGATGTAAAAAGGATGAAAATAAAAGCCTAAAAGAATCTAACACTGTGGAGGTATTCCCCAGAATCCGTCTTGGAAGACATGACGGAGGGAAATCAAAGCAACAGTGAGCTTGCATTTCTGTGGAACAGAAATACATCTCTTGGAGCTATTCAGTCTTGTCTAGTAACACAGATAGGGTAAGTCAAAGCAAGAGGAGAGTGGAAAATGAAAGAGATTAAATTTTGTAGTTTAGTCCTTACTGGAAGATAGCTGTGTAGAAAAACGAAGTTTCCGAAAAGTATACTCTGCAAGAAATATTGCACTCCAAAATTACTTACATTGATCTCAACTCTCTTGAGTGTGCCAGCTCAGAGGAGCCTTTGACAAAGACACTGTTTAGAGTGCAGTATTGATCTGATTGATGGTTAGAGGTGCTGAGTACCCAGGATCTCACACAGGAAAGGTGAATGGAGCACATGTCAAATGGCTTCTAAAAACTAACTGCTAGTGTATACCTCACTTGAGAAATCAGAGCAATACTGATTTTATTAAGACCATGTACATGTTATCCTTTCCTATTAGGAAATAAATATCTTTTCACACCTGTCACATGTGGGGCACAGAAAGGGAAGAGTTCCAGGTTTTAAGTAGGAGGGATTTTGGAAAACAACTGTAAACATAATTACACGTGCAAGTGTTTTGTAAGGAAAAATTCAAGAAGTGTCGAATGCCGTGGTGCAATCCTTCAGTTATTTACTATCAAATGAAATAATTTGAATGCTCCAAGCCTTGTGCCTGATTTCGTTTGGTTAATCTGGCTTAGAAGGTGTATATTCTGACTTGGTACCCTGTACTGAGACTGACCTGCTATTTGGATCTGTGTTAGCACACTATCAGAAAACCATAAGACCTTAGGTTCTTGATTGCAAAAGTTAATATTGCTTGGATTTCAATAGAACTAGCAGTTGCTGAGTTAGAGAGAAATCCAAAAGCTTGTCTTCAAAATAACGTTGACTTACTTAAGCTTAGTGAAACATCTAGGGTTTTTCAGCATAATAATTTGTTCACAAATGAGTGTTCGCAACCCAAGCTGTCCAAGCTGATGGCATAAATTCTATTAGAGCAGCCTGCTCCCTTGCATCCCCTGGAAGATGTCAATTTTTCACCTCTTCTGTATGCTGGAGGAGTTTGGACGTGGTGAAGATCTATGCTATTGTGATGTGGATTCTGTAGAAAGCAATGAATCAATCTTCATAAACTTGGGCTGAAAAAATTCCCCCTTGGAATCTGTTTGTAAAGCAGTGACAGAATGCTGCATCTTGGTAGGCAGAAATAGCTGTGAGTACCAACCTTCAATGGATTGAGGAAAATCAAAGGGTACGTTTCTAATGACAGCAAGAGAATGTTGTCTGGAGTCTGAAAACCTTTCAGCAGGTTATGAAGTGGTGCCTGATGGGCAGGCTTCAGTGGTACGTGAGCACTCCGAGCAATTTTGTCATCAGCTGTTTGCTGTTCTTTGCTGTGTTAGCATCATTAATGTCTAACACATCGGGGGGAATTGCATTGACTGATCTGCAGAAACAGCCTGATTCAATGCCCAGTGAAGATAATGGGGGTTTTTACACAGGCCTAAGATGATTTTTAGTTTCCAGATGCTCTTCACTGCATTTTGTAATTGCACGTTGTATTGTTCTCAGAAAAATGACATCTCTGATGTCATGGTGTATCTGTGAAATTATATAAATTCTTCCTGTTGCACTTGTGACTGTTTGATTTCTTACTGCTGTATTTGAATTTAAATTAAAGCAGACTGAGCTTAATGATGCAAAATGCTACATTTAAATCTTTCTATAAAAAGTAAAAACTTCTACTGCACATTACTAAATCTTTATATAAAAATCTTCACAACTAATTTAATTTTTAATACATAATACTGAAATAATTGAACTAACCCATAACATGAGATTACCAGTGCTGCTGGATGTCATAACAGTAATTATTACAGGTAAGTATTTTCTCATGATAAAATGGCAAATTGGCAATCACTAGAGGTTCATATATGGAGCAAGCCTAGCCTAATGAAGAAAACTGCCAACTGTGCTACTAAAGCTCTTTTAATTTTAGGTATTGAATGATAAGAGTAAGCAAATGCATCAGAAATGAATCCAGGGTGAGGTTTCCTGACTCACTGATTTCACACTCCATTAGATTTATTTATATTCCCTTGGAGTATGGACACTTACACATTTAGTGACTTTTTTTGAGTTGCTAGACAAGTCGGAGGTCAAAGCAAGTTCTACCTTAGTGCTCCAGTGGTGATGGATGGCCCATGCTGCTGTAGTATCAAAAGACTGGACAGTTCTTCATGTATCTATCTTTATACAATTTATATAAGACTTGAAAATGACTGTTTTTGAAAGCCTTTAAAAAAATATTTTTTTCCTATCAAAAAAATAGGGCCAAAATATAAAGGATGACCTATTCTCTTCTGATTTCCATCTTCACGCAGCCAATCCTAATTTAATTATATTGATTTAAATCTGATCTAATTTTTTGAATTGAATTGCTTTATAAAGATCAAGTTTTCTCTTAATCATTGCACTCCTGTCTTGTGATATCCATAAACTTCTTTACTTTTTTAGGCTGCAAGAAATCGGATGTAGGAGAAGCCCAGCAATTAGGGTTTAGCATGGAAAACAAATAGATAAGCAATTCTATAGGTAATGATACAGCTGGAAACCAGGGAAACGGAAGTCCCCATTTCTTTTAAATATCTTTATTTTAAATATGTAAATCGTAAGGTGTAACTGGGAGAGAATGTTTTTGGGATAGGAAGTGGAAAACATATATTAGTGATTAGACTTATTTTGTTACTTTTTTTTCCTGTTTTGGTTTTAAGCATTGCATTTAAATTAAGTATGCCTCATAGGTATGATTGAAAAACACGTGTCTGAGAAGAGACTGCAGGGCAATGCAAAATCTTAGCAGATGAAATTAGGAATATATAAGAGGTAGTGTAGTAAATGGAGCAGAGAAAAAAAATTAGCTAAGGCTGAAAGGGAAAGCTAGGAGGAGAGAAGAGAGAATGCAAAAAAGGTTCTAGGCATTAGTGAACAGAACACTGAAAAAAAGATTAAAGACGAAATTAAGGAGACCTTTTAAGAGGATTCACACTTGTGGATTGTGTTGTAGTTTGATGACACATAGCAAGTTTCTTTCGAAGACATTTCCCACAGGATAAAAACTGTGGTATTTTGTAATCAGTCCTGTTACCCAGTTAGCAAGTTAATGCTGAAGCATGTGGATGTGAAAACTTGCTAAGGGGAGGTTGTTCTTTGGTTTCCTAACTCTGCAGATGGTGTAACCCAGAAATGTGAGTGTCTTTTGATCAATAAACATTTAAAAGTGTATGTGGGGTTATTTGTTTTGTTTTGGATTTTTTCAAAATAACTTTCCCTGGCCCAGGATCAGTACAGGATACGCCGTCCAGTCTTTTAGTACTGCGCAAGGTACTTGTCAAAGAACTCAGCCTTGGCCATTTCATTCTTCTCCTGTTCATAAATTTCTGGAGTTTGAAATAAAATGGGATTAAATAATCTGGTAAATCTATTATACTCCAATAGTGTCATCAGGAGAAGCGTAAGATTAAGAAGCAGGAAAAAAGTTTAAAAATCTCCTAATTTGTGATATCCCTGCTGATCAGGGATTGCCTATTAAGGTCTATTAACCTTAAGAGACCATCACCTTGCCTCCCTCTTCCTTGGAGAAAAAATGTTTATTCCATTTCTCTCACTTTTAAGAGATCTTGCAACTTAGAAAATGTTTTCTGTTTTTGCAGCTGCTCGAGCTCTCCTGAAACAGAACGATAGGCCTCTGTATTTGTCTCAGTTTTTTTTTTTTTCATTTGATCCCACTCTTCCTAATAGTATTTCCTGTTTGATTCCCTGTCATTGCAGTAACCTAGGGGTCCTTAGAGGCCTGTCTTCTCTTTCCTGAAGCTTCAGGGTTAAAAAGAGTAATGTGATGCAGCTTGTGTGATTGATAAAAAATAGCTATCACAGTCTTTCCTATTCTGTCTAGCAGGGTGACTTTCTGCCATTCTTTGCTTTGACAGCCTCTCCCTGCAGGTTGTAGTTTCAGTTTTCCTTCGAAAGTGTGTAGGCCAGAACTCTGGCAACTTAGCTTCTTATCATTTGATTTCATTCCTAGTGCCTGTGTATAAGCATCTCTTCAGGCAGGTTCTGTTCTTGGGCACAGGGAAGGCAAGAGATGACATTCCCAATCATGACAAACGTGTTGCTTTTCCTAAGGGGAAACCTGAGAAGAGACACTTTACAGTGTGCCTACATTTTATTATTGTTCTTTAAAATCAAGGCTGGTTGCCAGGTTAATGTCTTTTGAAAATTAAAAAAAACCAAGGCTTCCTTCTGGCTTGTCATTGACTTATAAGGTCTTGCAAGTCGCTCTCCTTGTTCCCTGAATTCTAAGACAGAATCTAGATTAGGCTTCATTGCTTTTTGAGGGATGGTTCAACCATTTTTTTTCCCCTACTGATAAACCTTCTCCCTATTTGGGAAAGTTCCAGACCACAGTGAAGTCCTGGACAATGGGTTTTTTTTAAGAAATGTATCAGTTTGTGGCACTGCAGGTAAAATATGTTCCTAGAGGATAGCACCTTTTTAAACAAAATTTTTCTCCTCATAATTTGTAAATCTTTTTGCAGAGAGAGAGAAAAATTTTCATTAGCATTTACTATATTTAGTTTCATTTGAAATAATTTTATTTTTTTATTTTACTCATTAAAGAGATGAGTTTATTGGGAAAACAAAGGAGACAAACTGCAGTATTTCGTTAGATAGAATAGAAATTGCCTCAAATATCTGAAGAGCGTTCAGATTTTGCCCATCTTTGAGTCCCAACTTTTGTGACCTCTGTTGAGGTCACAAAATTCACCTGAGCTCTTTCTGCCCATGCAGGACTGGCTCAGGCTGTTATGGATCAAATGCCTGGTCAAGCTGCCAGTCTTTGAGAAAACTGTTCTTCCTTCCCAAGAGGTTATTTTTGGAGACCTTTCATAGAAAAAAAAAATATAATTAAATAAATATGCGTGTGTTTCTTTAAAAGGCTCAGGCAGATGCAGCCTGGTTCGCAGCATATTCTTCTTGAATCAAATAGGATGAGTATAAGTAAGTTGCCAACAACAGCAACAAAAGATGGTGGTGGGGGGAGGCAGAGGGAGAAACAGAAAATGTGTTGACAGTGGATCTGACCAACACAGCCCAAAACAACAGGATGCATGTTTAGCATGACTGGCTCTATTCATTCTCCTGTCAGTGCTTGACGTGCCAGCCTCTCAAAGGCAGCAAAGCTGCAGGAAGTGTCACTTCCTCACACAATATATAGAGAAATTTCCTTGGCACTATATTCTTCAGCTGCAAATGTATGGTTCTTGATGGGTTTTTGATTAGCGAGTAGCTCTAAAAATCTGATAACTTAATAGTTGTGATACTGAAGAATAATATGTAAGCATAAGAAAGAACAGTTATATCAATCTTTGTGTCTGTTGGCTGGGCAAGCTTTTCTCTTAGCACAGTGTTTGAGCCTGCTGAAATGCATAGGAAAAACGCTGTCTACATCCTATAAAGGCTGTTTTTCTGGTGCAGGTAACTGCAACTGCATTGAGTCCTAAGGTGGCGTGTGATCAGCTGCAATTCAAGAAGATGTTTACCTTGCTGCTGATATGCACCCCTGTGCCACATTTTCCTCTAAGTATGATCTCAGACCACTATTTGATGACCTTCCAGGCCCTTTAATATGGCAAGAGGGATGGCTTGAAAATTGCATATAAGAAGTGAACCCTCAATTACTCTGTATTTGCAGTACTTCAGCACTTCACTTGCACAATAGCATTCTGTTGCAAAATGACTGTGGGACACCTCAGGTTGTCTGGATAATGCCTCCCACCCCACTTCTAATTCATGCCTGTTTATCTAAAACCTTACCTGCATTTTCTAGAGCTGCTTTTTTCACACCGATTTCTTGTTTGTAGAATTTGTGCAAAGATATATTCACTATATATTGAAATATATACATACCAATATATTCAGGTCATTTATAGTGTAACCTAAACTGAAGGACGTCTAAGGATATGTGAAGGGTGAAGGCTTTCTGCCTGTATTTTCTGATGAGTTGTTGCTCCCTGGAGTAAGAGCTGCTCTTAGCATTGGTTCACCATGGCTGATTAAAACCTTTGTTTCTATTTAATTTCCATGCCCTACCAGCACTGAGTTTGCAGTGCTTGGTGAGGATCTGTTTTTGAATGGTATTTTTTGAAAGATGATGATATGTGCTTGAGCTGTGCAGAAATACTGAGCATTGAAAATCTATTGAAGAATGCGGGGCAAGTGTCAAGCTCTTCCTGAAACCCACCGAGTTTTTCAGTTTTCTCAGGAAATGTGTCACAAATAATCTTTCTGAAAATTAGTTCTACTTTCTCAACGAAGCAGTTGATTATATCCCTGCCCAGACTTTTTCAGTACATAAACAGTCTAAGTAGGTGAAAGGCAGGTTAGCCTCTCTGCAGGGATTATTATGAGAGCTTTTCAGCTTGCTGCTTAAAAAAAAAAAAACCAAAATGCTTTACAGGCTCTTATTGTATTGAAATAGTATTTTTTTTCTTTTTTTTAAACCCAGATGCTATTTTCAGTATTTGACGGTAATATGGTACTTATATGCTTTGCAGTAGGGCCAACACCATGACATTCAGGCTTGGTCCTTCTCCCCTTATACTTTGAGGAGTTGATGCCTAGATTTTGATATGGTTGCTAAAACCTTACCATAGTATTTGATAGTGAAAAGGCTTTAAAAGGAGCCGACGAGATACTTCAAAAGCATATTTATTTATTTATTACTTAAATTAGAGTACAGTTGCAAATTGCAGTTGATTTTTCAAATATTTTGGAAACACAACTGCAAAATGCTGCCACCCTTGATGAAAGATGCATGGATAGCAATTTATTGCTGCTGTCTTAGGAAAAAATAATCTCCTGATGGGAGTTCATTAGAAAATAGTTTCCTTTTTACTTTCAAGCAGTGATTTATGTCTGTTTAATCAATTATTTGATGATCTTACTGTATATAATTTTCCCCAATTCATAATGTGAGTTCAAGGGTTTATTTTCTGTAATTCTCTCTAAATCTTCTGCATATTTCTGAGAATCAAGTAACTTAATATAAAATGAACATGTAAAAAAAGAGGCAAATAATATGCAAATCTATATTTATAATATGGTAAACTCTTCTGCAGTCATATGGAAGAGGAAGTTGGAAGATTTTATTTGTGGAAACTTAGGTGTCAATCTTAAGGTTTTATAATGACTCACTAGCATAAGTGTTTACTTTAAAAAGCAAAACTGGCTCCACAAGGCTTTTTGAGATGTGCTGCTTTTTTACTTTTGAGTCTTTGTCCTTTGGATCTGTAACAGTCTCTGAAAAATGAAGCTTGAGACATAGATTCATACATAATGGACTATATATGCTGCCACTGAAGAATTGTAATAGAATAGTTGGTCTTTGTTAGCCATGTCAACCTTATATGTTCTAGGATAGAGCTTATAAAGCCCAAATTACTTCTACCTGACCAATTTTTATTTCACTTTTAGAAGACTCTGCTTTGGCTTAAAATATGTGTTGTGCCATTTCTTTTTGGGAAACCATGTTCTTTTGCTTCTTCTCTTTCCTTTAGAGAGTGTGTATGCATGAGATGGTAATTCTATACAGTGTTCCCCTTCTGTGAGCTTGTTATGTGCATTTCTAGTTTTTAATCAAAGGTTCCATGAATTTCATCTAATGCCGGATGGCTTATTGCAGACTGCAAATATAACAATGTGACCTTATAGAGTGATGTTTTTATTTATATTCCCTGCATAACAAGGAAAAGGGACTTTCCTCGCACCTTACATTAAGTAGCATTGAGGGATTTTTTAAGAAGTAACTAGAGAAGTGAAATATGGTAACTCATGCACCTTCAAGCTTGAGTAACAGTCATCTTCCCCATTTTCTGTATATATTAAGAAAGAGAAAGATGAGATAAGCACAAATAGAAAGTACAATATTCTGAGGGCAGGTAATTATTCCAAAGCCAATTTACTTAAGGTGGAATGGCAAACAGGTCAAGAAATGACCCAAGCATCAGACTTGTATCTGATACTGGGGCTTAGATCTGAAACTCAGAAGCAACTGCATGTGTGTGTTTTATTTGTTTGTTTTGAGATAAACGAAGAGCAAAGGTTGGATATTAGGAAGAAGTTTTTTACGGAAAGAATAATCAAGTTCTGCCTGAGGAAATGGTGGATTCACCAACCCTGGAGGTGTTTATAAAAACACTGGATGTGGCACTCGGTGCCATGGTCTAGTTGAGCTGTTTGGGCATGGGCTGGACTCGATGATCTTGGCTGTCTCTCCCAACCCAGCGATTCTGTGAAAGCTGAAACTTGAGCCTTCTTTAAGCATAGCTGATGCCAAAGATGTGCTTTCCAACCTGGCTCTTTGCTGATTTGAGGGAAATAGAGAAGTATAGTATGGAAGTGCTATGGGATGTACAGCCCTGAATCTTCTACAGGAGTTAGAGGTGTGAACTCCCTTACTTAGGAAACACAGTGGAGTGGCATGAGGAATAATAACAAATCAATAAGGCATGCTCCTGATATTTCCTCTTGTGTTCTAGGCCATTGCCAAAGAACTTGTAAAACATGCTCAAGATATCTGCTCAGCTTTATTCCTTCTCAGGTGTTTAAACTATGTCCCATGAAAATGTCCCAGCCACCACTGCAGCGTCCTGATACTTTGAGTTAGTTTCTGGACAGTAAAAACAGCTTTACCAGTGCTATAAATACGTCTGCTGCTAAGTTTATTTATACAAAGCCATGAAAGTGAAGGAGGGATGGGAAAAGAAATGTGGGTAGGGTAATGTCTGTAAATTTTGCCTTATGCTTCAAGAAATCTTTTTTTGACATTCTATTTTAAGATCATGAAGGAAAATTATGTCATCTGTATGTTAGGGAAAAAAAAGGGGAAAAAAAAAAAGGTAGAAATGCTTATGTGTGAATGGTAAGATGCTTTACAAGGCTTATTTTTCTTCAACCTGTAAAAGGAACCATCAGGAGATGTTTCAGTAGGATGACTAGAGGCTGAAAGGGTAATACTGAAAGAGAATCCTCTAAGATCCCAGAATCATGGAAATACCTCTTGGTTGCCCTGTCAAGCTGATGAATAATACTTTTTCTTTGTAGAGTATTAACTGATTTTGAGATTTGATTTTTTTTTTTCCCTCAAGTGGAAAGGAGTTGAATTTTGTTCATAAAAATGTGGATTGCTATCTACAGTTTGATTTTAGAACTATGTATACAAATATAGACTTGCATTACTTTTGGTCTGGATAGGGAAGAGGAGATCTGGATGTGATTACTTGTTGTGGTCCCATTTCTTCAACTATTACCCTTTATTAAGGGCTGGTTAAGAATACATGCTCTGTTATGCAACATGTACATAATTCTTAAATCCTGGGCAGTGCAGTTTTCTTCTTTCTCAGAATTTTTATCCTACATTAGCTCCACTTCGTTATAAAGAGTAAATTATTGTACAGTGATGATCTAGCATGGAAAATCATGACCTCAGTAAAGTTGTAGTCGCTTTTAAAAATGAAGGATTAGGAGTCATGCCTGCAGCTGAGCTCTAATTCCTAGAAATGCCTTTTCCATTACTGTTAAATACAGAATATCTAGATACTCTCTTCTTGCTTGGAGAGAGGCCAACAAGAGAGAGATTCTAAAAAAATAAAAAAAAAAAATCTTCTAAGGAACAAGTTGTGTTTGGCACAGTCTGCTGGGGAATCCCTGTATCAGTGCTTCATTTTACAGGGTTTTTACTAACCTCTGGCTAAGAATTTGAGTACCAGGAGTTATGGCTGCAAAAGCATTTACATTAGGTAGAATTCTGGTGTAGTCTTTTGGAGTAATTTGACAAATTAATTACACATTCTCCCAGATAAAATGTGCCACAATATACTCGGAGTATTCTGTACTAATTGGTAATAATACAGTAGTAACTAATTTAAATGGTCCTGTGATAATTAAGTGATACGATAATAATGAGATTCGAAACCTGTAGACACATTTTAAAGCTTTATGTCTAATCATGTGACAGACCTGTAGGCAAAGCCAGTGTGAGCTAAGTTGTTTCATCTATTCCCAAGCCATAAAAAGACTTGATTAAGGCACAAGTGACTAACTAAATGTATCTACTGAAGTATTTAAATGCCGAGGAGAGCAGAATTTAGATTCTAGGTTTGAATGTAACGTGTCCTTCTGCTTTGTAAAATAGTTTCCTAATTTGCTTTAATGTTCATATTACAGTGACTACTGGGGTTGTTTTTCAAAGTCACAGAAGCAGATCATAAGCAATGTTTTTTCTTAAACTAGTGAGCTGGGACAATTGCTGATACTCAAAATGATTACAGGAGTAGTAGGAAGGTTATTCTTCTTTCCTGGGTTTCCCTGTCCATCTATTACTTAGATGTTTATCACTTGTGACCAAAAGCAAGATGTTCATTGTTTGCAGGGACTGTTCTGCTGACTCAAGGAAAATGAAACTTTGATCTTGTCTCCCAGAAAGTTAGTAGCTGGAATTATTTCAGGTTATATTAATGTTTAGTTAAAGAGAGAATGTATTTTATTTTTATTATTATAGTGAAGGTTTTCTTGTTCCCTTTCTACCACTTCTGTAAATAAATGAGAAAATTTTCTCAAAATGATCCATTGCTGACAACTGGCTGCTGTCAAAATGCTTCTCTCACTTTGGCTGGCTCCTCACAAACTGAAATTGATCAGTAGAAATCATGCAGCAGCAAGAACAGGTTTGGTACCACCACAAGTATCACTTCTGCAGTTTTTTATTCGTGTTCAAGTCTCTAAAATTGCATGTTCAAATTTGAATATGGTCAATGACAATTTTTTTTTCTTCTGTAGCATTTAATTTTTGATTTTCTTTTCCTACTTTCTGATTTGCATTTCATTCCTGATTTAAAATAGTCATTAAAATTTAAAAATCTTTGCCTAAGTTCTTCAACTTCAAGTCTGTTCAAGTGAACGATTTTGAAGGCATTAAACACATTTTTGTCACATTCAGTTTAGAGCCACTTCAGTTAAAAACAACAATAAAAATCTAAGCCAAGAACACAAAGCAAAACCTACAACCTCTCCTCCTAAAACTCTGGAGCCAGAAAAGAAAGCAAACTAAATCCCTTTTCCAATGAAATTCTCAGATCAAGTGGGAGCTATAATAATAGCATACTTACTGTTTTTTTAATATCAATGTTCCAAGATTATATGTGTTAAATGATAGAAATAAAGATAGGTACTTTGAATAATCAGGTTTTTATTAGATTCTTCTAATTTTGACAGGCAACTAATTATGGAGTGTCTGAACAAGTCACTCCAAATCTGCTTAATATTGCTTAATCTCTAAAATGGGAAAGTAATTATTCACGTGCATATGGCTTTTTATAAGTTGCTCTTCACAGGTGATAGCTTAAACCAAACACATAGTTCTAGGTCTCATCAAGAAAATCTAACGCCAGGGCTAGTTTCTCAAAAATATTTGTGGTCTTGGGGAGATGAAAGCTTATTCCAGCTGTGGACCTTGACATTACAGAAGCCAATGGAAGAAACACCTGTTCTTCATTTTTCAGAGTTTCTGTCTTAAATTCTGAAATTCTGTCTTAATTTATTTTTTTTTATAGTACATTTATAGCACCTTGGAAACTACTCTTTAGCAGAGCTTGGGATTTTAATTGACTTCCAGGGAGACTTTGGGAAATGCAAATTCACAGGCATTTCATATGACAGTGAATTTTCAGAGAGCTTTGTCTTTCTGAAGAACTGTAGGGTTATTAAAACAAAGGGCGAATTAAATTGCAGCAGAGAGTTGAAGAAATTTAAAGCAGGACTTTTTGGTCATATTCTAATGTGTCTCATGTAGGATGACCTTAACCTTTTCTTATTCTCTGCTTCTTATTTTGCCTGTTCTAAAATGGAGACAGCATTACAATAATTTATTGAACTTTTGGAAATAAAAATTTTGTCAGCTTGTCTGAGAGATGTTTTCTGAGAATCTTTTTTTTATGCACACATGTAAATGATGACTTGAGAAAGTATTCTATCAAACTTGAATAAGTAGTACAAAGTTGACATGGCACCATCTTCTATAGAAAGCGACAAAAATTTAAATGTTCAACATCCTTGATAATGAAGGCATTTTGAGCCATCATCCTGAATATTTACAAAGAGCATTTCAGAGCCGCATTGGGTTTTTGTTTTGCCAAAATGATAAAAGTAAAAAAAAAGTTATAATTAAGGGGAGTAACACTAGTTCAGCAAAATCTGTATTGAGAAGTAAATAAGAACCATGTTTGTAGAAACAGAGTATTTGTACCATTCTTTGGAAAGTGGCTGTTTCTTGGGGCAATTTTGGATGGTTTTTTTGTGTTCAATTGGGAAACAGATTGCTTCCAGATTTGTTACTCTTTGTGAAATAAGACTGAATGAAGTTACATATGTTAATTTTCAACTGGAATGTAAATTGCCCTCTACAAGAGTCCTGTCCTGTCTTGCAAGAAAATGGACTAATTTGTTTGGTTGCTCCCATTTCCATTTAAACACCATGTTTGTGTGTAAATTTGCTGAATGTCTCTCCTCCAGCAGAACAGAAGAGCTGTTTAAGGAAATTATTATTTTTGGAATCTGCCTTTGCATATTCAGTAGGGCTCATAAAACAGTTTCTCATTACTGCTTTCTTCCCTGTGTTATTTAATTCCTAACCATGGCATTCATATCACTGCATATTCTATCAGATTTTTTAAAGCAGTACATTCAAAGCTTATCTGTCTGTATTTGTGATACCCAGAGAAGTTGTGCATGCTCCATCATTGGATACATTCAAGGCTGGGTTGAATGGGGTTTTAACAACCTGATCTGGTAGCAAGTGTGCCTGCCCATAGTCTTTAAACCATAGTCTTCCAACCAAACCATTCTGTGAGTCTGTGGCATGATGACTGTGCTTGTCTTATTTATTTAGACAGAATAGGAGGCTGAAGTTTTACACTGGGCAGTACTGAAAAAAAGTCTCTTATTCCTGTAATACCCTCCCAACAGCAATCTTTAGTGTTAACGTGTATTTCAGTGTTGTAAGCCATGTACTGTACTCCATGAAATGATTCAACTGTTTTCAGCAAAAGACTTATGAAATTTCCAAGTGAAATGGGAAGGGAAAAACAAAAAAATGCCCTCCAGAAAAACCTCCAAACTTCGCACTTTTACATCAGTGTGTGTGTACCCAGGCATATGTTTGTGTTTTAATAATATTTCCAGCATATTGGGAATCTCATTCTCTCCAAAGTTCAGCTGCTACAGGAGTGAGGTGCTGCAGCTGCCTCATGTCATAAAGAAATGGTTTGGCAGCAGTCTTCATCTCTACCTAGTAGTCTGCATCATTTGATTACTTTAAGCATTAGTTTGTCTTTGAAAAATGACAAAGCAGAGTTAGACACACAGGCAGAACAAATATGAAAGATAGTAGGCAATGAAAAATGCTTAAGAACTATTTAGGAATTGTTTTTTTTAAATGCAGTCATCCTTGCTGATGCTTTGTGAGGTCTCCTTCCAGTAACAGGTAGGGGATAATAAAAATGGTGAAACAGTGCATTGAATCAGTGTTTGCTCTGGTTTTAAATCAGCATTTAAACAAGCTCTGAAAGTACGTTATAAGGTTGTTTTCTAATATTCTTTTTTTTAAGAATATAGACACTATTCAGTGAATTTACTATCATCACATTGACTTTCTGTATGGGGTATTAATAATGTGGCAAGTCTATCTATCAAACCATATGCTTTTCACAGCTAGACCCTAACTTGATAGTTATGGATATGATAGAAAACATGAAAAGCTTCTCATTATTATCAACTCATTTGTTGCATAATGAATGTGAAGATATTATCACTGTGGTTAATCAGCACATCAAGTTTAGAGTGGAACAGTGCACAGAAGGTACCTTAATTCTTATGCTGTGAAAGGCACATTGTGTATAAAATGTATTGTTTCTATGATGATAATATTGTGCCCTACTACTTTTACAAAAGTAGTTGGCAGTCTCCAGTGCTCCAACATGTGCTTGTGCAGCACTTTTCAATCTGCAGGAACAAATTCTTTGTGGCTCTGCAATTTGTGCAATCAATTAGTTAGCTCTTAAAAAGAAAAACAGGGTGTATGTCAATTGTTATTTCTTTGATATAGTAGTTTTTATATTCCTTTTCTACTTGAGAACCCCTTAAGTTAATGAGAATGTCAAGCAATTGAGGAGGGACTTTATTACTTACCTGGAGATTTTCTAGAATTGCCTTTTAAGATGCCATTGATTATATGTTGCATAGGGAAAAAATGTATCAAAATAGATGGCTCATGGTGTGATTTTTGGGGATGGCCTGTGCCAGGCCAGGAGTTGAACTTTAATGATCCCTGTGAATCCCTTTTAATTCATGATATCCTACGAGTCTGTTTCTTGGTTTGACAACAAAGTTTTGCCTTCCTCTCCCTCTGTATTCTTCTTTCTTGTACTTGGTAGCCAACAATTACACACCAGAAAAAGGGACTGGCAAATGACAGCTGTTTTTTAAATGACATTAACAAGATTCAGCAGATGATTTTGACAAATTGGGCGATTTGCTACATTAAATATAAGTGGAAAATGATGGTTTAGAACTTGAGAACAATTAGAAATATCTGTCAGGATGAGCTTACAATAATTCAATGGTGATTGAAAGGAGTTTGTGCTTGTGCATATGTGTCTGACAGACAGTGTAAGTAAGGAGGATAAGATCTTAGAGTCTGTTCTTTCCAAATGTGAACATAATTCCCAATGACACTGATGTGTATCCACAATGTTTTTGTAGAATTAAACAGAAAAAAATATCCAGTATACATTCTGGTGTTACAAACTGTCAGAGCAGTAATTTTCAAAATTTTGTGAGCTCCACAGAACTCTAGCACTTATTGTGTACAGGTGACCCCTGACCACATCAATCATATTAAATTAAGGTAGTGAAAAGACAATTGATTCTATACCTTCAGGTTTGTGTCCCACCTTCCCTGGAAATTCAATATCACCTTATAGGTTTGACATAGAATACTTGAAGCATTGGCTCTCCCTGCATGTAAATCTGTTCAGAAATGCTTAAGAAATGGAGTCTTTATTTAATTTGGCAACCTGTCAAGGTACCATTCTTCCAAAGCTTGGTTGGCGTACTCCAGAGATAACAGAAAGGAGAAGGTGTAATATGGTGGATACCCTCCCAAAGTCAAATAATTCAAAACAAAGAACAGTTTTCATAGCCAAGCAGAACACTACTAGTTGTTTTACTTGAGATGGGGACATGAAAAAACAGTCATGTTTTTACAGCAGAATGGAGTGACTTTTCTACGTTTAGATGATAACTGCGCATTTCTGACTTTTTGTGTGTTTCAAACAGACTTTGCCTCTGGCAATTTGCTAGCATGAGACACCTGTAAAATTCCTCATTTGCCGCAGTCTCAAAAATTTCAAGTTAGAAAATGAAAACAATAAATAGAAGGAGTTGTTTTATCACTTATGTGGTATTCCAGTCATATAGCTGATCTGAGAATGGGTTAAGTGCTTATAAAAAGAACAGAAATGAACAGTTTGTTTTTAGGGTGTAGCTTCCAGAGGGAACAGAGGTATCTTTTGCAGTGGTTTGGGTAAGTGGTGCCACACAAAGCTTGGAAGCATTGTATGGAAACTTGGCAGTCTTTTTTCCAGATCTAACTTGAGAGAGACTATTCATACAGGTAAATTTAACTTTATACATTCAAAAAGCATTCACTAAATTTTGGTGCGAACAGGGAAAATTTTCATTCTCTAGTCCAGTTCTTTAATCCCTGATTTAGTTGCTGTGTCCAAATAAAAGGATAGTTTTTCTAATTAATACCAGTAATGTACAATTTATATACACATACATCAGACTGTAGAACTAGATGGCAAGATTCTCAGGAAGGGTGGCTTCCCTAGAGAATAATGTGGACAGCTTTGTTTTGGGGTCTTGTTTATGTTTTTTTCCCCTCACATTCTGATTAGGTGTGGACCTTGTATTTAATAGTTTTGGCGCTGCTTTTTTGCTTTTTTTTTTCTCTTTCCATTACGTTAGAAAGGGATACAGTTGTTGTTATTTAAGGAATGTTTTCTGGAGATAGCAGCAATCTATCTGTACGCAGGCATATATAATGTATGGTCACCCAGTGCCATTCATCTCAGGGAAACAGGCATTGCTCATGGTCTGGGAAAATATCTATGCTTCTCTATCAGAAACAAACTTTTACAGAAGTCCTTTGAAACAATGACAATGGACCTGATGCTTCTCTTAGTTGATCAGTCTTGATTCAGTGGTAATCAAGAAACTGTAGGGAAGTTTTTCTGGTCTCGTCTGTGCTGCTAAAAGTAACAAGTAGAACTTTCATACATATGTGGAGATTTAGTGTTGGCAAGTGCATTCTCCTAAGCTAATGGTTTGAAATCTCTTTTATGTGTCTAATGATAGATAGTGGAAAGTATGTGCTAATGTATTGCTGAGTGTCTTTATTGTGCTTGTTAAAATAAGAGACATGTAAAGTAGAAAGACAAATCTTACCTTTACAGTTTGGTGGGCATGGAGACGTTATGTCCTCTGCAGAAGGAGATGGTGCAGGTGCTCCTCAGCCTACCCAGCTGCCTCTTTTAACATCATCATGGGAGCTGTGAAAGTCTTGAAAAATTAAAACGGACAAACAAGTCGTGTTTTCAAAAATTTCAGCTTGACCTAGATGCACTCTGGTGCTCAGATCCCTGTGGTGCAGGGAAGGGGGGCCCTGGGGAGCAAACACACGAGGCTGGCAATTTCAGACTCACAGGATTGGCTGTGCCCTGATCTAAAACCCCACGGTGGCCCCGGGTGAGGCAGCCGTGGTCCCCGCGGGGCTCAGCGACCGCGCGCTGCGCTTGGCATCCGCAGCCTGACGTGCCAGGGGCTCAGGGCACCTCTGCTGGGAACCCCCTCCTGGTACAGGAGGTGGAGGAGTTCAGCTGCCTTCGTGCCGCAATGACAAGCCTAAGCTTGCTGTGCTCTCTCTAAAACTTAGTCAACTCAAAAGGCACAGAGGCAAAGCATGCTCTTTCCCCTTCATTGACAAAATCAGGGTGTGATTGCATGTACTCTGCTGCCTATTGGTCAACAGAGAAGGTTAACAGCAGCTCTAAATGTGTCACAATGAAATTTAGGGTCCAATTGTAGGAGAGCATGCTGAATGCCATGACAATGGGAGCTGCCTGCACAAAGCAAGGTCTCTGTATGTGACTTCCTAAATTCCTACATTATTCCAGCCCCTCTCTCAAACTCCTGCAGTCCCTCTTGTTGTTGAAAATAACACCATTATAATTGCCCTACCAAGGCTTCCTGCATATATTCAGTAAATCAGACATGGTAGTATGCAACACACCTGAGCATTTGCCACTATAGTTAAAAATGAATGGATTTGATAGATTTTCCCAACCAGACACTCACATGGCCTAGAAATAATGGGAGTTTTGGTTCTACGATGTGTCTGAGGATCTCAAATAGCAGTCTTGTACTTCTAGAAATTGTTTCCTATCTTTATTTGATATTGGGGAGCTGGACCTTTGGCAATGAGCTCATAGATCTGAAGGATGTTTCAGATGAGATCTGCTATGAAAAGTCAAAACTCTCAGCTTCCAGTTCTGAGCATTAACAGCACGGTCGTTCTTCTCCCGGCAGCAGTGTTAAGTTTCTCATTCAGAATAATAATTCAATAGCAGCAGTTGAGAAGACACAGTGGAATTGGTTTCAGACACTGGAAAAAGTTGGCAATATCAGTGGCAAAAAGAATTGTCATCGATTCAGGAGCTGCTGAGAATATGAGATAGTTGCTCAAAAAGTTTCTGTGTAGACTTTACCATTTTCTTCCTTTTCTCTCCAAACATTCCTGAAATGAACTAGTAAATTACTGGGCAAAGCATATAGAGCTTTTATGGTAGGGGTGCGTGTGCATTGTTAGAAGGTAAAAACCAAACACGTGCTTAAATTGAACTCTGACCTCAATTCACAATGACATTTAATCCATGTGCTCTTTGAGATAGGGTACTTAATTTTCTGAGATTAATATGGGGCACTGAGGTCCAGAAATGTCATACTTTCATATGTAATAAAATTACAGCACTTGAGAACATTTCAAACAGTGGACTTTGTCCTTTCTTAGTTGATAGAAAGACGAACAATGGTTTAAATCTCCTCTCGCTTCATCTTTGCAATCATGACGCATTTCTCTCACGTTTTTGTTTTCTGGACTGATTCTGCAAGACTGCTCAAATCACTCTAAAAAGAGCTGATGCTGTCTAATTTAAATTATATTATTTTTGTGTGTATGGGTCAGTAGGACCAGGGATCTTTGGAAAGCCATTGTAATTATCAGTACCTGAACTTATTGAGCATTTCTCTGATTTGGTCTCTATTAACTCAAAATGACAGATTTCTAGTGGCATGGCTGAGTGCGAGTGAGATAGTTAAATGCAAAAAGAATTCTCTGCTAAACCACGTGACATTATTGATGTGCTGAGGGTTTTTTTAAAAGCCAGGAGAATTATGTTTGTGCTGTCCTCATCCAGATTCTGAAATAAACCTGGAAGTAATGAAATGCTAATAAAACAGGAGGGAGAAACTGGTGCAGAGTAGTTGCTGTGTCAGCATGTCAGCTCCTGATGCAGTCATGGGAATGCTCCTTGAGCATAGTTAGAAATGACATGTTTAGTGTGAGGCCACTTCCAGCTGAGACTAGCAGTGGGGCTGGAAGAGAAATGAGCAGCATTACTTCTGCATAATTTTGAAGACTTTCTCCCTTGGTATATAGTGTTGCTGCATCATTTTTCTAGAGTGAGTGCGTTACTATTTCTATAGAAATAATTTTTCTCCTCAACTGTTTCTGCTTTCTGTAACAATTTTTCTCATGGCCCACAGGGTTCATTCTGGACATGAACTCCAAGTTAGTCATCCCAGTTCTCTCATTTTCAACTCTACGTGAAGAAATGAGGGAGCATATTGGTCCCATTGGGGAAGTAATTTTAAAGTCTGATATCCTTTATTTGTTCATTTGTGTTGTTTGACTCGGTTGAATGACAGTATTTTGAGGAATACACATAAAACATCAGGCCTCGGCAAGAAAATATCATACCTCAGACATAAGGTTTAAATTAACCTTAAAGTTAACCTTAAGTTAAAGGCTGCATATTGAGCTTGAGGTAACAGTTTTGATATACTTCTTTCACAACAGAATGAGCAATCCTGTAAACTAGAGGATAATTCCTGAAATGACAGTGAAAGGACAATGTTCCAGCAATATTAGCACTGTCCAAACAATCCCTTCCATCTTTTCATTGAAATGACTTTTCTTGTAGAAAACAAGCAAAAATATTTCTTCCACCCTCTCTGTAGTACAGAGAGATATAATGACACCTGAAAAACAGCTCTAACAGGGACAAAAAATGATACATGTATGAGAAATAGTAACAATTTAAAGATTATTCAGGGATTTTATGGCTTGGTTTTCTTTTGCTTTTAAGTTTTCAATTTTATATAGCAACTGAAATTAAATTTTGAGAATCAATTGTGTAATAAAATTTCTCTTATCACTATTTGAAAGTGTAATGCATGTGCTGCTGTGCACTGCCATCTCCTGAAAGTAACAGAGTAATCTTTATTATATCTTAAAAGACTTCTTGTGTGGAAAAGTTAGATACTCTAATGAATAAGGCCTGAATTTCTAAAGGAAAATCTAATTCCTGCTTGGATGTTCAGACATGAACTATATGTCTATAACATAGAACTTTTTTTGCAATTCCCCTATATTTCTATGTGTTTTAATTATGGAGATTTTTCTACGCTAGAACGTGTGATGTTGTTTCTGTCGGGTAGTTTTTTCTTTAAAATGTCAGATACAGTTTTGGTTATTGGAGAAATTTTGAAATTTGCATCTGAAATAGGAAGCCATAAAAATCTAAGTAGTGGTCACAGCAAAAGTAGAGGCATTTTACTCAAGTGAGAAAGAGTAGCATTTATGAAAACAGCATGGAGTTCGGTCCAATCCAGTCCCTTATACTCAGGTGCTGCTAGAGGTAGTTTGTTTCAGGCTGAGAAACTGGAGAAAAAGCATAGGAGTTTAGTAGGAATATCTGTGTGTTAAAGGAAGAGAAGATTATCGAGAAAGTTCTTCTATTGAGAACTTGGATGGGTTCACCAGTCCAGGATTATCTTGGAAGCAACTCTCAGCTGCCCAGTAGAAGGGCAAAGGGCTGAAGGAGATTTTTATGATGACAGATACAAAAGAAATCTAGTTACTTGGGACTTTACTGCATACTCTACTCAATAAATGACCTGGATTGTTCTGGGGACCAAGCCAGGCTTAAGATGGCTCATCTGTTGAATTAGAAGCTGTACTCCACAGTGTTGGCTGGAAGATCTTTGTTTTACCATGCTGTTCTGCAACGCAGTTGACAGCTGCCCTGTGTGTGTGCATGAAATCTGTTCACTTCTTTACAGTATAGCATTTGTGGCAGAATTACTCTAGAGGGATAGAATTTTACTAATTACTATAATCATTTTCCTGTTTTTTTTCCCCCCCTTAATTTTACTCCTGTTAACTAGTATCCATGTGGAATCATTCCTTCAAAAGTTTGCAGGGCTATGTCGTTATTATCAGTATAGGTGTAACCCCGAAGTGAAGCTTCTGTGGGTTTGGTTTGAGTTCCATGAGATAAGAGACATCTTTTAATATATGTCTTAGATACAGTTTCTTGTCCCCTTAAATGCTACATATATCCACAAGTAGCTCTTTTGTGGAGAAGACGGAGTTGGCAACATCTTGCATACCAAGTGTGTTCTTGGCCATGTGCAGCTTGGCTTTATGGAGCTAAATAAAACAAGGGGAAATGGAACGAGGGCAAGGGGAAAAATGAATGTTTTCAACTGAGATTTGCACAGAGATGACAGGTGAATGAGGTGGAGAGGTAAAGAACAGCTGTTCCAGATGGTAAGAGCTTCAGGAGGGAAAATGCTGGAGTCAAAGCGGTCAGATTGTAGGAAGAGATGATGCTCATGAAGGATGAGTGGTGCTGGCAGGGAGATGAGTGTTGGAGGTCAGTGGGAAAAACACAGCAAACACTGCGTATAAAGTTTATTTATCTTAAAGTAGCCATTTCCTCTAAGTGAATAATTTTCAGTTCTTTCCAGCACTGATTGTGGGTGCTTACCTGCAGTCATCAGTGATCAGCATTTCCTGTTGTCTTTGTTTGCCTTGACACATTCACTGCCTTAGCTGAGTTTGGTACTGACAACAGACACTCAAGAATAAATGAACAGTTTTCAAAAGTCTGGTTTTGAAGCAGCCCTTTTGGCTCTCTAATCTACTCCCTGGATTTGAAAGCTTTAAAGGCGCTTGAAAATGTAATAGCCTTGATTTTAAGGTTTCAAACAATCTAGTATTTTTCGTAGGACTGTTTGGGGCATCTCTGGATAAACAGTTCAGACAAAAAACAGGTGTAAAATGATAGGGAATCAGTGGTGCTTAAAGTGATGCTGTAGTTTGGTTTTTTTAAAGCTTAAAATCTCTGGATTAGTCTTGGAATTCTCTTTCAATACACTTGACGAATTGGCTAAATGAGAGTTGGGCATTCTCCGCCAGCTTCTCCTGAGTTTATTGGTTCCCTGTTTACAATGTTCTACTTAAATGTT
The DNA here is from genome assembly GCA_035048155.1 of Cinnycerthia olivascens. Lineage (NCBI taxonomy): Eukaryota > Metazoa > Chordata > Aves > Passeriformes > Certhiidae > Cinnycerthia > Cinnycerthia olivascens. The sequence goes on from JAWWMU010000180.1 coordinate 19,722,932, forward strand.
TTGAAGAAATAGGCAGAACATTCACTTTCTGTGAGATTTATAAGGGCAGAATTTATTTTAATTAACCATTTTAATTTTACTAATTGACTTCAAGTCAGACAATTAGCTGAAATTGTTGTTTTACAAATCCTTGGGGTATTACACATGAAATAATTTGTATTGGCTGCTGACCTGTCTTATTGGTTGTGGGTGTCAATTCTACCTCTTTTTCCAAGTGCTGCTACCTTTTTAGGCTTATGCTCACTTTGTCTGAACTTGATATTTTTGAGTTGTCAGCAGACACGATGTAAAAATCTAGATCCTAGCCCACTGTGTTCATTCAATATATTAAACAGCACCTTTAGAAGAAACTCAGTTCTCATTTCATGGCCATGTTTGTTATATAGATCATTTGCTTTCCCCATTGTTTCCAGCTGGAGTCAATGCTTCCCTTCAATACATATCTTAAATTATGTAAAATGTAAAAATTCTGTATATTGTGAAACAACTTCTGGGCTCTGTATAGAGACAACCTCTCTTAAGGAGTGAGGAAGGGATGATGTTCTGCCAAAAAAAAAAATATCTTAACTGCTTTTGATTAATGCTTTGGGATAATGCAGGTGAAAGGTGCAATGTGATTTTTGTTCTTTTTCTTTCTTTCCTCAACAGGGGCGATTTTTGATGAATCTGCCAAAAAAGATGAGGAAGTTTTTCGAATGGCAGTAGCTGATCTCAACCAGAATGATGAAATCTTACAAACAGAGAAAATCACATGTTCAGTGACGTTTGTGGATGGCAACAATCCTTTTCAGGCAGTACAAGAAGGTAGGACAACTCGAGAGATTTCCTGCTGTTGTTTTTGCTGTGGCATGCAAAATATTGCTCTGATAGTTTCCTAGATTTATGAGAATTTATCATTTTTGTTGGCTTCATTTTTATATGAAATATCCAATAGTGTATTTAACTTTGCATTTAGCTGCTTAGGTTTGTGTTGATCCTAGTGACTTATAGCTATTAAGTCAACTTTTATCCATTTTGTATGTATAGGCTGTTAAGCTGTGATAAAGAAGACAGACACAGTTTTCCTACATCTTTTCTCTTTTCCAGGCTGTTTGGAAGTTACTATTAAAATGATGACTACTTCCTACTACATTTTTGGTTTAGTTTTGTGCAACTAATGGAAATTGATTGGGAAACAAAACTTGTTGTGTGGATAACCTTTTCAGCCCACCCATCTGAAAAAGTTACATGTTTTAAAGGAGGGATTAGAGATAACCTGATGATTCAGAAAGTTACTTGTGCCCAACATGATTTTGTTCTCAGCCTGTTTTTTGTGTCGTTCCACAATTACTGGACAAGGGATGACGACATTGCTTTGGGCTCCTGTGATAATGGCAGTATGATAACAGAAAATAATATTTGAAATCCCCCTGAGCTGGATTAGTGAATCACTGGTGTGACTGAGCAGTTCTCTGGAAAGACATCTGGGACAAGTCTTTAGAAATATGGATTCAAATTTAGGGTTTAAGCATTGGTTATTTCTTTGTTGTTCTGGAACAGTAACTTCTGCCTGAGATGCCAAAGTTATTTATTACGAGTATGTTACTAAACTTTTCTTAACAACAAAACTAAATTCTGATGATTTTCTCGCTCTCTATTTACACTTGAGATTTAAGGGAATATGCTACTAGTTGGTCCAATATTCGTGAAGTCAAAAGTTTGGCTTCAATGGATTATTGGCAAGGCCATGTAATGAATAAGTCTTTAATGCTTGTTTTGGTTTATTTACCAACGACTTTCTTAATTTTTGAGAATTTAGTGGTTTAGTAATTTTTTGTTCTGTTAAGTTTTATGAGTAGATAGATCTGTGTAATTAGAAGCTTTGCAGTCTGTACCTGATACGGCTGAAACAGAAAATTATGTGATTTTGAAAATATTCCAATTAGAATCAATTCCATCTCTTTCAATCCAAAAAGACTAATACAGAAACTGGAACTACCCGATACTTTTAGAATTCAGGGGAATAGAGGGGAGACTGAGTAAGTGAGCTCCATTTTTTTGTGATATTTTCTACGTTGTTAGTTATTTATGCTTTTTTTTTAAATCTAGGATGGATAATGCTAGCTGATGCTCTGTGCTTAGCATTAATTAACTCTGAAATTTAGCAATTAGTTTCCCATATCATTGTGGTGGAGTAGTTGCAAACTATTTCTCGAAATTATGTTTTAAGTATCTTATTTGTAACTTAGGGAAACTAGGAGTGCCTAGTAAAGTAGAAGGTTCCAAAGGAGTTAATGACCCAATATTTCAATATTCAATTACTATTTTATGCAGAAGTTGTGTTTATCATTGTTGAAAATATAATCAATATTTGTAATGTGAATGGAGCAGATTTGACATAAATTTCATTACCATCTGTTGGGCAGGTGAAAGGTCTGTTATGATATTGATGAGTTCACTATTTTCCAGTAAAAACTGTTTCTTGTAAATACATGTTTAAATGCAGATACATACCTTGAGAATATCATGTTCCCTATCTTTTAAGGGCCCTGTGTTTTGTTTGGAATAATCCAAGTGAAGAACAAAGGTTTTAATCTTTTGCATGTATATATTGGTGACATTTTGCTTGTTAAACTATTTTACCACAGTAATGTGTTTTGTTTTAAATGAACACAGGCAAAAGCTCCAGTGCAGTAATTTGGTTGCTTTGCACCAGTTTCTTGTCTTTCTCCTTTTCTCTGTATCTCTATCACTCATCACCTGCTCTTAATTGTATTTCTTATTAATATTAGTTGTAGGGAAGGGGACCACTCTAAATTTTGTCGCATGTTACATGGTTTATAACTTGGATAAATACTTTGCAAGAATGCACTGTACTAAACACCAGGAAAAAGGTTCATTTAAACACTCATCCATTCTGTTCTTTTCTTTGTAAAATAAATAATATAAAGAGACTAAATCTCACATTTTTCAATGTGTGACATTTAGTGTTCTCAAGCTTTCCTTTTTTATACAAGAATGGCCCTTTCCTTAGGATCGTAACACCACTGAGTCTGAGGTCTGCAGTCTCTCCTATCAAGCAGAGCCTGTGTTCAAAAAAATATACTTTTAATTTAATATTTGTTTGTTTAAATTATTTTTATATAAACTGCTTGAAGTATGCTTTGTTTTTGGCCAAAATACTTGGAGTTTTTGAAGGTTTTGACTTTTATCTTATTGTATAAACTATAGAAGAACCCTTATAACCCCCAAATTTCAATGCTTGGTAAAATGTTTATTGAAAGCATAAGATCCATAATAATAGCTTAAAATTGGTCTAAATTTGTATTTAAACTGCCCTTTTCATTCAATAGAGAAGGATAAAGAATTTGCCTAGGACTGTGAATTTCAAAAACCATGAAGTCATGAGCAAAGACTTCAGGAACAAGACATTAGGTACAGTTAGTTTTCATAATGATGCAACAATGGACAATTGCATTTTTTTTTATTATTTCATTTTAATAGTGAAATTGGCAAGTAACTCCCAAACAATGTAAACAGAAATACTCAGACACTTCAGAATGATTTTGGGATATAAAGATAGATAATTCGAGAGGATTGCCAGCTGTGCAGTACTGTGTTCTTCCCTCTCAATCTGTTTTTATAAATTATTATAGTGCCCTTAAATATCTTCCACTGTTACCTTAGGGTGTCTCTTGAACAGCTCTGATTGGGGGGATGATACTATTGCAGAGCTGAGTGGTTTTATCCTGGAAGACCTGTGAATGATGTGCCCCATAATATCACTGGAAGTGCCCTAAGGGACCATATATAGGCCTGTTCCAGTGCACAGAAACAAGAGATTAAATTCTTTAAGTTAGGAAAATTAGTCTTCCCTTCTGTTGGCCAGAGAGAGGGCTGACAGCAAGTGTGCTTCATCCCATGCCCTTGTGAAAGCTGCAGCTGAGTCGCTGAGATTTGTCACAGTGCCACCTGTGGAGATGTCCAACATGGCAGGTTCCTTCCTCTCTTTCTTTATTTCTTTATTTAATGCAAAATGCTTCACAATATTTATAGTACTTTTCTGTGCAGTGTCTCAAAATATTTACGTGTTTGTGTGATGGAGAGAGGAAGAATATTGTGATTGGCATTTTTATGCTGTGCTCATGTCGGGCACCACAAAGGAAAAGCAGAAACTCAAGTTTTCTTTGTATATAGACATTGGAAGAAGTATGGATAGTCAGGCATTGCATGGTAGCTAGGCAGTGATTTAGCACTATGAAACAAGGAGTTATGATCCAGATCCATACTGATACTAATAATATATATCAATATAGTCTTTGCTGCCTTTCCTCTGAGACTCCAATTTACTGCAGTATTTAAATGGGGGTGGGACACACCTTCAAAAGGGTTTGAGTTCTACATATACTTAAACTGTAATTATTTTTTTTTTAAGAGGCATGCTTCTCTTTCTTTGCAATGAACTCTTACTTTCTTTCACTGGGAAATTTGGTTGAAATAAATACGACATTTATTTTCTCCTTTGTCAGTAAATCACTCTGTTCTCTTATCTTTCCCTTAGTTTTATTATGCTAGTGCTTACTTCAATACATGAATAATTAAAGCTTTAATTTTATGGTTCAGAACCTGCTGTTTTCTCCAGTCCTTAATTTCTCATTAATAGTATGGCCATACAGTAGCTGACTGGCTGATAGAAAATGTGTGATAGCCTTGGCATTTTTCTGGCAAGGGAAGGGGTGGCTTTGGTAGCTTGGCCCAGAGGTAATACTTTGGCTCGTGCTGGTACCTGTCCTTGAGCAGCACAGTTTGCTCAGCCCTCATGCTGCCATTTCCACTTGCACACCGAGAGTTATGGAGCAAACCCTGCAGGAGCTGGCAGTGCTTGAGGCATCCACAGCATCTGGAAAGTAGTCAGAGCTCTGCCAAAGATCTGTGTTATCCTTGGAGATCCATTGCAATGTTTTAACCTCATGGCAAACATTTTATTTTCATTTAGTGCTGGTGGCTCCTTTTTTTAATCTTACTCCTTTCTCCTTGCGTTTTTCTTTAATCTTCTTTTGACAATATCCATTTTACCTATCCTGAGTAATAACTCTATAATAATCTAATGTTTTCTTCTATAGGTTACCTATAACACGTGACAAATAGAGTTGTCTGATGCTGTTTGAAATTAACTTTGTTGGACACATTTTCCTATTGCAATCACATATACGTGAGGCTTATATTTTTTTTTTTAACCCAACCTTTTTGTCATTCAGAGCAGTCACCAGAGTATGCTTACAGACACCAACTCAAGCCTTCGTAATGGCTTTTGAAAGCTTATTGTGATCAGTGAAGTAAATAAGGCAGTGAGTCATAACTAAATGGGATTCAGCTGTAGAGCAACAGAGGTTTGTAGGGCAGCAATATGTATGAAGGTCACATGCAGGATTTTATTCAAGCAAAGTTTTATGGTCAGAAATCACAACTGATGGATACATCTGCTTTGGCCTTTGGGACTAGTTGAGTGTAATAAGATTGTCCTTTCCCATTTCTCTGATCACTGTAGAAATCTGTTTAAATCCACAGATTTCATGGACTGCTAAACTTTCTTTCACTTTGTCACTTATCTCTTGATATTTCTCAGCCTTCCTTGTGCTGTTTATTAACCAGTACATGTTCGGTTTGAGATTAAGCATTTTACTGGGTTGAACTTCCTCACTGCCTCCGCATTTCATTTCCGATTTGCTTTTTTATTTCCTGATAAAATAGATTTTGATGCGAAAAGATATACTGAGGAGGAAAAAAAATACAGGTAGGATCTGAGCTATGAAAAGTCCGGGAAGAAGAGGAGGAGAAACATTTCAATAATGATATAAAACTCCTTTGTAAAATTAAAAACTGTTGTAAGTGTTTGCAATTGCGAATTGTTTCTATCATGAGCACTTCAGCTAATATGATAGATTTTTTGAATAATCTGTCCTCTGTGCTTTCTCATCATGTACCAGCAGTTGCAGCACTTTGCTCTGTTCTCAAGGTGCTGGGTGAGGAGCCTACTCCTTTACACAGGCTTTGTTCTCATTTAAGTCTTGCTAACCCCACAAAATCAATCAGGTCTCTAATCTGCATAAATGTTCCATGGGAGTCCAAGTGTTGACAGCTTAAGATAAAAGGTCTTGCTACACTGGTGATAACATCCTGACAGCTGGGAAGGCAGTGGTTGCATGGGAGAAGATCAGGGAGAGGGGAGGAGTGAGCACTGATGGAACTAGAAAAGGGACATGTAATAGAAGCTTAATTTAGGAGGAGCAGGACGCACATTTAACACATTTTCAGCAACTATTTCAGAATTGCCCGGAAGTAATCTACTCAGAACATACTGGAGGCTGTAAAAGGAGGTCAGATTCACTCTCAGACAAGTCTGAGTGGTACAGCTGATGCAGTAATTGCAAGACTTCCATCACTCTTCAGCCTTTGGATTTTGAGCCCAAATATTTTCTAGTTCCTAATTCTTTCTGTAGTAATGTTTTCTTCTATTGTAAGACAGCTTCCATTATCTTTGTTTCCAGTTGGACAGCAAAATCTGGCAGCTTTAAACTGCACTAGACTTTCAGTTACTTGAAGATTAAAATTGTTTATATTCAGCTCTGAAAAATTCCCCAAATCCACATAAAATAATAATAATTAAAAAAAAGGAAATTTAAAAAAATCAGCCTATTAAGAATGTTGTTGTTTTTTTCAAGGATAGTTTAAACAATGTGAGAAATTAAGCTTTAAGATATAATGGTGGTTGAAGATCCTTCTCTGCAGTAGGCTTTCCAAATAGCTGAGCCCAAGAGAGGAGGAAAGAGCCTTATTCCAGGCTTGGCATTCCAGCCTTATTGCAGGCTAAGGCAAGATCCTTTTGGTATCTTTTTGGTGCTGTTATCCACTTTGTCTCCCAGAGCTCCTAAACCCGGGTGAATGCACACTTTATGAATGCTGCATGTGTTTGTTGTGGTTTAAGGAAAGAATACTAGTGTTTCTATGGAAACCACTTTTCTTCAGGTGGCCAAGAGAGCTGGTAACATCCCCTGTTACGCTTGGCTGCATTGCAGCGCTGTGACTGAAGGTGTTTGTGTAGGGCCACACATCAAACTGAGCGCTTTGGTGCTTCAGAGTTGGCATTACCTACCACACTACTCCTCTGGGGTCTTTTTACCTCTCTCTCTTTCTCATGATTTGAAATCAGCAGGAGTGGTTTTCCTAGCGCTGATGCCATTTGCCATTTTCAGTTGCCAAAGTTTGGCTCGACTTAATTTTTATGGCAGAATTTGACATTCTTTATCAGAGCTTCCACTTTCAAGTGATAGGCAGGAATTTTAATAGACTTGAAAGAATTTCTTTCCCAGACAGACTGTTGCTTGAAAAGCATGTGACTGAGAGACTATTAACCTCTAACCCCTTTTAAAAAGGTGGATCAAATAAATTGATAAATACACGCTGGACAAGTGTGATGCCTTTTGATGGTGAGGTGCAGAGTGAGTTTTGTCACATTACTGTAGGAAAAGCTTACAGGCTGCTCCTCTGCAGTACTTAGACTTTAAATCTAGATTGGACCATTTCTGATTTTGCAATGGACGTGTTTCTACTTGCAGTTCACAAGTGCCCAATATGTACTTTCATACATTAAGCTCAGAGCTTCATTCTGCTGTGTTAATTTACTCTGACACACTGCTAGGGGTTTACTTATAAGAGAGCTATGCAGATTGTAATGTGATTAAATAATATCAGTAGTACATTTAAAGCTGCTGTGCCTGGAGGTTTTTGGGGTAGTTTAACAAACAGAAGCATAGAGACAAAGTAAATGAGAGATGTTTCATCTTCCTAGATGCCAATTATTAAACTAGCACCGTGAGCTATAAGTCCCCTAAAGTAATCTCCTTAAATAAATAATGGACACCCTATCTGGGTTTCCTTCTCATCTTTTTTGAAGCAATGTCCACTAAAATCAGTGGAGCAGTCAATCATCACTGTCCAACCAGACATGTATATTCCCAGACATGTGTATTCCCTCACAGCCTGCAAGCTTGCAGCAGGTTGTAGCTACTACCAAGTAATGAACTGCTGCATTCAGCTCTTTTCTGCTGTATGGAGTCCTCCTGCATCCTCTCATAATGTTAATTGGAGATTTTGTTTTTGTTTCTCCTGGCAAAATTCTGTGAATTGAGTCACCAGGTCCGTGCTTCACCAAACAGCTAAGGTACAAACATGGGTCTGACTTCATACAGATTCATATTTGCTGCATCTATTCCAGTGCTTGTCTAAAATTCAGTAGAGTTAATTAATTTTAATTAATTAATTTCATAATTTAATTCTCTCCTTTGAGCCTTCCTTGTGCTTCATTCTTTTCTCAGCAATATTTTGTGTTATTTGCAAGCTGATTTTGTTATAACCTGTTAGCTCTTTGATCACTGTATTCTTTGTAAGTAGACCAGTCTGCATTTGAGGCAAATGGGTATTTGTTTCTTCAAATAATTTAAAATGTACTCCTTTCTCTCTCTCTCTTTCTCTTTCTCTCTGTATAACCAGAGACAAGGTGTACTTTATGGAGGACAATAGTGTTTTAAAATCTAATTTTGGTAATGAGGAAATGAGCCATGACAACTCTGGAGGTGAAGCCTGAAGTGAATTATGAAGGTCATTCTCTTAGATGGGGGAATTAATTATATTTTAGCTTGGTTCTCTGTTACTTAGACCCTTTGTGTTGTACAATACCAGGTAATTTTGACTAAATATCAATTTATGAAAAATTATCTGGGCAAAAAAGTGCAGTTACAAGGACAGATTTTGAAACTAGGAAGAGTTTTATTGAAACACTAATCATATCAGAAAACCATAACCTTTCGTGTTATCTTTTTGAAAGGATGTCTGCTGTGGGATTTTTACGCTCATTCCTTGTGACTATCGGTGGGCTTTTACCTCCTGTGATTACAGGCTCTTCTGAAACTTATTTTCTTCCTTAAAATCTCATCTTTTGAGATTCTTCATTGCTCAGTCTGAAAGAATATTGAAATGAGCCAAGCCCCTCTGAAGAATGCAGCCACTAAGTGTCGCGCTTGCAGAGGGCAGATGGAACAGGTAGTGTTGATGGTAGTTAAAAAGCATTTCCTCTGAGCCTGGAATACTCTTGCAGAGCCTTTCATGTTCTGTTGACACACAAGTGGAAGTTTGGGCTTGGGATCTTTATGTAAGGGCATAAAGAATTAACACATGGGGCTTAACTTGATGTGGAAATTAAGCACCTGCTTAAAGGCTTTCCTGGGCAGGGATATACTTAAGCAATCCCAAAATCAGTGACTTAATTTTCTTTGGCAGCTGGTATCCATTATTTTGTTTACTTTAAGAGCTTATTTTGTCCAGGAATTTGTAGATCTTTGCAGCATTTTCACGTCCTGCCTCTCTGGTTGTCCAAATGTGCCAGGTGGCTGTAGCTCCTCTGGTATTGCTGAAAGCAGAAAATATGGCTGCAGGTCATGGCTGTGCCTTGTGACATCTGGGAAAAAGTTTGAAATGACAATGGGTCTTCCAGAGTGTCAGGCCACAAAACACAGCTAAGTAAGTAAAAGCCTACGGAGTTTTGTCTTCTGACACTACGTTTCAAAACAAGAGAGTTACGATGTGCAGGGCTTGGTCATCAGAGTACCAGAGGGCTCAGAAATTGCAGTTTCATGGTACAGGTAAACAATTTATGTTCCTCTCGTCCCTTCATGACCTGATGCAGGAAAGGAAGCCAGCAAGAAGCTTTCTTTTTCAGAAATATTATGTGTCTTTAGTAGCAAGCTGTGGCTCAGTGGCAAGCCCTGTGATAGCCAGCCCTTGCTAAGGGCACAGGGAAGGGAGTGTGAACTCCTTGTTCCAGGTGCAGCCAGATGTTGGAGCAGCTTGCTCTAATGTTGGATGCCAGGAGCTGAAAGTAAGTGATCATTAGCTGTCAAATACAGAAAAAAACCACCACCCTAAAAGGAGCGACTTTTGCACTTCTAAAATGCTATTTCAGTGAAAAAGGGTATGTAAACTTTGCTTCCTGAACAAGGAAGATGAATGTTTTGAGAAAATTAAATACATTCAGACTTACCAGGATTTAAAAAAAAAAAAAAGTTGCCTATGTTGTAAAAGTGAATATTCTCTCCAAGGGGTGTGATCTGAAGAGTGAGGTGATGTAAAATACGGACTTGTCAAGACATGTATAAAAAGGCTCATTAGTTGTACTTAAAACATGAAATCTGAGTTTCTTCCTGAGGTCTTAGCTAATCCTAGGTCTCTGATAGAAAGGAAGAGGGGGTAAATTTGTACAGATGAAGGAATAAGGCCGCTTTCATTTGGTTATATTGCCTTTAAATATATTTTTCCATTCTTAATTTGGCAGTGGTGGATCAAATACTGAGCTGAAATCAAATTGTTCAATGTGCTTAACTGGTTGCGTTCCACACACCCTGGAGTAGAAACTGTTACTGTGGTGTGAGAGCAGGAGAGTCTGGACGTTCTTACACAACATGGAAGCAAGAAGCACCTAGCTCAGTTTGGTTAGCAAAACACAGTGACCTTGGTTTAGAATAGAAATAGTTGCATGTAAAACAAGCGTCTGAAAATGCTAACTTAAGAAAATGTTTAAGTAATGTTCTTTGCTGTCTTAGTTTACATGGCATTAAAAGATTTATTGTTCTACATTATCTTTGTATCAAAAAAACCCAACCCAATCAAACAATCACCAATCAAGAAAAAACTATGGAGAAAAATACTTTGTTATATTTGAGGATACAAGACTTTTCTTTTTACTCTTTGTTAGTTATAACCACTTCTTTCTTAATACAAAAAAATATGTCTTTCAATAGCAGATAACAGCATTATACTGAGTTACCAGGAATTCTGCAGCTGGAATATTTTTTCATTGAATTTTATTTGGAGAATTAACATTTCAAAAGGTCAGCATCCAGGGCAACTCCATGCACAGTTATGGAGTGGCTCTTTGAGACCCACTCAAGTCACAGTTTTTTAAGCAGAAAACATACTTATTTTTCAATATTTCTCCATCTACCATAGAGAACTTTTCAAGCATTATTTTGTTGCCTTTTCTCTGCATAGTACTTGTGCTTGAAACTCTATTATTAAAATTTATTGTGAAGATTTGTTGGGGCCCTTTGTCAGAAGGAAGAATAAGTGGCCATAATTCATGCAAAGTACTACTTAAACCTTCTGTCAGCTGAGCTTTAAGATCAGTAAGACTTGTTTGAATTTGGCTCCATAAAACCAAATTCCAAGTTCCATAAAAACCAGTTTGACAGGTTATGCTGTGTTCTGTAGCATCAAAATTCTCAAGAATTGGTTTCTGCATATGAAAAGCAGCTGTAGATGGAAAAAATGGGGCTGGCTATAGCTTGTCTCAGTTAAATAAACTTAGCAAGAAAGGCAATGTGTTTTAACATACTTGTTTTTAGCAAGTTCTCTAATCCTAATATTCCTTGAAATTTGAGCATAACTAGTTTCAACACTCCAAAATGTACTTGGTAAATATATTTGGCCATGCCAAGGTCACATCTCAAGATTTTCTATGTTCAACTTTTGTGTTGAGTCTTTAAACAAGGTTGATATATGTAACATATTTGCCAGTTCACATGTATTCTCCCTCCTGCGTGTATTTTTTTTTTTTTTTTTTTTGCTGATCAGACATTATTTCATGTGCAGTCTTACTTGATAAGAAAGTTAGGAATTTCTGTGTATCAGCAGATGTTTCTTGTGGATGCTCTAGGGGGTATGGGTAGTGAGTATACTGGATCACCTTCTATTCCTACCCAGAATAGACTCTGGAGGAGCACAGATGGTGTCTGGAGCCTCCTTTGGCAACAGCTGATGCTCAAGTTCTGACATGAACTATGCCTCAAAGAGGAGTTTTGGACTTTATTCGTTATGTAATGCAATGTCAGCTGCTGCTGCAGTTGGGGTGACTTTGAAAGACGTGATTCCTTGAACAAACCTCTCAACAAGTGCATGTTCTGTGATGTTTGTGAGGAGTGCACCTTGAAAAACAGCCCTTTCAAAGTGGAAATGGGCAGCTGAAATTAGCAGCTTCTAAAAGCATGAGAAAGATATAGTCTTTTCTGCACTCGTAATATTAAGGACATTCTTAAAACTAGTTACATATCAGTTTTTTTAGTTTTTAAGATTCAAGTTATTTCCTGGAGCTTTTTCCTTAAATAATAAAATCAAGTTTTGTTATTTTAGAGTATTTGTTTATTACTTTAAAAATTGTCACCCCGTAAGAGTTGGTCCTATGTGTCTTTTGTCAGGGAGTCTTAAATTCCAGGTTTTTCTTTTATTTATTTTTTCATTATTTGGCATTTTGAAATCTGTTTTCCTGTGTGTTTATGCTCTGTGCCTTCAGCTTGTAAGTGTGTGCCTTTATAGACCATATTTTGGTACTGCAAAAGGAAAATCTTGTTGTGAAAAAACTCGGTGCTAAGTTGCACTCACCCCTTGCATTAATGGGAAAGAAATTTAAGGAAAAAAAGCTCAACTTTTCCTGTAACCAGCAGTAATTGTGACTTGGAAGTTTGTCCCCTTTTTTTTTTTTCTTATCTATTAATGTTTAATGCAGAGACCAACTCATGTAGAACCCTCCTCATTGTCTATTCATTGGCTTCAGGAGTTGGACTTGATAATCCTTGTGGATTCCTTCCAACTTGGAGTATTCTGTGATTCTTTATATGAGCTGGAGAAGTAATTTATTTTGCAACATGAAAAAAACAAAATATTTCAAAAGTATCTGTGGATGAGTGATTTCCTTTGATAATGAAAAGTGGAATTTTGGGTACTTTTCCTTCATGGGAATTCTTGTGGTTTTCCTTCATGGAATTTCTAGTATTGCTGAACTATGGTACATTCCTCCACAAACAGCTCCTAGGGAACTGCTTGAGCTTTCCTTTAAGGGATGACCTCTTCAATTCTTCTCCCCTTGCTTAATTTATTCTTGTTGGTTATTTCTGGATGGGCATTGCTTATTTCTGGAAGTGCTTGTTCTATCTGGCCGTTTCTGATGACACAAGTATACAACAATCAAGAACAAAAGTGCTTGTATCCAGCTTTAGGAACTTGAAAAATTCTTCGCTTTAAATTACCTCTGAAAATCAGCATGGCTACTAATGCTTGGAAAGGATCAGGCCCAGCAAATCTTCCTGCTAACTTGAATGCGATCAGTTGTGTACAATAACAAGCTGGAAAATAATACATGTAAAAAAAATCCACTGGCTCAACAGTGTGTCTATTGCAGTGATTTTATTCAAACTCAAGGCTCTGAAGATAGAAACAAAATAACATTAATAACAATAGGTTACTGTAGTATTTTCTTTATGTTATAAAATTTCCTTGCTGCTGAGATCTCAGTGGGTGTCACTTCTCAGCAGAATTAATTTTAAACTCAAGATTCTTCACAATGCAAAAGGATGTGCAATATTAGTAAAGGTAGTTGAAATATGCAAAATGTAAGAAAGGTCTTTCAAAAACCAACAGAAACTAAGTAGGAAATGAGACAAATTGTTATTGTATGTTTTCAGAAAAGATAGCTTTCTCACAAATTGACAGGCTGAAGTAGGCCGCTGATGTGTAGGAAAATAGTAAGGGATGGCAAAAAACATGGTGGGATGGTAAGGAAACAACATTTAAAAATTTGTTCATGCCTTTCCAAACATGATTGATGTGCATGTTAGAATGAAGTGGTGTTAAGACTAGAGATTTTGATGAACCTTCTAAAGGACAAATGCAAAACATTCATGACGACTTCTTTTACATTTTTTCTGGAGGATGCAGAAGCCAGGTAAACAAAACTGTAGGTACTTATTGTCTGTATCACAGTAAAATCGGCTTGAAGACCTCCTTCTCTGCACCCTCCTCAGATTTTGAATGGTACTGATGATATGGAGCCACTTGAGAAGCAGTATGGGTTTCAATGCAAGACTCATACAAGAGGACTTGAACATTTTTGAGGAACGAACATCACAGCTTGAAGCAAAAGATCTTTTAATACAATTCTTGGTGAGATGTCTGCGTCTCAGGAGATCTCTACTTTTTCCTCAGCTGAAGGATTACACCAAGTTCTCTTATCTAGGAAATTATTACTTTCTTCAGCTTTATAAATTGCTCTGTTTCTGGAGGTGAATTGGGATGGCTATTTTGGTTTCTAAAGATAAGTGTAAGTCTTTATAATCATAGTACTGTTGAGACTTCACAGACTTGGAGAATTCTACAAGTTTTTTGTGTGACTGTGTGTGGTTCCTGGAGAGGTTAACAGACTTTTTGATTAAGTCAAAAGAGTTTAGTTCTAAATAGTTGTTATCTGGAGAGAGCTGTGTTCTGTAAAGGATATGGAAAAGCTGGAGAAAGAAACAGCACAGGTTTTTTTAGTATGCAAGAATCTTTATTTTTGGAGTCCGGAGAAGAAAGGATCGCAGCCTCTGAGGGCCTCACTTGTGATGCACAGATGAACTTATGCAAAATTAACTATGCTTATTTTAACTGTAAATATTTATCAAGCAGGAGTAAATTACATCATCCCAAGGTCTAAAAATGTATTTGTTTATCTAGCTCTTTTGTAAAAGGAAATGGGAAAAAAAACTTTTAGAGAAACATGAAATGCACCTGCTTGTCGTGAGTTGACAATTTTTTCATCTAATGTGCCTGACTAATTCAGGATCTCTTTTTTTTTTCCCTCCCCCCCTCCTCTTCTCTCTCAGTTTCTACTGAGAACTCTCAAATTCTATTAAAAGAGTTGAAAAGCTAACTCCCATGGGGTTGGGTTATACTCCTTTAATTGATGTATAGATCACAGAAAGAGATATGAAGGGTTTAAGCTTAATTCTCTAGGTCCCACTTTGAAAATAGAAATTGAGTAGAAAGCCATGCCTGTAACCTCTGTTGGACTTTGCAGAAAGTCTGAACAATGATATTGCAAGACAGGCACAGGTTTGAATTTTTCAGCTAATAGTATAAAGAATCTGAAGATATGTCCTCAAATTATCCATGTCTATAAATTCTTGATGTTTATAACCAGCAACACATTAATGGAAAAGAATGTACCTAACATAGTTTAAAAAAAAAAACAACAAACCAGTTTTGGGTAGAGATTTGTGTGAATACATACGGAATATTAACTGGTGATAAAATTGTTATTGTTACCAAGGCTACAAGAGTATACATGATGTTGTCTTCAAATGCATCAGTAATTTTTTCTGTTAAACCTACCATTGTAGCAACAACTTGAGCATTTGAAATAGACGTTTCCCGAAGCTTTACCTGGCATAAAAACCACTTGGCAGATGCGTCTGCCATGCAGAGTCATTACATCTGGCAGCTGGAATATATATCTGGATAGAATAGATTGCAGTTTTGGAAATATCCAACTTGTGGAAAAGTCAAATATGATTCTCTGGTTTTATGATGTACTTGGATGGACAAGGAACTTGGAAATTTTAACTTGCTTCTGGTAGCTTGTCTGTAACCTCTTTTAGAGCTCGCAGTCTGATTATTTCAGAAATTATTTCTTTATCTATGGAGTCATAAAATATGATTTTAATAATAATTTCATATTTTAACTCTCACTATGGAAGTACATGGAGCATAAATTTTTAAATAGCCTGCTTTCTGAGGTTTACCTTTGTTGTTTCCAGGCTGTCTCTTGAAATAGTTGAATCAATTTTTGTCTTTCTGATGACTGTGTTCTGGACATCATGAAATTTGGAAGGAGCAGATGATCCTTGGCTGGGTTCCCTATGGCAGATCTCCTCATCACAGATCTGCAGGGCTGTGGTCATATGGACTAATAACCAGATATTTACACTGGGCCAAAGGGGGTTGAAGGTTACTTTGTACCCAGAGAAATTTATTTGTGTTAAGCTAGGATATGAGTCAAAAGAGAAATAATTGTCTGATCTAATCTTAAGAATTGCTATTTTGGAATAAATTTCTAAGCAGGTAGAGCCTAGGCTGTTCAAATTTCAGGGTACCTGAGTTGAAGTTTCACCATAATGTTAGGAGAACATAGAAGAAGAATCCTCTAATGTTTAGGACATGATACTTCCATTTTCTTGTTGCTTAATATTTTCATGTGTGTAAACTCAGGTAGTTTGGAGAAGAGGGTTAGGAGGGAACAGAAGAGCATTTCATAGCGGTCCTGGATGTGCAATTTTCCTTCCTTTTGGTTTGGTGTTTTACTTGGTTCTCTACCTGTACAACATGAGGTTCGGATCAGCATTTAGTTTTCTGCAGAGTAAGTAACTTAGATTTCACTCCAGACAAACTGTCTTGTGAGCTTACCTGGCAGCTGTTGTCTGCATAGCTGTCATTTCATGCAGTCTTGCCTCTCCAGTTAAATAGCAGTTTATTTTAAGACTTATATTGGAATTTTTCATAATAGATCATAAAATATGTCTTTCCCCATAAGTGTAACTGCACATTAGCTCAGCCTTTTTACAGTATTCAGAATCACTGGTACCAATTATAGCCTGTTCTGAGTCTATGATTTTTCATTTTTCCCTTTGTGTGGTTGAAACTGCTTTGAGAATCTTGTAGTTATCAAGTCAGTCTCCTTCAGTATTGCAGAAGTAACACTTTTAGTGTTGCAGAAAAATCTCCATTATTTCAATCTTTATTTTAAAAATTAGTACCAACATATTAGCAATTATTTGCTTGGCTAGCTTTTAGGATTCTTGAATCGTGGACGTTTAGTTTTACTGATTGGGAAGCATTTGTCCTTGGTGAATGAGATTGTTTCCAGAAAATGATAGAAATGTATTCTGAAGATAAATAATTTTAGGAATGGTAGTGCTCTTTTTTCCCCACTGTTACTCTTTGTGCCAGCTAGAACCCAGCCTTCTTCTCTGACTTAGAGCATCAGTGGTGGGGCTGTTCTGAAGGGCTGTCTCCATGGTGTGACGTGGGTCTCTCAGAAAAAGCAAGGCTATGATAACAAAATGCACATGTCCAAGTAGAAGAGAGACATTTTCCCCAGACTGAGCGAATACCACTTGCCTTTGGCAAGTTTTGGAAGCTCCTGTGATTGCAGTTTAGATTAATGTGTGGTTTTGATGGATTGGAGAATCCAGGGACAGGGTAGAGGAGAGTTTTCAGAGGATGATAATTGCTGTCGCTAGAAGGGGGGTGTACCTAAGCAGCAAGAATTAAGCATCCCTGATCATCATGAATCTGCTTCATTGCATGAACCCACTTCCTCTGGCATCACGTTCTGGTTGTTTTCAATAGCTGTATAAACAAATTAGATCTGCTTATTCCGACTAAAACTCTGAATACAGGGCAGCCAAGCTCAAGTTTATTGCCTGATTCACCTTTTGCTCCTTGCTCTGCATTATTATAAGAGGGTAAAAGAGCTTCATGTTTTATTCAGTTGATTCAATGTATATTTAATTTGCATTTTTAATGTTTTCAAAGGTGAAGAATAACTTCAGCAGTGCTGAACGTAGTAATTTAATTGGCTGTAGGGTAATAATAGGATTCTCGGAAATGGCTTCATTGGGAAATCTTGCAAGGCCTTAAACAAGTGCTCCAGTCAGAGCTCACCTGTGCTGAACTGCCACACACCCATGAAGTAGCAGGGAGTCACAGATGTGTTGCCTCTTCATTTAATTTCAAAGGTTTGCAGGAGGAAAAACAAAACCTAAAGGAATGCCTACCAAGGCGTACTAAGCACACCTGAGTGCTTTCTTTAATTTCTCTGCCACTGGGAATGGTTGGGGTTATAATTTCCTTGTATACCTTATAAATGGAGGGGGAAAAAATGACCTGTATTTACAAGGTAGCATATAGAGTTTGTGACAGTGAAATTTATCTGTTCTAATTCAATGTCTACCTGCAGGATCTGGGTTTCTAAGACAGAAGTATATAGTTTGTGTGTTACAAAAGATAATCCAGGAATACGCTCAGATTTTTGATGGCTATTGTATGCATTTTGCAACATCATTTCCAACTTAGGGGACACTTCTATCAAGCAAAAAGATCTGCATCGTCCAAACTAGATTCCAAGGTGATAATATTTTCAACTAGCTAATAAAAATTTTCTGAGTGCAAACTCAGAAAGAAACATTTCATTAATTGAATTAAAGTTGGTCCAGAACAGTTACCTGTAGTTTGTAGTTGTACCATTCCTGTTTTATTGAGCTGTTATTACCAAAGTAGAGTTCCCTTAAAAAAAATAATGCTAGGTACTGTTTTTACAGTGTTTCTTCAGTACTGTTGGCTTTTTTTATACTACTTAGAACATTGGTGGTAGGTGTGAGACTCTTTTCTTCTTAAAAGTCTGTGTGTCAGCAAAGCTGGTGTCCTAGTACTGAGCTACACTCACAGAGAGGACCTGTAGATGGTTTCCTCTTGCACTCCTGTTTCTATACCTTCATTCCAGTTCATAGTTTGACTAGCACCTAATATACACCTTTTACTGTTGTGCTCTTATTTCTAGAGCTTCTGACTTTTTTTTTAATTCTATTGAAGTGTTCCTGAAATCAACATATTCTTGATGTGAAGTTACAGCATGGATATGAAAATAGACAAAATGTCTAAACCATGATTTTTAACCTGAAGTGGGTTAAGTTTCCTAAGATTCATCTCCTACCTGTTCTTACAGTGATCCGTATTCTTTATTATTTTGGTCCTTCTGGTGTACTTTTTACCTTCTAGAAGCCAGAGTTGTGAATATACTCATTCTTACTTATCCAGACTTGATGAAGATAGTCTGTACAATGTGCAGGAGCTTGGCATTTTGTTCATTAACCTTCCCCTTTTTTGACAGATTTTCGTGTCCTTAACTCTGTAATTTTCTTGGCATAAGACTCACAAAAAAGAAAAAGGACTACCTTGTTATTGACTCACTAGCTCAAATACGCTTGCACCTCCTATCTCCCTCTTGTGAGCCAAAATACATGCATAAAATTGGCCAGGGGATGATTTAATTGAAAACACCAGTTTAAAACTACATCATGATGGTTTCAACAGCATTAAGCTATAGTGTTTGTGACCAGTTAAATCCTGTGTGAATTATTATTTAGATAAAGGTTACTAATTACCAGCTGCTGTTCATTAAAGGGCAACATGCCAAGAAAGCACTCTGAGACCTCCCTGTTCACCTATCTCTTGTAGGGAGTTGAGTATTTGGCTTTAGAGCAGAAAACTTCAAGGAAATTTTTCTACCAGGCTTTAAAATTCTTTCCATTGTACTTTCTATTAATAAGCTGCAGATTTTCAGCATCATTTTTAAAGTCCAGATTAAAGTAGAGGGAGGAGGAGATAAAACTGATTGGAAATTCCATTAGGGCTGCTGTGTCATCCCACTTCCTAGCAATCATTAACATTATTACTGTAGATACATTAGTAATAAACTTCAGTAAAAGCTGTCTCTAGTTGTGGCTATTTTCCTAAGTCATTGGTCTCTTGTAAGTTACTTAATCTTTTATTGCCTGTTCAGTTATATTTTCTGCCCATGATTTTTTTTCTTTCTTTCAAGGTTATTTGTTTTTGCAGTGTTACCATGCACTGTAATGTTTCTGCCTACTTACAAGTTACCAAGGCCTGCTGCAAATCACATTATTGCAGCCTATGCAGTGCAATTACCTATTTAAGAATACTAAGAGAAAAATCAAGGGAGAGCAAATTGATTTTCATTACTGGTACGCTTTTTGACATTTTTAATTTTATATGTGATGAACTAGCGCTTTCAGATGAAGAGCAGTCAGTCTAACTCTTTTGTGTAAATTTCAATGCAGGATTCTGAAGGAATAGCAGGGTACTTCACCAAGCAGCTTCAAAATACAAGTGATAACATCCTCCAGCAACTCCTGTATAGCAATGGGAGCCCTGGGAAGAGTGTCCATGGGCTAAACCAGCAAAAGAAGGAATTGTGGCAGTTTTACCCCAGGGTTGACAGACACAGTGGTGCTTTAAATGTGCCTTTCTTTTATTTTTAATTTTACCATACAAGAGGCCTGAAGGCTACCATGCAGGTATAGTTAAACCCCTGAGCAAAGGGGTTTTTGTATTTATAATTAAAGAATAACTCCAAGTCTGAAGCTTTGGTTTATAAAATGGCATTAGTGGATGTCACAGTCATGTTTAAAATAAGCAGCAGAGTCCTACATGGGGATTTTTTTGGCAAAGGCGACTACTGATAACAGTGCTCTTTCCTCTGTGGTACAGGGTTTTTTTTTTTTCTATGGGATTACACTGCTCTGTTATAACCCAAGAGCTCTATGATAAATTGTCTAGGTGAAAACATGATTTTACAGGAGATTTTATCATTTGGAAACATTTCTGAAAAATAAATGCTTTAAGGTCTCTAGTAAGAGCCCTTAAAACAAGAAGTTTTATTAAAAAACAACTATAATATCTAGAGAGACCGTATTTTTGAAGCTGTCCAGATAATCTTGGCACAGAATAACTTCTTGTCCTTTGTTGCATAATTTATTTATGGGTTTTTTTCAAGATATGAGCATGTGTTTACAGTCCATGATGTATATAAATAAAATGCGAGATAACAGCCAACAGGAGGCTTAGCAAACACTTTTCAATATTTGGTATGCATATATGGACATGTTACAGCTATGTATTGTACATCAGTAGTGCTCTACACCATTTTCCCAGCTTTTTACTTTGCCTATGTTAATAGGCCAAATTGGAAAATGAGGATTTTGGGGTGGAGAGGAGAGGGACTGGAATTCAGCTTGTTGGCTTTGATGCACATCGAGTGACAACGGGTTGGCTCCAAGAGGAGGGAGTTCATGGTTTCTTCCTGTGGTAGAAGGTTTTGCCCCATTGGTGCTTGCACACTTCATGAAATTGTGATCTGGAAAGTTACAGAGATGTCTGAAACTGTTGTTCACCTAGGTACCTTCAAAACTATTTTGAACTAGTTCAACAAAGGGTAGGAGGAATTTGTTTGTTTCCCTAAGGAATTGCAGGGTATGAGATGATATCTTCCAACCTGAGGAGCACTTCTGCTGTGCTTTAGCTGTAGATCCATATAACAGATAAGCCCCACAGCCCTGGGGAAGAACTGAATCCAGAACTTGAGATGAATAGCAACTTTGTGAGTAACTGACATTCAGGATATCACTAAATGCAACTTTGTGTTACCTCACTCTCCTAATATAACAGTTTTAGACTAGAGGGATGTATTTTATGACCCTTTTTTGCCTCATGCTACTCCTACATGGAAGGACCTGCTGTTTCCTTTCATCTCATATCATCATTCATTGCCCCATCTGGTTGTAGGAAGACTTTACATTCAACTTGGTACACACATACCTGGCAGCACAGGGAAAGCATCTGATGATATGAAGAGTTGCTGGAAACAAAAAGGGTCCCTACAAGATGAGAGAAGGGGACAAAAGGTCTATGATGCAGGCTTTTTGGGGGCAAGTGGAAGGAATGGGCAAAGACACACTGGCATCCAAATGACTTGATTCCAGCAACAGAAGTAAAAAGGTGATATAAAATTGTGAAGCCCATGAGAAATTCTTAACAATCCTTGTGTCTCCACTTTCAAAATCTACGTGTGATGTCTTTCTTTCTCTCACTAAGGTGTAAATGTCCAATGGCCTGACATTGGTTCATGTCATACGGCTGAAACTGGCATGACTGGGAAGGAGGTAAACATTTTTCACCATCAAACCCATATGGTAGCTAAATCAAGAACTCCTTCTAAAGCATTGTAATGATAGTGTCTCGGCTCTACAGACGTTTAGAAGCAGATGGGCACACAGGAGAATTGCCAGGAAACACCTTCATTTGCTGCACATGGCTTCCTGTGCTCGCTTCCCAAGCCTCTCTTTGGGATTGTTGAGCAGAACTTTGAGTGCCAAGTCCTCACAAGCTGCTGTGTGGCACCACGGCTTTTTCCTCCAAACTTTGTTTTCTATTGCCTGCGCCAGGCTTTTCTTATCTGTTGACTCAGTGAATTCTATTTGACTACTCTCTACACTCTCCATTTCTCCCTACTGGTCTCTTTCTTTGGAATTAAAGAGCAAAAGCCAATTTAGTTGAAGGGATAACCTGAGATGACCTTGTCCAACACCATATGTGATTAGCTAGAATAAGAATTGTGCCTCCTGAAGTCTCTGAAGGAATATTGTATATTATCGAATAG
This sequence comes from Cinnycerthia olivascens, assembly GCA_035048155.1. Taxonomy (NCBI): domain Eukaryota; kingdom Metazoa; phylum Chordata; class Aves; order Passeriformes; family Certhiidae; genus Cinnycerthia; species Cinnycerthia olivascens. Next base: position 19,745,067 of record JAWWMU010000180.1, read on the forward strand.
TGTCTTTGATTTTGTCTCAAGTTGGATGGATCTGGGCTCAAAAAAACCTGATCCCAGAACAGTTTAGAGAGGGCTTTTTGTTGGGGTTTTTTGTTGTTTGGCTTTACTGATATATAAAAACAGTTTTCTTCCTTTTTTGCTTGCAGTATAGTAATCCAAGGGGAATTTATTAATGGTTCCAGAGGAATGATACTTCCGGATTAGTAACAGGGATGTGACATCAACAAACCATTTTTTTGCCTGACTTATGGTCAATTCTCACATTTCGTCCACTCATGTCCTGCTCCACTAATACAATTATGAGAAATACCACAAAAATTTTATTATTAAAATGATCATAGAATTCTACTCATCCCACCTTGACTTCCTTATCAGTGTTGATGTGCATGTGCTTATTCTGTTTTGTTGTTAAGACAGCCATCCTTTTCTTTCATAATCATAGTAAATGGAAACATTGAGTCCTTGCATCTGCGCTGATAAGTTTTTGGGTTGATTTTATGAGTCTGCAACCATCCATTTTGGGCTGCAGGGATTTCTTAATTAAACACAGGCTTAGGTTTATGTTTTAAATTTCTTGTCAGAGACAGCATCAAGCACTGTTACAGGCATGTAGAACAATTGAGGCTTAATTGTGGAAAGAGATAAACATGTATAAAATCTAATTTCTATTGTTATTGATCTATTGTTATTGATATATTCCAGTGAGATAATTTATGTTTACGTACAGATGAGTAGGTCAATTGGAGAGCAATTTAAACCTTTTGAGGCATCAGATCTTGCTGGAGGAGCTGACAGACTACAGACATAAACTAATCCACATTTTAGGATGGTAATAAGAAAACCTTTGTTAATGGACCTACTGGATTTCTCCTTTATTGCCTATTGTCGTCAGTCTGGGAGCATGAATATGGATAATGTACAATGCCAGGCTTCATTTACCCAAGCTTATAGCAGTACTTAAAGTAGAGTGGGAAGACTTATTCACTCCCAGTTTGGTGTGTGACTTGAACTCCTTTTGGGAAATGTCTCTTTTGTATATTATTTTTTGGTGTTAGTTTGTCTATTGAAGGGTGGCTGTGTTTCTAAATTGTAACGAGCACTCACAGCACTGCTAAATAACATTTTGGCAGTGTTATATTTGGAGTGAAATAACGTAGGGCACAGTGCTTTGATGGATATGGATTTCACAGTTACAGGGATTCTGAAGGCAAAAGCTTTTATTTTTATTCTGCTCTTACACTTGGCAGCTTTTAGCGTTATGCCTATTAACTTTTATAGATGTCATACATTTTTATGTTAATGGTGCAGCTTTGACTATAGCGAGAAGCTCAACTTCTGCTCATCAAACTAGTGTACAAGCAAAATTATGACACTTCAAAATGGTTAAAAAGCTGCTTTTATTGTTTTATGTCAATTTATTACTTGCATGTTTTTATGGTAAAAAGAGAAATTTTTTTCCTGTGTGTCAGGACTTGCAGATCTTCGCACCTGTTTAGTACAAGGATTTAGACTTAATTTCGTTTTTGTAGGTGTTGGCACTGGCAATTTCGATATTGTTGAGGCTTGTGCCAGATTCAACAGTGAGGTAGCAGAAAAGCACCTGTGTTTCTGTGGAGCTTCTTTTCATCACTGGATAATGGGTACTCTGGCAGTTGAGTGCCTTTGCAAAGTTGCACACCCAAGGGGTATAAAGCCTGGCTTTCTGTCACTCTCTACAGCTAGAGGGAAGTTTCTGGTTTCATACAAAATCTTTTGTGATTCTTGCTAGGGAAACACCATTTGTAATAAAGAGTGATGTGTCCCAGAAATAATTGAGAGGCAAATCTCCATTAGAAGTCTTCCAACACCATGGAGTAGCCAGTGAAGCATGTAGAGAAAGAGTTGTTCTTGTATTGCTCTTCTGATACAGAGAGGCTAGACACTGTACTTTGGTTTGGGCCAGTGTAGGGGTGTTCGGATTTTACTTGATTTGTTTTCCTCCACAGCGATAGACAATACAAAATCAAATATACGAAACAATACAAAACAAAATTTTGTTTGATTTCTTGACCTATGTGGAAAGATGTTACTAGTGTTTGCTTCCTCTTTTTATTTTATTTGCTAAGTCCCATATCCAACCTCATTGTTATGAAAATATCCTTAGCAAGAAATATATTTTCGTCAGATTTGGGAAACTGCAGAGTGGCATGCAGTGCAGTGTGAAATTTGGCTGTAAAATTATTGTTGTAGTGTTTTCTTTCAGATTAATGGTTTGTGAGTACAAAATTATACACCCAGAGAGCCAGTGTTTGTTATGGACTATTTCCTGGTTTACTTTGTCCGTTTAACTTCACATGGAGGCGAAACAGGGGAAAGAGTAGTCCACCTATCTTCCTTGTGTGACCTTAGCCCAATCACTAAAGTGTAACTTTCTTGAGACAGAGAAAATAAAACAGTGTCAGCAGAAATAGTTTCTTAGGTTTTACAAACTCTTGGTAGCTGCTGAATATGGTGAGGTTAATACTCAGAAACTTATTTTCCTCTTGAATTATACAGTGAACTAATCTGTCAATAGATGGTAGACAAATTACCATTTTTTTACCATGTGTGTTTGAATCTGGACTAACTACAAATTAAACTTCGGAGAAAATTCACTCTTTATTTTAAATGTTGAGTTTTCATTTGATCACATAGTATTCCTTTCTTAGAAGAATGATATAAGTTTCCTTTGTTGGGGCTTATTAAGTGTTTTCTCCCCACCAACCAGTGAAACAGTTGCTCTTTCTCCATGGTCCTTTTCATCAGTTTATCAAAATATTTTTGGATTTAAAAATAGTAATTTACCATCAATTCATAGGAACTTGTAATACCGTTGTGGGAATATTTCATTTTACACATTCTAACCAAGCATTCAATAAATAGCTGCATTGTCTGCATCCCAGCTAGAGATGGCCCTATTCCAAGATAAGGAAACTTGCACACTGCTTATTTGAACAGTGTGCAAGTTTGGAAATTCAGATTTCTATGGCTGTGCTGTATAACCCAAATTCCAACCAAAAATCTTAGATGCCATGTGCATGTCTGTTATTATGTGCTGACCTGCATTACCTACATGTATCTCCACATAATATAACAAGGAAACATAAGAATTATTTATATGAAATTGCTATGGCAGACCAGTTAAAAAACTCTGAAACCTTTTGAAGTTCAGTTATTTGTAAAAGCTGGATGGAGAACATTACTAGATTAAAGGAACAGTGTTTTTTGATCCAGTTGGCATGATTTGTGTAGGACCATACACAGGCAATAATTAGGAAAAAATCATCCTCTGTTCAGCCAAGGTGGAAATATCAAAGATGAGAAGCACATCCAGTGGAATAATATCTGCTGAGTAGGATTTAATCTTTATCTGAGGTCACTTCTGTTTATCACTTCCAAAAGAGAACAATGATATTGTTATGAACTCTGATGGGACATGAGAGACAGGATGAGCTCTCTGAGCCCAAAGCCTAAGTCAGAATAATTCAGTAAGTTCTGTTTACCTTTGCTAATACATTCAATAGAATTTTTTAGTGCAGTTAGGCAAAAGCAAAATAGAATTGGGGTATAAAAATGACAATAGGAGTGAACATTTTTTGGCAGAGGTAGCCTTAACCCTGTACCATAGGTATGAGAGGCCTGAGATACAAAGAGTCTCTCTTTTCATGGTATGTCTGTACTGTATGGGGTATATTAGTCAGTGAGTTTCTTTTAGTTTTGAACCAAGGTCATGTAATTTGTTCCTGGAATTACTGCGGTAATAGTAATCTCAATTAAAACTAATCTCTCCCCTTTGGGATGTAATGCAAGAAGTGATATTTTCAAGAAGATGCTTTAAAATGTTCAGGATTTTTATGTAATCTTTTCTTGTCATTATTATTTGTTTCTTGTCCATTTTCTTTAAGGAATAATAATGATAAAGAATTTTTTTTTATTATTATTTCAAACAGGAAAATCCTGTTTTCAGTCACACGAAGAAAAGCAAAGCCTGCATCATGATTCAGATACCTCTGTTGTAATGTAGAGTGTCTGTGGTACTGTAACAAATAGATATTTCCTGAACTTAATGATCAAGTCTCAGTCCAGTAAGTCATTTAGGTTCTTAATTTCTGTTAATATTATATGAGCATATTGGAATAAGAGTTAGGCCTTTGAAAATCAATGGCATGGCTTCTTATGAGATAGGTTTGCATAAATTACATGTACTTTACATTGAAAAGCATCTTTTTAATGTAACATACTGACAGATCAATAAGCTATAGTTTATGTAACATATAAAAAAATGGAGAATTTCAGTTTGTTTATTTTTTTCTATGGTGTCTTATACCTTTTGTTATAATTTTTATTAACTAAATTGCTTAGACTGGGAGAATAAGGAAGGTAAGGTATAAAAAAATCATTTAGGACTGCACAAATATTGTGTACACTGTCAGATGTGTTGGTAACTAAGTTATCACAGTGAAGGAAATTTCTGAATGGGAAAAGCAAAGCCTCATTGAATCCAGTTAAATGGTAATTTTGCTTCCTTCTTTCTCACACAAAAACTCACAGTTTCTTTAAAAGGAAAAAACCCAATCTGGTGTGAAAGCTAGCAAGGTAAAAGCACTGTCTTTGTCTGCTCTGTGCCTCATGGATTCTCATTACCTGTCCTGTTTGCCAGTCTGCACATAGACTTTAGATTAGTTTGCTCTGCAACCAGCCACACAACGAAGACCTTTTGCTATCCAAAAAATAAGTCAAGTGTTTTACTTATCTATCCTATGTAGTAGGATATTATTTGAATGTGTTGGCCACTAAAAAGATGCGAGAAGCAATTAGATGCTGCTGTAATGGCTGTGGGATGATGGCCAAAGGGACCAGCAAGGTCCAGGGCTTCCCATCTGTGGTCTACCCTGTGTGCCCTCTGTGTTATCTTCGCAGATGGAGATCTGCACAGCTGATGCCAAGAAAAGGTGACTTGGCTGAAGGGTGGGTTCCTGTGGAGATAGAATGGTCTTGCTTTGGCTTTGATGAACACATAGAACAGAACAAGGTCTGGCACAATAACCTATATGTTTGCAGATTTGTAAAAAATTGTATTTGCTGCCTCTGGCATGAGGGGAAGGCAATCAACAGCAAGCTGATATTTTTGCACTTGTAGGTATGGAGAAGTTTACCCAAGTTTTTGGACAGAACTCGATGAGCTCTGGTCCCACTCAAGATTTCTCTTGGTACTTTGCCCAGATTGCATTGTTGTGCACTTGCTCATGCTCTTCCCAGGCTGCAGGGTTTGCTCCTGCTGCCCTGGCACCACAACATGCTTTCTTGTCCTGTGCTTCTGTATCTTGCATCCTTCAGGTGGCAGGAATTGTTGCATTTGCTTTCCCCCTTCTTTCAACCACGTGGAAATCTGTTCCTCACTATGCAAAGAGCATATGGATACTGAAAATTTTGAGGATGAAGACCAAGAAAACTTGTGAGAATTGCTTGGTATTGGTTATATTGCTCACTGAGTTCTGTACCATCCTGGTTATTTGAATTTGTTATTTTCAAGCTAACTGTAGGCAGATGTCAGAGGTTCAGCTTCCTAACTCCTACATGCCTTCATTTGACCAATATCTGATTAAGAAGACTTAAAATCGCTTCTTTGATCAGATGCATTCAGAGTTAAGGGAGGAAAAATGTAACCTTTGGAAAAACTTTCTGACCTGCAATTCAAGCAGAAGGTAGTGCTAGGATACTTGCAGATCAGCCTTGCAATTATGGTTCAAGATATGATGCTAAGTAAATTAAGCAAGCTACAAAGAGGAAAAAAAAATACTCCTTGCCTAGATGCCTTTCTGTAACTTTTGCTAATATGACCAAGATGGCAATCCCCAGATTTAGAAATTGATAGAAATATGCTATCTCATGTCTGTTAAGCAGGATATTTTGGAAATAATTTTCTGATGGAATCATCTTTCTTCTCCTCTGTTGCAATTTGTACAGGTAGCTAGCTCTGTATCAGGGAAGTAAACTGAGGTAGGAGTAGTATTTCTACAAATTAAAGTGGATTATGCCCCTATTCTTTCCAGTTTTGCACAACCTGCATGTAAACTGTGGTGTCTATGGTGTTGAAAAACGATCGGCTCTTTGGGCAAATGCTGATTGCATCTATCAGCAGTATGGAAGTGGTGGCACAAGGAGAAATGATACAAAGTGCTTGTCCAGATGCCCATCCCAGCATCCAGGCAAGTGGTTATAAAGGGTCTCTCAACATGCTCTTGTGTCAGGTTAGCTTTTGTTCCTAGATAAATTAACCTCTTTTACTCTTTTTGCTTTTTTTCCACACTTGCATTAACAGATTGCTTAGGGAAAGAGTTTTATCTCTTATGAGACCCATGTTGAGTTGAAAACAAGAACCTTGGACAAAGCTGGTAGGCCCATATTTATAAAATAATTTGACTGCATCTGGGCTGCTACTGTGTTATCACAGGCAGGAAGGCTGTTGTTCATCCAATTTTAAAACAGCAATGAAAGCAGCTAATGCTGGATAATAAATCTGAATGTCCTTTGATGTTCCAGCTCCCTTAAAAATGCAATTCCTGGGACTGTTTTCCCAACACAGCTAGTAGTATTATTTTGCAGGTGTTAGGAATCAAAATTGTCTATCTGTTTAGAAAAGAAGACATATTTTTATTCAGTTTTTAGGTGATCTCATGGAGACCTCTCAGTCTAGTAGGTGAAATGGAGGGATATAATACTAATATGTTGCCATGAATTTTGTGAGTAATTCTGCTTTCAACATTGGCTCTGTGGTGACAGGATTCTGTCAGGAAGACAGGCAAATCACTTTTTGGAATATAGTCTGAAAATTATAAATTTTCAGAGCAATTGCATTCTAGATGTTTTGTGCCTGAAAATGAGGATGCACTGTCCTTAGGAAAGCTTGAACCAAGCATCTCCTTTTTATTGCAATGTCTTTTGTTTTTTCTATGGTCAACTTGTGGCCAATAGCTAGCAGTCTGAAAACAGGATTATTATCTTAGAAACTTTATTTCACTGTTCTTTGTATTTCATGGCTTATTTCTGTGAACCAAAAATTCTTGGAGCATTTTGGGCAACAGAATCAAGAGGAGCATTTCATTTCAGTATCAGTAATTATTTCTGGTGACAGATTTGAAGTGGTCCAAAAGAGGATGGAAGTAGGAATTGAGATTACAGTGAAATAGGGGAGTAAATCTGTGCTCTGTCCCCTTCCCAGATCAAGGCCAGTCGATTAACACAGCAGTGCTGAAACCTTTTTGGACAAATGTCAGCAAATCAGGCTACGGGGCTTGTTCTGCCTGTAGTCTAAATGGGTAATAACTCCCAAGTGCCTTGAAGCCAGACAGCTTTTCAATCCCCAATCTGAATTACTGCTGCAGTTTTAACCTGGTTACGTGAATAAATCATTCTAAAAAAATACAAGTAAGAGGATATTGAACAGCCTAAGTATTTATGGCCTGTGGTTATGCTGGTCCCGGACACAGGGCAAGAAAACCAATTTCCAGGGGTGGCCTACTTCATACATCACTAGTCAAGTATGCTAAAGTGCTGATAGCTAGGAACACCTAACTATGCATGATTAGACTGGGGTGGCAGGACATATTGTTTCCTTTCATGTTCCTTGGCTCAAAATTTAGAGGACACATCACTCTTCAGCTTAAAGGATCAGAGGTCAGGAAGTTTCAATCTCATCCTTCTCGCATCACAACCTTAATTTCATTTTCCTGCCCCAAACACTATTTAGTTCTATGATTAGATGCCACGGTGGGAGGCACTAAAATGTCTATCTCTTTGGCTTGTCGTCTGTCTGTCTCAACAAACTAAATAGAAACTATGAACTAAAAGTGAGAAATAACTAAATAAGGCCAGGGCATTGCTCATATATCCTCTTTTTATCTGATGGATGTCAAACAGACCAGAACTCAGGGGAGTGATGCACTAGACTCTCCAGGTGTGTGCATTATCTTGCAGAGGTGTGATGGTGGCACAGACCGGGAAGACTTAACATTAAAAGACATGAAAAATGTTAAAAAGTTGCAAAGATAACATTACAATCCTATGTCTTAGGCCAGAAGCTTTGAAATTAATGTTGCAATTAGATGCTCTAATGGCACTTTCCCAGGCCTTTTGCTGATGGAAGTTGCATCATTGAGCTTAAGCAGATGAGTAAACTCCTCACAGGAAAAGTTTTACCAAGAATTTAACATGTGTTCTTTAATCATGGTGATTATTGACCTGTAGGTAGGAATTTTAAACTGCTTTGACTGGAGCACAATGCTTATATACATTGTTTGGATATTTTTTCCCTCTTGCAGTGTCTAAGGACTAAAGGATAGCTTGGTTATCAATCAAGTAATCTAGATAAGAATTTCTGAGTTCTGCATTTCTGGTATTGAAGCTTTGCAGCTTTGTCATAGAATCTATCCCTTGATTTGTTAAAAAGTTATATTTAATGTTCTCTTCCAGAATGGACCAGAGCAGTGTTACATGCTTGTACAGTCATTGAAATTGTGAAGAAGGGATGTAAAATACCCTTAAACTTAGTGGCAGTCACTGTGCAAGTCTAGATAAATGCAGAAACTGCCAGGTAACAAGTAAATCCTGCAGTCTTCATTCCTCAGGTATATTTGAGGAGATGGTTATTAACTGAGGAAGTCATTTTCAGTTATCTCAGTCAGGCCTGGATGTACTGGGACTGAGATGATGACGTTTAACGTGCAAGAAAGGTTTCAACTTCCTCTTCCCCTCTGTCCTAACCTGGCCTGCTTTGTCTCCCCCAGAATGATCTCACTGATCTCTTGCTTGGCAAGCCAGTTGAGTTCACCAATTTGGAAAAAAACAGACCCAGCAAAAAAGAAGCAAGTCTCCTGCTCAGTGGAAACACAACTGGGACTCGGAGTCCAGGAGACTGGGCTTTGAGGACTCTGTTTTCATAAAGAGCAGTTCGTTGTTTCAGCTCTCTTATAAAAAATTATGCTCTCAGCAGTTTCAGGACTCACAGCTTCAGCATTCCCTGGTTAGGGTGCTCAGCAGAGGCCTTCTTGCTGGTAGGGGAGTCTGAACTTATAGAAGAACTGTTTTTATTAGCTCATTCTTAGCTTTTAAAGAAATAATTTCAGAGAATCTCAATATTATGCTGAGAGTTACTCAGCTCTGTATGTGGCTGCAGTCCTATGAAATATTTCTGACACAGGGAATCATATATTTAGTGAGTATTGCTTTCCTGCGTCTTGGGATGGAGAGTGAAGAGGCTTTCCTTGCATGTGCATAGGGAATATCTACAGCACAGAGGATTTTTAAAACTGCCTTGGACTTTCACTCTTTATACTAGAAGAAATTAATAGCCTCAACATGTGTGAAGACCTCTTCTATAACAGTATGGTGGTGTACAACGGGACATGTTACAGAGCTTGTGCTTTATTTTCAATTATCTATTAAAGATTTGGTGAAGACAGAAATTGTCATCTTCCATTTAGTTGAATCTTCCTTATTCTCCTGCACTTTGCAGTAATGGACATAGGCAAAATACAACCAGCCCGTAAGACAAAGACTTCTTATATTCAGTTACACTTGCAGTTCAACAGATAAAGAAAAAAAAAACCAAAACCTCTATCTTTTAGGGTGCGTAATTGAGACTAGAAGAAAATAATTGTCCAAACCAACTGGAGAAATGCTTCCTGGTAGAGCTCCCTAAAGCCTCAGTCGCTGTCCTACTGGTTTGAACCATTAACCTTGTCCAGTCTGGCAAAGAACTCTTGTTTAAGGCTTTTAAAATGCATTTTCTATATGATTTTTTAAGACTCACTGAAGGAAAACCTAATTTGAATGCATTTTTCTGTAATTGTAAATTATTCATTTTAATAAATTTGTCGTCTTTTCTCTGTATGACAGTCACCTTTCTTTTCCCCTTTTGCACACAGCTGAATTCTCCTTTTCTTCTCCCTCATCTCTTGAGTTATTACTGAAAATGTAGGAGGCATAATGGTGCTCTGCCACTGCCCTCTGAGACCTAGAGCTGTATAATGGAAAACAAGGTCATGCCACAAATGTATGAATTCCATTTCAATTTGTTAATATATGTACAAATAATAGGAATTATTTGAAATTAGATCAAGTTCTGTGAAAGAGGGGTAGAGCACAGTTTTTTCCCAAGCAGAAGATGAATCAAAATCCTAAAGTTCTTTTTGCACTTTATTCCGTAATCCCAGACTAAATAGTGATGGAGGAATACAGAGAGGTGGTTGCTGGTAGAACTGGATAAACATTTCTGGTTTCAGTATTCCCACATATGAAGCTAAGCAAGCAATTCAGATAGTTGTGGGCATAAATGAACTGTGCTGAACTTCTTCAGACCAACTCTGTATCCTCTTTTTCTTATTCACCAGTTCTGGCATGTGACTTTGCTAGCATATTAGTAGGTTTCTAATGACAGAAATGGTGTGTGAAGAGTGCAACTTTAAATTGCTATGCTTAATTATAGCTATTTTTCCCTCTCTGCTCTCCTGCAAAATTATTTCCTTTTTTATTTAATAGCCAGTGATCAAATTATTTAATGAAATGATCTGTGGAGATTTTCTACTGAAAGCAGATTTGACACCTCTTATAATTCAAAAGGTTTTGGCTCATTTCTTAGGAGGAATGGCTTTGAAGAGTCTCTAGACTTTAATATTAAATAATATGCCTATAATTTACCTGTTGGATACTGTTTTTAAGAACGCAGTATCTTAAAAATTGCGTTCATTGCTATTTAAAACCTAGTATTCAAATGGTCAAATGAAATTACCTCTCAAGGGCCACAGCGATCTAAAGCCATGTCTCATGATAGACTTGAGCTACTTTTAGATTGAGCTATAAAATGTGACACTGGTCACTAGGCTTCAGGAAATGCTGTCTTCATCCATGAGGTCTTATTAAAATCTATGGACCCTTTTAATGTCTGGATTAGCTGCCACTGCTCTGGGTAAATATATTTGAAAGAAAAAGGAGGGAAATGTCTGCCCACTAATACCTCTTGGCTGTCTTCTCAGTAAATTGAATATAGAAATTTGAGGTAGAAATAAACTTTTCATTTGCCTGAAGGGCACAATGTGAAGGCTACTGTCCCATACTCTGGGAATTTGTTGCATAATGACAGTATAAGGGGAGTATATTTGTATTCTTTTAAAATCTATCTTCATAATATTTTAAAATATTAAATGCACACAAGGGCAGGAAGATGATGTTTAGGTTGGGAAGGAGTGGAACATGGGATAGCAGGGGACTAGGAATTGCCTTGTGTGTGTTAGAATAGAGCAGCTGAAAGGCAAGAATAAAATATGTTCATCCTGTTACCCTGTTATGATAGAAATAAGTTATGCAGGACATAAAAGTTTATGCAGAAATTATTGTAGCAGACAACAGCATCTTTCTAGAGCTTGTGAACTAGCAGAACTTCTCTGAGGGCAGGGGTACTGGCAAGAGATGTGTAAGATGCTCTCTTTATCCTTTCCACTCCATTAGTGCAGCAACGTAATGAAGTTTAAGTGAGGTAGTTTGTTATGATGGAAGCTCAGCCCTGCTGCAAACCCATAGCAAAGAGGAGGTCATGCTCTGCAGTGTCAAAGGAAATCAGTGCTAATGGAATAACTTAATTAAAACTAATTGGGTATGCTTCTGTCTCTTAAATGTAAGATTGATGTAGGTTATTTTCAGCTGCTTCTTTGCTTAAGGTTAAACTCAATTTACTTAGGATATCCCATGTTGTTCTATTATTCAGATAAAAATTGGAGTACAGTGAAATGGTTCAAAAACTTGGAAAGCTCAGGGTTGGGAAAGACATAGCAGACCATGCTAGTCTGTTCTTCTGCTAGACCTCATTAGACTCTATAAATTCCCTCATTCCTCAGCATCTATGTTAATTGATGTCACAATAAGTATTGTGTTTATGAGAGCAAGAAAGAATTACATGTGACAGAACATGCTGCATGTTGCATATCATCTGAATGGAAAATCTGGCCTTTTCTCATTCAGTGACATTTTCAGCACTGCCTCAACTTTGATGTGGTAGCTGCAGACCATGCCCTATAAAACTAGTAGTTTCTATCTTGTTCCATGCAGCTGGCATATGTATGTCCATGGAAGATAAGAACAGGTATCCTGTCATGTCTCCTGTACATCACTAATTTAGGTGCTTGCCTGTATTTTGTACTGCGCTTGAGCAAAGCCTACAGAATTTTTCATTTGTGCATTTTCTTGACTGATACACTGTTTACTATTTTTGCATGTACCAGAAGGTAACATTTGAAAGTGTAAATATTTGTGGATGGAGAAGAAAACAGGAGAGGTAACAAATACAATTTTCTATACTCTTCTTGTTGAAAATGGAATATAATGTTGATTCATGTTACCATCCTGTTTTTGCTGTAATGCATTTCAGGGAAGATCAAATTACCTTTATTCATGTCACTGTCACCACTGCTCTGGAGCAGTACCTGTACATAACACAGCCTGTATAATCAGCCACAAAATATCTAGTTTTATTGCATAGCTGACACTTTCTGAAGCAGATAAGTGAAAAAAAAGACAAAATCATGGCATTCTGCAGGGCATCTCTTGCCTAGTCTTGTGCAAAGAACTTGTGCCTTGAAGGACTGTAAATTAGATGGTAGAAAATTGTGTGGGCTTCAACTCAGGTTAAATGCCTCCAACTATTAAAAGCATGCCACTGCAATCAAATGTGCATTGCCTCAGAAAAAGAGAATTTAACATGTCCCTCCCATATGCAAAACATATGCTCACTGTTTCTTCCCTCCACTAACTAAACACTGGGAGATCTGAACTTGAACGTATATTTTTTCCTACTGCCCCCCTTTCTTTCTGCTGATTTCTGGTATAGTTATGGTTTTTGTGAGATGACTGGGGGTATTGAACCAGTTCTTAATTTTTGGGAGAGGTCAGTGATTAAAATACCTGCTTTTCTGTGTGCATGTGGCCACTCTGATAGGTGCTCTAAACATGCTTATTTTTCAGTATGGTGTTTCCTTTGTAAGATAGAATACATTTTGCCAAAATTTTGCAGAATGAGGAAGAACTAATACATTTTTTCTTTAACAACTCCTGTAAGCTGCTAGAGATATCCCTTAGTTTTCTGCTGAAAGACCAATGAATCATTAGCACCACAGGAGAGAATTGTAATGAGTTCTGATTAATCTCTCTAATACACCACCACTCTAACATCCTTTGTTAATGGAATTTTTGATTAGATTAATATTTGAATTATCAGAGGTTTCATCAGTTCCTTCTGTAAAAGCTGTGCATACAAGTGAAATTTAGTTGAGGGGAGTATTTAGTTGGCAGAAAGTGTAGGGGAGCAGTCCCACCTCAACATCTCAGTCCAGAGCCTTCAGGAATCTGTTCGTTCTTGTGATGGTTTTCCTCAGATTCTCTTACAGTGAGTCAGTGAATACAGAATTCTCTTAGAGTGACCAGTCCTTACTACGAGGTGTCTTCCCTACTTAGTCTTTTCACAGACTGGTATTTGCCCTTTTTTTTCCTTTTCCAGAAGGTATTTTCAACTGGTTAGCAGGTTGACTGAAAGGGGATTCGATGGGCATTGGGTATCTGGACTGGGAACTCTGCAGAATAATTTTGATTTCCCTTCTGGAAGGAAGGCAGAGGTAAAAGGCCAAAGCTTCCTTCAAAAACTGCCAGAGGTATTACTGGAAAAATGGATAGATGTGACCAGCATCTAAATGATGCACTAATTAATCTTTTAGAGAAATTATAAAGTAGATCATGTCTAAAGGAATTCTACATTTGTTTATACATATATCCTCTCCTTTCATTGAAAAATCCTACCATTATTAAGCAGAGAAAAATAAACTGTACTTACCCAAGAACTATTTGATGCGTTTTGTGTACCGGTATATTTACCAAATAGTAAAGAATATTTACCAAATATTTCAGACTGAATTTCTTGAAGCATAAATGAAGTTCTAGAGAACACCTCTCTATAAAACAAATCTCATCCAAGTGCTTGATAAACTAGAACAGTTTTTTAATTATGCAAAATAAGCTGCTATGACTGCTGAAATGCTGAGAGAGATCAAGCACTGCCTGCAGGAAACATCCAGGGAGTTCTACATAATAACAATAAGTCATCAAGGAGACTAGAACTGAGCAGAATAGGGGAGATGTCCTAGAAATTAAAACTTACTGTACACAAACCCCTTTATAGAGAACTGGCTCTCCAGGGAGCATGCATAGTAAATTTTATAAGCATAGCTGCAATTTCTACATGCAAGAGTTGAGACTTTGGGAGGCTTCCTGGCAGAGTTTTGGTATCCATGGTAGACAGGGTGCAAGCAGCTGTGCAAGTTTTCATGTTGGTAACAAAGCTTCTTAGTTTTCAGATGAGAGCTCCTCGGTTCATATTTTGTAACAGAAAAGTCTTAGAAATATTTGCCATCCTGTAGTTGTGATGAGACCGAGTCATCACTATCTGTGTGGATTTGCCTAAACTCTCCTCTGTAGCAAATGTTCCCAAAAGACAAAAATAGCTTTAAATCCCAAAGCCAGACTCATCTTGAGTATCAACTATAGCAATTAATATTTTGAAGCAGAAAAAAAACCCTCAAAATGAACCTCGTGTAATCAGAAACTGATATTAAAAGTTGGCAGATCTTACTCTGCCTGACTTTTCTCTACTTGCGGCCTTCCCAATACTTCTCTGGTACAACCACAGCCTTTCCTTCAAGGCTTAGTTTTCTCCTCAGTTATTCTGAGGCTAGAGAAAGATGTTTGTATTTCCCTCCAGGGAATGGTTTTTATCCCTCACCTCCAAGGCCCAACTGCCTCTCACTTCTCTCAGCCATTTCTGCTGTCCAGATTTGCATCCTTTCTGTAAACTTTCCTCCTTCTTCCTTCCTTCTCTTCACTCTTCTTGCATCTCAGCCCCACGGAAACCCTCACTCTCCCCAGAAACCTTACTCTGACCAAATGGGAAGAAGTAGGACAAAGCAATAACAAATTAACCCCTAACATGCATCCCCATTTGTGTACTTTGTTACAACATAACTTACACAATACACGTGTGCATTATGCAGTAAAAGGCGAATTAAAAGTAAAGCAGATGGTCATTGCAGTGAAACATTTCAGGTTTGCAGAAAGGTATAAATATGTTAGGAAATCAGCAGACATCTAGAAATGTTGGGCATGCCATGAAGCCTGAATAGTACGAAGATGATACAAAGGTACATAGCTTTTATTCACTAACTGCAGCTTCTTGATTATATTAAGGTGGATGGCAAAGCTCTCCCTCATTTCATTAGAACTGGACTTGACCTTAGTTGCTTTTACTTAAACACTCCAAGGAATAAAAAGAATAATCAGAGTTGCAGTGAAAAGGATAGCTCACTGGATGCAAAAGAGAAAATAATAGTCTAGTGGAAATATATTTACCAGTATGATATATGGGCTTCTGAACCTCAGGCTTGGTACTGTGCATGGTTTTGGCTATTTTTATAGCCACTTGTTATATTAGCCAAGTAGAAAAGCAAGATTACGCATTAGCAATGTTTGGGTCATTGCAGATAAGAAAAGTAGATTGTATGAAAACAAGTGTAAAAAAAAAAAATTAGTGGAGGGATAAATGACAGAGATTTCTAGATGTCTGCTGATTTCCTAATGTATTTATACTTTTCTGCAAACCTGAAATGTCTTACTGTATTGGCCACATTGCATTGATTTTTTTCATAATTTTCTCTATATGTATTACTGTACACTAAAATAATATGAAATACGACTTGTTCTATTCTATTTGCAGGAAGATCAGGGTCACTGCTGTAGGTAGTAGAGGCTTGAGCTGAGTGTGATGGAATTTTCTTTCCTTATACTTGTTAAACTACAGAACAGTGTTTTGTATAATGTTCAGGTACCCATTCACATGTCATTAGCAAGGAATGATTTTTAAAGAAGATGCCTTCCCTCTGTTTTGGTGATGAAAAGTGGAAAGTATTCTCACTTCCTTCTGCTGTGTATTGCTTACCTTCATCTTCATATCAGAGCTATTGTTTTGTATGGCTTTAGTTTTTCTTGGCAGTTTTATGTGTACTGTGGGGTTTCAGAGCTGACATTTGAGGATTCAAACATCTTCAAATGTAATTTAGTAATGCTAAAAGAAGTACAGACAATTTAGAGAATTTATTAAACACAACAACGTGACTGTCCCAGGGGATTATTTGCTGGCAGTTGTAGTAGTGGCAGGTCATTAGGAAGAGAATAGATGAGTGCTTTGGTTTGTCCTCTCACCTTCCTGCTACAGCTATTTCCATATGCTTTGAAGGCCTGAGTAGGTTTCCATGTAGTTGAATCATCTATTTTTAATGGAATTTGTGCTTACATATGTAATCTGAAAAAAAAGGGCTTTTTTTTTATATGTACTTAATTTTTAATATTTTTTGTCTCCTCATTTTCTCTCCAAGACAGGGTAGTTCACTATCAGATGGAAGTACAAACAACTCTCTTCTTTACGTGTCTCTTGCAAAAAAAAAGGTAAATGTACTTCATGGTTACACAAAGGAAGAAGTTTCAGAAATTCAGCTCTAAGTTGGCACCCAATTGAAAAAACTAGGGATCTATTTGGAAAACCACATGGATGTACTTTGGAGCTGAAAGTGAGGTCTTAGGACACACAGGTGTACTAATTATGAGTTGAGCAGACCAATATTATTCCAAAGACATGGATATACAAAACTGATCTTTGGTCTTTTAGAGACAGCTCTGTTTTAATTTTTTTTTTTTCTTTATTTGGCATGAAACAGTTGTGGAAGTGGCATGTAGATGATACTGTAGACAGCTATGCTCAGTTAATTACCACTGTTTTTGTATACTGTCTGGCTATAGAAAAAGCACAGTCCGGGTAAATAATTTTCTTTCATGTATAGTGATGTTACTCTTTTATGAGTTTATATGCTTTTAGCTTTCTACTTCAGATTTATTTTGATCTTTTAATCTTCCTCACTAGCATAGGAAGGGCAGTAAATCTTCACAGCACTTTATTAAAACAACAGAGTAATGAAACTCCTTACGTGGATAACGCTGGCAATCAGATCCAATAAGTAAAGCATGGAGAAGAACTAATGACTGGCTAGAAACATAATTGATTCATTCCCCTGGACTTTTAATTAGAAATATATCAATTTGAGATGTTCAGTTTGCCTCACAGAGATGAATCATTTCTCTCAAGTTGACTTTCATATGTTTTTTCTCTTCTCATGGGTCATATCTTAGTTAAGTTCTGTAATGCAGTCTAGTTTTCCATACATTTTTTTTCACACCATACTCTATATGTAAGGCTGTTGACCACATTTTTTGTATTTTTGTTCACAAACCTGTATATGGAAGTTTTCCAGGTAGAAATAGACTTCAAGCCTTTGGCTATATGGACACAGCTTTCCACGGGCTGCACCAATGTTCCCAAATGCTCACGCAACAGGATGGAATGTTTCCTATTTTTTGCCAGTTGAGGAGACTCCTGTTTCTAGGGCTTTGTCTCCTCATCAGATTACTCAGGAGAAAAATTGTATTTTGGTGTTTATTGTTTGCAATGCAGAGATATGCAACCATTTTACAAAAGCTGAAGACCAAAACTGTTGCAATTATGCAAATAGCTTCTGGATTTTGTCGTTTAGCAGAAATGGGACACTTGGTCCTTGTCCAAGTGTCACATCCAAACAATCACAGATTTATGGCTTTGTCTGATATGCAGGGACTGTGCTTTCTTTGGTGTTTGCCTTTAGGTTGTGTACTGGGTGTAGGTGTCTTGTAGATTTGTTTTGTCTTTCTCTCTCACTGTTCTAGATTTAATTAGCAATAAATTAAATTAATCTTCCCAAGTCATGCCTTTTCCACCTGTGATGGTAATTAGTAAATCATCTCCCTGTCTATCTCAACCCCCAAACTTTCCCATCATACTTTCTCCTCCTGTCCTGTCAAGTAAGGGGTGTAACAGAGTGCCTGGGTGGCACTGCCAGCCAAGGTGAAATCCACCACAGGGTTGTAAAGTTAGTTATTTTTCTAATTGGGAGGTTTACTTTGTGAGTGAGAAGTAAAAGGTGTGGGGAAAATAGGCAGTGATCCTGAAGGAATGCCTCTTACCCTCCAGCTGATCTCTTGGAACAGATGTCTTGCAGACTTCCTTGACACGTGGTAGGGTCAGAATTTGCCTTGTGATAGAAGGGGAGTCTTTGAGACTTCATTTTCTAATGAAGTAGTTGCTCTGAATATCAGCTGTGAAAACTGTAATTACAGCCATAAAGTAGCAAAAGCTTCAGAAGAAAAGCTCTAGGGTGATACTTTTAATCTTTAGTCTCTTAAGAAGCAGCTGTAGTTTGGGGAAGTGTAAGAACATCTGGATACAGATGAATCTCTTTAGTAATATAGGGATTTCTGTTCACCTGTTTTTGAATTCCTCCAAGACTTTTCTTGTGTTCCCAACCAACTGCAACAGTGTAGTGCTACAGAGAGATTAATATCAGTTGCTTTGTTAGTCATTCTCTTCTTCTAAAGTAAAGAGGAAAATGGGAGAGAGGAAAAATAGTTCTCTGTCAACTATATAGCTGCGGATTTGTTCTTATCCTAGTTAGATTTTAGCAGCAAACAATTAGCAAACACAGAAGCATTTGCTGTCGAGTACCACTGATAGCAGGGCAAGAAAAAGAGAGTGAATGCTCCAGGGTTCTGATGCAAACACTATGCCCTAAATACTTATTTTGTCCTTTCATTTCCTTTCTCCGCTCACCCCAACCCCCAGTTGTAATGGTCTGGGTTAAATCTTGTCTTCCAGACTGTGGAAGTACATTTAAAGTGTCTGTAGTTCTGTATGTTAAGTGCCTTTGAATTTATTTCTGACTTTCTTGAGTGCCTGAACAAATTAGAATAATACCCCTCCTCCTTTTTCTCTATTATGTTATGTTCTTTTTCCTTTTAGCAGCTGAGTTGCTCATGAAGGTATGTTTTGCAAATACCTTTCTGCATTTTACTTTCTAATTACATGACAAAGATGGAGTTATTAATGCTGTAATAAAGTATCTGACTGAGTTTGCTGGAGGGTACTCCATTTTTGCCTAACTTCCAATATTTATCAAACACTAAACTGCTAAAAATTAAATTGGTCCCTTAGAGATAACACTTCCTTACCAGTGTTGTGTTGCATCTCACACCAACATCCAGGGGTTATATTGAGTATTACTTGATTGGCATAAGTAAAAATCAAACTAAGAATTACATTGCATTTCTTAAAAATGAGATTTTATCTTTGCTTATAGGCATTGCTTTTGCTTTTTATTACAGATTAAAATTACAGTGAGATGCATCGGTATTCTGTACAAATGATGCCTAATATTATCAACTGTCAGGTCTAACAGATACTAAAGACAATTCTTGGCACATGTTGCCTTGACAACACATGTTGGTTTTGGTCTTCTTTGTCAATTCAAATTTTTGACTTAACAGAATTTAATTAAGCTACCTTCTTTTTTTTTTTTTTTTTTCTGAAAAGAAAGCATTCAGGGAAAGCCACTGAAATTTGAAATACATTCAAATAATACTATTAGAAAGTAGATACTGGAACAGGGGTTTTTTTTCTATATTAATTGCTGAAAACTGAATTTATCTTAACTCCTTGTCATCTGTTCTACTTTGAGGTGTCAGCATGCAGGACTGTAAAGTCATCAAGACCCATTCACTCCAGTTGTTTTTCTGCCTGTACTCGCCAATCATTTGTCTAGATTGTCCTGCAGTTTCTAAGGAGTCATTATTTCAATCTAAGCAGGGACCTTTCTTCAAGAAGTTATTTCTTAACTAAAGATCTGTGCTTTTTGGGAAGCACCAAGCTTAACGTTGATATTTCTAGTGCTGCAGAGCTGATGTCAGCCCATGATAAGGTGCTTCAGTGGTTCATTGCCTCCAGTGTTAAAAATAACCTCCTTATTTTCAGACTGTATTAATCTTAATTCAGGTTTTGGCCATTCATTTGTGATTCTTCCATTATCAAATGTTTCTGCTTCATGTATTTCTTTAAGACTGTAATCAAGTCACTCCTTCATGTTCCTTTAGATCAGCAGAACAGATTGATGCTCCTTTATATGTCATGCTTTCTTGGCTTTTTAGGCTCCCATTTGACGTTGTCTTTTGAATCTTCTTCAGTCTTCAGCAATTGTTCTCAAGTGTGAAGAGCCAGGCAGGACCCACCGGTCCCAAGGCACTTTGATTCAGTGGCAGAGGAAAGACATTTGGAGCCTCCAAAACCTACTCAGTATTTGCTTGTCTATGCACATCCAAGTGCTCCTCTCAGCAGGTGCCATTACCTGTAGGTCCCCATCCTCAGACACTGTTCCTTTGGAGTGAGTCACCCCTCAGTAGATAAAATCTTTGCTTCACTCCTCGGATCATGAATGTCATAGTCAACATGGATATGTAAGAAAAAGGGAGGAAATAAAAAGGCTGATGGCTGAGTTCAGAGCTGTCATTAGAAAATTTAATTACATCCCAATTTTGCAGTAAAAAAGGAGAAGAAAAATGAAACCTTGGGTTTGTTTTGGCTCTTATCTATACAGATTATTTTCCTCTAATTTACTTTAAATTCTGGGTTTACTGTCACTCAAAGTCACTCTTTATTTATTGGTCTGTTGCTCAGTAAAAGGGTAGCAAAAGTGACAAATCATCAATCAAGCTGGAGTATAAGTGATCTTTTAATAGGATTTTGTTTTCAAAATAGATAGCTATTGAATGACAAAGCAAATTACTTTTCTATGCAGCAACTTTGTTGCTGTTTATTTCTAGCAATTTCCATGCCCAGGGAAATTTAGACTTTCCCCTCTGATCTAGCTCAGCCCACTTGCTACTATTGTAGCACAGAATTGTGTTTGTGACCGCATTTGTGCCTCTAAACAACATATTTTGATAAATACCTAATAGGCTATGTCCCAGTTTCTGGGGAATCTTTTAGTATTTAATTTTGCCATTGTCATGGATATACATTTGAGGTGAAGATTTTTACCAAGCAGGCATTTCTTCAGTTCTATTCAAAGAGCAGAGGGGAAAGGATCATTGCAATGGCATATTCAGTTATTGCCACTTAGAATGGGAGTAAATGCTCATTTTTAGCTTCAAGAATCTGATATAAAAAAAGTGGAAAAAATTGTCTCTTTGCCTCTGTTTATCTGTTTTAAGAAATAAATCAGCTGTGCTATTCATATAACTTCAGCGGGTTGTAGGGTTTCTGTAACCATTTTGATCTGGAAGGAGGAAGGGTTTAGGATTTTTTTTTTTCTGTTTATTTTGTTTTGGTGTTTTTTGTTTGGTTGTATTGAGAAGGTTGCTCCCTTTATTTTGGGGTAGGGGAGGAAGAGAGTTTTTTTGCTTTTTTTCTTCAATGTTGATAGCCAATAAATGCCTTCACCATAGTACCAAACGTCTCCAGTCAGAAATGAGCTGTCATGATCTATGATGTTTGACTGCCTTTGCCTACAATTGGGCCATATGCCTTTTGGATTTTTTAGTCCTTTTCAAGGAAAAATGCAGTAATTGGGACTAAAAGAGGAGAAGAGAGAAATGACAAAGTTGAGCATAGCAAAATAAGACCATAATTTAAAATCATTTCATAGTTTCAAAAAATTACTTATTGGTGTCAATAAGTAAATTATAACAGTTTTCTGCAAGTGCCACTCAGTTTGGCCATAATTTCTTAACTAATAGCTGTTATGAATCATAGACAAGATTTAATCCTGAGGAGAGTTTTATTGGAGAAAGAGCAGAGGGCATAGACGAGTAAGGAACACAAATAACAAGCCAACAATATCTTGTGTATTACAAAACTGCCTTAGAAAGTTGGTTTAGTTTTTTTCCCCCTCTCAGACTTCATCCTTTGCTCACTATGCCAGATTAATTTGGACAACAAGGATGAGACATCTGCCACTGCAAACCCTGTCTCAGCAAAGGGAAAGCTGCCCTTGGCACAGCAGACCGCAGAGATTCTGCAGGACAGGGGACAGCTTGTTGCATTCATGTGCAGAGAACTATTTATATTCAAGCCTTCCTGTTTTAGTCCTAAACTTCTCCCCTGAAATTTTAAAAAGCAAATAGCAATTAAAAAGTGCACATATCTTAGAAAAGCCTTATGCTTATATTTCACAAATGCAAGCTCGATAATTCATCTTCTTCCTGACATATGTATGGATTATGTGCATAGCTTGGAAAGTATTGTGACAGTTTTGAAGCCGTGTTTAAGATAAATTTTCAAAGCACAGATCGTGTCTGAACTCTGAAAGATTTGGAGTGATTTTTGGTTTGCAAGGAATATAATCATACAAAAGCTCTACCAGTGAAATTGGAAACTAGCTCCGCCCAGTGTAGATTTAAGAGTGAGTTTGAGCTTTGAAACTTACAAGTTTCAAAAGTTTCACTCTTCTGAATGGGGATTCTGGGGAAATTTTAAAATTATTACAAATTTTACTTTACAGAAACATCTGGGCCTCAAATTAACTCAAAACTGTGAAAAGACTCCTGTCAGATTCAGTCAGCCTCTTTTAAATCTCATGATATCTCAAGAGGTTTTAGGATAAAAGAATTGACAATCAAGTTGTTCTCCCTTTCTACTCTTGTCCCTTTCTCCAAAGGTACTATTTGACTTGGCAGCCAAAGACTCTTCAAGTCCTGGAGCTCAGCCTCTGTGTGACTTTTTGTTGCTGGTGACTGAGTGATGACACCCAGGTGGCAAAGGGCTGCAAAAACCATTCCAGGATTAGTTCTTTGTTCTGATCCTCTTCTGCCTTCTAGCACGTTTTGCACTTCTTCTGAGAGTGCATTATCCAGTGCTTTTAAAATAATGGGGAATAGCAGAAAGGGAAAAGGCATTTGGACCTATGCTCTTCCCTTCAAGTTAGGCTGAGCATATTGTACTGTTGGATTATTTATTGGTTTTAATATCTGTTTTTATAGCTGTGAACATTTTTCTTTGGTACTCCAGTACTGAGAAAGTATCCTGTTTGTCAGAAATTGTAGCCTTCAGTTTGTATAAAGTGATGAAGATCTGCACCTTTCTGCATGATTGGGGTTGTGCTAAAAGTAGGCTGAATATCATCGTGGGAGACAGCAAAACACTGATAGCACCGCCAAGGAAAAATCCTAGGAGTAGTCAGAGTTAAAGCCCTTTCATCAGCAGTGAGTATTTGTGAACATGGCTCTGCATATGCCTTTTTGCTGTGTGTAGCTTGAGTAATAAATATTCACATCTATGCCACATCTCAAAATATCATATGAGAACTTCCAGCCAAGAAAATTCGTAAACAGAAGCAAAGGGGGAGTCTCGAACTGCCAGAATATAAAAAAGGAGCAGAGTACATTTCAGTGTACCTTTGTAAAGAAATGCAGTGAGTGTTATATGAGAAAGTGAAACACCATTGACACTGCACTCCGTATTCACACATGCTAAAGGCAAACTGTGCCTGGCCGCACTGTTCTTCACCTGAGGGCTTTAAGCTTTGCCATCAACCTCCACAACTGTTCCAGAGTCAACTTACAGGCTTGTAGCAGCCTGGGAAGTCCTCAGGGCCTCAGTACAGGCTGATCAAAAACAATACTGTACAGTGGCAGTGCTTTTCCCACCTCTCCACAATGGTTTTTTTTGTCTTTCTGTATAAGGCACCAACTTCCTTTTAGGGTAGGCTTGGTGGACAGACCCATAATGTTTTTTGCTATTTTTTTATAAGGTTATTAACTACATTATGAAAATAAAGTCAGTGGAAACGTGAATAATCAAGTTACCTACAGGTTTGGTAAACATAGTAGGCATTGTTCTTGCAATGAAGCAAGGCTTTAGTTTTGATATCCCCACTAAATCCTGGCATAAAAAAATAGTATACTGTTCTTTAGTGCTGTTTTAATACGAGACCTATTTCAGTAATTATTTTGTGCTTACTTTTGTGCTGTAGAACATCTTGCACCAGCAAAACCTCCTTTCATTTTTTCTGAGTACTCAATCTCTCTCCTAGTATTAAGAAAATAACCTTGCTCAGCAACTTTTCGGCATATCAGTAGTGTGTACTTTGTCCTGGTTGGGAAATGGATCAGATTGCTATGGAAAATCTATTTAACAGTTTCTCCCCGTACATTGATTGTGCAGGCTGTATATCCTGAAGGTATTTGATTTTGTCACATTTTCTTTTAGCAGGGACACAATAACTTGCCAAAATCTTGAATATATATGAAGTGAAATTTTGAATAATAAGTTACGTAAACAGAAGTAGAATAGATCTTTGATATCTTTCATGGGTCCTCTAGGTAACAACAATAACTGTCCTGTCAGGATGCTTAATTGTTTCTTTAAATTGTTCTGTATATTCTATGCTTCCAGTGTGGTATAATTTAGAAAGCTGCCATTTAAATCCACGTATCTTACTGTGATATTAAGTGTATTTAAACCCCATAAAATGCCTTCTAATTTATTTTTCATTTAGTCTATTTAATAAAATAGCAATAATGTTCTTTCAAGTGAAGGTTATGGAAGGAAAATTGCTCCTACTTTTAAAATATACTTCTCAATTTGCTGTAGCGTTTATTGCACTGCAGAAGTCATTTACCCTCTGGAACATTCACTTAGAATAGAATTATTGCCCAATTTCTTTAAAAAACACTGGAGATTGGTCATGTTCTTCATAACTTTAAATGCAATTTTGTACATTGTTAATGCTTCATGGTTATGCCTAGCAGTAAATCCAAAATTTAATTTATCCTTGGTATTATTTTTGATTTGCTTTCTGAAAGCTTTGTCTTCTTCCGAAGTCTTTGGAGAGGTAATAAAGAATGACAAAAACTGTTATAATGATGATCCCTAAGTTATCTTACAGTGTTTTATGTTCCGCTGCTGTTGCTCTCTGGTTTGTTCTTATTACAGGAGAAATGAGTTTTGGCATAGCCTATATTGTTTTTGAAGATATATGGGGAAGGCAAACTTTGTTCACCAGTGCTGCTGGGAGGTCATTAATTTCTGATGTTCCCACATATTTTGAAGACATCTAGGAAGAAACATTACAATAGCTTTAAACCTCTTGAATCTGGTCCATGTCCAAGGATCATTTCTGTGTTGGGAACCTTCTGCTTTCTTTTCTTCCTTCACCTCTCTGTGCAAGCCTTTCCTTCAGTCAGTACTGTATTCAGAAAATGAAAGTCTAAGGCTGAGCGTTGGACTTGTACCTATGACATCTTAGTATTTAATTTCCATATTTCATTGATTTTCATGTAAAATATTCTCAAATGACAGGTAACAATATGTGTTTTCTAAACTACCTGCCCTAGATATACCTCTGGGAACTCTAAATCTGGCAGTGCTGCAACTTAGATGATGTTGCTGTGGTTAAATGATATTTTTTCATTCTATATTTGCCCTTCATTTACACCTGTGCAGTCCTTCTATATTCAGTCAATACAAGTATCTGCAACTGCTTGGAACAGGTGATTTGGTACACAAGAGCAGACCTAAAATCATTTTGCCTTTGTTGTCCTGCAAACTATGGCCTTGGATTATGCATCCTTGTGAAGCAGATTTTTTGCTGTCTGGTTGAGTGTTTTGTTTATATAATCCTTTCCACAGTATTATATAAACAAAAATTCCAAACAATACAGCTCTTCCCCATGCTCAGAAAGAGATACTTCTAAGAGCAGCTCAGTTTAGGGATGTAGAGGAACATGAAAATTACCCTTTTCTGACTTTTAGCCTGGGTTTAAGATTTTAGTCTCTTGTTATTGTCTTTGGTCAGTTCTTTTCCTGAATTACTGATGTTTATGCCTTAGGCTCTTAGTTTTTTCGGATATATCTGTTTAGTTCCAAAGAATTGCATCATGGTCCGGGAAGGTTCAGTGATGTGGAGCTTGAATGACTTCTGCACTCTCAGCTACTTTGGGACTCCTAAAGTTTCCATTGCAACCAAGAGGTGCTTACCTTCTTTTTCAGAGAAAGTAGAATAGAGAATCAATCCCTTTGTTACACTAGCTAATCTGAAATAAGGTCCTTTCTTTCACAGGGATTAAATGCCAGGGATCATAGTGGTTTCTGTTATTTATGTGAATCGAAAGTACTTAAGAGAGTTTTAGTTAGGAAAGTTATTGATCTTCCTTAAAGTTGTCCTATTATTTGTTTATCTTGCATCTAAATTCTCTGCTGTTCATTGAGTGGCTCCTAAATATCTTTTTAAAACATAATATCCTGCCAGATATTAAAGCAAATAAAACTTGGCAGATACAGATAACTGGTCTAATACTGGAAATCACAGTGACCTTAACAAATTAATTGAGTTGAAATAAAAATCTGAAAATATTCACACATCCTGCCTGGCATTAAGATGATGTGAATTTTCTTCTTCTGTACGTAGCCAGGTGTGTTGGTTTCTATGTGAGGGAGGGTGGTCCCATAGTCAAATATAACTGCAAAGATTTTTCTTCAGCCTGGATAAACAAAGAAATCACATTATTTTTGTTATGAAAGGTCTTTGTTAAGTTAAGAAGGGACAAATATCTCATAAGAAATGGAAAAATACTGGGCCATGCATGAAGAGAAAAGGAAGAAACAATAACTGGTAGGAAAAATATAAACATGGATGAAATAAAAGTCTAGACTCATATGCTGCTTGTGATTGACTATAAACCTCTGTCTGTGTAAGGAATATTTGAAATGCAGAACCTTTCTTCCTGTTCACATTTTGATGAAATATTTTATCATAGTGTTTTCAGAACCCACTTGTGATTTTCAAAGTGTTACCAAAGAACTGAGAACATTGTCAAAGACTCTGCTTTAGTCCCTCTCTGTGAGTTACCCTTTGAAAATGTCTTTCAGTAATGATGAAAAAGGAAGGATCCTTTCCCTTTGTGTGGGGCAATAACAGAAGTGTTGGAGTAAATGTATGTCTAATTACCTCTGATGGTAAGAGAAATGCCTATATTCAAGTATTTAGAATGCCTTTTTGCACTTAGGTACAGATAGAAACAGCTATAAATTTGTTTTCAGGACAACTGTGTGGCTTCTGCTGTAGTTAGTGAAGAACACACGGGTTTAAATATTTCTTCCAGTTTCAAAAATAACATTATTGCACATTGGGAACCCTGCTTATTCTGTTGTTCCTAGATTATTTATGAACTTTCCAAAATACCTTTCACTTTGTTTGTGGTGCCATTACAAGCTCCACAAATGGGCTCAGATTTAATTTAATGAGAATTTCCTGTATGTACAGAACAGCGTGGGTGTGTGTTTAGAGATGCACAAAATTGTGTGGGTTTTAAAGCATGATGATTTGTTCTTTTTGTGTTAGATAATTAATGTTTAACTCTCAAGCTCCTAACTTTTTTGCTAGGCATTAGGAGGTCTTTTGGTATATATTGCATGCACATTTGATTTTATAGTGCTTGTGAAAAAATGTTTCTTTTAAACTCACATAAAAAGGAATTAGGCATTATCTGGAGTCAGAACTGTAGATAGATAAGAGTAGAATGGCACTTGCTCGCTCCTCTTGTGAATGTATTAATCCTACCTGTCTATCATTTTTCCATCTTATCCCTCTCCCTTTCCAGTCCATTGTTACACACAGTGTAATCTTCACATATTTCCCGAAAGGAGAGTTGGATTAAGCTAACCTTTGCTTTACTGAAGCAAAAGGCATCACAGGAAACCTATCCTCCTCTCCTCTCGTTTCCCTGTCTTGTTTGTTTTTTTCTTTTGCTTAGCATTTTGTATAGATGAAGCCCAAAGTGTAAGAAAAACGGTCTGTGGGGATGCCATTTGTTTAATTCATTCAGCTGCTAAAATCTATTATCTAGCTGCCTCAGGTCTCCTGGATTTTAGGAGGTATTTATGACTGTTTGACAAATTGCATTTATGGTGTTCTCTCAAGTTTGCTTGGATTCACAGAATTAATGCCATATTTTCCTGAGGATCAGAGTGGGGTGGTGCTTTTAGAGGCAATGATAACAATCCCTGAGAGTAACTCCATATCACACAGATGTAGTCGGTGCTCTTGAGTCTCTTATCATGAAATGGTGATAAGGATGCTGTACCCTGTTTTCTCCAGCTTGAGAAAGAGCTTGGGGATATTGTGATGTTTGGAAACTATGAAGGAAGTGTTTCTGAGTTAAAGTATGTGTGGGTAGGAGCTGCTTTGCACGCCTCTGGTCCCTGTAAAATGGATTTCAAGAGGCAGCTTGCCCTCCTTAGTAAGTAACAGTCCAGCTTGTGGTTGAGGTATCAGTAGGGTCTATAACAGCTTCCTTCTTTGAAAGGTCTTTTTGTAAGAAACAATTAACACCTTGATAGCAGTGTTGGTTGTTTCTTCGTATCCTTTTTAACAATGGTGTTATTCTGCAGGAAATGTGTAATTCTCACCTGCCATTGGTTGTCATTTCAAAGGGGTTAAAGCAGAGCTCTTCATCTCCTCTCCATTACTGGCAGGTACAGCATTCCTAGTAGCTGTGGGGAGTATCATCTCTTTACGGTTTTCTGGCCTATAACCTTGATCTCATCTCAGTGTTGATTACCTTTCATCTGCTATATCTCAGCGTCTACTTCCTTCTTACGTGATTTTGTTTTCACAGGAGAGCTCTGACATGCACCTTTTGTTAGCCATGTGCAAATCTGAAAGTCACTACATTTCACATCCCAATATTCTATTTTCTATTCTTGGCAGATGACATATTTTCTAATCTTCATCTACTCACATTTGCTGCCCAAATATTTTTTGTAACCTGTGGCTTGGAATGTTTTGCCTGCTCTCAGCTAACCTCCTTTTCCTTATCACATCAGACCCAAGTGCTCATTTTCTCCCTCAGTGATATTGGAGGCCTTTCCCAGCCTGTGTGTTGTTTGTGTGCTATCATGACATCGTGTCCTGTTTGAGACCAGCAGTGACACAAGGATTTTGTCACTTGCATGTTGGCAGGCTACTCTTCTATTCTATACTTCCTTGTATTAACTTGGGGAGCACTTGCAGTGACACACAAACCCATTCACCACCTTGTTTTTTTTTTAATTTTTTTTTATGTGGATTCTTAATACCTTGTTTCTCTAGGAGGAGCCTGACAGCAGTCAGGTGTCTGTCATCCTGAGCACCTGGCTTCCCACCACTCCTTGTCTTGTATTTGGGCTGAAAGGTCTTTAGGGCAGGCTCTGTCCTTTTCAGTCTGTGTTTGTCGTCTGGTAGGGACTCAAGAAAGGCTCTCAACTTCTACAAGCGGACAAAGAAAAAGACAAAAATGCAGAAATTATGTATATTGGAAATGTCCAGTTTACAAGTTTGCAAGGCTACTTTAATAGAAGGGTTGGTTTCTTACAAAGAAGGGATGATTTTCCTCTTTGTCTTTTCCCCTTCTCACACACTAGCACTGCTTTGAAATTTTTTTATCTGTATCCACTAAGTCAGTGTTTTATTGACATATATATCTACAGGCTGAACCTTTGCACAGAAGATGAAAGAGAAGAATGAAAAAAACCCAATCAACATGTTCTATAAATTTTTATAATTTGAGGTGAACCCAAGGAAGTGAATTCTTAAAGTGAAGAGAAAAAAATTTCAAAGCTTAGAAATTGCTATAAAGAAATCTTCATATAATTTTATTCAACTACAGAAATTAGGATAAAACTTAGATTTCTACCAAGTATAAGTTAAAAGAGCCATATGTCTGTTGAAAATTTGTTTATGCAAAAGAAATATTTTGTGTAAAGTTTACTGTTCAGACTAATTTGATAAAATATCTTACTTTCAGTAATATCTACTCAGAATAGAAGAAAACAGGCTGTAATTCAGGCAAATTAAATTTGTCTTCCTAATGTAAATATCAACCCAATGGAGCTTCTAGGGCTTTTTACTTTCCAGCCTTTCTAAGTGAGACCTCTCCTTGGCAGCCTGGAGCCTCAGGAGCCAGGCAGTGATGATGAAGTTCTCTGCCTTAGAGGGCTTCATCTATGAGCTGCTTTTTTTATCTTCCTGAGTCTTTCTCTTTTGCAGTGCCAGTTTTTTCTTATCCGTCCAGTTTTTCAAGTTCCAATAATTTGCTGCAGCATTGCTGCTTTCCTTTCGTTTTGGAACAGAACTACGGTGATACAACCTATGAAATATAATGTCACTTTTCAGGCCTCTGCAGCTGGTTTTTGATTTATTGCAGTTGGTTTTGGTTTCTTTGTTGTGGTTGTTTTGGGTTGGGTTTTTTTTGGGGGGATGTTTCTTGGTCTTGGTTTTGTTTGTGTTTTGGTTATTTTGCTTCTTTGTTTTTAAATGCTCTTTTTGCCCTTTTCCACTGGAGATGTCTTGCTCTGTAGCATAAAGCAGCTGGCCTGTTGAAGATGTCATCCTGCTTGCAACAGTGGCTAACACTTGATGTGTCAGAGGTAAACAGGGCAGGAAAACATACAACTTGTCTTGCTGAAAGTCTGAAGCTATTTCTAGAGGAGGAATTCCTTTGTGGTCTCTGTGGTGAAACCTTAACTCCCAAGAGTGTGACATTGCTTCTTCATTCCAACTTTCTTGCTTTAAATGGAAAAAAAAAGGTTTTTATTTTTGTAAACCTTTTACCCAGTTTGCCAATTGCAAGCTGACAATATAAAATTTCCTGCAGAAAACTAATTGAATGGGAGCTAAATCTTACCTTGGTTTACTCATAAAGCAAATTATAGTATTATATCCTAGTGATTCATCTTTATATTTCCTATACCAGTGACATAGACATCTTCAGCTTAATAAAATGATTGTGCTATGGTGCTTGCAGTATTATTTTTGGTAGTATGAAGTAGTTGCTTTTCTATTTCAGGCCTAGTAGCAGCAGTAGATAACATGAAAATCTAGCTGTTGTTATCCTTGTAGTAAACAGGTGTGGCTCTCTAATTATACCCCTGTATAGTACTTAAGCTTCTCTTCCACTCACACAGAAAAGAGCATTCCACTCTCTAATATTTCCATTTAAACTGTGGTTGGAAAAACATGTGGGGGAACTAGTTACTCCAATGTGTTTTCTAATTTATTATGCATTTGCACCCCCATTAATTACTTCCATTACAGAGATAATGATGGTAGTATAAAAAAATTAATTCAATAGGACTTGTTTGTGCTATTTGCTGGCATCTGTTCTTTAAAGCAACCTGTCCACAGCTGTGCTCCAGGTGATGGGTAAGGAACTGCTGTATATTGAGAGCCTCTGTGCAGGGGACCTGCTCTTTTCTCTTTTCCCCCATTAACCTGGGGCTGAGCAGCAGAATGCACTTCACCTGAGAGCTGTATTTGTGAGACCTAGTGCTGCCACATCGCCCACATCACCTTTTTGCATCTCCTTCTGTCTTCCTGAAATACTTTGAAGTTCATGTTTTGCTATTGCAGCAGTCAAACTTTTATAGGGCAGAAGTTATGGCTTGCTATTTCTGTAATATTCTGAGCTCTTTATTAATGAAGGCTCAAGTGGATGAGCATGAAGCTTACTCTCTTTGAAATTTACTTTTCTGTATGTTACAGTGTTTAGGAGTTAAGTTCGAAGCAGAGACTGTGGCTCAGACTGTTCTATTGTCCCTTGGGATGCGTTTAAGAAATAGGAGACAAGGAGTAACCAGGTTTTCCAGATATTTTCAGATTGCAGAAATGAGGATTTGGTCACAAGCAGTACTAAGAATCAAAGTTTCTGGACTAGAAACAAAGATGTGTATTTACTGATTTGTTGCATCCATGAAATTTTAGCCCTTTTTGCCAGTCCTAATACTATTCCAAGTGTTTCTGGAAAAGTCAGTCACTTCGACCAAGGAGGACTGGGAGAGACTAGGGCGTGTTTCCTTTAGGAATGTAACGTTTGATAAGGCTGAGATCAATTTTGCAAGCATCTCTTAACACAAAGTGTCCTTTTAGGAAAAAAGGATGTAGGAACTGTGCTGTTGGTCTTTGCAATTAAATGCTTCAGTCACAAGCAGCTTCCCCTGTGAGGTGCAGTTCAGATTCTCAGTTCTGAGGCTGCTCCTAGAATAATTCACCCTTCCCTTCTCCTTAGTCACTGTTAGTCCTAGACACCACGTGCTGTGTTTATAGCACAAAAGCTTTCCTCTTTATTTGACTGGAACAGAATGGAGGATCAAGCACAGCAGGCTGAATTTTTGAAGCATACAAGTAATCTGGAAGCAGTTTCTTGGAAAAATCAATGGGAGTTGTGCTCCCAGGTCGTGTAGGTATTTTGTTGTTAACCCCAGTAAACCACTGAAGGCTTTGTAAACAGTAAAGAGTCTTAGAGTCACTTAATGAATCTTAAGGAAGGAGGAAACAGAGACACTCTCTTGGAGTATGCAATCTGCTTTTTCTTGCATGCAAACAATTAACTTCAGTGTGTGACCAAATTCACCCACTGCTGAGCTCATGCACGGTTTGATCCTATGATGCAGGCTGCTGAAGTTAGTTTTATCAGAATAAAGGGGTGAAAAACACGGAATGTTTTGGTGTTCTTGACTTGCTACATGCCTTGGTTTTCTGCTATGTTGTTAACAATAAAGCAATCTATTTGTTATGAGAATCATTTTACCTTGTCAACTCTGGAAAGGTAATTGCAAAAATCATAGTTTTTCCCCACATAGGACTTTCTGGGGATCAAATAGCTGTAAGGAAGACAAAAAAACCCCCAAACAAACCACTAAACTAGGAAAAAAAATTACATAAAATTATGCTTTTAATACTTTAGTATTAATTTTATTTGTATCTGAAAAAAAAGGCTCATTGCCTCTGCAAAATAATGTACAGTTTCATAATGCTTTTTCCTGTGCTTTTGGAGTGTTAAAAATTGCAACGCAATGCAAAGCTTGACCCAAATTTTCCAGACAGTGGAAGGTTTGAGTCAAATCATGTAGAAGGAGAGACAGTGTGGATTTGAAAGCAGAGTATTGATGGAAAGAGCGAGCAGTTCTTGCTTTTGGTAGAGAAAAGACTGTGGACTTCATACCTTAAAAGAGAAGCATTACACTGACACCTCTTCAAGTTCCATTCCCTGCTATCACTGCTTTCTCTGCTCCCTTCTTATCATCACAGAACCTGAAACTCAATTTGAAAAAGAACCCTAAATAAGTTCTCTGTTTATTTCCCTTCACCCCACTCCTTTTTTTTTTTTTTTTTTTTTCTTATGCCATTAGATTAAAAGCCAAACAGAGAAACAAAGCAAAGCAGAGAGGGATTAGAGAAATGAGTCATGAAACTGAAAATGTATAAATTAAATGAAGCCCTGGTAATGAATAGTACAAGTACATTTGTGTAAAAGTAAGGAAAAAAATTTCCTTTTAAATAGCAATCAAAATTCTAAGAGTTTAAATTTACATTTCCTCCTGGATTTTACATTGATTAAGAGCTTCCTTTTAAGACCGGTTCTGCTCATATTCACCCTAGATATTCTTCTTTTGAGAGGCTCTTGCCATCAGTATTTGCTGTGGCTAGCAGAAATCAAAATGAGGTAGCATTTGTAGCAATCATCTTGTAATACACTAGCATCTGATTTGGATATTTTCTAAGTAAATATTAAAAAAATGAATAAGATATTCTAGTTCTGCTGTAGAAACCTTGATGGCAATTACGGGAAATTAAATACAGTGGAGTTTACAGGTAGAAGTGGAATTAGGTGCCTTATGCAAGGGATTCATTAATTTATTTTCAGGACTAAGCATTGTCAGTTTCCATTTGATTGGAAATAATGCTTGCAGTTCAAAGATCACCTCTGAGCTCTAGTTATAATATGTTAATGACATAAAATCATCCAAATCTAAATCATTTTGGAGATTGCCTTTTCTGATCTGTGATATGCTCTGCTAGTGTCAAGTAATAAAAACATAAATCAGCTGTAGCTTTTCATCCTGCATGCATTTGTGCACAGCACATCCACTGTTTTGATAGACAGCATCTAATGGATCAGAGAAGACCTCAGAAGACTTTTAAATATCAACATAAATCTGATCTGGTTTGCTTTCATTGTTTGCCATTATTTTAAATGAAAGAAAATGAGGTTGTGTCATGAACACATAGTAATATCCATAGTAAAGATCAATACGTATGCTTGGTTTGTGACATTTTGATTTGGGAAGAGCTTTTCTTTAGCTACTGCATGTCAAATCCTAAGGACACATACGTGGGTTTGGTGTATCGCACCAAGCAGCTGCTTACGCTCTCTAGGAAGAGGTGTAAAAGAGAAGCAGTGGAGGATTGTAAAGAATACCTAGTAATCAAGCCATAGTGAGTGAATGTTTCATAGGCAGAAATCTGGATGTAGCTGTCAGCTGTGTGTTTTGCACCTTTTCCAAACATAAAGTGGGAAGAATATTCTCTTTATCGGGGTTCTGAGCGCAATAACTGCATCTTCTATTTGTTATATATCCAGGCTGGTCTTACACATATCTCCTCTTCATCAGTTGCAGCCTATTCTGAACAGCCAGGCCAGATCCAACAGCTTCAGGAAGAATGTGATTATTCATTGCTTTTTAAAGTTGGGATCTGAGTGTATTTCAAGGCTGGAGCTGATGGCAGCCCTGAACCTCCTGTCTGTGTTCATATAAACAGCAGACATGCTAGGAGGATTATGAGATTAATGTTTCTACCATGTGCTCTCTAATTCTTTAGTATTTATTTAAAACGTGCTAAGCAGTGTTTATTTTATGGTTGAACAGTTCTAGCAGTGCACTTGTTGGTTATTCAACCCCAGCCATCATGGGAAGTAGAGGGTGTCATACCTGTCAGAAAACAGCAAACATGGGACTGAGCTCCAAACCTTTTTTATTACTGTTGCTGTTATCAGTAAGTTCTGCCAAGTCAGTGTTGGAGGCCCTGATTAATGCAGGGGTAGAGATAAGCTCTTGTGAACTGGTGCTGAGAAATTCAGACTAGTGCCTTCTCTGGCTATTGCTTATTGCACTACAGCACACTGCTTGCCTGTCGTGTTTTTACATTGCCCATTTTCCACTGTTTAATTTTTAAAGTGACGGATCATATTCCTTTCATAGCATAAAGAGCCTAAGTGTGTGCACAGAGATTATGCAGTGAAAAGAAGGTTCTCCTATGAAAACAGTTAAAAGCTGCACATGTGTGGTTTTCCCTTTGATTAGAAATCAGTTCTTGAGAGCTGGTTGTATGCACTGTACAATTCCAAGATAGGTCCCTTCTCTGCCCAGGAATGCTAACGTGTGTCAGACAGGAGGACAAATGGTGTTTTCTAAGATAAGGTGAGCATTTATCAGCAGAAGTGATAGTTGTGTGTTCTTTTCCCTGTCAGTTATTTGAAGACTTTGTGGTATAAATTTTAATGAAGATTGGATTGCAATAGGGGGAGGCAAGAAACAAGGCTGTACTTATTATATGGGAATGTGCAATTTCCACGTGATCTATTAAAAAAAAGGTGAAAAAAAACATGTCTAAAATCTGAAAAAAAGAATTACCTGTCTCATGCCTTTGGCACAAGAGCCACACCACTGGCCATCTTTGAGCTAGACTTCATGTGGTTTTTCAAAACCTTAAAGACAAAAACTTGTTTTGTCACCACGTACATGTTCTTTTGTCTTTATATTTTACTTTTTGCCTTGTTGTCAGTGAGACCTTGTTGTCAACTGCTGACCAAGCTGCTGCTCCTGCAGGTCAGGAGCACACCCTCTGCTTACCTCAAACCTTTTGTATTTTCCAGGAAGATGTGATTTCCCTGTTCTCCAAGCTAGACCCACATTTTTGTTTTGGTGACTTGTGCAGTGGGCTTGCTTTGTGTTCATTTGAGCTTAGAGATTTGTCCCAGATCAATTAGTTTTCTGTTTAGGTTATTTAAGTGAGTTAATAGTTGTTTATGTTAATCAATTTCAATGAAATGCGAGTCTCCTTTTTGCCAGACAATCAGCCCAGAAAGTGTCTAATTCTTGCACTTCAAGTTCCTAATGACATTTGAAATAAGTTAGGAGAAAAATAAAAGTTGCTTCTAAGAACAGGAATGTTTGCCAAAACAAAGCTCTCTGTAGTAAGACTCCTGCAAATTTTCTTAGTGTTAAGATTTTGCATAAAAAGTCAAGGCCCAAAATTATGGATACAGAAAGCCAGGACATGTATTTCCATTACGCCTAATTCAAATCCTCATTCCAAATATGCCACATTCTTGATTTGTCATCTTTGAATACCTCTCATTTGTAGGTGTGCCACGTCGTGTTAGTAATTAATTGCTCTTTAGGTCTGGTGTTTGAGCCTTGCTGTCCTGTGCTGTGACATTATTTAACATTTCATTATTTGAGAGAATGCTAGGCAGAAGGAAAAAGTCCATCCTTGCAGCAGCACAGCACCTACCTAAGGCCACTGTCCTCTGCTGGATATGTAACTTCAAGTGCAACCTAATTTGGCAGTCCAGGATCTTGGCTTGGGATTTCCCAGGTGAGCATGGGATGCCCCACGGTTCTGTTTAGTGGTATGGCTTCTCCCTTTGCACTTTATTCAAGAAAAAATCTTCATGCATGCATGGGAACTTCTACAACCTTTCATGCTGAACAGTGGAGATACTCACAGAACAGGAGTAGTGGGACTTGGCTTGTTGTTCCAAACTGTTAGGCTCATTCATGGGCAGAGAGCATTTACACTGAAAAACTGCTTTTGTCTCCATACCAACAGTAATAGTCGCAAGGACCAAGGTTTTTCCATCAAATAATTCTAGGGAACAAAAAGCTTATATGATATGAGATAGCACTCATAGATCTATATAACAGACATTTAAGAAACAATTCATAGCATCTCTGAAATAGAGAATAAAACCCTTTGTAGCCTTTTTGAAGATCTCACAGTGCTTAGTAGAAGGGACACAATTTCCTTTCCGACTTTGTTGGAAAATTCAGCTGCATAGCAAAGTGAGGGATTATTTATAAAAATCTTTAATTATATGAACAGTTCTTTGTAGTTCTCCTTTATCTCTGTTGTTCTATTATTAGTAGAAACTGCAAAATGTAATTTTCTACTTTTCAAGGAAGTAGTCTTGAAATATTATGTAAAATTTCTTGGAAGAAAGCTAGAAGCCCTACCTTTTGTAGAGGATGGGTGCTCCATTTCAGCGTCCATCACATATACGTACTTGCACTGTGTATATGCCTTGTTATTAATAGTATATAAAACCCCCCAGACAACAGCCATCAGCTAAATATTACCAGTAACTCTGTGAATACTGACGGCCACAGACAGAGGCCCTGAATGATGCGTCACTTACCTTGAGCCAAACTGCTATTAAAAATACGGGCAATAGTACTTTGCAGTCATTGAAATTATCTCAGCAATTTTTAAAATTTGTTTTTTGTTGTGTAGGCTGGACTTTATCCCTCACATAAACTGCACAGGAGAACTTGTCACACATGAAAGTGGCACTGAGATGCAATGCAAATAGGCAACTGTTGATTTATATTTTATGGGATGCCAGAAAGCTGCCTGTCTCTCATTAAGCAATTTTGTAATTTAGCTTTGTATATGAAACAAAAGATCTTTGAAAGTTTCTGAAATGAAAGATGTTCTTTCCTTCTTCTGTGCCTCACTGAACTACAAGTATGTAGTCAAAACTGATTAAGGGAACTGAAGAGAATTAAGTATATATGTCTCGGTATATATTTGCAGAGAAAACAAACCAAAAGGACAAATAGGTAATGAAAAAGGAGTGTGACTTTTTAAATGTCATTGGAATACTCATACATGCCAAATTCTCTCCAGTATTTCATATTTGCATAATTCCAATAGCTATATGGTGCATTATTTTGTTTTTATGTTCCATGTTAAAATTCTTGAACATTTGGAAAAGGATCATACTTTTTTCTCATACTGAGAATGGAGAGTCTTCAAGTGACCTAGTATCAAATGCTCATGCTGCTATGCAAGCCTGAAATTAAGCATAGTGTGGCTTGATTTGGTTTCCCCAAGGTCACATTGGATCATTGGAATGGAAGGGCAAGTCTTTCGTGTTTCAGTCTTGCAAGAAGTAGTAAATAAGTTACAGCCTGGATCCTCCCATTCATAACAAGCTAATAGGACTCAAGCAAGTTTGAATATCAGTTCATTAAAATATATAAAGGGAAGGGATTATGGAATGTATATAGCCTAATAAAGTGAAAATTGGAGCATATGTCCTTGGAAATAATAGAAACAAATTTTGAGGATTATTATTTATGTACCAAGTTAAGACTTTAAATCATATGCATTTGAGTTTCTTTGCTTTTCTCAAAGATGTAGTAATCCCCGTAAAGAATAATCTTCCTATTTTTATTATATTTTTATACTTTTCTGCATTATTAGAAACCCTTTGTACTCCAGAAGGATAATAAGCAGGTTTAGTATTTGAATCATCAATTAAATGAAGGAGGATAAGTGTAATTTCTCTGAGCAACTTGGATTGAAAGAATCGTCTGCATTTACAGCATAACTTTTTGTGGTAGTGGAATTTTTTTACTTAAAGCATTATGCAACCTTTTATAATATAAGTTATTTATAGTAAAGAAAAGCTTTAGTGTTTAATGGGAAAATTCCCATATTAGTTGTTGCTGTTTTTAAAGTTGGGGTATGTTGTAGCACGCTCAAAAATTGAGCGGTTCTTAAGGTCGTAATCTGTTGCATAGAGAAAATTTAGAAGATCGTGGCAGAAAAATAAAGGATGTACGTGATGGTTTGCTGAAGAGTCCTAGTGATTGACCCTTTTTCTCTTGGTCTTTCTCCTTTCCCACTCTGACCGTGCGTTTCTCTCTTGTCTTGCTCAGCTCTTGCTGCAGCCTTGCTGCTTTGGCCAGCTGGGAGTACACTTGAGGCAAGCGTGCACCTGCCTTAAAAATCCTTTCTATTTGAAGACCTTTGCAATTCCTAACTCTTGTAATCTGTTGGGTTTTTAAAACTTACTCAACCGTACTGTTGAAAAATTATCTTATTTCTTGAGAGCTCTTTTTAAGTGTTGCTAGAAAGTAAATTTTCATAGTATCAGAACAGTTCCATAGTATTGTGAGATATTTTAGGTATAGCCTGAAAAATATATTGCTAAAAATTTCCAGTTCTCCCTGGGGTCAGTGAGTAAGCAAATTTCTTCTGCAATATGTCTGGGCCTTCAGTTGTTCCTAGTTTTAGGTATCTAAAAAATTAACGTTGAGACATACATTCCCTTGATTATGATGTGCTTGCAGATAAGCCCCATAGTCTTTCTTAGCATGATTTTTTTAAACCACTGTAATAAACATTTAATCTTTCAATCAGCCCTAAGAGCTATTGTGTGCATGTTCATCTACATCTTTCTGTTGGAAAGATTGCTTCAGTTTTCAAATGCCTGGTGAACATATCATTATGGTGTTTTGCAACTGTGTCATGGTGTAAATGTTAAAGATGGAACACAGTATTAAACTCTTTATATATAGTATTAGATAATTTGTCTAAGTGATCTACAATGGGTATTTCAGCAATAAAATTTTGAAATAAAAGAGCAACTAGGTGCAACAATGTGTGTCTAGTAATTATAGAACATCTTACAAATCTATAATCATATACTGAAGAGGTTGTGGGAGCTGCAGGCTTTGAGGAATTCTGCAGAGTGACAGTGGGGAAGTTTAAATAGTCGATATTCATCCTGCTATGTAGTTATCCTGGTAGGGAATCAAACTCTTACAATGAGCCTGTGAAGATTTACTGCCTGATAACCTGATGACATTGTTAGAGACACCACTGAATTTGTGAAGTCCCAGATTACTTCTTGTGACTGCCTGCACTTTTCCTTTGGGTTTTATGAAGACAGAGGGGTATAATTTATTCCAAATGTTCTATTTTACCTTTTCTATCTGAGAGATAGTTTAGGATAGGAGTTAAGGAAAAAGAACAACAAAACATGTGGTCTTCTGATCTTATAGTAGTGGTCAAAATCAATTGCCTGAGTTTCTAGTGCTGGGAGAAAGGAGGGGCTGGCAAGGTATCTGTAACAGGTGATAAATGTTTTTGAACATCTGGACATGAATTGAGATGATTGTTTTGAAATTTTTAAGTGTTAGGTCATTAACACTGAGATTAGTGATATGATAGCTCCCACTCTATCATGAGATGTATCCCAAATGTTAATGAATGCATCCATGTAGCATGGTAGTAAAAAAGAAAAATTATCTCCAGTTTGCAGGCACAGAATAAATATTGAATGTAACTACTTTCCCAAATCTGCCAAAGATATTAGAAAAAATATCTATGATTTACCTAAAATTATAGATTTAGAAAATACTTGACAAGCCTGGGAATTGTACCCACAGCATGTGGATTTTGCGGAAGACCTTACCTCTGTCATCTTCAATTAATCTTGATAATTATGAAAGCAATTGTGTCATCCCACAGAAGACTCAATGCTTTTCATCTAGAGATATCAGAGGGTATTTAACATTGCTAATGTGAATTCTAATTCATGTAAATTACTTCAAGAGTGTGGCACATTTCTACACAAACACTTTTTATTCCACCGAATACTTGGCGTTTAGTTAGTCTTTGGAGGATGATGCATACTAAAACATGCCTGACATAATATGAAAACAGCAGTATTTTGTGGAAGTGATACAGGAATAATACATAGATAATAGTACTCTGCTGACAGTGATACATAACAGCCACTTGTTTTTCTTCTGGTGAAGTCAATACACGCTAAACACTTTCATTTTATACTGCTAAAAACTCAAAATACCCCATGATTATTTTAGTCCCTTTTTTCTTGTTTTCCATATACTTCTAGCTGGTAAATGGTATGTTAACCTCATTCAGAGGATTCCCCAGTCCCTATCCAAAAGAGGAAGCAAGGATGTAATCAGCCCTGGCCTCATTAAAATCTTTCTAATGTAATCTGTTGTTCTCAAAAAGCTTAGCCTCAGATCTACCAAATGTATTTTAATTATGTTTTAGATGGATTGTGTCTGAAGCTATGCAGTTGCTGAAGCAAATTAATCCATTACATCAGCCAGTTTGAATTCTTTGTATGAGAATATTTACAAAAGGCTTACAAAGCAGCTAAAGAGACTCAATACAGCTTTTTCTACTGCAGTTTCTTATATTTCATCTCTTTGTCCCCAACCTATGCGTGGATTCGATATAAAGAAAAAGGAAAAAGACAGTGTATGCGTTAGTGTGATACATGTTGTTTGCTCACAAAAAAGAGATTAGGAATGATACTAGCACAGGTGCACACAGCAGTGAAGCTATAATAATTTATCTAATTCTATCTAAAATCTTCATCACTCGTACTGGAATTGCTTCAGTTAGGAACTTATTGAAAGCATACAATAAACGGCAGATACAGTTGATGATGTTAAATAGAAAAATAAGTTTTCAGTCAAAGTGTGCTATCTGAAAAATTTAATTTTCCATGGCAAATGATCCCACTCTGTTTAATAAACAAACACTAAGCAACCTGGGAAGTCAGTGTGTTGACCAGTTCATTAATCATTTTTTAAATCTTGCTAAATACAGTTTATTGTCTTTAAAGTACCACTAATTACTTCAATTAACTTTGAAGTGTATCTTTTCTTTCTCTGACTGTGCCTGTAATTTTGAACCCAAAAGGGCTTTGTAGTCTTCAGATGTGTTTATTGAATTTCAAGATAAAATTCAACTCTAGACCTTCTTAACTGCCTGTATCCTTAAAGGAAATGTGGGACCTGGTCACAACTTTTCCTACTCCCTCCTTGTGGTCTCTTTGGCTGAACGGAAATATGGAAACCTTGTGAACCTGTTGAAATTTGGTCAATAAACAAGTATGGCTGGGAGTTTTATCCTGGGGGTATTTGTGAAGGAATTATGATAAGCACATAGAGATTTTAAAAGCAAAATTATTTGAGTAAATGGGCTGGCATTGAAGAGAGTTGAACATTCTACACTCCATACTTGAAAGTCAATCCTGTTTTTCTGGCAGCCAGGTATGTGTTTAGGAGCTCATCCACAGGGTATCTTTTTTTCTGGAAGTGAGAATATAGGGTTCCCAAGAAGAATGAAATACGAATCTTCATCCCATTATCTCCCTTTTATCAGTTGTCATCATCAAATGTTGCAACAGAAATGTCATCTAAGAAAATGCAGGGAAGGTTGTCTTGGAAAAGGGAGGGGCAAGAGGGATAAGAGCAAGGGTAACACTTAGAGGAAACATTTCACCTTTTTATCATCCTTGTTAATATCTTAAAGTTTCTATGTTTTGTTTCTTCTTGTCAATTTATAGAAGGGGGATGTTTTCCAACAACGAGGATGCTGTAGGAATCTCAGAATGAAGCGCAAGGACTGCTGAAGATGCCAAGATGCATCTCAGAGGATTTCACACCTCAGTCTGTGTGTGCTCAAAGATTTCCTTATTAGTTAGTTAGGAAGGTGTGAGGGAAGAGTATTTTCCCCAGGTGGAGCTCAGTTAGGAGCCCTGGTTTCCTGGGGCACTGCAAATGGGGTTGAAGGCTCAGCAGTTTGGCATGTAAATCGCTTTGGCCTGTGCTCATTGCAGCTTAGCACAGTGGCACTGCACAGGCAGAGAGCTCAGCTGCAGAAACAGCGTCATGCTGCTTTACTTTTTTTTTTCCCAGTGTTAAATTGCCCCCAGGAGATCCTCTATGTGGGCTAAACATTTGTTTTCCATGGATTTCATATTCCTGGGGCTTGCATGGTTAGACCATTATGTGCTAGCTCAGACCCTACTCTTGGAGCCTGTGCTCATGAGAGCTCCCAGGAATACCGTGTGAGGTGAAAGGTTTCTTGAAAACTGCCCTCTTCAGCTGTTTTTTTATACTTAAGCAAACATAGCTCTTAAATTCTACATTTTTTGCTCCTTCCTTCCTTGTTCATTCGCTTCTTGGTGAAAAACCCAAAAACCCTCTTATTTGCAGTATAAAAAACTCCCAGTCATTTTTCAGTGATACTCTTTTTTTCTTGTCTATAAAGGGAGTCAAGAAAGCTGATTGTTTTCCTGGTAATGTGTAGGTAAGGTTTTTAAAGCAGGCTTAAGTTGCCTAGAGAGACAGAAGTAGAAGAATCTCATAGCCCCATCCCCAAACATCTGCCTATGCCTGAAGCTATCTACAGTGTGGGCATTTCAGTTCCAGTTCTGGCAATTTTTGTAATGTTCAAAGCTTTTCTGTGCTGTCATAGTTAATGACAAAAATTACAGCTATGGCTTGAAAGATGAAGTTTGAGCTACATCAACTCCATTGCGAGAGAACTTTTCTGCTCCCAAATACTTGTATGGTCCTACCGCTCTTACTCTTATTATTGGTTTACTATGACACGAGAAAAAAAGCAAATACAAAATTATAACAGTTAATAAAATTGTGTTCAGTCTGCCAAACGTTGCTGAAATTTC
The DNA here is from genome assembly GCA_035048155.1 of Cinnycerthia olivascens. Lineage (NCBI taxonomy): Eukaryota > Metazoa > Chordata > Aves > Passeriformes > Certhiidae > Cinnycerthia > Cinnycerthia olivascens. Next base: position 19,788,435 of record JAWWMU010000180.1, read on the forward strand.
ATCCTTAAGGTTAATGTTTAAGTTAGGTTCATTTACTGAATTGATTCTTTGCAACCCGCTCAGCTTTGCTTTGACATTCACATTTGAAAACTAAACCCCATTTTAAACTACCAAGTCTTACAAGGTTTGGCATTAAAGGAAAATGTTAGATTGTATCAGTTATGTTGTACACAGCCTTTATATTGCCAAATTAGGGAGAAGTTTAAAGTTTGTGATGAAAATATGGGGTTGGTGATGTTTAAATTCCTGGTTCTTTCTTAGGTGCACCTTTCTTTGATATATAAATTTAGAAGCTTTTTCTACACCGCGTGTAACTTTGCTGGGCTTTATGTCTTTGCTCTGATTAAAAGGGGACACATTTTTCTAATGAGCATTACATTGTCCTCAGTGCAATTCTATTGCATTGCAAGAGAGCAGTTTATTGCAATAAATTCAAATTTATTGGAAGTTGTTTGAGCATAAATTTCCTTTAGCATTTCTAATGTTCCTTTTACCATTCCTTTTCCTGAAAAATACTGGAGAAGGCTCACAGGGGACCATGTACGGTGTTGTCTGTATATTATCAAGCTTTATTTTTTTATTGTTCAAAATATTTTACCTTTGAGCTGCTGATTATTTTTGTTGACCAGTTTTGTCAGTTGATAGTTGCACCCTCAGTCATAGGAAGATTGATCTAATATCTTCTCAAAACTGAGAATATAAAACTCAATAGTTAAGTAAATGGAGGGGAAGTCAAATATAGGCATCAAACGAAGGTTTATTTATCTGCTATGGAAACATTTTTCCAGTGAGGTCTTCAAACTGAACTGACATCTGCAAATTCAATAGGTAGTTTTAACTCTAATCAAGTCTTGAAAAACAGTAGGTTGTTTTTTTTTCTAAACAGAAATACATCCAATTTTCATTAATATGTTGAGAAAGTGAACCCTTGTACTCTCACCTCCAGGAAAAGAAACTTACTGATGACACAGCTTCTTAGAATCAGGCTTGCATAGCAAGCTCCTTTCTAATGCTGCCAGTATTGAAAGTAGTCACTGATTTAATTCTTGGGTTGTTATTACAGTTTGCTTTTCCTTGTTTTGATTATGGAGGGAAAAGATAAAATATTTTGCTTTATAAACCTAAACCAACATACAGAACCCCACCTTCCTCTTGCCTTCAGACACAAGCGCAGTGCGCGTGGTATCTGTTAACGTCAGTCAATGCAGCTTCTGATGCCCTGTGGTTCGAGTCTCTGACTTACAGAGAAATTTGTTCCATCAATGTGCTCAGGAACAACAGAAAACTTAAATGATATCGAAGGGCAAACATTAACACAAGTCTTTATTGGCACAGTGAAAGGGGGAACTGTGGTATGATGGTTTTTTGTCTTAATAAATGATTGATGTATCCTCTGGAACCGATAGTTTCCAAAGCAAAGTATATTGTATTTTTATTTTTCTCTTGCATTTTTATGAAGTTTCTGTCTGCTTTTCTAAAGGAATATTGAGAATGGTTTGTCAAAGTCTAGAATTCAAAAGGAAAAAGAGGTAGGCTAATAGGCATTCAGGCCTATAGGACTTGTTGAAAAAGGAGCACTGTACAGAATTACTATTTTAAAAGTAATACACAGAAGAGTGATACATTTTAAAAAACAAACTTGCAGAGAAGCTAATATATATTCTAAATTTGCTTGCAAGGTGGTGAAATAATTCTATAACTGAATCTTTTGACACAATTGCTGTGTGTAATTTATGCAACTTTCCCTTAAGCTAATGCATTTAATGATCTTTATTTCCACCATTTTGGAATAACCACAGAAGCAGGTTTTTTTTTTTACCTGAGATCATAAAGTTCACTATCTAAAGTAAAGCTATTCCCAGCAACTTTTCTAGCTAAACAGGTCCAACTTTCTCAACTATGAGTTATCCTCAACCAAATAAATTTGTTTATTGGAAAGATTAGTTGACATGACCTTGTTCAGAGCACCAGTAATTCTGAGATAAACTGATTTCAAATATGGAAAAGTATTCTGTGGATTTCCTCCAGACTGAACAATGTTCTTGGGCTCTTCAAAATCTCATACAAGCAAACAAAATTAATATAATGTATAAACTGTATCCCAATTGCTCTGATGTGTGACCAGACCCTCATTGTGGAGATATGTTTTCTTGTGTCAAAGTTTAAGATAAGATAATTTTAATATAATTTATTTTAAAATCTGTGAGTGACGGGTTTTTGTTTTTTGTTACTGTTAGCATGAGAAACTGTGTTGGCTGATATATCTATGCACATGTTTCTTGATGTTGAAGAGCTAGCATTGGTATTTTCAGTATTTCTGTTTAATTTTTTAATTAAGTTTACAAAGCTAGATGTAAGCATTGAAGAGTCTCAATGGAATTAAATATTAAAGCACCCTGAAGCTACTTTTAGTGCTGCAATATGAGAAAATGGAGATAAGAAAGAAAAAACATGCTCAGCATGTAAATTTACGTTTCCAAGTAATAGGATTTGGCCAGGAACCTCTGCATTGTGTTTTGTTTTTAGTTTTTTTGTTTGGTTTTTTTTTTCCCCCTTACCTGTAGTATTTAAAGCAGTAAGACTGTGCCAAGGACTGTTAGATTTTTATAGTGGTGCTATACCATAGGAAACAGGAACATGTCTAAGTCAGCCGACTGTCATTGCTGATTGTGTGCTAAATTTCTGGAGAGTTCTTGAGTGGGGTTCATGATGTCAGCAACAGTTTGTCAAACTGCATTTGTCATTTATTTGGAGCTGACTAAATCTGCTCTATTGTCACTACTGTCCTCCAGTTACATGCATGCAGCCAGATTCAGTGGGAGTTCTGGCTTGCTTTTCCTATATAATCTCGACCAGGCATTCATGATCTTCCCGTCCCTGGTCTTGTTGTTGGACTTGAAAGGCTTTTTGTCACAAGCCCAGTAACCACCAATAACAAATCTGAATAACCATGAGGAAGCGTTTCTTCTCCAGATGTCATTCCCCTGACTTCCCCCATGCAACGTGAAAGAATTATATTCCTTCTGATTCCATGATAATATCAGAAAGATTTATTAGTGTCCCTTCCTACATCTCTGCTTTCTGTCAAAGTTTCAACATCCCGGAATCATGGGGAAGCTCTGGACAAGTTTTGTCCAACCTCTGCCATACTTTTTTTACTAAGAACCATTATAATCTACTTCCTCCTAGCTGTTTCTCCTGTTTGTGGTTCACATTCCTGCTGGCGTTTGAAAAAGAAATTTAAAAATAAAAATTGAGTTTTATTTTTAGACAGTGTAACTCACCATGAAGAGTGCTGTGATAACAGAAGCAGGCAGGGAGTGTAATATTGAGCATTCTATGTCAATAATCAGTACCAGAACTGCAGGTTGAATCTTCTGTTGGTTATACACAATTGTCAAGTGAATTTTAAGGAGAAAATAAGTAACAGAAGGGATGGAAATTTAGTGTTATGTGGAGCTGCTAATTCAGTTTATATCCATGAATTAACTTTCAAAGCAACTGGATAAATTCTGATCTCACTCTTTAGTCATTTCAGACTTTAATTTCTGAGAATCATATCTGAGGTAATAACTTTCAGTATAGAGTTTTGTCTGTACACTTCTAGATCTTACTTGTAGCTCCTTATTGCTTGTGTATTAGTCATTGCCCTTTTTAATATTCTTAGACATTGAAATAAGTTAAGTCAGACAAATATCCTGGATATAGCAACAAAGAACACTGTTATAAATGTTAATTACTTTTCTTTTACGTTTGTCTTGAACAAGTAATTCAGATAGAAATAGGACCAAACGGTATTGATCCTGGTTTCTGTTGAGACGGAGTTAATTTTAGAAATGAAATTAATTTTTCTGTGCTTGAGAAGACAGCTTTGTGTTTCTTGATATGCATCATTTCCACTGAACAGGTTCAGAGTCAAAATCCTCAATTCTTCTGTCTTGTTCCAGTGAGAGTAAGAATTGGATGCTTAACTTTTGGGGTGATAAATACAAGATCCATTCTAAAAGCAGAAGTGTCTGGAGTTCTCTAATAAACCACCTCAACCAAACTGCTTCCCTTCCATACTCTTTTCCTTTTTTTCTTTTTTTTTTTTTGTTAAAGAAGTCTGGAAATATTTGGTTGGAATCTTATCTAGGATGTAGAGAGGAGCAGAAAATCAACAGGCAATTTTGATTTCAGGCATCTTCATTGCACATGAACTTCTCTCTGCTTGAGTTTCAAACTTCACTGGCTGAGTGCTAATTCGATTCGATCTCTTGTAAGGGCTTTCAGGAAAGTAATTTTGTCTTTAACTTCCAGCAGTAACAAAAGGCATATTCGAAGACAGCTGCTTTTGTGGCACTGCAGTGTAATGATACACTCATGAAAGAGCTGATTTGCGTTTGTGCTTGGTATTGCAAAGTGCAATGCATGTTATGCATTCATTTTAACATTGATGAATGAAAAAGGGACTGAACAAAAACCTGACCCTCCCAATTAATCATCCCACATGATCATAAATCTATTTTGATATTAAATTTTGATTTTTATTAAGATACCCTTAAAAAAAATACACCTGTTATGCATTTCTGAATATTACTTGAAATGTTCAAATAATGATCTAACTTAAAATATGTATTGATCGTGTTTTATGCTTTCCCAGTTCTAATCTGTGGCAGTAGACACAGAAGCACCACAAGGAAATCAGTGTCTTTGTAAGCAGCCAAGAAATGGAGATTTTGCCTAGAAAATCTCAGAACAAGGTGCTCTCAAGTCGGTAACGTGTAGCCCTGCAAAGCCCACCTGACATCTCCTTACCCACAGAGCTATTAATGTTAACCAGAAATTAACACGGGCCAATCCTTCAGTGCTAACCACGTGTTGTGATCTGATGCCTTCTGACATCCAGAGTCACTTCAGAGTCTAGGTAACCTAAATATGGGAAGGCATTAAAAATGTACACTCCTCTTATCATCCCTTTCCTGGGGTGTTTAACTTTAGGATCCTCAGTATTCTGTTGCTGACTGCATTTTTTCTTATCCCTGCTATTAAAACCTCTGTAGCTGCTGGGTTGACCAGATGCTCACCCAGCCACTCTCTAACTCCCCTTTCTTGATGGAACTGTGGGAGAAAATAAAATGGAAGAATTTGCAGGTTGAGATAAAAACAAGAAATCTACTTATCAGTTACTGTGACAGAAAAACAGACTCACCTTTGCAAAAAAAAAAAAAAAAAATAAAATTAAGAGACCTAAACGAAGGCTACTTAGTGCTTTTTCTCATTTGTTATTTCAATTTGAATACTTGAAATGTTCCACTAGCATAAAACAATTTCTGACATAACTTGGAATAGGACTTTCTTCTAAGAATCTCTGCTCTTTTCTTGCCTTTTTTTTTCTTTTTACTCATCTATTGCGAGTATTACATTTGATGGGTGTTTAAAGAAGCAATAATTTTAAAGTTAGACATAGCCAGAGCTCTGGATATAAGTTCAGATTATCATGATAGTTCAATTTCAAAGAGATAATTAGGTTATCTTTACATCTCTTTAGTCTAATTTATTTTCTGCAAGTCAATATGTGAAGAAAGTGAAGGAAGTAAATTTTGACTCCAGTAGAAAGACATGAATATATACAATTTTTCATGACCCTCCTAGGGTTAGGTTCTCATGGTGACAAGATATTGTATTCTTCCTCTGCATTCTTTCCTCAGGCCTCAGTTCAGAATTTTCATCTTTACCCTCTCTGTGTTAAGTGGTCAAGCTTATCTTTTCCCTGTGCATCAAATGCATTTTCCACACATTTAAAAATGCAGACACTGTATCAGTGACTTTGGTTTGCTTTCTGCCCATTTTACCCATTGATTCACTTTTCATGTTGAAATGGACTTGATCATCTCATGGGCTGGCTAAGCTTGCTTAACTTGAAATTCATCCTTCCAAGCTTGTTATTTTTGACAGGTCTTGTAGCTTGGCGTTCCTACCCCCAAGTGCCCTCTAGCTCCTTAAACAATTGAAGTTTCAGAATTAATGTTTAATAGCTGTGACCTCAGGATTGATTAAATCCAGTTGACTTAACCTTTCTGAATATAGGAGCAGAACTCTATTGCCACAAATGGGAATCAGTTCAAATAAAAAGAAAACCTAAATGTATTGAGAGACACATACTGATATTTTTCACTTAGTACGACACTATGGATAAAGCTTCATTTTGAAAATAAAGCATGGAGAGGAAAGCCATTCTCTTCTTTTAACTGTAGAAGTAATAGCCTGGAAGCTTGTATGCAATACTTTTCTTGTCCTGCCTCACAGCCAGTGCAACTTCTCTTTCTCCCCAGGAATGAACAAACAAAGAAAACCCAACTCTGATCAAACAGATTACTAAATGTGAAAAGTCAGTGTTGAATTATTCTGTATTCCAATTAATTCCAGGTGTCATCTCAGTTCTGTGAGAGTTGTCAGTTGTTTGATAGTATTTTGAGAATTTGGCTCTGTCATGCCTATTGATTTTGTTTCTTTCACCTGTACCACTTGAAAGATCAGAAGCTTTCTGCTAAGATAAATAAAAAAATATTTTTATTCACTTGATTTTTGTTTTTTAGCAGTGTGCCCAGTATAACACATGCACAGCCTTAGGAGTGTCATTATATAAAATAAAAAAAAACCTATACTGAGGTAAGATGCATACTTACTACATGTTGACACGATTCGAACCTGGAATATTTTCCAGTGCCAAAAATGTGAGGTTTGTTTTATTTTTTGAACTCTGAGAAGGATAAGAAACTATTTTCAGAGACTTTTAGAAATAAATGAGGTTAAAAAGATTACTACATTATTTTATTATTGCTCAGGAGAGATCTTC
>JAWWMU010000180.1:19795372-19811503 GCA_035048155.1 Cinnycerthia olivascens
AAGGAAAAACAAAGCTTTCTATTGAAATACTTGCAAATACCAGCATACCAATGCTTTTAATATACATACAATCATTTTCTAAGCATTTTATGCATGTGTTGTATATGAAAACCTGTTTCTGATACCATGTACTCTTGTTTTTTTCCTTAAGAAAAAAAACAGGAAAGCTTTTGGTGCAAATTTCCCTGTAATGTTAAAGCTCCACTTGGCTTGCAGTGAATACTCTAAATTAAATATAATGGTAATCAGCCTCAGCATTTAGCATGTGGTATGGAAATCTGTGATTTCCATTGATTGCGGGGAAATTATACATACGCCATTTACTCAGTATGCGAACAGAGTAAAAGTAATTTTACCACTGGCATTGGTATATTTTGCAATTAGGGTGTATCTTTAATCCCAGGTGGGCACAGGGCAGTTCACAACTCCTGAGTCTGGTACAGCAGCAGTAACTACATACATGCTTAATTTGCAGCACAGAAATAGTTTCAGTAATTATGACTGAAAGATTGCCCCGGATTTAGTTGTGTTGTAGCCGCTGTATGCAGCCAGTGCTCAGTATCTTGTGTGTACCAGTCGTCTCAGGGACATCCAGCTGCTGTCAGTACTTCTGTTTCTTTATAAACTGATCAAAGTTAGACATTCCTTAAAATCCTCTGTCTCAGAATGAGGCTATTTCAGCAGTGGTTGTCTTTGATTTTTCATCAGTTGTTTCCTCTTATTAAGCTGAAGAATTGGCTTCATGGCTCTCTTCACCAAGATCTTACTCAACAGTTAATAAAAGAAACACATTTACATTTACGAAGTATGTCTTCTGTTAAATTAAGATGAAAGAGTGAGGGGAAAATGTGTCTTTTGAGCTCCTCTAGAGTAATGGAATGTGGACTTTGGGTTCCTACAGTATTGTTTATTCCTAGAGAAATTACCTTCCTTTACAGCAAGTTAAGTAGTTGTGCTGCACAGATGCTCTCAGAAGTGCAATTTTAAAAAAAAAAAATTAGTTTAGTTGCAAATCTGTCACTTTAATTCAGGTGTTATTTAATTGCTGATATAAAAGCTTCTCCACTAACCCATGGTTTCCATTTCTTTCAAAATGCATTTTCCTCTTACAGGTAATAACTGTTAGCTCAGCAGGCAGACCACTCTAAGGTCTAAAACAAATGCATCTTAAATAAGGCTAACAAAATGTGAGTCTTTAAATAAGGCAACAAAGTGAACAGAGCAGAGCATTAGCTGTAGGAAAATGTAAAGGAATGTCACAATAATCAGTGGCTGCAACAGCTTAAAAAACCCTCTAGACAGCTAAAGGGCTAGAGAAGCAAGTATGAATTAGGGGAAAGTCAGAAAATAAGATACTAAAACCACAAAAGAGCTCTTATAAAGAATAAATTTGACAAAATGTCAAGTGACTTAAATATGCATAGTGCCTTACAACCTCCCCAATTCCAAACTGCTTTGCAAACTCATCGAACTCTGCTAAAAAGTCATCTATATGTACAAAGTGTCAGCTAGGATACAGATAGGTAGAAGAAACAAAATATTTTGTGCAGACCTGAAAACAGATCAAAATATAGTCTTTTGCCATTTCCCATATGTGAACTGCACACAGTCCTAACAGTCTGAATTTGCAGTTAAATATACAGCTGAAGGATTTTCCTACTCAAATATTAGTTCATCATAAAAGCATAAAGTGATTAAATATATCCTGTCTGTTTTGTGTATGGAGACATGTAAGCTTGAAATCAAAATGTAAAAATGAAGTATTGAAATTTAATTGAAAATTTCTCTTCCTTGAATTAGTGTTAATTCATTTGACTTTGATAGAAACTTAATTTCCAGTTTTGAATGTTAATGACATGTAATAAAAAGTTAAATACAGGCATGTACTTGTAGGAAGAAAAGTCATTTAGCTAATTAAAATACTGTGGAAATTTGGAGCAGGTTTAATCTTAATTTTATGCATTTTGTATAATGCTCTTTTTTGTGACATTGTGTTATGAAAGGACTCTTAGAAGTCTATTGAAAGGAGAAGGATGCAGTCACTTCTTGCCTTTTTACTCTTTGCGCCTGTCTGATATATTAATAAAATGAACAGGACAGGGATTATGCTCTTCTGCAAAGGACTGCTGAGTTTTTTTAAAAACTTTTATCGGTGGATCATTAGGATTAGAAACTGAACTTGGGAATTCGGATACTGGACAGGTCTATTGAAGAGTCTTGCAAACTTTCTAGGATTAAGATGGTGGTTAGCATCTGAAGGATGCTTCGTTTCTCATAGTCAGCTGCATCATTAGACTTCAATTAAAACAAGGGTTAGGGCTCGTTTGAGAAAACTGCTGCTGAGGACCTCTGGTTATTAGCTTTCTTTAGGCTTAAAGAGCTAAAATTATTTTTGATCCCAGGTGAAACAGTACTGGTGAAACAGTAGTTTCAGTGTGTGCTTTTGGAAAACTAAGATGCCTTCAGCTATGATGAAAACTAGGATGGGGCTGCAGTTAGGAGTAAGGTTCCATAAGTCAGGGAATAAGAACTCTATTTCTGTTTGTGCTGTGCCAGTGCCCCAGTTTTTGAACAAGTGCTGGTGTGAGGAGGAACAAGAGCTGACTTCTGCTTTCACTGTGGAAAGCAGGAGGCATTGCTCTGCTTCATGCTTCCAGGAAATGGAAGGGATTTGTAAAGTATGCAATAAAGGAAGACCTATGGGATTACCTGCTGCTACTTGTATTGACCGGTTAAAGCTAGAAGTCAGGTTACATTTTGGGAAAAGAGGGCTGAAAAGCTCAGTTTATTAGAGGTTTTTGAAGTGTCTCAGGGAATGACAAAAAACACAGCTCTTGATTTTGGTGGGTTTTGGTTCACTGCTCTTTTGTTAAGCTCAAATCAGGTCTTGACATTGCTTGTATGCCTGCATATATAATTAGCAAAGATGATGGAAACAAAGGCGAAAGTCTAAGCTAAGAATTTTTTTCATTTTGGCCAAATAGGTGGAGGAAGACTCCACTGTATGAATTGGTTCTTTGTCGAGCCTCAGTAGCGAATGTGGTGGGACTTTTTTTTTTTTTTTTTTTTTCCACTGAGAAATGAAATATGCCAGTATAGTTGCCAAACCTTTGATCACTCTTTCTTCACTGTGATAATTTCTGGGCTCATGGAGCTCCTACACAGATGGTAAAATAGGCTGGTGTAGTACGTCTCAAATGACAACATTTCTCATGCTAGACAGAAGCACGGCGTGCCTCTGTGAGGGATTATCTGCCTTACTATCACTAGCTTTGGTTGACAGGGGTTGCTTTGGATCTCTTTTCTTCTACTTTGGGAGCTGGTGTGCACCTAGGAAGGCAAAACATAGCCCAGCATTAGATGAAGGGGATGATTTAAACAGAGACGTGTTGCAAGTTACGAACGTGGTATCTGCCTTTCTTGGCATGAGAACTGAGAACCTGGAATGAGAATGTTTGGGAACGATGGGGATTCATTTCAGAACAAGGTCAGAAACATAAAAGCAAATTACATGGGCCGGTCTGAACATTATTTTTCATTAAAAATCAGCACTCAGGCATACAGTTAGATGCATTATTTTGACCATATGTTAGGACTGAAGCAAAACAAAATGCATTTGGAAGATGCCATTGATCTTTAATGAGTGTGATTTAATGAAGCATGCAGCTTGACCAGTTCATGAAGTGGAAGGGATTTTCATTAGGGACATGTTGGCATGACAAATGCTCGGTACATTTTAGCCTTCACATTGTAATTTTTACAGTATGGTTTGCTGCAGTATTGAAGATTATTTGACCTTCATATAGCAGCAAAAAGACAACTGGAAGTTGAAAAGAATTTTCAGTGAATTGACTCACTATGGGAACATTATTTTTTTTGATAAAAAATTTAGACTTATTTATTGTTTTTGGTTTTGCTCTTTTTTAGTGAGAATGAGGTTTCGCTGCTTATCTTGTGTGTAACAAAATGATATCATCTCTCATTGGTATAAGCTTTTTAAAAATAATTTCTTCTAGAATGAGGAGTGCCAAAATGCATATGCAGTCTGGACAGCAATTCAGGTTTATCAAGGTTCTGAAAGTTTATCAGGTTTTCTGGATAATGTAATGCCATTGATTTCAGGAAATTCAATTTCCAGGGTTTCTGGGGGCATCACAAAACTCATTAAGATAAAAGAAATATTCATAAATACATAAATTCTGCAGATCCTGATGCTTCTTTGTCTATCATGTGAAATTTTTGAGGTCTCCAAGTGTAGGTAGAGGAGTATTTGTGCACAGTTTTTACCTCTAAAACTGACTTCCAAAAGTGCTGAGCTGTGCTCAAGGGAGGTATCAGTTTTCTGATATCCTACATCTTTTCACATCACAGTCACTGCACTGAGTAAATGGACCTTATGTGTCTTTCTAAGTTTTTGCTTTGTCTTGTATGTTTAATCTAACATTAATGGGAATCCACACTAAAACTCACGTAGAGAGCTAAGATTGCATTCAAGTGCAGAAGTGTTTCACTGGGCCCAGAAATGCCTGAGACATCCTAGATCTTTGCCTGTATGGTGTTTTTAAAAGCTTAACTGTATATCTGCACACATATACACATGCATTTCTTTTTTTTCCATGCTTAGTTTAATTACTTCTTGAATGTTACATTTTGGGACTTGTAGTGTGTTTAATTTAATTGTCTTATTAATTGTGAACCTCAGTAAACAGCCTTATTTGTCAGACAACTGCCAAGTTGTCCTTAAGTGAGTGCCCAGGGCCTGAAAATTATGAACAGGGGTGACAAAAAAAAAGCAGAACTCATTTTAAGCATACAACCGCCATCAATTTTTTGGTGTTATATATTGCAGCACAATTCATTCCTTTACATTTGTGGATACGAAAAATGAATTGAAGGTACTATACAATATATTTTCTGTTCACATAAAATATAAGCACTGAAATGACAACCAAGCCTAAGTTCTGTTTTCAAAACCATGAAGTCTTTTAGTAAGTATGAAAGACAAACTTAAAAACTGAATTTAAAACCCTAAACCACTGAAAGCTGTTCTTAGCCTTACAATACATTCAAGAAAAGGGACTATTCACATGTGTCAAGTCAGGCATATGCATAATTCTTTTACAGAATCAAGACCTAAATTTGTCACTTTAAATAGCTCTGGACTATTTTACATGCACAGATTAAAATGACTCTTCATTTGAACCTCCTCATAGCAGGAGCTCTTAGCAGCTCCTTGTGGTCCAGGTGCATAAGTGGTCTCAAAGTATTTGTCTCTGAAAAGTAGGAAAATTGAAGAAAATAGAACTGATGAGAGCAAAGGAAGAGAACTGGAAAAAGGAGTTAAAAATTGAAGTATCATGACTCTGCTAATAAATGCTTCTAGATTTTAAAACATGATTTTCTTCCAAAAGAAAAGCCAATAATTTAAAAATTAAAGGGTTGACTTTGTTGCAGGTGATCTCCATCTCCTGTTGACATTTACATCTCTTCTCACTCTATTAAAAAGAAATCCACAGTCAAATCATAATATACTCTTGTAAATTGTACACATAGATATAACTGAGTCCTTTAAATATTTTTATTTTTGAAAGATAACATTTTTTGTGTCCTATTTGTCTTGTTGCTTTACACACTTCTACATGTTAATCTTTTTGTTCGGCTGTCACCTAAATACCCCAGCTGTGTTACCTGACTTAAGAGTAACATCATGTACAACAACTTAGGGACCTAATGGCCAATATGTGTGGATGTGCCTTATATTGCTTTAACTATTAATCACTGAAAATTTGTCAGAAAAATTATTTGTAGCCCAAGTAACCATTAGTAATATTCAAGCATAACGTGTCTGGAGGATATCAAGACTGTAACACCATTCTGTTGGGGAGGAAAACTGTGTTAGATTCCAGTAGTGGACCTTGGCACAACTCCTGTAAGGAGGCCAAGTGTTCTCCACTGCCTTCTCGTATTTACATCAGGGCATGTGAGGCTGGGATGGTGAGGTGAGCTCAGCTTTATAGCACAGTTTTAGAGCAGTCAGCTTCAGAAGCTTTCAAGTAAACACATCTGTTAGTCTGCCTTTTCAAGTGCCTTTTAGTGGTTCCAACTTCAAAGCAGCTTGAGGTACTGCAAAACTCGTAGAAATACCTGCACAGAGGAAGCTTCCCTTTGCATATTGAATGCAGCAGGGCCACAAGGCCAGTTAATTCCATTACCTTTTGTCCAGAGTGACCCAGACAAGATCCAGGGAGACTCATCCTGAATTGATGTGGGATAGTCACCGTTTTCCTTTTCTGTAGAGTCTGGCAGAGTTTGAGGAGAGTGCAGGAAGACATTCCTCCTGTAGTGGAGAGGCTCTGTATACATTGCTTGCATAACTACTTAATGAGTAACTCATAGTCCAGCTCAATGATCTCAGATCTTTGGCAACCTAACTGATTCCATGTTTCTGTGATTTGCACCAACTACTGATGTGTTACACTGCCCTTATGTTGCTGTGCATTCTCTAAGCTCGAGAAGAACGCCAGGATTTCCTTGTGTCCTCATCCTGTACTTTGTGTGTGGGCACCTCTCTCTTGGTGGATTTTTTCGTGGTGATGGGTTATTTTCAGCCATATTCCAGAAATGGCTATTGTCTTTATATAAATCTATGCTGATTCTTAATTTTTGCTTGGCTGTTGCTCTGCCGCTGAAAGCTACTAAAAGCTATAATGATGACATTTCAGAACTTACCATTACCTTTCATGCATTTTGAAATTGAGAGCTACCTACACAAGTTACGGTTGTAAGATTTTCATATAATTAAAGTTATCTCACTGTTTAGAATTAAAAATATCTGAATTCACATAACAATTTGTAGACTGTCAAGCAGAATGTAGATAGATTTAAAATGCTCAGGGGTTCTCTGTGATTTGGTTGATGATCCTGGTTATCAGTAAACACAAAAAGTAACTTCAAGTCGCAGCTACAATTCTGTACAGCTGTTTGTCATTGCTCTGTTCCACCCCCAAGCCTCAGACTAGTTCTCTGACCAGGAATTTGCACACTGTCTGGTTTTTGTTGCGTGATGAATAACTGAACCTCATTTAATCTACTATCAAACACCTACAGTTCTATTTCTTAGTACATATATAACCTCTGAAACACTTGAAGCTTTGCAAATAAATCTGCACAAGACTCTAGTTTCAACTGGCTCATCTGAACAGACCATGATGAATAGATCATATTGTGTTTTTTCATTGTAGTGCTATTACTGTTCCTAGGTTTTACACAAATAGAAAGATGAGTCCTACTCCAAGGAGTTTATGATCTTAATTATTAACTGTACTAAATTTTAGTAATAGAGCGGCGGGTGATGCATTTGGAAATTAAGAACTAACTTGAGATATATAGCTGTAACTGCCTTAGCCAAGCTTTCTAGAGCCAGTCATGCAAAGAAAGTGAACTTATAAATAATCTAATTAATTACTCCATGCAACATTTGCCTTGAAGATCTTTTTTCTTTTAACTACTTTTCTTAAGTCATCCCATGGATTAAAGGACTATGATGTAAACAAGTATACCTTTCTACAGAATAATTTCAGAAATTTAAATTTGAATAATGGCATTGTGAACTATGAGATATTGAAAAACTTCCTCCCTTAACATTGCATCTGAAACTTGATAATGCAATTTAAAAGGATGTCTTGACTGTATCAGTTTTATTCCCACAGTGAAAACTATTTTCAATGTCTTGCAACAGTGAGAGAAAAGCTTGATAGTGTATTCCATTCCTTAGAGCAAAACTCACACAAACTAAATACAATAAATTATTGGGCAAAGGTTGTCTGTCTTTGGATCATGCACAAAATCTTGCTATCTCCAGAAAAGAACAAACTGACAATTTTACAGTAAACACAGTAGAAGCTTTGCCAATAAAGCTTATCACTACTCTATAAAATGATGGATATTAGATTCCTGTCTCATCACAACAATACCAGAAAATAACTGTTTTGGTCTGATACAACATTCTGAGAATGAATCAACATGATTTTTTTTTAGATTGCATTGTGATTGTTTTGCCGAGAGGTAATACTAACACTTTGTTTGATTTTTGGATAAAAGATATTTGTTTCCTGTGAGTTTTGAGTTAATATCACAAATCAGCAGAGTCAACCTGAATGTTATTTACACAATCAGAAGCATCCAAACCCTACACATTTCTTTTGAAGAGATGCCTGCAAAATTTCTGGTTTTGGCCTTTGTCTCTCCATGTTTAGGAAACAAAGCATGAATAATACACTTTTGTGGTGCTGTATATCTGTTGTTTTTTCCTTAGATTTTCTCCTTTTATGGTCCCCCTCCCAATATCTGCTCATCTGCTTTTTTTTTCTCAACATTATTCTTTGGCAGAGCCACTTCTAAATAGTCTTATGCTCAGGAAATGTGTAAACATGCTTAAAGTTCTGTAAAAAATATAATTATAGAAAATACAGAATTAACATTTTAAGCAAAAGTTAAATTTAGTAATGAAAAACTCCTGCTGTTTGTTGGGTCAGTGGAGCATATGTACATCCAAGAAATCATGTGCTCCACCCCCTCAGGGAAGCATTGGAAAAGGCAGCTGTTTCATACACCCTCAAGATTATCGTCCCTTCTTTCCCATGAACTGCTGCCAACCAAATTGCTCTTTGAAGCTAAGGGATGGCAGCAACTGGAGCTGTTGCATGCTTCTCACCCATGAAATAACAGCAAATCTGCTATGATTCGCATTGGAATTGTATTAAAGCATGTACTTGAGAGCAGCTCTCAGCAGTACAAGAGAGCCTCCTAATCAGCCAAAATGTCAATGTACGATGCAGAAGTAATTTTGTCCTTGGAACCAAAAAGCCATTCCCAATAAAACTACTAAATCTCTGTGGCACTTGAAGCAGGTACTGAGAATTATTAGCGTTGTGTGGGTGTGAAGAGTGTGAGGCAGGGAGAAGCATGAGTGATTTACCTGGCATCTCACAGCAGGCAGCACCTTGGTCACAAATTCTGGGAAGTTGTGCTCGCTGCTTTCCTGTGGAGTAAACAGCAACTCTGACTTGGAAGGAAATGTGAGTAGCCTGGTATTGGCAAAAATTCTGATACTGAGAACTAGAATTGGAAAATTGGGACAATGTATACTACAGCACATGGCTTACTGAAGTTTAAAAGAAACATGATGGGAATCAAATAAGAAAAACTAGTCAAGCATATGCTCTTTCCCAGCATACATTGTTAGTGAAGTGGATTTGCAAGGTCAGTGCTAAAGTAACAGCACTAAATAAACAGCAAGTGACCTCTGTCAGCTTTTATCAAAAGTTCACCTTAAGAAACTTGTGCACTTTGACGTCCTTAAGAGATTATAATATAGTCAGTAATAAATGGGCTCTTTTCTGATTTTCAGTAGCCAGAGGGCCACATGTGGTTGTTAATCAAAATATGGCAAGTTCATCTGAGACCTAGGACAAACAAGCAAAACAAAACTTGTGTGTTGTTGGCAACATCCCATGAAAGGGGTAACCATGAAACTTTAATTATGGGTTTTTCAAATAGAAGTCATGCATTATGTACAGTAGCTCTCTCTAAAGCCAGTGAAAGCATAAAGAGACATAGGTGGAAAAGATTAAATTATATGCTACAAGGAATGGTACTTCTCAATAAGAAGCAAAATCTAGAGTAGATAGTTGTAATCTACTTGCTTGAGTTAAAGGATGCATTTTAATCTTCAAAGATTAGTTTATAACCTACAGTCTGGCTCTCCATGACCCTTTCAGCCCAATTTTCCTATGTCCCCTGTGCATTTTGAGCTGCTTTTTAATTTCTTTCTTGGTAATGCTAAATTGGTAGAAAATATAGTTGTTTAGTATTTTCATTTTAAACAGGGTATTTCTAAATGTCTACAAGGGCTGAAACATGTCGTACTCTGCAAGTAAAAACATGTTAAAGACAGTATGCTTCTCATTTTGCTCATTCTCTATTCTTTTATATGGGAAATTACACAGCCCCTTCAAGAGCAGCACCAAATCCAATTACAAGTGTCAACACAGTTTGGATGCTTTCAATTTCTATTTTTGCCCAGCCTCACATTGTAGGCTCATGGCTACAGGCTGGCAGACCCATGGTTCCAAATTCCAGCATTTCTGGATGAATTTTTCTTTCTTTTCCCCCCTCTATTCTTTTCTGTGGAATGAAATTCTTCTCCATAAAATAGGCCAAAAAAGAGGTTTCCTATTATTTAGCCATGTAAGGAGAACTTCATTGACCCAGTGATGTTTTCTGCTTAGCAGAGTTGAAGCTTTTGTGCTGCAAACCAGGTGCTGGTCCTTTCTTTGCTCAGACTCAACTTTACCTTAAAATAACATCTTTGTCTTGCTATGACAACAGTTGGGAGGGGGGGGACTATATCCCGTCACCAATCCAAATAAAGGATTTTATGCTGTGTTTAACATGCAGTACAGTTGTCTAGGCTCTTCAAACATAAATGGAAAGGTGGATAGATCCCAACAGTAATTCATCCTGTTTTAAATAATGTGAACTCAAGACTTTCACAGCTTCCTTTTTCCTTCCATTGAACCAAAAAAAGGTGTGTGAGTGGCTTAGATTAAAACAACTAACTCTTAGGAATCTAACCAAATTTCTTGAATCTCTTCAATAAAAAATATTCACCAAAGGATTTGTTTGGTTCCCCTTTCTCCTCCTTAATGGCTACCTTTGACATGATACCCCTCCAGAATGCCAGGATCTGGCTGGAGCAAAGGCTGTTTGTATTGCACCTGCCACCTCAGCCCTTTTGAGGATACAAGTGCTACAAAAGGACAATTTTTCTATGGTTTAATCCTTACCTGAATTTGGACTGTATAGCATTAAATTTCTTTCTTTATCCCTCTCCTCTAAAAAAGTAGGCGACTATATGTGCAAAACCAACAGTATTTTGATGCTTGATAACATACTAAAGGGATTTTTTAAATATCATATTTTATCCCTCTGAGACTTCTGAACCTTGAAAAAATTATCAGAAATCTCATGGAAAAAAAAAAACTTCTTGAAAACTCCTTAAAATCACAAATGGAGCAGAAAAATACCAAGTTCTTTAATCGTGGTTATAATTTTCTCTCTTCAAATTTTAATTCACTTGGAAAAATCAGGCAAGGGGAAAAAAACCACTCTCTAAAGCTAAAATTCTTAAATTTCAGAAAAATGGTTGATTTGCGTTTTGTGTTGTGCCTCACATTCACTCAGCTGGTCTCTTCATGTCACGTCTGCTATCATGCCAAAGCTTTCATGTTCAACTTTTGCTGCATTAAAACAATAGAATAAATGCATTTTTTACTCTCATTCTTTGTGTATTATCTTAGAGCTAAGATCTAGTTAGATCTCTCTTTAATGCTATTGTGTCTGGTTTATCAGCTCAATTTTTGGATGTTTACGCTGTTTAATTTGAGGTCACCTCGCCATTGTACTTAATGTTACAGACTACACAGACTACAACACGTTTATATTTTAAAACCTAGCAGATTATGACCTTGGTGAAATGAGTTACTGTGAGTTTTGTCTTCTGGTTGTTTATTTTACCTCCATAGATATCAGAAAGTAAACAAGGATACTGCGTTTGTATTTGGACTGTATTACTGTACAGTAATGTGTTCAGCCCACAGAGTTTAGCTGAAGAGAGAAGTTATTGTTTTTCCAAAGAAAAACATTCATACCTCTATCTATAGTACTCATAAAATGTAGCTATAATGGATAGCAAAGTAGCTTCACTTTTATACTTTTCTTCCTGATTTTCCAAGTTAATCTCACCTATCTGCATTGGCTTCAAAAGTATTTATAAATTGGTTTGGAATGGAATATAGTTATCAGATGATTTTTTAATTAAGCAAGTGTGTTTATGGGAAATTTGCTTGAAAGATAAGTTGACAGACATTTGTACAATATATTTCAGAGCGTTTTGCAAATTGTTTTGTACAGATCTGGGTCCAGCTGTGCATCCAGCACTGTCCTGATTCTGCTATGTTCTCAAGCCCTCCATTCCTGCCCAGCAGCTGTTGCACACAGGTTGCTTTTCACAGAAAACCAAAGGGTCTGGCAAAGTGTCACATTGCACGGACACCACCCCAAGGGACAATGCATCTGTGGTATACTGTGCAAGAATGTAAAAGCAGCCCAAGAGGCTGTGTAGGTGTTATCACCATCATGAGTGGACAGCGTTGTCCTGCTGTTTCTGAATTAGGTGGTAATTGTAATAGTAGAACGTGCTTTCATTATTGACTAGTCTGGGTATTTTCAGTGTAACAATATATCTGATAAGGAAGAGTCGTAGTTGTTTTTCAGACTGAGCGCTCACTGTTATCAGTTTGTGGCTCATGCTATTTTAGACAATTTATAAACAGTAAGTTTATTAACTTAAGGAGTTCTACAAAGTGTTATCAATGTATGTTTTATACTGCAAATTTAGCAGATATTTTACTAACAGAAGTTTGATAAAGCTAAGAAGAATGAGACTGCTATTCCTGCTCCACCCCATGTAGTGCTATAAGCACAAGAAGAATATGCCTTTTTTTGAGTTTTATTCTTTTTAAGAGAGAAGATTTGACATATAGCAATATTTAACAGAAATGAACATTTACCTCTCTAATTTAACTTATATTTATTAAGCCTTTGTTCTGCCCATCCAAAATAATATTCCACTGCTGTTATTATATTATAGTAAAATAATTCCTTGCACCGACAGTGGTGCTGATAGCATCTCAGAGCCGATGCTTCTCACCCTCTTGTATGTTTATGATGTTACTTTTCATGTCAGCAGTAGTCTAATGCTGGGTGGATTTCCCTGTGGGGCAGGATTTATAGACATATAAATAAAATCAAGTTTGCACTAGAAAAACTGTATTCCATTTGGCAGGCAGATTTGTCTTTCCCATAACTTCAGTCCTCACTTGATTTGCTAGGGAATTTATTAGGGAGAATTTGTTAGGGAGATTTATTTTTCTCTTGGAACAGATCAGGTTTATGCTCACAAATGTGCGGCCATACAGCCTACAGAGTAACGTGTGCCTTTAGGAGTGGTGCAGAATCCTGATAGAGAGGTTTTGCCATCAGGTTATCTCACTTTCTCAGGTTCACCATTTTTGTAAACATGTCCAGTGATAAAACACTCCTAGGCTGCAGTGAAGTTCACTGATGTCTCTAGTAAATAGTTCAAATCAGACTTATTCATAGAGTTTCTCCAAGAGTAATTCTTTGCCTTGATTCTTAAAGAGCTTTAGGGCCTAGCAAGCAATATGGGATCTTATTCAGAAGAGCATTTAACCATCAGCAATCTAAATATAACAGCATGGGGAAAAAAAGCTTAGGTAAATACTTCCACGAAGTCTGAGACTACTTTTTTTTTTTTTTTTGCATTAACTGATTATTGCAAGATTCTATGCATTCGGCTCACCTCCATTTTAATAGTGTCATGAAGTTTTTACTGTTTCTACATCACTGCTTGAAGGTCAATAAAAAGATCTGATAAAAGATGACTTTTACTTACCTTTATCTTCAGACAGATTATGTAAATCTGACATTAAGATGTCTTGTCATATAATATCCAAATATTTGACTCTATTACTTAATATTCTTTGTGTTGGGAGCTTTCTAGTTTCTTCATTTTGAAATTTCTTTTCTATGGTTGTCAGTCCAACAGCAGATTGAAAAAAATATTTTTGAGGCAAAATATTCTTTCTTTAGCAGCAGCAATGAAAAAGCTCTGTTACAAAGACTGTTAGCAAATCATATTATAGAAAAATATTTAGCTGCAAGCTATGTAGAATATATCAGATTTTAGAAAAAGAAATGTTTTAGAAGATAGAGAGCAAAGTGTTGTAATTGAAAACCACTGAAATGAGAAATATCCATGTGTCTATTACTGACTGAACAGCAAGGAAAGGAGAAATTCTTAGCTCTTTCACTCTTGCGGACTTACTAGAGTGAAATAAATCGATCCTATTAGAGACAGAAAAGCCTTAAATTAACACCACTGGGACCAGAATTTTCCTTGTGTGTTGTTTCCCTGGACCTGTGCTTCCCTCTCTGCCCTGCCATCCCACCAGGGTTTTTTTTCTGTGCCCCGGTAGGTGCATTAAAGGATGTGACACATGCAAGAGAAAAACAGGATATTCATAGATTGTCTGTGCTCTTTGCAGTTGTCTCTTAGCAGGCACTTTCAGTGGCAAAGCACAGGAACCCTGCTTTGGCTATTACTGACATGAGGTTGAAGTGTTGCATGCTCTTCAATTGGCTAGTACCTAATTAATGTATCTCAGGCAGATGGAATTTGACATGAATTGCACAGTTCTGAAAGACTTTCCTGCCTTTCTTTATAACAAGTTGAAATTAAAATCCACTTAGATTTGTAAGTCAGTTTATTTTTAAAATCCTCTAATATAGCTAATAGTCTTTGACTTCTACTTTTCCCAGATGCCCCTGCTGCCCCTGGATGCAGTCCAAGGATGCCTGCCACTTATTCAGGCAGTTTGTACTGCATTAAAATTTTTTTTTTTTTGGAAACAGGGACTTCTAAACTCAACAACTAAAGAAAAATTCTTGCCTTATTTAAAACAATGTAAATATTGTGAGAGAGATTCTGTACAGGTATTTTTTTGGCTTTCATAATTTATTCTATATCCTGAAAAAGCTGTTAGCCAGTGCCTGTAGTGTTTCTCAGTTTTTTTTCTAATTTAGAACAGATGTAGTACCTAAAGCCATACTTCTAGCTCCTTTTAAGAATCACTTAGATTACCAGTTTTATTTTCTTAGACTTGTAAAAGCTGCCATACCAAACTTAATGTGCGTCCTACGTACAAAGTTATAGAAGGAAATGCTGCAGGTTCTGCACAAGCGTCCTGCAGCTACCAGGAGGATACTTAGCCTGTCTGTTATCCACTGATACAATCAGTTTTTTCTATTAACACTGCACATGTGAAACTTATATGTTATTGTCTTAGAATGTCAATGCCAGTTTGACAGAATGTACTGTAATTGTTATAAGTTAGTCAGTCTTACCTTGGGGTCCCTTAAGAGAATGTTGAGTAGGACCATAATTCTGTGTGCTCCCTCTTGGTTACACTGATTTAAATTTTGTTGGAACACACAAGGAAGCAGACAGAAACATCTGCTCTGCAGTGTATTACCTGTGTAATGTGGATGTAGTTCATGCTTGGCACAAATGTAGCGTATCCTCTGATGACAATACAAAAACACGCTCTGAAATCTTGGTGCAAACTGGCAAGGCTGTGGCATTAAATATTTCTAGTGTCTAGATGAGCAAGGAGCTTGTGTCGATGGAGAGAAGGCAGAGCCCCTGGAAACACACATGAACTTGGGTATCTAATTGCAGTACATATCATTTTACTAAAAATCAGCTGTAGGGAGCTGTAATACAGTGAGAAGTGAAAGTGAGACATTCTAGACACCCTTGAACCCTACAGGTAAAGATGTTGGAATGATATTTAGCTGGAACATTTTTATCCCTTCATAACTCAAAGATTGTGTAGTTATTCAACTTCTGAGAGCTGAAAAACATAATTATCACCATATTTTTCAGAGCTGCTTAAAGTTTCCTGGAAAAAAAATTCCTTGAAGCAGTCTTTTTCATTCAGGCTGTACGTTGAATACTGGTGAGGGAACAGAAATTTGAGGAAAGAGCTATAATATCTGAAAATTAAGTTGTTTTACTGATTTAATATGAATAGCTCAAAAATAATAGTCAAAAACTTTGATGCATTTACATGGTATAATCAAAGGTAGCTAGTCAGGGACCTCCTGCATTGTCTGTCATTTCAGGAATTCCATAAAAATACCTACCTATTGTTCAGGAACCATAAAAAAAGTAGGCAGCATTAAGACAGGAATACAGAAAAATGCTGAAAATAATAGAAAGGTGTCACATACATTACTGGGGAAATATTTTTTGAAACAGGCTGTTCACTTTTCTGCCCCATGTCATACATGTGTCACATAGGGTAAGCCTGTAAGGGACACAGATTGTAGGTGATAGAAATCTCTCATTTTTCTCTTAACAAACATCACAGCTTATTAAAAGACATTATTAGGACTTTCTGCCCTTGACTGTAAACTTTGAGAGAC
>JAWWMU010000180.1:19811603-19833148 GCA_035048155.1 Cinnycerthia olivascens
GGGAAATATTTTTTGAAACAGGCTGTTCACTTTTCTGCCCCATGTCATACATGTGTCACATAGGGTAAGCCTGTAAGTTGTTTCTCTTAACAAACATCACAGCTTATTAAAAGACATTATTAGGACTTTCTGCCCTTGACTGTAAACTTTGAGAGACTGAATGCGTTAATATTTAGCGTCAAAATCCTAATTTTTACAAAACAAGCCTTGCAAGGAAATATCAATTGCATCTCAGAAAACATGGACCTTACAAAATTCAGAAGTGACCTTGAGCTACATAAACACTTACTTTAACTTGGTCTTTCAGTTCACGTGCCATCTCACTTTCAAGTTAACTGAACACGTCAGATGTGAATTTCGACAGCTTCTTTTCTTTCCCTGTTTCCCATAATTTTAATATTGTTAATGCTAATTATTTGTCTGTGATCCTGTCTAATCTTTCTTCTGCTAAGGAATTTTAAACGTCACAATAAAGATGTAGGAACTTCAGATGGTGCATCGTTATGGTTAAGTATATATTAAAGAGTTTTGTCGGAAGCCATAGTAGTGACATTTTTGTTGGAGTAAGAAGTACTGTTTTCTTCTTCCAAAGCAACAAATACCCATTTCAAAAGTTTCAGAACTTTAAACCTGCAGTATGTCAGCCATTGGTTTGCAATTCAGGAAATCATAAACACTATGACAGTGCTATATCTTCTGTGAGTCTACCCTTGGGGCAAATTACTGTGACTTACACACAGCTACCTTAGGAATTAATTGGATCCATAATATTCAGAGCATCAAAAAGATTTAACATCTCTTTGCTCTCTACTAGCTTTGGGAAATGTCCTGTGTTGTGAGATCCCACATTTCATTTAGTTTTACCAGTTCCTGAGGGAACTGACTTTTTAATTACATTTCTGGCTAAGAGGACACAGACAGGATGGAACGAGATGAATGGTATTTCCTGGAAAATCAATCGGCTAATTAGACAGGAAAAGCAAAGCTCCATTTTGCTTTTGCTTGAAAGTCAAACCTAACTGTCCTTACAAGACATGACTCTTGGTTATAGATGTGGCTCCTTCCTTCAGTTATGAATGACATTAATCAAGATGCTATGAGACATGGCAAGAGAACACAAAGGTCAGTGAAAGAAGACATACCAGTTCTGATTTTTGACATTACTCATGGATTCAGTCATGGTTCTATTGTGAATTCTTTGTGTTTCCTGGATGAGTCAAAATTGTTTTCTAATTTTGCAGGATAATATTAGAATATTCAGATTAGTAAATAATTGTTTTTCGCCGGAGTGTAGAAAGATTTAGGATTTCTCTTCCTCCTTTTAAATCCATTTTTCGAAAATTTGGATTATTTCTTTTTTTCAGCTAATATAATTTTAGAAAAAATGTTTATCTGATTGTAGTCCTTCTTTGGATAAAGTCTCTCATTCCTCTGAATTTCTTCTGAGCAAGTGTCAATACCCATTATGTATAAAGAGCCCTTTTAATAAGATCTAGTTCATGTGATTTCTGAGGTGAGCATCACTGAGTATTCAATGTATTTTTATTGGAAGTTTCATGGTAAAGCTCCTAATGATTTCCTTAACTCTTCACCAGTTTGCATAGATTTGTTAGCACTTCACTTTCCTGCTTGAAAATTTGCCACCAAAAAGGTGCATGCTAAGTTGCTGAAGCTGGAGTTTTTAAGTTTTTTTTTTAAAAAATCTTAATTAATAGAAAATAAGCTAAATTAGAATATGAAGTAATTCACAGATCAAATACTTGGGTCAAATGTGTTTGAAGCTGTTGGACACCTTATTTTCACTTCTAATTATTTCTGTAATGGTAGGTTCTCAGCTTTTTAGACTGTTACGTGCCAGCTGAGCTGTTCTTGGGGTCATTGTGATTAAGCTATTAGGACTAAGTGTGAAAGAGGAGCAGAAATTTCCTTATTGAGTTCTTCCTCCCATACCCCACCCCTGCAAGGCCCACTTGCAACTCTCCTTCTTTGAGGGTAGTATCTTTAATATATGTTGTGCATCCTCCCTAGTTTGTCAATCTGTTTCTGAATTGGGACCCTCTGACCCAGAATTAGCTGTGGCAGTGTTTTGGGTTTGTAGTTTAGAATTCCATAGCCACCCTCTCCCTGCCTGCTATATTAGAACACATTATGAGAATTCTGGTGCTCAACAGAGTGTGTAGGAGGGAAGGAAACAGTGAATTTGCAAAAAAAAAAAAAAGAGGAAAGTCTGAGGCATCAGCAGCCCAAATCAACACATCAAGTGTGGTGGGTTTTTATTCCTGTTTTGGGAGCCAGGAAGAGATTCTCTCTTGTCTAGGTTTCAGTTTTTCCGTATTTAGGCCTGTTACTGTAATCTTTTGCAGCAGGCAGAGGAATGTTGTTAAGTTTAATTGAATTTAGAGAACAGCTTCGTAATCCTCCTATGACATTCACCAAAGGAACATCTTGTATCTTTAATTTACCAAGTGTTTTTACCTGTCAGTGTGGTAGAAGGTAAACAAATAACTAGTACAGAAAGGGAGAAATGGTCAGCAAATGGGGAAAATTACACAGAAAATGGTGAGAAAGAAATTAATGCAATTTAAGAAAAGATTGGGAGAATGGCTTACAAAAATAGAATATGATGAGGGTAAAAATCTGCATCTGAGTGTTCTTTTATGTTTTTTCTATGCAGCTTTTTTGTAATATCTGTTACTATGTTCTACTATACATATTCTGCTATACTACAAATACAGCTAAATTCTGAGCACAACTGCATTATATGTACTTTATCTTTTATGTGTCATATCTGAAGCACTTCAATAATAAATGGAAAACTTCATCTTTGCTTTTCTCAAAGCTTGATTCCCTAATTCTGTTACTTTTCCTTGTTTGGAACATTTTTCTTCATTATTGCTTCAGAAACAGAGTAACATTTTTGTTATCAAGTGTATTTTGTGTTGAAAACTTGCGCGATTTATTCCTGACTTTCTTTGAGCGAAGATCCCTTCAATATATTTCTATTCCTTCTTTCTTTTTTGTTTGGGTGAATTTTGTATGATATTTTTTGGTTTATAAATTGTCATTTTCAACTTCTTAAGGGCGCAGATGCTAGGAGAGATGATTTGCACTGTTTTTGTATAATTCTGTCAGAAATCTCTCCTCAAAGATTTCTTCCAACTCTGTTGACTTGAGGCTATTATTTTTAACAATGAGCAGTCTGAAAAGTCAGAAATTGGCGACATACTTGTTTCTAATCCCATAGAAGGTTAGTCATAGTTGTGGATCTGAATGCTTTTTGACACTGCATTAATGAGTGTGCAGACGTGTGAAGATCCACAGCATGTGGTTGTCTCAAATGTTAGAGCTGTTTGTTTTCAGGCCAGTGGATGGAATAAATTTTGAGGTTTTGTCCATGAGAATCAACTTGTTTGACTTTATACTTATGGAGGAAAATGTTCTGCTGGTTTTGTAGATGTTATTTTCTGATGATCTCACATTTTCTATTCTTGACAGGTCTAAAGTGCTTTACTCCTAAATTCTAGTTTGGGCTTATAGATTGGAGAGTTTATCATCAATGGGATGAAAGTGTGTGGTTTTGAATGAACCTCTAGACTGAAGTTGTGCAAGGCTTGGGATCTGTTGGTCATCCAGCATGTCCAGTCCTTGTGTGGCTGAGCATGGACTAGATCATTAAAGGTACTGCTGATCTCAGCATGCGTCCAAAGAGTTCTTTCTAGTCATTAAACTGTTTTATGTGTAGCTCAACAGGACACATGAACATAGCAGACTGGAAAGGGCATTGGGATGAACTATAGAGAAAAAAAGATTTAGCATTGAAATGAGGGTAGTGTCAATACTAAAGAGTTCTTTTCCCAAGAGTTGACTCTCAGAGCAAAGAAACTTGACAAGCTTAAGTTTCTTCTTAAATACTAATTGTAATATTGTATTGTCAAAACGAAAAGTTGAGAAGAGAAAGCAGGGAGAGTCTTAGGAAGCAAAAATTACCTAAGTGAACCGTGAAGTTGCATTTGCAATGAGGACAGGGCATGCAGTAATAGCAACCACTCTGAAATCTTGACTCTGACCCTTTTAACAAGCATCAGGGGATGTTTAAAGAGTGTCGGAGGTTTGAAGGTCACACAGTCATGACAGGCGTGTCAAAACAGTTGAGAAATGGTGCATAACGTGATAAACGCTTTTCCATAGTGGCTTTTTTCACTGGCCATGGGGGAGAGAAATGGAGTTAGCAAGTTCCATACTAACATGCTATAGGGTGTGTATATAAATACATGCCACAGCAGTGATTGACATGTTATCTGTGCTTTTGGCACTCATGTGAAGAAAGGCCCTACTTTATTAGATGTGCAGTGAGACGTATGGTTGCCATGGGAACTGCTACTCTACGTGTTGTATGTGCTTATTATTAATGTTACACTTGCGCTGAGATTTTAACGCAGGCTTTTCGTTCTAATTGGACTGGTTGTATGTGTTTCCTTCCCTTTTAAAAAATAGCTCCGAACAAATGAGTGTTTTCATTATTAGATGTTTATCAGGCCCAGAAACATGAAGAAAATTGCTTTCTGTCAAGGTAAGGTGAGAGAGGAGAGCCACCGAGCCTTTCTCTCGCATTAATTTTACAAGAAAGGAAGGATAGTTTGCAATTAAGACATCAAGATAGTGCTTATTTACTTTGGCAAACCTTACTGGATGCTCAGTAGGTTAAATTTAAAAAAAACGCATCCATAGGC
Source organism: Cinnycerthia olivascens (assembly GCA_035048155.1). NCBI lineage: Eukaryota > Metazoa > Chordata > Aves > Passeriformes > Certhiidae > Cinnycerthia > Cinnycerthia olivascens. The sequence continues at coordinate 19,816,334 of JAWWMU010000180.1, forward strand.
TGTCCTGAGAAAACATGGAAGCATCATTTTATTAGAGAGCTTAAATAGCATTTATTTTTTTGAGCTTATTTTCAGAAGCTTTTGGACAGACCTTAAACAGAAAAATCCGTTTCAAGTAAGCGGATTATAATGTTGAATTTTCAGGGAAACCTTAGAGACTTAAGAGGAGAATGGTCAAAAGACTGGCAGTTTTATATTAGTGGGATGATAATGACAATTAGGAATGAGTTATTCTAAAGGAACAGTAATCTTTTGTAGAAACTGTTCTGGTAAGTGTCCAAAATGTAATTTATTTGGCTTACAGGGAGAAATCTGAAAATTAATCATTGTTGTGGGAATGTGTTCCTTAAATTGATACAGTCAAGTTTTGACTAAACTTTTATTGTTTATAAATAATTAAAAACTTCCCTCTGCTTTTTCAAAGGAGCATCTTCCTAACTGTTCTATGTTTGTGTATTTTAAACTAATTTAGCTGTATACAAGGGCTTCAGCTTTGTTAGCTGGCATGGAAGTTCTAGAGGAGGAATATAATAACAACTATGGGTAGACAGACACATAAATTTGTGTAAATTTATAAGTAACTGAAAAAATTTTGGAATTCATTGTTGATTTTTATTGTGTTTATCAATAATTCAGTAAGGACAATTTTGAGACCATCTGTGGTAGGTTTTCATGATGCTTTGTTTGTGTCATGATTTCTTTTGGATTTCTTTTCTTTATTGGAGCTTTACACTCAAAGAAATAAATTCTTACTAGCAGAAATGGAGGCGGTTAATTACTCACAGTATTTTCCAGCAGAGGGTGGTTTAGCTATAGATCCAAATTTTCCACAGTAACTTGTTTCAGTAGACCAGACTCTCTTAAGTGAGAACAAAGTGATAAAAGTAATGAGCTCTTAACAAATCTGTTAAAAGCACTGAGATAAAGGAGAGTCACTCCAACTTCTTGGAAAGCTGACTTTTGAAAGTTTCTTTGACAGTACAGGGCAGTAACAATTTCCCTTTGTGCTTGGAAGTAGCCTGTTAGCCAGCTGTGACTTCTAATGATTTCAAAAATGGGAGGTAAGGTGTCGTTTAATGCCTGGTAACTGGAAAGCAAGAGAACTGGCTCTCTTGATGTTGATTAGGATACATTTTGATCCTATTTAGTTTGTTTTCCTCTGCTCAGTGGCTTCCGAGTCAAAATTTCCTTTAGGGAGATCTGGTAGGCATTACTATGAGAAATACTATTTGCAGGAGTCCTGAGTTATAGTGCCTGAAGAGGGGAAAGTAAAGCTCTAAGAGGGTGTGGTGCTTCACTTTTCAAAATAAAGCTTTTTTTTTTTTCCCATACCTGTTTAAACTGCGAGCTCAGGCTTAAAAAGCCTAAGAAGCCTGTTGCCACTGGAACAGGGCTGGGCAGTGTTTAATGTATAAAGGATACATGGCTCACTAGCTGAAATGACACATATAAGATGTGAGATTCGTGAAATGAGATCGTAATTATTTTCTGTGAGAGGTTATCTTATTTAGAAAAATAAGTCTCTCTAATCTGAACCCCAAACACACGAGATGTCAATAGAATTGCACACCTGGCTGAGCTCAGTGCACTCTGCCATGCCAAGGCTTAGTAAATTTTCTTTAAGAAATATTGGTGTGATATTATGAAGTGATAAAAAAATCAATGAGGCAATGATTTCCCATTCAGATGGAGTGCTTTGTTGTTAAATTATTTCTTTCACCTGGGGCTGCAAGGGCTAAAAAAAGATGGAAGGGATTGCTGAGTGACTTGATGGAGATTTACTTGCTGTGTTATTCCAGTGAAGGCTAAAATGAATCTGCAAATGATGTATTTGACTATAGGAGAGTCCCTGCAATTATTCACTCTGCCACTCATGGAAGACATCATCGATTAAATCCCAAAGCCTATTGACTGTATTGGTGGGGCTGAGCCTCCTCTCATCTTGATATTCTGCATTTATATGATGCACTTAAAGTAGTTTGGTTGTGTTTTTTTTCAAACAATCAAGTAGAAATAGGGAATGTGTTCACTTCTGCCTGAATTGCTGGCATTTTGTTCCTGGCAAGATAAAATACAAGATGCAGGTTTAAGAACTAAAGTAAGAGTTGGGTCTGTTCCCGGAACTTCTAGTGAGATGGTTAAAACAGCTGAAAAATAGACAAGAATTCCTGGTTTTCCATGTCATTTGTGTGGTTTGCTGCCAACTGTGACACTCATAAAATTATGAACATATCATTAAAATGCTTGTACTAAAATTTTCAGAAATGGAACACTGTCAGCACAATTGGCTTTTACAAAATGAGCGAAAATTAACAACTATTAAGGGCTTTGTCATATAAATAATTGTAAGCATGTAAGAAATGAAACATATTGACATCACTGCAGAAACAAAGGAAAAATTGTTTAAGTCTGAGTGACTGTAAAATTTAAAAGGAAAGTTATTTTGTTTTCTGTTATGTTATCAGTAGAAAGTAGAAAAAACAATCTTTGAAATCCTGCTCCCTAGTAAGTCATTGCTGTGAAAGTCTGGTATGTCAACAATTTAAACTCAGTGGAGAAATGTCTTTGAGAAGGAGGTGGTGGTTTTGGGCTGCCATAGACAGCAGCTGGTTGCATATTGGCTGTTGCTGACCCTGTTTCAGAGTCCCTTAAGACTTCCCCAGAGACCAGGTGGGAGATGAGCATGGGTGATGCATTCACAAATTTGAATTCTCTTTATTTCTCTGTCTCTGTGTTCTCATTGTTGAAGTTTCCAGCTGTGTGAGCCTCAGGAATCTGTGAAAGTGGAGTGATCAGTGTTGAGATAGGCCTGTTAACAAAAAAAAAAAATAAAAATTGTTATCTTCTGCTGCTTTCTCCAAATAAGAAACAGTGGCTTTAGGAAAAGTTAGAGGTTAATGGGGAAAAAATTCGCAACAAAACTTTAAAAAGCTTGTGCTTGAAAAGCAGCCAACCCCCAAACTGTGCAATAACCGCTTTTCCTGTCTTTGCCAATGCTTGTGAATTACTGTATTGGGTAAAAGACAGGAACACATTTTCTTTGCAAATTGACCTGGGTTTTGTCTTGTAAAAGTGATGAGGTACAATATGCAAACTTATTGTTTTAACCCAGCATGGGCTTAAATATGTAATGAGATACCAAAATTTGCAGTAACACAGGTGAATTACTTTCTTTCACTTGGATCATGTGCTAGTGACATGTTGGCTTAAGAATTGTAACAGTTTGTAAAAAAAAAAAATTTAGTAATTTTTACCTTTCTTAGGGAAATTTTAGTTCCTTTGTTGTGTTAAGTGTGGTATCTGTGGCATTATGATCTCAAACTTGAAATTTATCAACTGGATCTGTAAAATGCATAATTGTGAAGACTTGTCTTGCAATTATTTTCTTCTGCTTGCAATTCACAAATCATTATTATCTTTTTCAGAAACTGAAGTCTTGCAGTTAAAGAGCTTTTTTGATTAAAGAGCAGCTAAATGAGTATTACTTGTCAATTGTATTTTAGTGCTGCACACCATCAAGCAAATGAAGTTACCTAAATAAGCCAAGTGTTAAATCACTTCATTTTCTGTCCTACTGTAAGATGCAAAACCTGACTTTCTCTTCTCAAAATATGTGGGATAATAGCAAGGGGACCTTGACCACTTGGTTTTTTTGCTTGAGAGGTTTTAGGTGGTAACTTACCAATGTTAATTTAAACTTCAGTGTTTCTGAATTTCCACAAAAAATGAAACCATATTTCCTCCTTTGTTTTCACAACTGTATGGAAGTAAGATCCAGATAGCCCCTACTCTCTGAGAAGTTATGACCCCACAGTTCATTGGAAGCATACTTTGCTGTGTGATTTTGAGATCTTTGCTATAGAACGATGGCCAGCAAGTCTTCACAGTTCCACCCTTCTGTAGCAAAGGTAATAAATTCGAGTTATGAAAAACCTCTCTAGACTACTTTTAAAATTGAAATACTAATTGTAGGTTTGCAAGTAGAGCTGTGCTATATAATTTTAATTCACTCATGCAGTGGTCACAGAGAGAATCAGAGCAAAATTACAGGCATTTTGGGAAATAATTACATATATTTTTTAAAATGTTGGTTCTGAAAGGGCTGCTAATGTGATAAAAAAATGAAATCTCTCATGTTATTGAACAAGGAATATGACAGAGGCTAAAATAAATAAATTGCTGCTGAGATTTAGGAAAACTCATGAGCCTGTGTTGAACATAACAGCAATCTCATCAGTTATGTATTAAAAAGCACAGACAGGGTAGCTTTCCAAAAGGTATGTTGTTATTTTGAGTCTCTGAAGTGTTTCTGTTGTTTTTGCCAGTGTAACTTTTGCTGAGGCCAATTAGTCTTACAGAACAAAAATATTTCTCTTTGCTTTTAATCTCCAAGCTTCAAGTTGAAAACAAAGGGAAGATAATATCTGTCAGGAAAGCCAAGTTTCTCACTCTTATTATATTTACATCATTTCTTAAGTGATTATTGATTCTGAAAGAATCCTGGGATGTATCTTGGCGTCATAGACTTTGTAATTTCTTAGGACTGCCAGGAGTAGGTTTGTACTTGGATTTCAGATTGGCTGCCACTGAATTACACATCTCAAGCTGTGTATCTTACAGTGGGTAAACTCATTTAACTTTGCATCAGAGAACATGTGTGTGCAGTTAAGAAACATGATGAAAAATGTTATTCCTGCTTTCTGAAAACATCCCAAGAACCTGATGAAGAGGTAGGATAAGCTAGTTCAAAAACATGTAATTTATTTTTTAAGATGGTATGTGTTTATTTTCTAGCTTTGGATTTGTTTTCTGCATTTCAGCCTCCAGATCATTCAGATTTTGATTGTAGAAAATAACAACCTTTGTTTTCTGCTGGTACTAAATGAAATACTTCACAGAATCACAGGATATTCTGAATTGAAAGGGACCCACCAGGATCCCTGAGTCTAACTCATAAGTGAATGGCCCGTGCAGGGATCAAACCCACAACCATGGCATTATCAATGCCATGTTTTAACCAACTAAACAAAAACTCCCCAAACACAAGGATGTATTAAAGGCACAGAATTAGACTTGCTTTTCTAAGTGGAACCAAAGTATCCTGTCTACATATTAGGAATTGGGATTTATCACACAGCATGTGAGGTAACCCAGGAGCTTTGGTATGCAATGGTAAGTGGGTTTACAGGGCAAAAGGGCAGTGGAATGCTAAAGATTAAAGTAAGATTAAATCACAAGGGAAGAGAAATATGATTTCTAACAAATCCAAACAGATACTCCAAAGATTTAACGATTTTTCAGCAAAGGATGGGGTCATACGGAAGGACAAAAAAGTGTTCATCTAAAATCCTTACATTTTAACTCTTTCTCTAACGTCTGGGTTTAGTAATTTCTAGAAAATGTGTCTGTGATGAGTTCTTCAGTGATAAGCGGTCAGGGTGAGGTGACAAATAACATTGTAAACTCTCATATTGTACTGAAACTGCTGAGAGGCAAAAGTGTTCCAGGACTGGTGAGGAGAATATCAGCCCCTTGTGGCACAATGTTTTAGCAAGGAAGTTTCATAACTTAATAAATGCTGAAATTTAAAGCTCAGATACATCTGCAATACATATGAGCTTTGGCAGTGTTTAGATATTTTAACTGCTGGGTGGGTTTTTTGTTTGTTTTGTAGTGTCTTGTGTTAGTTGATTTGGTTTTGATTGGTTCATATTTGCGTTTTTTTCCTCCAGTGAGACACTTAAGATATTTTTATTTCTGGCTTGGGCTGGATGCAGACACTTGTGCCAGAATGACAGTTTTACTCCTGTGGTGTTTATTTCTCTATACACTGTAACCCCCCTGCCTGTGTCTGCCCTCGAACTTCTTTCTGAACTACCTCATTCAGCTGTGAGTCTTCCAGGGATCCAAGGTCTTGCTCAAACACAGCCCAGCTCCATAACACGGAGTCAGATGTCTGAGAAAATTGTTAAGTTATAACAAAAAGCTGTGAGAGAGCCTGAAAGAAAAGTAATAAGTAAAAGAGGTAAAATTGCAGGCAGAGACAGAATTGTAGAGATGAGGATTGCTAATACCTCACAGAACGGAGAGAAGAATGGGTGTGGGAAAGCATTAAGAAAATAAACTGACAAAACTGGAGAGGCTGGTTGCAGGTCAGCAGCTTTGGCTGTGAGCCTGTTGGATCCCTGGTGGAGGGGTGACAGCTTGGTCACATAGGGTATCTGCTGCAGGGAGCTCCAGAGACTGACCCATCTCTCCTTGTGTCTGCCTGGCTGGTGAAACTCCTTTGATTCTCTTATCAGGGAAGTGAGCGGCCCAGCAAGTCTTAAACTCGCTGTTTTGTATGTGTTCCCATAAATAAATAACTTTATAGTTTTAAGCTGTGCATGCACTGCTGGTGCAGTCTCTTTGCATGTGCCCAAATAAACTGACAGAAAAGAGGGTTGGCAACACCCATGCACCCACCTGCTCAAAAAGGCCATTCCAACAAGGGCTCTTTTAAAGAGGAAAAAAAAAAAGGAGAAAAAGAGGCAGAAAAAAAAATAAATTAAAACAAAGTGTAAACTCCCCCCCAAAAACTGAACAAAACCAAAAATCCAAACCACTTTTTCAGCACAGCATATCCATGGGCTTTAATTTTCTTTCTTAGTGATGTACAGGTAGGACAATCTAGAAGGGAAAAGAGTGTTGAAATCTAGTTGCATTCTCACCTCTTATTCACTTGCTTGTCAATCAATATTCCAAAGGAATATCAGTTGGATACAGTTCCAAAGACCTGTTTCTGGTTATTCTTAAACAATTTTGTCTATTATTTCTTTTGCTCGTTTCATGAGCAATTGTAGATGGAATAAAATTATTTCGTATTTCCCCAACAATTCAATGTTGCGTAAGGTTTCTGGGAGATGCATTTTGTTATTTCAAATTATATTTCTTGTATGATTTCTCATCCTAAAATTATTTAAGATTTAACATCTGATGATACAACCTGATTTTTTATCCTGACCTACAATATGAAAGCTTAAATTCAGGATTTCAGCAGATGCTCAGAAAAAGCATTGTTTTTCTGTTTGGTTTGGTTTCTTGTCTCTCATTTAATTTTGCTTTGCATTTTGATTTCAGTTTTTTTTTTAATGAAAATTCACCTTAGCTAAAAAATATTTACATAAATATGTGTCACTGGACATCACATTTTCTGCTTTGAAATGTATAGCCTAGTCTGTGTGTTCAATCCTCCCTTATAGCTTTTTTTGAGTAATGGATTTTTTCATGTCCTTCTTCATCGAGCCCCTTTTTCTTTCTTTTTCTCTAGTGCCATGTCCTCATTGAAATTAAACCTTATGCAGTAATAAACCTTTTCAAGAAATCACTTTTGAAATGTGTATGACATTTTAAAAAATTGAATTTAGTGAGAAGAATAATCCAGTCAAAAAAAGGGAGATAATGACATCTTTTTAAAGACCAACATCAATTTATATGGAAACCAATATTTTATTTACAGCATTGTATATTAAAATACTCCATGAGCAACAAAAAGTGAATGCCCTGGGACTGATTGTTATTTTAAAAGGCTGAAATTAGTTTACACAATTAATTTTAATAATATGAATAATGATATCTGAAATGAGCAGATGGTTGAGCTTCTTCTAAAGCACTAACAGAAATATTTTGTTTGGTCAATAAATTCAACATTTTCTTTTAAATATCACTTACTGGTGCAGCTCAGAAAGCAAAAAAATCAGGTAGATACTAGGCAATTACATATGATCTTTGTAGAACTGGAAAAAAATGCAGAGACGAATGAATAAAATTGGGAAATATTACTGGAGATTTAGGGAAAATACAAAGGTTCAAGGGCAGAATTTTTGTGTTTTGTTTTGCTTTTGAAAAAAATTTAACAACATTTTCAGATTCGCCTAACAGCTTTGAAATTGAATCATGGTGAAACAGTAACATTGTTGGACCAAAAATAATATGAAAGCCTTCTTAGTCTAGGATTGAAAAAATCGAGGTGAGGAAAGAAAAATGTAGGATAAAGATTAGAAATAGATGTGGTTGTAAAGCTAGTGGGTGACTGTGAGAACTGCAGATGGAGAGAAGAGTACTGAACAAAAGCAATAAATGCTGTAGGGCAGTGGTGCTCCTTCTCTTGGTGCTCCTGTGTCAAAGCCTCTCGAACTTGTGTAATTTTAGTCTAGTGCTGTGTACATTGCATGTGTAAGACACCTTTAAAGCAGAATTTATGCTTCTGTTAGCAGAATTCACTCAGTGACTGAATGCAGATCTATTGGACTCAGGACTTGAAAAATGCAGTTTGTTGAAGGAGTTGCAAATGAATATAAAAAACTAGAAAGATCAATGAGCCAGAGGAATGTGTCACATGCAAAAATGAAGGGCTTTTCCTTGATTTGAGTTAAAGTGGTGGTTCTGGTGGGAATCCAGGAAAGACAACATATATTTAGACTGAAGACAAGAAGTAAGCAAACGGATAGACCTAAGAATAAGCAACAAAAAAATCCCAACAAGAAATCCTGCTGGAATTTTGGACTTTCAAGTAACCGTGGCTTGTTTTACACTTATGACGGAAGCCAGGCTTTATTTCTGTGCAGTACAGAAATTTTAAAGGCGAGGTTTTCAGCAAAGGGCCTGAAGAATTAATGTTTAAGACCTACTTTTCAGTAAGAAATCATTGATCCTGTTTCAGTTTTGTGGGTTATTTTTAATGAAGCACTTCTGCCAGAAGCAATATACATGTCTCTAAACTTTTTGCTTTTTTTTGCTTTTTTTTTTTTTTTTTCAGAACATGAGCATTTAGAAGTGGTTGGGCAGACTCTGGGCCATATATTTGCTTCTTGCTTGCTTGCATCGTTCACATAACATTCATCTGGGAACCTTCAAAGAGAGTTCTGAGCATAGTGTGCCTATAGGAATAGGAAAATGCTCAGCTAATTGAATCCTCATGCTAGAACTGATAAGCAACTTAAAATGAAATTACTGTAATATCTTAATGTAAAGATTTGTGGCTGTTTGTTTGCAGCTTCATCAGTCTGTGAAGTAGAACAATGCACATCTTAAAATGGTCTCAAATAGATCTGATAGTTTGATAGGCAAATTGAAACAACAGAAACCTTTGTGCTGCTGTGATTTAAGAGGACTAAGAACAAAGGACCTGAAACAATTACATTCTTTATTATTCTGCTTTTGACTTCTGTTGATCTCTGTATTTTTATTCAATTAAGTGTCCACTAAGGATTCTGTCAATGGAATTATGGCAGTGATTCGTACAGTCTCCTTCACCAAAAGAAATCAATTAATTTTAAAAGATGAAGTGGTTAAGGTGATTTTTGCAGTAGTTGATATATATGTGTGTGTGTTGGTGTGTTTATGTGTATATATAGCTGGTTACAGACTTTTTAGAGTGATAGAGGACCTCCTAGGTAATTAACTTGCAGCAGAATTCCTGTAAGTATGCAAGCAGGAGAAGGAAGATTCCCTCAAACATTTCTAAGAAGGTTTCTACAAGGCAAAGTTAAGTGCATGGCAGAGGTTGAGATTCTCAGTGTTGATTTAAGGAAAACATGGAGACTTTCTGATGGCAATGACCGTGGATTAGGTTAGGCACACAGAAAGGGATGACACAGACACAGATGTTAAGGCTGTAGCTTTATTTTTACAGTGTGACTGACATAACTGTGCTTGAGAAGTGGTTGCATTTAGTACCTGGATAAAAAGTGACCACCCAAGATGTAGAAGATATTAAAAAAATCTTTTGGAGCACGGGGTTGTGGGTGGGAAACATCATGGGGGAACAAGGAGATGCATGCAGCTGAGTTTAAAGTGGTGTTCTCCTCCTTTCCAAGCTCATGATCTGCCAGTTTTGGTTCTCTAGTGTGTTTTTTTAGTCATGAATCAAGAGCCACCAGGTTATTTCTGGGTCTGCTAATTGTAGGAGCTAATAAGTAAAGCTCACCTTTGAGGCCTTTTGATAGTTTGCTAATACTGTGACGTAGCAGAGGGACACCTGCTCTGGGCAGATTCGTTTTTTCCCTGGTCCTGTGGGGGGGAGTATATGCTTAGATCTTGCCCACCAGGAAAGATTAGTTTTGCTGGTCTCTGCTGTATTATAGGACCATGTTCTTGGACCTAGATGTCTTTACTTCTGTTAAGGCTGAACAAAGGCACTGTTGTTTACTTTTAGGCAACTTGCTAGCTCAGGTGAGTTCAGACTTAGGTATTATTGTGCACCTAGCATGCACAATCATCTTTCTGATTTGAGCTCTTGGTGAGGGTGACATTAGTGAGTCATCTTCCTGCCTAGCCAAATATTTCACTAATGGGAAATCTTTTAACAGCAAAAGTTTCCAGGCAGAATCTGGGCAAGGCCCTCAGACTGTTATTTTTATATGTTGCTATTTGAGACCAGATGCATAATTGCTTAGAGCATCATGGAAAGTACCATGGCTTCTGAGTGATTGTTAATAGCAGAGTTTGGACTGAATTCAGCAATTGCCAGCTGACCATGGTTAAGAAATGGAATTACTAGAGTAACTTACTTAAGAAAAAATACCAATTTGTCTTTGCTTTTTATATATATGTAAAATAATTGCATAAACCCAGTTTGATCCAGAAATACAAGTTTTAACTACACTGTAGCTTAGCCTGTGTTTCATGTTAAAAGAAAAAGCTTCAGTAAGAAGCCCTGTACTCATGATCAACAATAGATATTTACTGGAAGGTTTAACTGCATTGCCCATGCCAGTATTTGAATTATTTGAGTTTCTAGTATAGCATAATATAATTTGACACTGGTAGGTCTGGAAACATTTTAAGTACATAAATGCATATGCATGAAAACCTGCTCAAGTGATTGTTCTATTCACTACAATGTGCTTTGGGTGATCGATCATTAATAACACTAACAGTAACAAGAGGAAAGGTTATGCCCTTCTTGAATTTCTTGGATTGCAATAGCACCTATGGGATTTTACCATGCACCCCTGAAATGGGTATCAAAATTGATGTTGACTTTGGAGCCTGCACTGTTAATATTTACACCATCCTTGCTGCTTCTGGGCCTCACAGGTAGTACCTGTGTTGGGCCTGGAAGGATCTTCTTTGACATCCTTTGGGTTTGAACAATGTCCCATCTTTGAAACTATCGGTTAATCCCAATGGCTGGACGCCACAAAAACAGGGAAGGTTTATTTAGGCAAGTACAAGATGGATTTGGCCTCTAAGCTCATGCCCCTGAAATTGCTTTTGAACAGAATCTGTCTGAGTGTGTGGTGAGCTTGACAACTGTGCCAGATGGAGAAGACCACCAGGCCTCCATCTCTATGGCTATCACTTACATTACCTGTGCCTTCTAGTAAGTCAGTAAATCTTTGAGAGGCACCATCTGTACTTGTTCAAACATGGTTAAGATTTTGTATTCTCTAGTGTATGTTCCTTTACCCTCGATCTTTTAAAAACAAAGGTTTTGTGTGACTCAGACTACAGTGCTGCAGAGCCCAGACTGTATTTCAATATATGTTATAGTCCCTGCTATAGAGGCTGGTAAAACGTGTTGGGTGAAAAATCAGATAAAATAAAGTGCAAGGGAAAGGAATCAGTGATAATGAATATGGGAGGAAGAAAATTATATAAACTATGTGTTGTATATAGCTAATTGAGATTAAGTACTTGCAGCTGTATTCATGCATGCGCCTTCTTTCTTGTATGAGAAGATACTCAATTTTCAATATATTGGATGTGAAAATTCATGGCAGGTATGTTTTTTATACCGCAGAATAATATGATATATTGAGCTCTTTGCAAAAGATGGGATGAAATACTAGTTGATTAATTGTCAGATCAAATTCAGCCTCAGATCTTGATGTAATCTCCTGATTTGCATACATGGAAATTTTGAAACTTATCCACTTTCCTAGGTAACAAAAGCAGCATTGCAACTTGGCCTTTAGTATTTTTTTTCTTCTACTTTGCTGTAAGATGAAATTTGACCACTTTCACTTTTGTAAGTTGGAACAGCTTGTTGTGCAGGTATCTTCTTTCCCATCAGGATTTGACTGAAGACCTTGAAACTGATGCCCTCACTGAAGAGTCAGCTAAACTGTCTGGTCAGTGTTGCACTTGCACACAGCTGTTTGCAGTGTGGGTGTGTGATACAGGTTCTTCAGCAGAAGTTAGGGTATCATAGAAATAACTGAAGCACTGTTGTGACTGGAGGACCACAGGGGATGGCTATAAGCTGTATTGCAAAGACAGGCAGGGAAAAAGAGGAGGAGTTTTGTTGTGCTCTATGTTAAAGGAGGATCTTGAATTTATGGAAGTGAGCTGTGATAATTCCAGCCCTATGGAATGCCTCTGGGTCAAGATCAGAGAGATTGTATCCAAGGGGAATCTTGCACTATGCTTCTGTCTCTGACTTCCAAATCAAGACGATGAAACCAACCAAGCGATATTTGGGTCACTTAGGCAAGCTTTGTGTCAACACAACCTGGTTCTTAGGGGTGACAGCCCACTGAGACATTTGTTGAAAGAGCAGTGCAGCAGCTCACACACTGTCCGTCAAGTTTCTGGAATGCACAGAAGACGGTTTTCTCACACAAACGTTAGATGTGCCAACCAGAAATGAGGCACTGCTGGAGCTGTTACAAACCAAGAAAAACTGCTTTGTAATATCTCCGTTAATTATAGCCTTGGCTGCAGTGATCACAATATTGTGGAGTTTGGGATCCTGCTGAAGGCTAGTGCTAAGGAAAAGGTTCTAGACTTTTAGAAGCTCATCTGGGAGAGATTCCATGGGAAAGTTCCATGGAGGATAAAGGAGCTAGTGAGTGCTGGGAGTTTTTTCAATTATACTCCCCTACAAGCACAAAAACATTTCATCCCCTTTAAAGGCAGGAAATTAGGTGGAGCAAGAGACACCCTTGGCTTCACTGTGACCTTCCAAGTATGCTCAAAATCAAGGGAAGGGCACCAGAGACAGAAAAGCGGACAATATCCCTTGTAAACTACAAGGGCACTGCCAGGGTGTGCAGAGATGCAGTTAGAAAACTAAAAGCTCAGTTCAAATTGAAATTGGCCAGAGAAGTCAAAAACAAAATGAAGAGTACTTCAGGTGTGTAAACACTAAGCAGAAAGAGGAGGGAAATACTGGCCTGGTCTTAAACAGCAGAGGGGAATTAGTCACTAATGAGACTGAAAAGGCAAAGGTTCTCAACACTTTCTCTAGATCTGTCTTTACTAGCACTGTCAGGCTCCAAAATGCCAGGCATACACGGACCCACTGCCAGGGAAGGAAGAGCTTGTATGTGATCTGTGACAGCAGCTTATCCTCCAAAGATCAATGAACCCTGACATTGTCCCCCTGAAGGTGTTAGGAGAGCTGCCTGACAGCATTGGGAGGCTGCTCTCCATAATCTGTGTGGTTGTGGATATTGGGAGATGTCCCAGGAGATGGGAAGAAGGCTAATATCACCCCTATCTGCAGGAAGGGATTAAAGAAGGATTCTCAAAATTTTAGGCACATCAGTCTTACTTCAGTCCCCAGGAAAATTATGGAACCCATCCTCCAGGGGGGCATCACAAGTCAGATGAAGCATGGGACTGGGAAGAGCCAGCATGGATTCATTCACTGAGGGCAAATGGTGCTTGACAGACATAATTGCCCTTTATGACAAAGTAACTTGCTTAGTTGATGTGGGCTGAGTGGTGGACATTGTCTACCTGGATTTCTCCAAGGCTTTTGGTATGGCTCCCCAAAACCCTGTCCTGGAGAAGCTGATGTGTTAAGGATCTGGACAAGTGGTCCCTGTGATGAGTGGGGAACGGACTGACAGGCAGCACCCAGAGGGTGGTGGTGATAGTTCTTCAAACGGGCAACCTGTCACAGGTGGGGTCCCACAGGTATTGATATTGGGCCCAACACTGTTTAATACCTTCCTAAGTGAGTTGTAAGATGGGGTCAAGTGCACCCTGGCAGAGTTTGCTGATGGTGGAAAGCTGAGAGGTAAAGTGGACGCTTTTGATGCAAGAGCCACTCTGCAGGAAGACCTGGAAAGGCTGAAAGAGTGGGCTAACAGGGAAGTTTGACAGCTATGTGTGGTCTTTCACCTGGGGAAACATATTCCAGGAAAACAGGAATCTGTCCTGCTGAGAAGCAGCTCTGTGGAAAGGGACCTGATGGTCCTGGTGGATGATGAACTCAATATGAGTGGACAGCATGCTGCTGAGGCAAAGAAAGCAAACAGACTGGTGGGCGGCATCAACAAGGGCATCACCAGCTGATTAGGAAATCATTATTGTCCCACTCCACTCAGCTTGTTGTGCCTTGAATACTGTGTTCAGTTTTGGTCCCTGCTATGCAAGAAAAGTTGTGGGCAGGTTGGAGGGGTCCAGAGAAGGGACACAGAGACGATCCAAGGACTAGGAATCATGCCATATGAACAAAGACTTAAAGAGCTTGATTGGTTCAGCTTTGAGAAAAGAAGATATAGAGGAGAGATGCAAGGGGACCACTGTGTTCCAGTATTTCAAGGATGGCTACTAAGGAGATGGAGGCTCCCTTCTTACAAGGAGTCAGATAGAAAAGATGAAGTGTAGTGGGTACAATTTACTCCTAGGGAGATTACAATTGAGCAAAAGAGGAAAATTTTTCACAATTAGAGCAATCAGCCATTGGAATAATCTCCCCAGAGAAGTGGGGCATTCTCCAACATTGGACACCTTTGATATTCAGCTGGACAGTGTTGGCCTGTTCTATGATTCTACGTAGCAGGTCTTTACTGCAGCTGTGAAGAGACATGTGAAATGTTTCCGCCTTTTTTCTTTTTCATTTTTTATTTTTGTAAGTGGGTGGCTATCATTAAGTTGTTCTAACATGGCTTGAAGCATCTATTAGGAAATACAATTTCACTTCAGGATTTGCTTTATGAGGAACACTACAAGGAGTAATGGTTTGGAAACTTAAGCCTGGAAAGAGCCGGAGGCTGTGAATGGCTCCTACTGCAGTGCACAAGCTGCTGCTGCAAAGGGGGAATGTCACTGAGGCTGTATTAGTTTAATTTGAAAATGGGCTGTGGAGGAATCAGAATATTGAGTATGATTGAGAAAATCAGCTTACAAAAACAGAAAAAAAAATAAATCCTACAAGTAAAAACAACAACAGCAAAAAACCTCTCAAACCATAATGCCTTAGACTGTCTATTTAGGAATAGTTTCAGTGTGTGATGCTAATGAAGATGCAATACCATATCAGGACTGTACAGATAGGTATGACTGAACTTGATGGGAAAGTAGCAAATCTATCACAGGAGGCCTCTCATTTTTACATTAGTACATTTTAATGAAAACCAAACATCTGGACCAAGGATGCCCAAGTCCTAGGACGTGATCTTATCTCACCTCTGAGAGAGCAGTTCTCTTTTCCCTGGGTGTTTGTCCTTATTTGGAAAATTTTGCATGGCTCAGTCTTACTCCCTATCACTTCTTAGGAAAAGCTTCTCTCTGTTTTTTATTGTGTGTCTTGTCTTTCCTTGACATTGCTTAGATCCTGAAGTATTTCTGAAGATCCAGTTTCTGTTCAACTGAGAACTTTTGAAGTAAGCACATGTATATTTAGAATTTAGTGATGCTTCTTTGAAGAACTGTTCTCATGCTCTTTGAAAAGCTCTAATGAGTTTCCTTAGTTTGATTTAGAAACATAAAACAGCCCAGTGTTATTGTAAAGACTCCAGGTATGTTTCATAATACGTCTTATGGAAATGTCTGATGCTGCAAGAGAAAAAAAAAAAGGAAGTCTGGGTTTGCTTCTGGGTTTTGTTTGTTACTGAACTGGCAGGAAAAGAACAAACTAAAAACAAAACCTGGAGCTACATGCACCATTTTGTTTGATAAAGTTTAAAGATCTGCACTAATCAGATGCATGCAGATATTAGTCTTGGTATAGGAAATCATTCTTGATTTAACATGATTCAGCACTTTATTAAAAATGAGATCTATCACTCAATTAATGCAATTAATTAAACAAAAACACTTACAGAAATTACCTTGGGGAGGGAGAATCTTATATCTGATTTTTTTTCTCAGACAAAAGTAAAAGGCTTGGAACTGATCACAAAGATACGGACACAATGAAGGAAAACTGTTTTTCATCAAGAGTTCCTAGGTGCTAGGAAGTCTTTGCTGTACTGTCCTTTCCTTCCCATTCCACTGTGCATTAGGTCTCCAGAGAGAGCAAAAGCACTTCACACATGCCAGTGGCAGCAAGGGCAAGGTGCCAGAACTGGGTACTGTGGTACAAATCAGAAAGCATTCTATTAATAATCACTGTTTTTACTTGAAAACTAACTGAAGTGATTCACTTTTCAGATAGTGCCTTTAGCAGCTTGGCATCATTTAGTGAAGTGCCTGGCTTGGTGCTTGCACATGACTGGATGTACTTTGGAGGTGAACTAAGAATCTGGATGGGAAAATAAAACTGACTGAGCTGCTGTTTAACTTCTTTCTAAGCAATTCAGTTGCAAAATGCTATGCCCAACACGTTTTTAGTAAGAGTGTGCTTTAATATGGCCTTGGCTCTTCTGTTTTCAACAGCCTCTCCTCCATCTTCACCTGATAAATATATTAGCAGACAAAATTGAGCCTAATTACAGAAATATTTCTGACTGACATTGATCATGAAAATATTAATCAGTTTATTTCAAAATCACATGCAATTCTTGCTAAATATCAACTGATTTTTATAAGTATCTGTCCTAGGGTGATGTTTGTATCCCCATTTGTGGGTGCTATTTTTGCTAGATCGGAGGCGTC
>JAWWMU010000180.1:19852392-19884132 GCA_035048155.1 Cinnycerthia olivascens
CACAAATGGGGATACAAACATCACCCTAGGACAACCTGATAGGGTCTTTCTGCATTTACAAGAGGGGTTAAAGGTGAAACTGATACCATCATCTTTCATCTGCAACAGAGATCAAAGGAAAAAGCAGAAAATTCTGCTTAAAGACAGAATTGTGATCACTAATATTAAATACCTTACAGGGAAGTCTTCCATAGCATAAACTTTACACTTGGATTGTAAACATTTGATCCTAAAAGCACAGTTTTATCTCACTTTGTTTATAGTCTATATCCTGTGTTTAACTGGAAAAAATGGGGGAGGAAAACCCTAGAGGTAAGAGATTTCATGTGCACTGAAGTACAAATTGCTGTCCCATGTAGTATGAATTGTCTATTGAACTGACGTGATTTAGCTTTTTGTCTTATAATTCCTGGCGGCGATTGCCATCTCAAGTGGTAGACAAGTAGAGTAATAGCATAAAGGTCTCTTGGGAAAAAAGCAGTATTGATTTACTCTTGTTTGCAATTAATATCATGATGGGGGTTTTATCTTATGTTAAAAAGGTCTGTAGTTAATTAATTACTTGAATCCTGTGTACAAACTTTGAGTTACTGGTGACCTAGAGAGCCAGGAGCTGGTGCTGGACAGTGAAAACAGCAAAAGAACTGCAGCTTGTTTGCAAAATCTGTAATACTGCTTCAAACCTTAGAAATGATGTCACACCAGCAAAATAACCTGAAGCTTTCATGTTATCGAACCTGAATTAATGTAAATTAATCAAAGTACTTCTGGGTAGTGTGTTATACAGAATAACTGTGTTTACTGCTAATCTATGTAATGCTTGTATGGGACCTCATGAACTCAACAAGGTTTAGCTGTGGCTTTTGGTATCAGCATAGGCACCACTGGAAATAATGTAAGGTGTTCTCTTCCAATTTATTTTATACTGTAATAAGGCTTTAAAGTACTGTGCTATTTGTGCTGTTGTGTTTATGGTGAAATGTCAAGCTAAAAAAATTGAGCAGACTGTTTTAAACAGTGTGGCACTTTCCCAAGGAAGGGTAAATTAAATTTAATGTCTTTGACAAATTCCAGTATAGGAATTTCCTGAAATTTTGATAAGGCTTGTGCAGCACACCTATGTTCAGATCTTTCTTTTAATTTGGAACGAAGCTAAGAATCTTTATAAGGTCATAAAACTATTTTGACAAATCTCAAGAAAAACTGACCTGAATTAATGTTACTTTGGAACCAAATTTCTCATATGTTTTGAGAGCTGAAGATATTTTTGAGCTTAGATTCATTAAAACAAACAAATCAGTCTCAAATGCATGCAGTGCTTGAATAGATCAGTTTCTTCTGTAGTCCCCATTACATACCATTTTGTATGAACACAGCTATTTTGTTATAAAGAGTACTTTCATCGTTTATCACAGAAGTGACTAATTCATTGTGTTAGACAGCAAGTCACTTGAAAATGGTTTGAAATTCAATGCTTATGGTACAGAAAAAGTAAGAGTTATACATTTGCCAGCTGTAGATGAACAGTGTATTTCAAGTTTTCTGTATTTTCTATGAAAGATCTATAGGGTAAGTGAAAATTTTAGGGCACACAACAGCATGAAAAATGCCTATTTTCCATCTTTACTACATTGACATCTTACGTTTATTGACTAAGTCTTTGGATACTGAAAAACACTTAAAAAAAAATATGTGTAGCTGATGACCTCAGTCATTATTGGCCATTGGAGCTCATAATCACCCTCTTGGGAAAATGCCCAGGGAAAATCCTTTTGACTCTTTCTGCTGTGCAATTACTGTATTTTGAAATGTTACAACAGCAGCTATGGACTCATAGGAGTCATTACCATCCACCAGCCTTGAAAGCTTGTCCACTATAACTTCAGGTTATGGTAGTCCTTGGGCATGGCTGTACTGCACTGATGGGCTTCCCTAGGGATTTCCCTGATTAGTGCTTCCCTGTGCCAGTGGGGTGCCCCATCTGGCACATGTGGGTGGAACTTCAGGAGCATGCACCCTCCAAAGTGTGTGCAGGCACTTTGGATGGCTTGCACCTCCCAGGGACGCACTTAGACCGACCCCATTCTGCCAACACATCTCTCCAAAGGACATATGGCATGGCCCACACCATCCGTCTCCACTGCCAGGGTGATTCCAAGCATGGCATGCTGCTTTGGAGGGGTGCTCTGCTCAAAGCTTAGGGGGATTCATGCCTTTCTTTCAATAAAGAATGTAGACATGCAAAGCAATTTTAACAGAGCTATCCACAAAGCCATGTGGAAGGTCAAGGAGGTCAATTCTGAAGTAATAGCAACAGTTCATGGAAGTAATCCTGTTGCAGAGGAGATCCAGAAGGGCTTTGAAAAAGAGGCTGCAGTCTGAAATGTGGAATAAGCACACATTTGGGAGGAGAAGAGAGGAGGAAAGGATGCACATCAGATTCAAGGATGTGGAGATATATGTTGTAACGGAGTGGTCAAACACCTTGTGTAACTGTAGAATTCCGAACTTCCCTTACCCAGGTCCTTAGACAGCCTTAGAAAAGTCATGTGGGTGGTGGAAATCCTTTTTCTCAGTAGAGTATGCCTCAGTCTATCTGTGGACCAGCAGATGCCAAAGTATCTTCACCAGCTCTTCCAGAAAGGTGTAAGGGAGCTGGAAGGAATTGCCAGTGAGCTACGAGGGTTCAACTTTTTATCCACCTTGAATGTCAAGGGAAGGTCTGTGTCAATAGTCTCTGTTAGGGAGCCCACTCCTGTAAGGAGTAGGAGCAGCATGTCAGGAATCAATTTGTAGATCACTTTATGTTATGAATGAATTGACTCTAGATGAGGCATCCTGAAAAAGGACTGCAGGATGGAGTTAAGAGGCAGTGACTTCACAAGGGTTCTGCCTCAAATCTCACATAAGTGATTGTCTCTTTCAGACTGGCATATGGTTTAAAAAAGATTTAAAAAAATATTATTAGTGACTTGCTTAAGGAGTGACAACCTTTTAAAATCTTTCTTTAAGAAAAAACATCCGTATTGAGAACAAGGGTTTATGCTGACCTGGTTATCTTTTTTCACTGTAGTGCAGGCTGAGACTACAGAAAAAATAGTTTCTCCTTATTATGTGCTTCTTGCCTGTTGTGACTCAGAGTGGACTTTAACTTGAAAATAGGAAGTGGAGAGCTACATTCCGGACTGGAAATGCTTCAGAGAGTCTCTCAGACTGTCTAGGGTACAAAAGGAGGCAGTAACGTGGGTATAACAGGATTGTCCTGCCCTTCTGGAGCAGTAGCTGGAGGCTGAGATCTTTCAGCATCCAGGACACAAGGCTGAGTATCTATCTAGCTACCAGTAGTCAGAACTGGGAGATCATCTCTTCCAGCACAGCTTACTGCTCCCAGATTGTCCTGCACACTCTAAATTGCCGAATCTGAGTTCAGCTGTGTGATCATGGCTTGTCATGATGCCATACATATCTGAGCATAGATGAGTAAGCAGGTAACAAACACGTTCCAAGTGCATGGCTAATATTTTGGAATGGAATGTGTAGTGACTCGAAGTTTGGATGTCAGGACTGAAAGAGACAAGGAGGGGAGCCGAGTAATTTAAAATCTGTTTGGCATCATTAGATGGTCTTTCAGACTATCAGTGTTACTGAAGAATGCTTTAGTTTTTGCTTCCTTTAAGGGTTGAGACAGACATGGTTTGTACTTATGTTCTTTGTCTGAGTTATCTCTCCTTCCCTGGAAATAACCTCTGGTATAGAAGTACATCTGAAAAGATCTCGAAGGATTGCTTTCTGTGACAAAGTCTTCTCTTTTAGAATAGTACCAATTTCTACTGGCCACAATACAAAGAAAAAAAAATAAGAAAAAAAATAATAAGAAGAAATAATAAGAAGAAAATAATAGTAATTTCATTTGCATAATTTGACAATTCTCTGAGTAAAATATCCAAGTGTCATTGCAAAGGGACTAACCTTTTTATTCATGTCCTCTTTTGTGTTTGTTTTTTTAATTAGTTCTCTCAATGGATGGGTAAGTCCATGAAGTGCTGACTGTAAAACTTCTTTGAAGGTCAAGTAGTGCCTTTGCAAGGCCAGTGCTGCTTGCTTGCACTTAAAAAGGCTTTTTTTGTCCTTGACAAGGAGATGTTTCTGTGGTTTATAACATGTTTTCTGGCTTTAGTGCCCTGTGTGAAACTGTGGTGGCCCTCAGTGGGACTTTGCAACAGCAGGAAGTTCTGGCATAGACTTGGCATGGCAGTCGGGACTATAAAAGGCCTAAGTTTGGGAGCTGCCAGCAGGGTTTGTTTTGCCACATGCTATAGCAGAAGCTGCAAAACACCACAAGCTTTAAATACCCCCAACTTTCCAAGTTCTTTTGGCCCAGCAGCTGAACAGCTGGTATTTTACGTTTGCATGTTTTTCCCCCAGAATTCTGCACAGCTCTGCCTTGGGCAGCACAGAGATAACTCTGTACACAGGCTCTGTGGTGTGTGAGTACCTGTGCTCCTGCTCTCCCATTCCTCCTCCAGCACCTTCCTGCTGGCTCTGGGCTAACAGTGTGAGGAGGCGGGGGAGTCTGGGGAAGGTGTTTGCGCCTTGTGGAAAGTCCAGCAAAGGCAATCCTGTGTTAGAAAAGAGCATTCACTCTTAGACAGGCACACTGGGGCCAAGGCACTGCAAGGTGTGCTGTGCTTGCAGGAGAGATTATTTTTTAATGTGTGTTTAGAAGGGTCCAAGCAGGCTTCTTTCCCTTAGTAGGCTGGTTAAAAAGTAACTCAGAAGAGAAGTGCTCTTCATATGCTATTTTTTAATGTATCAGAAGGAGGGCCCTTGTAGTAGCTCAGGCAGGGAAGTCCAGCAGGGGCTGAAGGGGTTTCTCAGAAGGTCATGTACCCCTTATGCACCAAACAGTAAAGAGGTTGCTGAGTTGCATAAAATAGAAGCCTTTCTGAGTCTCTCAAAGAGAAAAGAATGCAGAAATTAAGTTAAAGCCTTTAGAGAAATTAAAATATGCTAAGTGCCACAGACATGAATCAGAAGTGTAAGTTTTAGCTTTGAGTAAGTAGAAATACATTTCAAGTGCCTTAAGAGAGTGAAAATGCCCTAAAACCCAGTTTAAAGTTCAGTAACTTAGCCCTAGACATAACCAAAACATAGTAGAAGATTGCTTACGTTCCTAGATAAAACAGACAGAACCATTTACATGAATAGATAGAACTATATACATAAATTATTTGTAAGAACTGACACTGCTTTTGTACTTTAGAATTGAACTCTAATGGGTGTAGAAAGAATGTTTTAGAATTGTGTTTTTAGCTGATTGGATGATTTATGAACAAGAATCCCTTTATTGGGGTGCTAGCTCTCTTTCACACACACATACACGTGAAAGAAGACAGAAGATGGAGAACACAGAGGAAGAAAAGAAGAGAAAAGATAGAGAAGCTGCTGCTGCCGCTTTGCTCAGGACTCTGTACCAAAAACTTTAGCATGGACTTTGATACCCTGAACTCTTTGCCTTCAAGACTGATGTATTCATACAGTAAACAATTTTACAGCAACCAATAACTGTTCTTGTCCTGTGAAGACACAGACCTATAAAAAAAAAATTCAACACTGGGTGAGGTTTCCTTGATTATTCTGGCCATCAGGAGAGGCATGACAAGAGTAGGAATGCATGCCTTTACGTATATCCTGGCCCTTCTAGGGAGGAACACCTGAAGTTCTGAGGCATGACCATATTGTACAAATAACTTATCTGTCTGATACTGTGGTGCATGAATCATCCTGTTATCTGGGGACGGTCTGGGGATCAAAATGAAGTGAAAGTGTCTTCTCTTAATGGCCCTAGTCTGCAGACCATATTATCTTTGGATGTATAATAGGAATCCGTTCCCAGCTGTTCTTTGTCACACACCAAAAAGATCTTTTGGTAAAGCTACTATGTTTTTGTAGTTTTGTGTTCCATACTGTCATGGGCTGCTTTTCAAATCTACTTTTACCAGAAAAGAAGAATGTGAATTAATATAACATGTTTAATATTTACCTAGATTAGAGATACTAAGTTCCAACAGTGTGCAAGTGTGAATCATTGAAAACTTGCATAGATGATGTACAGAATATTTCTACAATGTTCCAGTTGGGAGAATATGTACAATCTAGCCCATTGTCAGTATAATAATACCTTCACTATACAGCCAAAGTTGATTAAGTAACTTTGTCAAGATTTGTTTAACTTCCTATGTCAATAGACTTCTTGAAAATTGAATTCTAAATGGGGAAATAATACAGATTTATTTGGAAAGGATACCTTTGCACAGTGTTTGCCAGCCTTGATTTTTAGGTTGCAGAATCATTGGGTATATAGTTATCTCTCTTTCTCTTGCTTGTATTTTAGCCTGCATAAGGAACAAAAACTAAAGTGAAACCTTCACTGACACGTGTTGCAGATTGCCTCTGTCTTCTTAGGTAGGGTGCTTTGGGACGGCAGAAGGGTTGAGGAAAAGATTTCTGAACAACTGACCTCTTCTGTTGCAGACAGAAAGTCATCACAAATTCAGAGAATTTCTGCTGGCTTTACAGTTTATTTATTGATCTTAAAAGAAGTGATGTTTTATATGCTGGCTTTATAGTTTATTTATTCATCCTGAAAGAAGGGATGTTTAATATACGTGTATGAATGGACATGTTAAATGCGAGTGTTTTCCTGGCCCTGCTTTATAGCAATGATCTGAAAGGAAATAGAAGCCCTCCCATAACTGAGTGATAGAAAGGTAAAAGCTATTCAGTGAAGACTGATGTGTTGGAGACACAATTTTACATATTCTCTTTTGTATGTCAGATCTATTCATGATGGCCAAATGTGGTAATCTCCTTGTGGTACCACTTCAGTGATATGCTAGTTATGTTTCTTTTCAAAGTCTAATCAAGAAAAAGTCTCCTTTATCCTGAGTACTTATAGTTATATTTACTTAACAAGTCATTAGATTATTTACAACAGAAATTTGTGTTTATATTTTATGTAAGCTTAGGTATTATATTTTTTAAATGTGCTGCACTTTCCACCAGCTATGTTCACTAAGGAAGCATAAAATGAAGCAAAGGACTTTAGGATGTGTTAAGAAATGGATGTATTTGTTTATCAGCCCTTTAAAAATATCTAACTGCACTTTTTATTATATTATTATACAAGCAGTATGAGCTATGGCATATGAAGAAAGGCATGTAGAAGCTCTCAGGAAGATTTACTTGAGCATTATTAGTGAACCAGTGAGTGATCTGGAGTTTTGTCATCTTAAGGGTTTTTCCTATTACTGTAAAACTGGTTTATGTGGGATGTCAGAAAAGAGTGGACTACCAGGTGCTAGTGCTTTTTTATAGCTTGTGGTGTGCAAGGGGAAATTGATGGACTGATAATTTGTACTCTCAGACTTGTAATTATGTGATAATGTTTTATTTACAATTTTTTAATCTTAGCCAATTTCTCCCATGAAATAGGTAGTTAGGATTACTTCTTTCTGACATT
This sequence comes from Cinnycerthia olivascens, assembly GCA_035048155.1. Taxonomy (NCBI): domain Eukaryota; kingdom Metazoa; phylum Chordata; class Aves; order Passeriformes; family Certhiidae; genus Cinnycerthia; species Cinnycerthia olivascens. The sequence goes on from JAWWMU010000180.1 coordinate 19,859,915, forward strand.
TAGTAGCATATAATGTTATCTTACAATTGGCTAATAGAACTTAAGCTGTCAAATATTATGCTTATTACCTCTACATTATCAATTCTGAAGTCTTTATCGAATTATTTATTTTTCATAGGGGAAATATAAGGTAGGCTCTGAGTGGAGTTGTTTTCCATATAAAGAGTCGTAGGACATAGATGTTGTCTATTGGTGTAAGTCCGTACCAGAAAAATAAGTGCTAAAGTGAATACTCCAGCAGAGATGAAGAAGAACTGAAGCCACATTAAGTAAGTAAATTGACAGCTAGGAAATGTTAGTTGTACCCCATCACAATAAGAATGTACCTCAATAACTTCTCAGCTCAAAGACTTGCCATGCAAATGTGTTCCTTCATGCTTCTGGTCTGAATGTCCCTGGCTTTTAAAGATCATTGTTTGTTTCCACTCTTACCTATGAGAGCGCTTCTGCCAGTTCTTTAAATGCTAAGCAAAGGTGTCTTCATATTACCTGCATCAGATGGACTGAAAATTTTCTATATATCCCGTAGCACACTCTTTTCTTTCTCTGCCTTATACATTTGAGGTTGATGTTCCTCGCATTAGTTCCTTATACTTACTGTTCTTTTTACCCTTGATATCTCTTTCTCTTTGCATCTCATTTTGTGCCTCAGATTTCTGGTTTGTACATCACCCTCACACTGTTATTTTACACTTTAGTACTTGTAGTCTAGATTCTGTTTTCTGATCTGTGTCTTTTCCCATGGTTAATGTTAGTAGAAATCTCAATGATATGACCGCATAGCTAAGGTGGCATCCGTTGCTGTACCCCTAGCTGATTTCTCCTTTGTCCCTCAGACTCTTGAGAAGATCAGTGTTTTGATCCTGTGCTTAGTTAAAAGCTGTCCCTGCAATCTGAATCCCTTACCCACATGGTGATGTGAAATCCTGGCGCTGGGATCTGGCTCACTTAGAGTCGGGACCAGTTTCCCTGTGTCTGACTCTCCAGCATCCCCAGCACCAGCTGGCAGCAGCAGCAACATGGCTCTGGCAGTAATGTGGAAGGGAGATTCTGGCCGTCACTACTGGCATGGGATGTGGCCACGCACAGCACTGCTGTGGGGAGGGATGAGAGGGTCCCGAGTGTGGAGTCCATAGGGGTTACGAGGTGAGCCCACAGCTGCTGTCCCGGGCAGAGTGCATCTTGTTTTCTTCTTGGAGCTGAATGTCATCAATCTGAGCAAAAACAGAATTAGTACTCATCCAGAAATGTGAAATTCATGACAAATTATCTATTGGTATTTTTTACACTGGGATGGATAGTCAGAAAATAATGCTTTTTTGAGAGATAATTGTGCTGTCTAGAATGCAAATTGTAGTGGATCCTTGTTTTTTTCTCTCTTGAGCTCAGCGTGTCTTGATGTATTGCAACAGCTTCCTGTACCCAAGGTGCTGTAAGCCCTTAGCAAGCTCATGACTGTTGGGACACACTTTGTGGGGTTTGGGAATGGGGCTGTGGCTGAGCCTCATCCCTAATGGGCTACAGCTGTGTAGGACAGGTGAAGAGTGTTAAAGGAAAAGAGACCTGGAGTGCTGAGGGGTATGAACCAATCACAGAAGGGTGAAGGAGTCACACAGGTGTCATGCATGTGAGATAAAGGGTATAAAGGTTGGAAGGAAGGAGAACAAGTCAGTAGTGTTTGGAACCATACGTGAGGTCAGTTGTACATTCTCCTTCCATGGCTTACTATGCTAAAATGAATAACTGTTGGGATAGTTCTTTTCTTATACAGAGCTTCAAAAATAATCACTGATATAAGCTGTGGTCTATTCTATATTTGCTATTGATTCTCTCTCTAGTAATTCACCCTTCCTTCTTTGATAGATTGTACATAATGTTTGGATAAAAAAAAGTAGGGAAAAGTATTAAATAATGAACAGGTATTCTCTTTATTATTCCATAGTAAATTCTAACAGTAATCCTTATTTTTGGTATTTGTTTTTAAAGGAATTTAGAAGAATTGGTAGAAGCTTCTTGCTGTTTATTCAATGCCGTGGGTTGGATGCTTTGGTCTCTCTAATGGGCAAAAACCTCACCAAACAAACGTGTCAGCATCTCTGTTTGAGTAATGGAAGTCACAAGTCCTGAGCTGGTTGGAGTTTTCTGTTTGTTTTTTTATGTGGCCATTGCTATGATATAAAAACGAAATATTAGTTAATACACATATTTTTGTAAAGGGGGGAAATTGCTTTTTGATTTTATTAAAATGTTACAGCAGTGTGCTTTAAATTTTAGAATCTGACAGATTAACACCATTAGATTAATACCTGGTTACAGTAATTGGATATTGGTAACAGCGTTGTTAGCAGAGAGATCCTATTAACTTGTTTACGGAGCTGCCTTACATGGCTAATCCAATTTGGAGCTTAGCATTAATTATAGCAACACAGAGATGAATGGATATTGGGTGCAGCACCTTCCTGCAGGAACGGCAGTTCTGGTGGCATAGTACTGGCCAAGTGGCATGGATAGCTGAGAAACACCTGAGTTTGATAAGAGCATCCCCAGAGAAAGCTGATCTTGGGTGAGCATTGTTCCTGGAGATCAGGATTTGTCTGTATTTCTGGAAAGGAGCAGGCTCCACGAGGGTGCCCTTTTTCCTTACCACAGGGTGAAGGGAGGGGTGGTTATAATTTACACCTCTGAGAATGCAATGAAGTGGTTTGTTTGCAAAATTTCATAGTGTTTGTATGTAGTGGGTGTTTAGTTATCTGTATGGGCAGAAATGTGTGCTGGCTCACAACAGTGGCTTGCCATTTTCCTGTGTGACTATAATAGTTCAGCTGAGTTTGAGGACAGGGGAAGAAAAGAAGCACCTCAGTCTGTCATACATGGTACTTGCATGTAGAATTTGGTAGACCTTCTAAGATTGCAAAGCTGGTTGACATAAGTGAAACCACTACTTGTATTTTTTTGGGATAAAAATATGGTTCTTTTTCTTGCTTAGTCATTTTTTGTCAGAGCCATTTTCTAGATAAAAATTTGGAGCAAACTGATTATGCATTGAAATATTTTGCTCACGTATTATGTGAGGTAAAATTTTCAAATATTGCAATATTGTTTTTCCTGTAATTTTAGATGATCAGAAATACGGTAGTAATTAAAACTGTTTTTCTATGTTCTCTGTGGTTTTCAGCGAGGAAAAGACTCTTAGCTAGATGCTAAATTTAGGGATTTTTGTAGCAGAATTTACCAGCTCATGGAATGGTAGAGCTCTTTATATGCAGTGTGCTTACATCATATACACGAAGTTGATAGTCAAGCGAAGTGCTGGTGTTACAACCTTTCTATTTTCTCCCATTTTTTTTAGTCTACTCCCCAAATTTGGCCTTTCACTTGAGTTTTCCACAACGATATGCTTCTGTTGAAACCAAGTGCTCCCTTTCTTCTCCTGTACTTTTCCTGCAGCATTCCCTTATGTTTAGTATTTCAGAGCTGACAGAATTGGGTATTCATGGAAAACATACACAGGATTCACCAGGCAAGGAATTTAAATTTCACAAGGTGAAATTATAACACTTTTGAAGTCGGTGACAAAACTCACTTCAACTATATCAGGACCTAGATTTTATCCTCAATTTTTTAGGCCCAAATAAGCACTTCAGTCATGAGATTGCCCATTTTGGATTTCACAGTGAAGAAAAACCTTACAAACAGAGAAATAAAGACTGTTCCAGAAATGAGTATGCAGTTAGATAACATTGAATTAAAAACTGTGTTGTATATTCTTACCTGCTTGTCAAGGTCATAGTATGCTTTCAGCTTCTAGACTGTTACTGATATATTACAGACCTATGCAGAGCTTTGCCTCCTACTTTACATTGCAAAACATAAAAGACAGGGCAAAAATGGTGCCATCATGTCCTCTATATATAGTGCTAATGTGGAGTGACCAGACTATTGCAATTAAAATCAATTTCTGTCCCTCTGTAATCAGACAAGCAAGTTTAATGATTTTATGTAAATGTTGAGTAAAGCAGAAATGCAGGTTTTAGTCAAAGTGACTTGGAGGACATGCTTTCCTTCTTTTTTTTTTCCCTTCTTCCTCCAAGACTGTTAAGCAAATGGAACAGAGTATCAAGTATGCATGCACATTTCAACCCACCCATGCCAAGCTCTCAAAGTATGGAAGCTCAGGCACGGTTTAATTAAATTTACACAAGAAATCCCTAGACTAAAAATATAAATAGATAAATATACAACACTAATTAGGCTATTCTTTTCTCCATTAATATCAGTGGAAGTGTGTGTTTATAGACATGGGAAGACACCCCCTGCCACTGTAATAATGATCTGTTTGTATTCAGGACTCACAATGATGTTTCAGCTGACTAATCTCTTCAAGTGACCTTTTTGGAGGGCTGGAATATTTGTCAGAAGTCTTCAAAGTCAGAAATTACACTGATTTGCAATCCTCATAAAACTTTCGTTTATTAAATTGAACCTGTCAATATTACTTAGTTCATGCTCTCCTGTTCTCTGTTTTAGACTTTTCTGTGAACTGGAGAAATAATGTGATTTAAAATGAGATTGTGATGTATGATTTAGTGATTTAAGTGAATTGATCTCTATCCAGGACAGAGGCAGCAAATAGCAATACTTCCCTGCAGGCTCCCTCTAAGGTGGAAGCTTGTTTGATGCCAGACTTCCTGTGAGGTCCTAACCACAACTCAGAGATTCTCAAGTCTTTCACTGGTAGCCATCATATCCTCCTAGGTCCAAAGGTCAGTATTTCTCCTTCCTTCCCATTAATTCCTGATAGCAAATTTCATGAAAGTTCTGGAATCAATCCTTCTTCATTTTAAATGTCATGAGAAATGCATCCATCTAAACAGAATAGTCATTGGAACACTTCATTCTAAGTTGTGTTGATGAAGAAATATCACCCTTTCCTATGACCAAATAAACAGTAAACAACATTTTCACAGGAAAACTTGACAAAACTGAGTAGCCAGTTCAATTATCTTTGTATGCCCCTTCTTGTGCCCGAGATGCTTATCCTGTAAGTGAAATGAAGCACAGGAAAGAAGTAATTTTTCAGGAAGTCAGTGTTGCAGAGATTTCCTAATAACGATGAGAATTTGTACTAGTAGTTGGATTCCCGAGTTTCCTTGTAATTTAGCTGAATTCCAGTTGGACTTAACAACAAGGTTGTAGCTGCATTCCTATGCTGGACCTGCCATGAGGAAAATTAGGGTTTTAACCATAAACTTGTCAATTGGGGCTGTTCAGTGCTGTGAATCAACTTAGTGATTTTCCAAAGGAAGGCTTAGAGATTTCTAAAATACAAATTATGTCCTTGTGATGTCCTTTAGCTTAGAAAGGCAGAAGAACAAATCTTTTTTAAGGCTCAAAAAAATCTTTTAAAAACCCATACACCTCCACCCCTCAACACTCAAAATAAATCAAGACTCCTTTCGTAAGAGGAAGAGCAATGTAATGTGCCTTGTATCTGTAAAAATACACTTCCACTGTTTTAACGGGACAATTTTTGCAAACCAGGACTTGTTGCAAAAATCCTGGATGCTTTTGAGAAATTAATTCTCCCTGATTTTAGGGAGGCAAATAGCTTTCCATTTGGCTAATCTAGAGGTTGGCAGACATTTTGCTTCTCTCCTCTTTAGTCTGAGCCTAATGCTGATGCTTCTGTTACGCCAGTGGGCTTTTCTATGGTAGTGGTCAGTCTGAAATTGTGCTAAAGGAGTTGCGTGGCCTTTGGCTACAGTTTCTCTTTTGTTTTGGTGATCATCACATAGAAAAAATACAGGAGCAAAGTTTGGATTAAACTTTATACCTAATGGACATAATGTGCTAAAGTCGCAAGGCGCATTGCAAATGTGTTCAGTAATTATGGTCAGCTGAAGAAATTTGGCAAAAGGGCTGTTTAGCTTTCGATATGAAAAATTTAGCCAAGGTTTGTTTACTGATTATTAAGAGGTACTGAGGAAGATGTCTGGCATTGGGGTGTCTGCTTTAGGTTTATGTCTTGGTTTCAGCTCCTAGGAGAGGGAATGGGTATGTTCCCTTGTTTGTGAGTCACAGTCATTCTTTCAGGATTCAGGTGTTTCTCTAGGGGTTTTGCCCCACAGATGTGTTTAATAGGTAATTTCTATGTGGTAGAAGTTATAGGAAAATCTGTGCTGTTTCAGAAGGCTTCCTATAAAGACCCTCCTCAACTAGAAATGCTTTTCTGTATGCTTGGAATAGACATAAAAAGATGGAAATAATTATTTAAAAGGAAGCAATAAAAGAGAACAGCTATACCATTCTTATTTGTATTTTGCCATTGTTTCTTTAACTGTTTGGGACTTTTTTTATATTTTCTGTATTTTTGTTCAAATATCTATAGTTTTTTTGTGAAAGAGCTAGCTCCTTTATCTTGCTAACCCACGCTGGTTTAGCATTGCTGTGGTCTTGCTCCAGAACTGTGGATTCTGAAATAGTAGGGGCAACAAATAATAATGATGCTGAGAGTTGGTCCAGATGTTTATCCTGAGGCTAAAATCATATCAACAATGCAACCAGACATGATTTGTTTTGTCTTCTTCGTCCTAAAGCAATGACATATTATGACAAGTCAGGATGGTGAGCAAAGGATGTTCTTAGCTATTCTCTTAACCCATTCAGCAGCCTTCTCATCTCTGTAGCCCCATCTTACAAACTGGGATCATGCTTTGTTTCATAAAGCATCTCATGAATCTGAAATGAAAGCCTTTTCTAGGGAGTCTTCATATCTGAATTCATGAGATGTAGCAGATTTGGGTTTGTTTGGCTTTTTTTTTCCCCTTGAGGTATTGGAAGCATTCATTAGAAAGCTTGTTGCCGAGTTCTGTAGCTCATTTCATATACAAATTTTGGGAGTTTAGATGAAGAAAAAAACCAAACCCAAACTATCATTACCCATTTACAAAACACAACTGATTTGAAATATTTGTCCAGAGACAAACATGGCTGGTAGCTAGATGAGACTTAAGTACTTTTCCTGCAATTCACTAGCTGTTTGTGTTTTGCAAGGAAAATGCTATTCCCTATTCCTCCTTGCATAAACCACCAGGAGAGCAGAATACAATCACAATGTTGCTTTGCTTTTCCACTACCACTGCCCTGGCAAATGGGTGCTATGCAGAAAATCATCTTCCTCCTTGCATGAAGATCCCACTCCTCAAAGGTACTGATGCCCTCCCGGGTGGTGGTGAGTGGTAACAAGATCCATGTGACAGCAGTTTGCTGAGGAATGCTGGCACGATGCAGTTCTTGAGGCACTTGATTTCATCTCCTGCAGGAGAGGTCTAAGATGCACGAGGGATGAAATCCTTTCCCACTAATTTTAGCTGCGGCATATTTTTTCTCGTGTTTCTGTTCTGTAGGCTGTAGGTTATGAGAGTGAAAACAAGTCAAGTGTTTAAAGGAGCACCTAGCTGTCAGAACAGTATCTTCCCTACCAAAATATCCTTGGTTTACTCTCATATGTAAATGACAGGTTTAGCAGGCCTCCCACCTGTTAAAAAAAAGCAGCTTTAAAACTGAAATGAATAAAAATGGTACTCTATTGAAATATTTATACAGCTTTTTCTGCTGTTGCCCATTATATCTTGTTGTTAAATTCTTAGAATAATCTGAAATGTATTTAAGCAGACAACAAACAGCTACCCTTGCAGTGTTCTGAGAAATGCAGGTACTGTAATTTGGTACACAGGAAGTGCATTACACATTATGCATCTCGAAGCAGGGACCATTTAAAAACTGCAAACCCACATGTATCATGTTTTTGTTTTTTCCTGAGGTACACTTTGTCTTGCATTAGTAAAGTAGGTCCTGTAGCAGGAGACATTTAAGTGCAGGTTTTTCTTTTCATTAGAGAGATTAAATAAGAAAAGGAAAAAGATTGGTAAAACATGAATACTGTACTATACTGATAATGGCTACAGAAATTCCTTGAATTATTTCTGTGTAGAGTGAAATAATTTAGGCTTTACAAAATCATAGCTTCTAATCCAGGTTTAAAGAAAACCACAAATCCCTAACCTCCAGTTATTATATAGTTCCTGTGAAACTGTAGAGCTTTAGCACTGCTATAGACTGGTCAATAAATAATTTTTTCAATTGCTTTGCACCTCGAAGGGCAGTCTGATTTAAAAGTGACAAATAAGAGGGAGACATGTTAGATGGGTCATAGCTGAATTGCCTTGTTGTTAAGACAGCAATGAAAATAAGAAGTTCTTTCAAGTCTTGTGCGACAGGTGGGTTCTTTGGGACTGGGTGTCTTTGTATACACATGCTACTTTCTTTTCAGTTGTTGAATTTTCCTTGCTGTTTGGTATTTGTGTTAGCTTGAAGATAAACATCTTTTAGGCCTGAAGTAAAGTATCTGCCACTGTGAAAAAAGAAGCTTCTCAAATAAATATGCCTAGTTCTCACCTGTTCTTATTTCAACTCCTAGCAACCATTGTTTGAAGTGTTGTGTCCAGCAGCTGCTTGGTGATCATCACTTTGGGGTTGAAGGTCCTGTGCCTTCACCTTTCAGATGAATTCATAGGCAATTGACTTTCCTTAAGAAATCTTGCTCTGGATTCTCTTTATTGGGTTAACATGTCTCCTGTATGAAGAGGGGCAAAGATGTTGGAATAGAGAACAGACCTGACAAGGGGTTTCAGGTAGAGTTCCCCACATTTCTTGTGTGGGTTGTTTGTGGAGCCTTTACACAGGTGTGTAGAGAGCTCAGACTGGCTGTGCTCTCCTAGGGAATGTGGGATTGCTGCAGCAGCAATGGGTCTTGGCTGGAGGCTGACCTGTGTCCCTCAAACAACCACTTGCCTCTCTCCCTTACGACACCCTGAATCCCACTGGGACCATGAAGCTTGTGAAGTGCAGGATTGTTTCATCAGGTCTCTATCCCATGCAGGAATGCTTTCCCCGAGGCTAAGTTCTCATGGCTTTTTATTCCTGGGCAGGAACAGATACAGGGACAGTGGTGGATGCAGAGCAATGCACTGCATTAGAAAGTGCAGTGCTCCAAATGAGTGGAAAACAAGCTCTGGTGCTAGAACTGGGCTTTTTTTGTTTTGTCTGCTTATGCTCATAGAGTAAACAGGGATCATTTTGGCCTAAGTAAATATCCAGTACAATTGTCATTTCAGAACAAACGATGTTATTTTGGATGCATGAAAATCCTTTTCCTAAATAAATTCTCTCTAAGGTTTTGGTGTTTTAAAATTTAGTGATGAGTTGTAAGTATCTCATTTGATCCAGTCTTGAAATCAATACTTGCAATTTCTCCCAAAAGAAAATTGATGCAGTAAAGGGGTGATCCCTTTGACTTATTTTCAATTCCTTTAGGGTGTCCATGTATTTGCTATTGTCGGGATAAAAGCAAAGTATCCAGCAGTATGTGGGCGGGTGTGATTTCCAGAGTAGCTTTTGGCCTCACCGTAACATCTGTAACCCTGGAGCTGCAGGCTGTGTGTCACCAATTCCCCTCTTTTCACAGCTGGCCATGTGCAACAGGCATGTTTGCTAGCAGGCTTTTCTCTCAGCTGGCTGGGTTCCCTGATGCAGAAAGCAGGACAGGAAAATGTCACGAGGTCACCAAAGCACAAAACGGGATCTCTTGAGTTGGACTCCATGGCCATCCCTAAGAAGGGACCTGGGGGTCTGTGATAGGAAGCTCTGTAATCAGTGGCTCTCTTACATCCTTGGTGATCATGAGTGGGGTATAAAAGCTGGATCCTTTGAGTTTGTTCAGACAGACTGCAAACTGGAATGAAGGTGGCAGAAATGTTTCAGTATACAGTGTTTATTTACAAAGCTGTTTTCAATTAAAAAAACAAAGCAATAAGATAAAATCTTGTGTTAATTATATCTTTTTATGTCGGAAAAAGTCACACTTATTAGCAGTTCTAGTAAGTGAAATGTGGTATTCAGTTTCAAGCAAGGAGGAAGATGTATTTTTTCCTTTTCTTCCTTTTTTCCTCACTACAGCAGTAGATGAAAAAAACCCTCCAGACTGACCTAGAATCACACACATAAAATGGTTTAAAATATCTTTCACTTATGCCATCAAAACAAATAAATATATTTGTTCATCTCTAGCTAGTTCCATGTTTCACAATGAGTCCTTGGGTACCTTTGTATAAGCTTTGGCTTTTGTACTTCAGTGTTCCCACTGAGAAGAAATAGAACAGTTTATTGTTTATCACATGGGATGGTTTGGAGTCAGTTATGCTGGAAGAATATTTTAAAGACAAATGAACTGTTCAGCTGGGAAAAGACTGCTAAAAGGAAGACCTTGAAACATACTGACTTATCTTCTCGCTTTTGCTCCTTGTGCACTTCCCTTTATGCCATAGAGTTGTTTCTTTCAATGTTAAGAATAACTGTGAATTTTAATTTAATTTTTTTAATATAGATATATTTTAAAATTTCTCTGCAAAGCACGATGTTGAATGTTGAAGAGCAGGGAGAAGAGATGACCTGAGAGGCTTGTGACTTTTGTCTCTATTCTGTAGCCTTTCTTTGTAATCTCTACTAAATAGCTTAATCTCAATACTTAAAGCTTCTGAATGTTAAAATGGGGATAACTTTCTCACACTTCATGGGAGGTAACAAATGGAATTTATTCATGCGTCCAGAATGTTTTGAAATGCTTATAAATTAGGTGTTATAAAAATGCAAAGTATTCTTCCTTGACTCAAATTTAAATATGAAAGTAGCATTAAAATTTAGCTCTCTAACTTTTTCCTTTATAAAGGAAAGGAGCATTCCCTGCAGAGATCTTATTCATCCTTCCTGTTCATGCTTTGCACTGGAGCACTTCCAGTTCTGTAAAACATTTCTCATGGGAATGATATTGGTGAAACTGTTACCTGGTTTGAGTTGGTTGGCATATGGTTAGGAATTTAAGTGTTGTTTCACTTAGTGACAGCATAAATGCAGTGAGATCTCCTGTAATGTTTCATGTATTTTCCTCTTTCTATTTTGCAACTCAAAGGTCAGCACACCCATTCAATTGATGTACAAGCAGGATAAGGTTTCTTGTGTTTAATTTAACTATTATTCTTTCTGTTCAAAGTTTGTAGGGAAACACATGACCATTTACAATTACTTTTTTGCTAAATTCATGGTTATATATTCACTTATAAAACGACCTTGGGACATGCAAGGGTTATTCTGGTGGAATGCAGAATTTTAAATCAAGTTTCACTCATTTGTCTATGATCCTAAGGAGTGATACCGCCTTGCTTCAGAGTAGTGTTTTTACTTCGTTTTATCACTTTTTTTAGGAGACACAAACAGCAGTCATGCTGTGAAAGTGCATGACTGTAGCCCAGTAGATAAAGCCCTGTCCCCAGAAAAAGGCCAGCTGGTCTCTCGTTGTTTCTGCCCTCCACAGAGATGGGGTGAATGATGTGGACCCTTAGTTCTTCCTTTTCTTCATGTATCAAGTATCCTTTTTTCTGTCCCCTTGAACTTTTCAGTATTTCCAAGGCACTTGTTCCATGTCGAGAGAAAATGCACTGTGGGATCGATTTAGGCTTTTTATTGACCAACAGTGAATAAACAGATGGTTTGAACTACTTCTGTTCGGGAAAAGTTTTAGCCTGCAATCCTTCACCTGCTACTAGTAGGCTTGTTATTGCAAAGTTGTGTCCTTGTTTTTGTCCTACTATGTTTGTGCTGCTCGACTTTACACTTAGTTAGCTTTTGGGAGCTTGTGTCAGGTGTGTGCTGAGCTACTCATGGGAAGTGAAGTGGCATATAATTTATGAATCCTAACTGGCCTTATGCAGTAACAGCACCATCCAGTTCAGGGTAGCCAGTGTGGAAGTGCCCACAGTCCTGTGCAACAGCAAAATGTCCTGTAATGGGGTATGATTTTTGTAATAGCTTAGGGTGCGTTTAGATGCTTCTGGGCAGAAGTTTTGTTATAATCCTGTGTGTAGACTTAGCAAGACAACTAAAATTTGAGTGGAACTTCTGTACATAGCTCTTTAGTCATTCTGTATGAGGAAACAGTACGTCTCTGTGCTCACACAAACTTTGTGCTCTGAGAAAGCAGCATCACAGACACTCATGGAAGCATTAGGTAAAATAAGCTGCTGTATCTCAAGCATGAAAAACTTGACCCTCATAGAGTCTACCACCCTATGTGAGCATAGAGTGGCACATGTAAAAAAAGTTGAAGCAACAAAGTGAATTTTGATTTAAGGTTGTGGATTGATGGAGCCTCATTTACAGCTCATCAAGAGTTTTGTGTGCTCTATACTAGTCTTTGATTATGAGTTAAGCACTGAATATGATACAGACAAAAATGCCTTTATCTGAACTTTGCCAGGTGTGTCTCATGCAAAATTACTGCGCCTTAAACCATATGATAATTCATATTAATCTTAAAACACGTAATTATAAAAATGCTGGAAATGAAACATTTAAAAAAAAAAATTGGTAAATAGCACAGTAAAACAGGTCTTAAAACTAAAGATGAGTTTCCTGTCACCTACAGGCTATGATGAAAAGGAAATACTGTGTACTGTTTGAGATCAACCTTTCCATTAAAAATGCTAAAACCTACTTCATCACATGTGATAAAACATCTCAAGCTTCAAAATTCTTGTTGGTAGTATACCTGCTTCAAGCAAAACCAGTTTTATCTGCTGAAAAAAATGTGGCAGATATTGTGAACCGGGGATAGATTTCTATGCCTTCTTACTTTGGGCAACCTGTCAGTCTGGGAGCTCTGCTTTCCAAGTAATAAAATCCTTTCCTAACCAGTATTTTTTATAGTCTTTTAGCACCTTAGGGCCTTTAAATCTTGCTAGCTCACCTCAACTGAAGCAAGCATGAATGTTTCATAGTTGGATGTGTAAGCATCCAGTCCATCCTCAAGCACTTGGAAAAAAAAAGTTGTGGGACATGGCTTTTTGAGCAGAACACCTGCCTTCACTTGAGTTGTGCATTTGAAGAGTCAGCAATGGTAAGCTTTCTTTTTTCAGAATCTCAGTCTATCAAACGAAATAGAAGCAGGAGAATTTCACGATGGGAAGGAGATTTCCTGCTGCTATTCTCTAAAAGTGCGCTTTCTGTCGTCTGTAGCTTCAATGAGAAACAGCTACAAGAATGCTGGCAAGAGTGAGTGGTAAATATACTTGCCCCTGAAGATGAACTAGAGTCTGAAGAAAGTTTCAATAATATCTTCAGTATGCTGTAGCTCACTGTTCTCCACTGTTGACCCTTATATTTTTTTATAGGCGTTCACAAAATCCATTTTTTGTTAAATAACACCTATTGGTAATTTTGGCCATAAATCCCTTACCAGTAGGAAAACTTCATCTCCACAATTATCAACAAAGCTATATAGTAAAAGTAGAGAACCCAACATACAGATTTCCCTTTTATTTTGTAAAAGCATGTATGTTGTTGTGGGCATATGACATCAAGTGAGAGTTTTAACTTGATTCTATGCAAATTTAATTATCAATCCTTTCTGATGTGATAGATTAATTTTGGTATGGCTCAAGTTGTTTGTTTGTATAGCCTTCATTGCCAGTACACATTATTTTTGTCTACATAGGTAGGCAGTATGGACTGTAATGGGATTAATATGGACTTTCCATTGTAAAATAATTGTTAATTCTCTGTGTGGGTGCACAGAGCAGAAAGAAACTCAGCCGGGTTAAGATGCTCGTGTATCAAACCCTGTGGTCTTCACCTGTCTGCCTCTCTTTCTAGTGTTCATTTGCATAATTAAGTCAGAGCAAAATCTGACTTTCACTCACAATCAATTTGAGCATTAATTGTACATGAATGCAATCTTCTAATTATTTCTTTTGTGACTGGAGAGATTAGCTTGTAAGGCATAAATGGTGAGTGATTAGAAAATTAAGCAAAATGGGGCATATGCTGGTGGAGGCAAATTGTAAAATAGGTATTTCTCTTGCCAAGCTTCACTCTTCTTTGGTTCATGAGGTTAATGACTATATGCTAGAGATTTGCTTCGGGTTACCAAATTACAGGCAAAAGTCTTGAGTGAAAGAAGGGTCAGAAAAGGAATCCTCTTCAAGCAAAAATGCTCTTTTATTTCAATCAATGCCAGAGGAGACATCTGTGCTCGGTGGTTGGAATATATTATCCTTTTCAAAAGGCCAGTTGAAAGAGATTCAATAGGTAAGCTAATTTTAAATCAAAAGCTGTGTGATAATACATTAATCTCTCCTTGTCTGACAATATTCACCCAAGAGATGGTAAAGTACACAGGCTTGGGCTGACCCAATATAAGGAATGTGATCTAACTGCATGAGTTGAAAGGAGGGAGAACACCAGTGTGTGCCCAAGGGCAAGATCATCAGGAAGAACTGTGAAGGAATCGAAGTTTTGAGCCAGTATCAAGTCCCATAAAGCAATAACAGATGTATTTCAAACAAAGATGCAGTTAAAAGGAGTGCCACGAGTATTCATGCCTTCTTATTTCTAAAATCAGCCTTCCTCAGACAGTGCTTTCCTTACAGGTTGAAATCAATTTTTGTGTCTACTTTTTTTTTCTCTAGCCTTTTTTTGCTAAGGGCAAGGGCGTGTGCCATGCAGCCATCCCCATTGTACCATTGAGAATTGGTCTTAAAGGGAAGCTGCTTGTTGTTTCTAACTTTTCAGGCAGATCTTACTGGTTCACAAAGTTTCAAGGTTTATGCACCACAGTATGCCCTGTTTGCCTTTCTCTGGACACAACCTGCACTGTGTGTGTCACAACCAGTGCCTGCCAGTTAAGTAAAACAAACTGTAAAAGCATCTTGTCTCTCAAAACTGATCAATCCAGTTGGCTTAAAAGTAAAGAAGCCAAATAAAAACTATGCAGGTCTCTTGAAGTTTCACCTCTGGCACAGTGATGGTTTTCACTGGCTTCGCTTGAATCCACAACTCACAGAAGCATCTTAGTGTAAAAAAGTGATGTAGGCATTCCCTTCTTGTTTCCTGAAAATAAACTAGATTTTTCTCCTTAATTTTAGCTGAGTTCTAGATTACCCATATGAGGAAAGCACTTGTATTTTTTTCATCTTGCCTTTCTAGCATCCAGATGGAGAGGTGGGAAGGGCAGCTGTGAAGAGGAGGTTAATGCATTGCTGTTGCTCTGAAGGGAGGATCAAGGACATGTTTAGGAAGTGGAAGGCAGATGAATTATGGAATTCTACATCTGCCTCATTTTAAGTTGCAATTTGTATCTGGCATTGGACACATTGTTTCTCATTCCTTGTCAGTTATTCCTAAGGTGGGAATGAATATGTAGGGACCTCTTCCCTAGAGGTGTGTCAGGTAAATAGGAAATCTCTTTTTAGACATTTCTTTCTGTATTATTTTAAAAATGGTAGCTGTCTTGGTTTCTATCTAGTTTTGATGATTATCTCTGCAGCTGAAGCTCAGCTACATTTGAAAAGCAGAATAGTAATCCCAAATTTAATGCTGGCATTGCAAAACACACAGTGTATTTGTGACTCAGTAGTGTTATATCCCGAATCTCTGACACAGCTTTTCTTCTAAGGACCTGACTTGCCTTTCTATGAAAGATGAAACAGTAAAGCTATTACAGAAATGGATTACCTATGAAACAGTTTCCAGAAAACAATATTTAAGAAAAATTGCTTGCACAAGTAGTGCTTAATGCAATCAACTGGATTGTTTTAACTTTTGAAAACATATTATCTCTTATTAATGCCTTTAGCACTCTGGATATTGTTTCTGCATCTATTTACATAGTATAAAAACAAGAAACTCTTTATTCCAAAAAGCAGTCATTAGACTTGTTGTCATAGTTTGAGCAATAATTAGTAGACATAATCAAATGTTTAATTAAGGCATATACTCAGCTTCATAATGTCACGTGGCAAGAACTATGATGAAATCCTGTCCAAGGTGCAATACTTAGCTAGAGATATATAGCATGTAAAATGCAGTGCTATTATATAGCATTAATCAAAATGTCACCAGCACCTGAAATGGGCTTCTGTCAGGGAGCATATATTGGTGTTCTGGCTGATAATGGCCTTATTAATTTACAACAGATTACCATGTCTGTAATAATAAAAAATCTTCTCCTTCTGCTCTTTTGATATTTTCCCATTGATGCATGTCATTTTTTGAACAGGATAGAACAGTTCTGTCATAACATATAATATCTCCGTTCTGCAAATGCAGAGTATGTTATTATATAGAAGGAAAATGTTATACTGTGCTGTGTAGGCAAGATAATACAAATAGCTTTGTATGGTGTTTATTCTTGGGTGACAGAATCATTCATCCAGTCAACTCTTCCCCACCTTTGTTTTGAGAGAGGCTTTTTGGAGAAACATACATGAGGTGCAATTCACTTAAAACTGAGTTTATGACTTTAGGAGTGCACAACATTTAATTTCAGGTCAATAAACAGATCTATTGCTAAAGTCACCATTTTGCAAATCACCAATAACAGGTTACAGTAATGGCTTCTTGGCAGTGAATCTCTCTTGAAAGAATTATTCATTAGAATCCTTAAGCTATCTTGTTCTCAGTTTAGAACTACCCACTTTGTGAGTGGATCCTTTTACATCAGTGAAAGAATTGTAAGAAACACTTTGAATTGTCTGTTTCTGAAAGTGTAATTCGTTATGCATAAGCACAAGGTATTTAATAGAATTTTTTTCTAGTAGGACCTACTGCTTTTAATATGAGTGCTAGATTTCTTTGTAGATTTTAAGAAAGAGAGTGTACGAATTTTGCAAAGTCAATAACTAGGTAGTGCCCAATATATAGAAATTCACATTTATATACTCATGCTGTGTATATTTGCAGCATGTAAGTAGAAAAATATTTCTAAAATTTTTTAAATAATTCCATCCAGTTTTACTGTCAAAAGAAATGGGCATTGAGAAATGTCAGTATTAAGAAGCCCCTGGAAAGTAAGCATGGAACTGACTTCACTTAGAGTGTCAGCAAAGAGGCTTGGAGGGCTTTATAGAGTGGGGGATGGAATGTTACTGTTGGGAAAGGAGCCCTGACACACTGAGCAGTGCTTGATTTTTAGCGCTTAGGAGGCTTGACTGCCCTTCTGGCTTTGCTTTAGACTTGCCAGGTAATGAGTTGTTGGATGGTGGTGCATGTGGGCAGATCAGGGAAAAGGGATCAGGACGATCTTTCATGTGAGTATTGAATCATGAAATTGCATTCCTTCCTCTACTTTGTAAATCATGATTTATTTTCACCATGTTGCTCCTTCTAGCTCTTTATTCACCGTGCTGCATGGATCACTTTTTTACTTGGTAGGTGCACAGTTAACCTCACTTCTAGCAAAACAAAAAGAATGAAGAAAGTGCTTTCCTTTCCTCACTGATTTCCCAAGACTTGGCTATTGCTCGTGCAAGAGGAGTAAGGAGAGCATCCCTGCTGCCTCTCCCAGACTTTGTATTTCATTATGAAACCGTAAGAATTAACATTGCATAGTCTTGGGCAGAGAATAGGTGGGTGCCTTTCCAGGAGGCTGCTATGCCTGGTAGGATGTGTCATTAGAGAGAGCTTCACATGGTGGAACCTGCAGTGGGACAAGGGTTGACATAATTTTTGGTGTCTTTTTGTTGGTGATATCTTGGCAGTTATATGATCAATATGAAGATTTCAAACCATTTTTTGCTCAGCTTGTAGTGTCAATCAAACAATTCTGCCCATTTTTAGGGTAGCATACCCTGAATGTTGTTTGTGCTCTGTGATGCAGTTTTTGGAAATGTAGATAAAAGATGTGCACATCTTTAATTGGGTTTGTTCTCTCATTCCCAAAGGAAGCAATGCATAGCCCTGCAGTTTGTTTTGCTGTCTCTTTGCTGTATCCTGCAGCTACTGATGACTGTTCAGCTCATTGCTGGTTGAAAGAATGTGGAAGAAATTGCCTTAACTCAAAATACATTGTTTCATGGTGCAAGAATAGAATGCACAATAAGAAGGCACTGAAACTTTTTTTCTCTCTTCAAGCAAGAATTATGTACAGAGGGAAGGACTCAGATGAGTGATTAGAAAAAGGAATTAATGGTAGACACAAGCAAGTTATACAAATGCTCTTCAGAAAGGAATATACAGAGGTTTCACAATCTACAGGGGTAGACTGTGGTGTTTCATCTTGGTGATCAGGTGCCCAAAGACAAATGAAGAGATCAAATCTGTGGTCCCTTTAAAGGAATGGAAGATGAATGGCTGACTTGCGCTCTGTTTACTTTAAAATGTTTTTTAAAAAAAATGTGTTTGAATAGTGTTAGTTGGAAAAACCAGGAGTACCTTAGCCATGCCTATGAAATAGCCAGACTTTTACAGTGGGAGCTACAGCTTCAACTCTGTCCAATCAAAAAGGGAAGAACCTGACTTTCTTATTCTGTGCAAGCCCACAAGCTACTGGCAGTAGGAAATAGCACTGACCAGTTTCATCTGTGATAGTTTTGGTACTAAACCTCAAACATTACAAGGTGAATGTGCCTTCAGTTGGCAGCTAATTTGAGAAGTGAAGTTTTTTTCAACAGATAACCTAAGTGACAAAAAGCATTCATTTTCACTAAGTTCCATAGTCTTCAGTGAAGGAGAGTAGACACTCTTAGCTAATGCAGTGTCCCCTCTTGTCCAGGATATGAAGCTAGGCACTAATCAAACTAATCCTCTGTGGTGTTGTACCTCGATAAGGAAGCCTGTAAGAAATCTGCATACTGAATTCACCGTTCTTTAAATTTGATTTCGAGGACTTCACTAGCACTTACACACAGAGAGATGCAGCTCAGCTGTCTTTTCTTTCAAGAACCAGATCTCCACTGTCAAAGCACTTGGAACTGCTTTGACATGACATGTGCGCAGTGGATAAGTTACTCAGATCTTGAGACCTCAGAAGCTTATGTGATGAAACAAAGTTCTGAAAGAGTCTCTCTTGTTTAACTGGCATTTTGAGGGTAATATTTTTTCCTCTTACTAGCTCTTAGCAGTAGTGATGCATTTCTAGCTAGTCTCTAAAAGTTGTGGTTTTTTTTTTTCTGTAAACAAAAAGAAGTATTGTTAAACCTTGGAAAAATAGAACATTAGTTGCTGCTTCCTCAACTGTGCATGCCTAGTGCTGGATTGTTTTGAACCTTGTTTTGTTCTTAGTAGATTACTCCAAGACAAGGGTGTACCTTCGTGCCAATAAAGATCAGCCCGTGTTGTCTTTTCTGCTTAAGACATATGAAGTTTGACAGGACTTTGGTATGTGGATCAATAGTGGACTATTAAGAAGATTAAAATATGGTCTTGAAGTGACGGCAATGGGTTGAGAATTAAAAGTCTCTTTTCTTCTCCTGACTCTGCCTGTGGCTGGACAATTTACTTACTGTCTCATTGCCTTATTTCCATTACATGTGAAATGACTTTATTAGGGCTGTTGCAACAAGACTCACTATTGAGGGTATTCCTATGCCTGTGCAGTGCATTGGGAAATAGTTTGCTGTTTCATATCCAGCATTAGAGCAGCCCAGGCAGTGCAGCTTTTTGCCTGCAGTTAAACAAGGTACCACATCAAAAACCAGAGTAGCAGTCTCTGTGTAGAAATTGCTGGCCTGCTCAGGGTAGGGTAGTGTATTTCCCTTTGGCACTGCATTGAAAGGAAAACATTGTACAGGATGTTAGTAAGGATATAAACACCTTCCTCTTTCTTCCCAATCAGTGTATTTCATTTCATCAGTGGCATTTCATTTCTGGAGAAAGGCACTTGTACTTTTAGTGGGTACCAGTAGGTGTAAAGCTTAGTGAATCTCAGGGGATTTACAAACACACATAAATTGAATATTTATTTGGCCACATATTTTCTTCTGCCTGAATTAAATGTAAGGCAGTGGTTTGTTTCTTTTTCCTCACTGAATGCTGACTGATTCTGCAGAACTTATCTCTGATTTTATTGCTACTGCCCTTTTCTGCCAGCGACTCTTTCCAGATAAACGCAGAGAATTTTTATTGACAGCTTATTTTAACAGATCTTATGATGAAGGATGTTTCTGTTGCCACGGTAGAGAGCAGCTGTGAGATGGGTTTTACTGGCTATGATCCAATTTATCAAAGTTGTCTGTCTTGCTGTAATTCATCAAGTACTTTAAAAAGTAGTTGTGAAATGGGCAGGGAAAAAAACCCAACAAACCTATTTCTGAGGTAAAAGGCATTTTATGTCATGGTGTCATGTATTAAAGCAGGCCAAAAAATCCAGACTCACCCTGGCAGTATTGGTTCTCTTCTAAGTCAAGCTGTATGTGGTGAAGTTCCTTTCAAAAACAGCAGATGGATTGCTGCATTGAGCTCAGGTGTGGGTTTTGGAAAAGCCTTGCAGTCTTAAAACCAAAGAAACCTTTCAGAGCACTTGTCATATTGAGGTAGTGGTGGGTTCACATGTGTGCTGTGTCTTCCTGCCCAGAAAATGTCCCAGCACAAGTTTGGGCCAGGTGCCCCATTTTACACAGAGCCTGAGTGTTGCCAGAGGGACTCAGCCTCACCAGATGTGTCTGACAGTAGGAGCTGTGCTCTGCTTTCCTGCCTTTTACCTTCTCCTCAGCTGTGTGGCAGGAGAGGGAGATGTTCTTTAAAGCCATCTAGAGAAGAATCATGGGTTTCCATGAGTCCCCCTAGAGAGAGGCAGGAACAGACTATTTTGGAAGCTCCAGCCTTTGTGAATACCTGTGTTTTGAAGGTGTTGTGGTGTTAGAGGCAAGAATAAACAGAAGAAGAAAAGTGGGGAAGTAACAACAGTTTGACATACCTGTGTGTATGTAAAATTTTACTAAATTTTATCTGAAGGTATGATTGTTATATCACGCCTATTTAATTTCTCAGGGATAGTTGAATTTCATATGGGTGGATGCTGCCAATGTTTATGAACTGTGTATATTGCCTAGTGACTCATTTCTCAGTGAGTTGAAATCTGTAATTTAATATTTCCAAAGGACACAACCCAAGGCCTATTGGCATCCTGAAAGAATATGAACTTACATGGCTTTCATTGCAATATCTACAGTTAAATCTGATCTTTGCTTTCTAGCTGGGGAATGTTGCTCCACTGAGGGGAAAATCCCAGATTAATGTTTAAATTAAAGGTGTTTGCAATAGCAGTAGGATGGACTACTTGAAATAACTTATTTCTAATATCTGCAGATTTTTTAATACTTTAAAAGTTAGAGCTCCTCTTCTTGTTATTTGACTCAGTATTGTTTTGTTTATCTCCAAGTTTCAGTCCTTTCTTAAATTTTTCCTCAATGCATCTTTCATTATTTTAGTCATTTTGGGTGCTTTCTTGTCATCCATAATTAGCTATGTTTTGTTTATTTTAAAAATTTATAGAGACTGTTCACCTGGAGATGGTACACTGTTTAAAGGTGCTTTTCTGCATTTGGTTCTTTTCAGTTTGCTGTGGCTAGCTTATGCAGATAACGGTGAATGTACTTAATTTAGGAAGTCATAGTAAGAGATTCTGATTAGTGACATGTAAGAGATAATATACTGAGGACGCAGAGTGGTAGTAAGAGCCACTTTTATTTGTTGCTTGAAAATTATGAAGCCACTTCCTCTATGGAGGCAGAAATTCTTCATAGCTTGGTAGGTGGGACCTGACTTAGTGTCCTTGAAAAATTTGTAAACTGGGGAAAGATGTGATAGTCCTTTTTACATATTTGGAGAGATGACCCTGGAATTTGTAAGGATTGTGAAGAAGTTGCTTAAGCATTGCTGTATGACTGATTAATCCACCAATTAATAACATTCATACTGAAATGGCTTCGTATATTAGTAATGGCACCAAATGACCTTCACATATTTATGCATAAAACAACTTACTATATATAGCAGAGATATTAAGTAGTTTTTGCAATTTGCAATTAAATAGCTTAAAGAGGCTTTAACCCTTACTGACTGTTTAAACATCAAAGATATTCTAAAGCATATTTTTCCACTTTCAGCAGTTATCCTTGAATTTGCACATAAAGACAGCTTGTAACACAGAGTAGGCTTTAATTAAAATATTAGAATTCTCCAAGCTAGACTTTAAATAAAGGTTTACTATGGGAAAAAAAAAAGACATTTGTAGTTTGTGCTGCATCTTGAAAAGTCATGCGTGGTATATTGATTTCTGTAATTGTCACTGAGAAAAAGCTGTCACCTGAAAGTTTTCTATATGTACAGAAAAAGTGTACAACTTTTTTTTTTTTTGTTTAATGTATGGAGACAAAATGTTTTTAGGCACCCATTCTTCATGGAAGAAAACTGCAATAAAATAGATGTCCTTTAAAGTGTATTTTGAAATTTCATAAGAATATAGACAAGTTTTAAAACCTAATGCTGGAAAGCATTCATTATAAGAACAGTTTTGTTGGCCTGTTTCTGTTGGTGCTGATGTTGGTACCCTGTGTGACAAAATGCATCATGTAGGTATTCACAGCAGAATCTGGAACTGAGCAAATGGAGAAGAAAAAAGTCTAAAAAAGTAGCACTTAGTGGAGGGATAAATTGACAGCACTTTTATTCTTTACTACTTGAGTTTTCTTAGAAAGAAAAGTGCAGCTGGAGTGTACCTAAGTATATCATAAATAGTAACATGTCAATAAGAAAGCTTTTCTTTTTCCTCTGGAGTAGGGATTTAAGTCACTCACAATATTCCTTCCACTCACTTGACTGTGAAATACTGCAGTTCCTCAAAATCAGATCCAGCCTGACTCCCGGAAAGAGGACTACACTGCTTATTAAATTAGGCTTCAGTTCAGGGAGGTTATCCACATGGTTACAGGTTCTATTTAGTCGTTCTCAGAGGATTTAATTCATGAGCTCTGCTTGCTTGCTTGGGATGACAGAGCTCTGCCATTCTGACCAATGAAACCACAGCATTTTTTAATACTCTGAAGTGTTGGTTTACTTTTGTTTTGAATTAAACTTTAATGGAGATGAAGCAGGGAGAAATGAAGATTTGCTCCTGGTGCTGGCCATCTTTTTAAAGAACTCAGAGATTCTGATCAATGTCAAACTTCCTGTTTGAATATGGGTATCTGAAATGAGTTGCTTAGTCATCTTCCATTCAAAATATATACTGGACTCTGTGTACCGTCAAACATGTTCAGAGTTACTGTCATAAGTCCAAGATTTTTTTCTCATATACTACAAAGCAGACAGTCTTCTATTAAGTGAACTCTCAGGGCATGAACAGATATTTTTCAGGTTAGGGGATTAGGAATTTACCAACAGTAGATCTTCTTTGTTTGTTTGGTTGTTTAGTTATATGAGTTTGAGTGTTCAGATAAGCTGCAGTTACAGCTTTCACATGTAAACTTTTAAATTATTCTTCTCTTAAGTGAATTTTTTTCTTAATCCCCCTTTTCTGTTCCATATCCTTCATGTATCCTTTCATGGTAGTAGATACCTTATGATCTTTTCTTTTGTGTAGTCTGTTTTTTTACCTTAAAATTCCATTGCATCTTAATGCGTATTTTGAACTGGTTTCATAAAAGTGAAAAATAATTCCTGGATCATTAATAGAGTCTTTCCCTCTCTCATCATTTTGGGAATGGATTTGGGGCTTTTTGTTTTTTGTTTTTTTTAGTTAAATGATGTGCCCATTCATTCATGGTAAACTTAGAAGGGTACATGGACAGCTCTGCTGATAAGACATAGAAGAATAAATGCAAACGATAGGTAATCATTTAAAAAGAATGACTGGGAAAAGCAAACAAGCTTTCCTTCTCTGTGATGTCTCAAAATACAAGATAGTGGAATAACTGTATGGTTTTGGTAAATACACACCCAGCTGGGAGATGTGAAAAGACATGAGTTGGAGTCTTGGGTATCTTTCAAAAGCTTGATTCTCCTCCTCCATTTCCCATCAGAAACTGTAAAGAAAAATGTGGTTGCTTATCAAAATGGTCATAGAACTAAGTAGAATTCATGTATTATTTTCACTGTAGAGAAACCTATTTTAGGCCCAAACATTATTGCTACTTTGCATTACCTTGTTATTCTTCCTGTTTCCTATACTTTGGTGCCTGTGAGAGTATGAGAATACAAAAATTTAACTCCTGTCACACACTGGAATTTCAGTCTGCTGTGTATCTGCTCACAGCATTGCAAGAGGTGAGAATACATTATTTTTAGTACAGGTTGGCATTGTCACAGGAAGAAAGATCGGAAGAGCGTCG
>JAWWMU010000180.1:19884152-19898371 GCA_035048155.1 Cinnycerthia olivascens
TTAAGTTATTTTGCAAGAATTCAAATGCCTGTTTATTGTATCACTGTGATGTTTGACTGTGACAAATGCACTGCTGTGCCAGGAGGTTTCTTGTGTTACCGGGGAGGAGGCACAAACATCACATACCTGCTCTGTGGCTGCCAGCCTCAGGAGGGTTTGCAATCACACACTCACACAGAGCTTGGACAACCCATGCACAAGCAGAGAAAGAAGGCAGAGGGACTACAACAAAAAATGTGGTTATTGTTTTGGTAGCTTTTCTTGTTCTGCTTTTATGAATTCTTCAGAAAGTCAAACATCTTCTGACACTAAGCCCAAAGTTCGGTTTAAATCTTAAACATGTGGTGAGAAGATGGGAACAATTCAAAGGATTGATGTACTGGGGGGCCAAATACACGTGTGCCAGTTCCGCATCTTCTGTGATGGTCTGTTTTGAATTATATTAAGGCTTCTTTCCCCCAGATTATCAGGGAATGTAGGCCAATGTAACATGGAACTGTAACTTCTTCTCCCCAAGAAACTGTTTTGTCAAACCAGGGAAGCATGTTGCCTCTTTTGTCTTAGATTGCAACTGCTTGCCCACAAAATTTTTGTCTTTGCTTCTGTTTGGTCACTGACATGATCTTTGCTCACAGAACAAGGAACACAGAGTGTCTAATCAGTTCACAACCTCCCTTCTCACACTGGAAGGAAAATTCTGGTATCTGATAATGGAGAGATTTCCTGTTAAATACCTACCCTTATCCCTTGTTGGTTCATGGTGATGGACATGACTGTGTTGAGTTTTTGTCTCCTTCATTTCCCTAGGAACTAGTTCACAAAAGACTTTGAAGACCAGCAGAGTGACTCTGGATATTGGGAGTTAACTCTCTAGAACATGATCATGGTATAATCAGATTCAAGCAGAGGAGATGAATGTTTTCATTTTTCTCCCCATTTGATTTTCTCCTTTTGAGTGAATGTAGATGTTGCTTTGTTTTGCTTCTTTTTACCCTCAAAAGTGATGTTTTCAATACATAATCATGCATCATCTCCTTCTAAAACCTTGGAGGACAATTTAGATCCCTGTAGCCCCTGTGATTTTAGCAGTTACTGAGAACATATTGGTTAATAGGAAATGATTGGAGTGTATTTCCCTCAGCTGCTTTGCCATGCACTTGTAGGAAAGGCAAAGTTTGTTACAAAGGGCAACAAAATAGAGATAAAAAGGTGCAAACAGTTTGAATATAACATAATTTTTACCAAAGATTTCCCACTAGTTATAAGGACACTTGTTTTGCCATTGAGATGAATAAGAATGCAGTTTATATGCAGATGGGTGGGTGGAACAATTGGGACTGCAGAGAACAAAGCTTCTCTTCTGTAAAACATCTTGTTTATTATTATGCAGATATTCTAATCTGAGGGCATCTAGAGGTTGCTTTGGCTGTGATGAAATGAGGGAAAAAGAAAAGGTTTCTCTGTGTTGAGAGTTTGATTCTTCTGTTGCCTTTAGCCCTTGTTTTGAAAAATACAAAATGCCTGGCATATTTTTATTTGCCATTAAAACAGCATGTACCTAAGGTTAAGTAGGCAATTAAGTCTCCTCTAATAAATGTGTCCTTTGTCAACACATCCTTTTACTCCCTGGAATCTAATATAAGCGTGTATTTTCCAAAAAAATGTAGTAAATGGCCTTTAACAGTTCAATAGATGAAATGCTGCTGCCTCCTCTGCTGTATTCAAAGCAGTAAATACAGTGTATTCAGAGAATTGCCAGCTATGGGGCTGTTTAGACCCTCAAAAGCACAACCTGTTAACTGGAGATTCTGTGTTGTTCATGCACCTTCTGAGAGACAAATGTACAAAGGAGATAATGGGCTGGATCTCCTGCTTTCAGAAAGGCCAAGAATCAGATTGCCTGCTGGGGTGAAAGACTGAGAGTTATATACTTATTTGCACAAGCAGCAGTGCCAGCTCAGGCTCCCTGTTACAGTTTCTCTCCATCTCTAACTTGTTTTTAATGAAGGTTTTATTGTGGTTTCCAGGTCTAGCAATGAAAATCCACCTTAATTTTACATCATTACATCTCAAATATTGTTAAACTGTCGTCTGTGATTTTGACCTCCTGGATATTCCCTGTCTAATTTGCTATAGGGTTATGTTTTGGGACTCAGGATCTGCTGTTTTGCTCCAGTTTGCAGCTGAATGAGACACAATATAATGATATCAGGATTTGCTTTCAGTGTGTGCTTTGTGAAGTCCGTGACACGTGTTATATGTTGTGGGCAAGACTTGGTGTTCCTGTGGTTTGCTGATGCTAAAGACCAAATACCACTTTTTTTATCTCTGATTTAATATTTTATCTAATGCTTGTATGCTCTAACCACAGGATTTGCAGCTTTTAATTAGGAGTGGTGCATGTGTCATTTGATAGTGACAAGCTCCAAGGCACTGTATGTCAAGTTGCCTCTTTGCTTATACATTCCAAAGTTAACTTTCCTATATCTTTATAGCTATTTCCTTGGAACACCTCTGGAGGAGTCTTACTAAATATTAGTCAGAATTTATTTTTGAAGTTTGGCTTTTACTTTGTTTTTGTTGGATACCAAAGAAAGCAAAATGTAGTTGGGTATTTCTGGAATCACTGGCAGTGATGTGAATTGGTTATAAAAAGAAGATGCACACACATAGAAGTTCAACTGCTTTTAATGCTGATATTAAGGGTCAATATCTTGGTTAGGTGCTAGATAGAACACTGCCATGATAAAAATTGCACAAGAGACAAGTGCACCTTAGTTGTTTCATGAAAAGAAGAAAGTCATTGAGCCAACGCATTTAAGGTTTGTGTAGTTGATACCATTCCGGAGCACTAATTATGGATAATTAGTCCCTTGAATATTTACCTTTGCGGTAGTTAACTAAAAGGTCCTGTTGTTTTGCAATACAGGTAAAGATTCTGAAGCAAATTGGGTATGTCCTCATAGACTGTCTCTGAGAGCAGTGGAAAGGTCATGTTCTGATTACTAATCCAAACAGCAATCCTTGCAGGAAAGGGGTCTAGACTCTGACTTGGTTCTTTAAAAAGAATTCATCTTCTGGGCTGATGTCACATGACTACAGATAGCAAAGCACTAGATCTTAAAGACAGATAAGACCACGCTGTGCTCTTGCATGAGGTTATGATTCCCTAGCTGCACTCAATTCATTATAGCCCGGAGAAAGAAAGAGCAGTGTGACAGAGCATGGCATCTTTCTAAACAACTACATCAGTGGAAACCCCCTGCAGAATTTTAAGTCATTCATCATCTTCCCACCCTCATCCCTCCTTGCTGTGCTGATAAAATACTTTGCATCCATTATTAAAACACATCTTTCTGTATTAGAATGGCCCTGCAGCCAAAGCTGTTCTCTGCTTTGTTATGTGAGGCCAGAAACTATACAAACTTCTAATTTAATGTGTTTTCTGACAGTCTGACGTTGTTAGACTGCTCTTGGCAACTAACTTTCTTGTTTCCATTATTCTCATGAATCAAAAATGTGCAAGTTAAAATGAGGTGATATATTTGTGTTTCGTTTGCATAAAATTGAATGGAAAGACTTAGCACAAACTTTGTTGAAAGGAAACACAAACCTGTAGTAATGGATGCTGTAACCAAACCACCCCAGTGTGAGTTCCAGACTAGGTAAAATGCCCTGCTCTGTTGATTCTGCTATAGAACAGCACCCTAAAGATGTCTTACCTTAGCTCAGTTTCTCTTAACACTGGTGCTATATAAAGTGAACACAATGCACAAGATTTATTTAGGTTTTGTGTGAATCTAAACAGGGTGGGCTGTAATATGTGACCATCTGTCTAAAGGAGAAACAAAATTACATTAGAGGTGCAGTATGATTTTTAAGTCTTATTGGAAGCTTCTGATGTGAAATAATGTAGTAGATTAATATCTAAAGGAATAGTTTGAAAGAGAAGGAGTATGAAGGTCCTCAAGAACTAACTCGGAATTTTCTCATGTAAAAGACTTGTTTACGTAGAGGGTTTTCTTGTTTCTGAAACAGCAAACACAAGGCCAGGAGGTAAATCTTTTCATGAATTCTGAACTCTTCCCTGGAATGATATTTGCCCGTGACAAGAGGTGTTGTACCCCGTTGAAGTGGTACTCTTAGAGGATTCACAGATTTTGCAGGAATGACTTTGGGTGCTCTGCTTTGGCATGTTTTTTAGCTCTCAATAGCTTCCTTCTATGGGACCAGTTAAAGGTTCAGAACACCCTACCAGTGTAACCTGTACTTTCTACAAACCTGATGCTGGCAGAGCTGCTTGCCCTGGTATAATGGATGTGCTTTGTTGGTGTAGGGTCATTCCAGCAGGCCTGGTTTTTGTTAAGTGTCAGGAAATCATCACTGCTGGAACACTTGAGAATTAACGTGGTACACTTAAGTTTGTATACACACATTTACAAATGTTTCCTTTTATACTCAGAATGAAGGAGCAGGAGAGGTTTGGGAGTATGAATGCTTTTCAAAGGAGGTTTTGGAGGGTGGGGAGGGGGAAGTTACTTGGTTTAAGTGTTGCAAGACTGGTATTTACCAGTGCCTTTTGGGTGGGAGTATGAAAGGATTTAAAACAGCTTGCTATTTCAGTCAAATAAAAGAACCAATGAAAGAAACAAGCCTACCTACCAGTAAATGCTCAATGTTCATTCAATAACAAATTTC
Organism: Cinnycerthia olivascens; assembly: GCA_035048155.1. NCBI lineage: Eukaryota > Metazoa > Chordata > Aves > Passeriformes > Certhiidae > Cinnycerthia > Cinnycerthia olivascens. The sequence continues at coordinate 19,888,851 of JAWWMU010000180.1, forward strand.
CAAATCTTCTGTTGCCACACTGTCACAAGGGTCTATCCTGCTGCCATAAGTGTGTGGGGGATTCATAGAGCTAATTCCCGTAACACCAGGAGGAATTTTGCATGTAACTCTTTCACAAGGAGATTTTATATGTGTTTGAATAAGCTGTTTCCTTTTATCTTAGCAGCAATCTACAGACTTCAATTTTCCTTAGTATTGTGTGACAGACCATGACAAAACCCTTAATAGTGACACAATGGCTCCTTCACAGCTGTTACAGTCTATTGTGGTGTGTGGCGTAATTGAGGAATATTTTAATCTGTTGATCCTCCAATCAGAGTGACGTGGATTATTGACAGGCTGCACTTGCTGCAAGCTAAACATTGAACATCTCCAACTGTTCTGCAAGATGCAGCTCTATATTGCACATATGGTATAGAAAATTTAATATAGCAGCTACTGATAGACAGTAGATAGAAATCTTGATGGGACATGTCCAGTGAGTGCTCTTAACACACCAATAGTTTCAAAGTGTGATCTTGTAAAGCTGTGTTTTGTCATGGAGGTCTATGACATGCTCTCCCAAGTCTGAGCGCTTGGATAGAACAAATGTCAGTTTTACTTAGATGCTAAAGATCCTTGAATGTGTATTGCTGTGGAAATAGGCATTTCCCCGGGTGATAATTTTGTCCCTTTACACCTAAGGTCAGGCATCTGTGCTTTTGTGTACTGCAAGTCATCTTCAATGAATTGTTAGTTGTTTTTACATGTAAAGATAAGTAAGGATTCATTTAGCCTGAAATGAACTGGGGGTCATCCTTGAGATGAGACTTTCATTCAGGGAAAGAGCAAGTTCCACCATCTATACAATTTGTTCTGGACACAGAACAAAATCTAACTAGTGAAAACCACCGATATGTCTATTTATCATTACTAGCTTTCAACTTTACATATTTAAATACAAATTTAAATTACATATCTTTATAGAAAAAGAAAATAATCAAGAACACCAGGATAAAAGAAGGATTTTGAGTGTCCCAGAGCCCCAAGTAGCAATAGTAAAGAGAGCTTGATACTTCAGGAAGTTTGAGAATATGGCAGAGGCCCTGGGACACTGTTTTTCTCTTGGTCTGTGTTTCACAAAACTGTTGATAAGTTGTTAAAGAAATCTTAAAGAATGACCAGGACTTCTTACCCCAAGTTTGCTCTTTTAGTGTGTCTGGGAGAGGGTTTTTTAGTGTGCACTGGGAGAGGGCTTCAAAAGTCTCCAGGAAGGATCCAGGCAGTTAAGCTCTTAAAGTATTGTGAGATGGTGGAATTAAGACATAAAAGCAAAAGTTGTGTGGCCATCTAGTTGTGGCTTAATTAATTTCCAGCATCAATGTCTTTGGTAAATGATTAAACAGCACAGTGAAGAGGCAAGTGTATCTTTCTGGTATGTATTTTCAGATTGGAATAATTCAGTAATGTTGACATGAAAAATAAAAAACCCACGGCTTGCGTGTCTCACACAGGTTTGGAAACTCTGATGTGCAGCAGCTTTCCAAAGAAGCATGTTAGAAATTGAGAAGTTTATTTCAAAGATTAGACTGCCAGCTGAATCTGCAGTAGGCAGAAATTTCACAGGGACAGCTTGTTTTGCAAAATATCCTGCTGCTGGGTTTTTTTTCCAGTGATGGAAATAACCAAGGCTAGATTTCCCTCTGTGCTGCACCCCACTGTAGTCTATCCCCACCCCCATATTTGAGATTCAGATGGAAACAGAATATGCAAAGGAGGACAGAATTATGTATTCTCTTAGGGTAATAGGACTTACATGCCTAGTAAGAAAGAATATGCACATGGTATATGTAAACAAATGCTGTTCAATGTGAGCCTGCAACATCAGGGCTTTTTCCTGGCGCCCAGAAATGAATTGTCACAAGCAATCAAAAGTGGCTTGTGTTCAGAGTACAGTGAGCTATGCACACTTTATGCTGAACAGTATGTTTAGAATTAGAAAATCACTTAGGAAAAGACCTTTAATAAATATCATCTAGTCCAAACATAAATATACACTCAATATGTAAAATAGAGAAATAGAGGCAGTGCCTAGCTCTGTGGGGTTCAGTCTGGGCCTTTTCCACCTCTGAGATCCTTGCTCTGTCACACTTATCCCCCTCTCAGCACGTGTCTTTGCTAAGAGTTTCTCTTCTACCTGCCAGGGTTGTGCCCTTCTGAAAACACAATCTTTCTCTCTTCACTGAGCACACATGAGGCTGGAGGTTGGTAATATTCATCAGCCCTTCCTCCCCTCCAGGATGGCAGCTAGCCTGAGTCAGCACAAATATTTGCTAAGTTAATTAGACTTTTTCTTTTATCTCAGAGTAATTTGAAGTAAGGTTTGGGTTTATTCTTATAATATTTAAGCATATGCATTGGTTCTCGTTCCTTTCTTCCACTTCCTAGTTTTGGCATTGTGAAGTCATCTGGTAAAAACATGATCCTTCATGCAATTATTTGCTTATTTCATTTGGTCCTTTTACAGATTTATGCATGGACTGTGCTGTATTTTTGGAATGACTAAGTAGCTTTGTCTACCTGAGCAAGTGTAGGTGGAATCCCATGGAGCCACTCTGTAGCAGACAAATAGTTATTGAAAATTGTGCATAAATCTTTCACAGTTCCTGTTTCATTTTGGTGGCATCTTCACCGAGCTGATCAATAACAGAATCTGTAATTTCTCTAGTGCTTCTTTACAAAGTTGCAATGTTGTCAAAATCACAAAAGAATATCATTTGTCAACTTATGTCACTCCCAGTGTAGCAGATTAGAAAACTGAAATCTCTGTCAAAATGATTTCCAGATCATCTCCCAAAGATTACCTCCTCAAATTTTTCTTGAAGTTTATGTTTTCCAACGCTTTTATCTGTGTGATTGAAGGAGGAACAGGTTTTTTCCTTGTCTCCTTGGAGGCCTTGAAATTGAGATGTTTTATATTTTAACCCACAACATAAAAAAAATTAAAGAAAAAAATAAAGTATGTGCCGACTCTGGCTCATAAGTCTACTCAGTTCTGTGACAGTCTGACAAATGCAAGATTTAAGGGATTTTTCTACCTATTAAAGGTATTTTGTTTTTTTTAATTATTATTATAGAATTATTATCAAGTTTATTTACTGGAGGTGGGTTGATTCAGAAGCAGATAAGAAGAAATTTAGGAATAACTAAATTTGTGAGAGAATAATAATGTCACCAGAATCTCCTAGATTTCTGTCTTCATTGCACATTTCCCAACCTCGCCCAGCTTCTTTGTGGGGGAAAAAAATCCTCTGGATTTGAAGTTCTGTCTTTCTCCCAGATTCTTTAGTTCACAGCCCAATTAAAGTCTTAGCTGAATGGCTGACTTATATTTTCCATACACGAGGCTTAACATTGAACAATTTTTCCTGTTTAATCAATGCCCTAAATTGGTCCAATGTAAAAGTCAATGGTAATCATTCTGCAAGTCTTCTGAGCAGATCAGATAGAAAAACAATCTTTATTATGTGATCAAAGTTTTGGATCAAGTCATTTGTCTTTTTGTTTGGATCAAGGCTTTTTCTCAGGGCGTAGTTGTGTTTCAAACAAAGTATTTCATGCCCCTGCCATCATGTGTACTGTCTTCCCTACTCCTACCCCTTCATTCTCTCCTTTGAGGGGAACTTCTGTCCTGGAGGGTTAATTAATTTGCTGACCCTTTGCAAGAGAGGAGACCCTCCATCACACAAAAAGCAGTCTTTCAGGATTTATGACAGTACTCTAATTTGTTATCATATTCATGCAAAATTCCATGATTGCTTCAATGTAACTGTAAAAAAAAAACAACAAAAAACCCACTAATTTTGCTGGAATGGCTATTTACAAAAGAATTTGTTAAATTTATGATAAGTACTTAGATTTTTTTTTTTTTTCCTAGTTGGGATTTATTTTTAAAATAGCCTGTCTGCTTGGCATGCCTATGTTATCATTACTCTTAAGATTTCATTGGTTCCTTTCTCTTGAGAAGATATGATAGTGTTTTTGTAATGAAACTGGATACAAAAACTGACTCATAGCAAACAGGAGTTGTTCTCTCCTAAACAATGCTCAGATGTTGGCAACTTTACCCATTTCTTTCCTTTGCCACTTTGAACTTTAATGAGGAAAAAAGGTACAGACTCTTGAGCAAGAGTTTCTTCTCTCTTTTCATGTCTAATTTCTTAAATATTGCCTAGATTGAAAAGCACTGCTAAGAGATAATCTGAGTCAATATTAGCATGATAACCATCTGTAAGGTTGTCAAGGGAGGCTTGGAATTTGACTTAGTACTGAATATGTTAGAATAATTATTAACAGGAACAGCAGTAATATGAACAATATGCTGCATAGTCCAACCCTGATGTATCTATATCTATATATTCATAAAATATTTTATATATACATAAATATTTTTCTTAGGAAATGGTAGGTACTCTGTTTCCCTTTACCAGTATATTCATACCAATGAACATTTGTTTTCTCACTTACAAAAAGGCATCAAGAAATTTTAGACGTATGTAGTCATAATCGAAGGAGAAAGATTGATGGCCATACTGGAAATACTGTAATTTTAACTTCTCATTTTAGAAGTAGAAACACTTGATGTGAGCAGTTTTCAAAGGGCTGAGAAGAATGTCATGTCTGAACATTTAGAAGAATTTGTTGATGATCTGTACCTCCCAGTTCTCTTTTGAAAATCCATCTCCTCATGCAGTACAAGTAGAAATACTTATGTGGGCATGGATAAGTGGAGAAGTGATTGATTCCAGTCTGTACTTATTTACAGTACATTACCTTTATGAGGATAACTAGAATACACTATTCTGCAATATTTTCAGCTTGCAACATAAATTAATGCTGTATTTAAAGAACCAGAGAGTTGGGAATCAGCTTCCATTGCAACCTTTGACAGATCAGCTCACCCAGAGCTCTGGCGACACTACATGAAACTGTTTGAGGAACTTGCTTTTTAAAAACCTGTTATGTTTGCAAGATTCTTGGAAAATGGTTATTGGAAACTAAAGCTTCAGTTTTGGATGAAAAGTACATATTCCTGGAGTTTTTTTATATTACTGTATTAGCTAAGATAACTTCATGTTAGAAATAGAGTAAAAGTAATTTTGTTTCATAAAAATTAATACTAGTCAAGCTTTTTATTTTTCCAAACCTATTACACAGATTGAAAAAATAGGTTTGAATCAATGGCTGGATTTTTCCACTGTAAAATATGTGCAAATCTGCTGAAATTAGTCGATATACACCAATTAAGTATAATTATATAAATATTCATGCTGCTTTTAATAGTCATTTGCTACTTAAAAAGTAATATTGTAATAGGAAATATTTGTATCTAATATTTATCATCACTATACACTTTTGTTATTACCAGGATTTGTAATTTTTACTTTCTTCTAAATTTTCCTAAGTTCTTAGTTGACAGAGGATCTTGATTTGGAAAGAAAAATGATAAAAACTAATTTACAGACTTTGGTAACTTATTACCTGCCTTCAGAGCCAAGTCAGTCTTCAAGCTGAAGCTTGTGATTTAGAGGTGTCTTCTGAGTATGGAAATAATCTAGGATAAAGCAGCATTAATATATCAATGTTGCTCTACAAAATTCAATGTCATTGTTTACCCAGTCTAGAGACTGCTTGAAATTGCTGACATTGTGATGAGAAACTGGGGATGAAGTTGAGTGAAGTTGGACTGAAGTTGAGCAAGGGAAAAACGTGAGAGGATGGTGATGTAGCTTTGTTTTGGTTTTTTTTGTCTCATCAATCTAATCTAACTGGCAAACTATTAAATTACTTTACCTTTCTTGTAGTTTGGCTGTGAACATAATTGGTAGCTGAACTTTGTGGCCTGGTATCAGCTCATGAGCTTGTTTTTGCCTGTGTTTCTTGCCCTGCTTTTTTGAGGATGGGGGCATGGGACAGTGACTGGGTGTGCAGCTGGCAGCTGTCTCAAGTCAACCCACCAAATGCAAAGAAAATTACAATCTAACATCAAATTAGACATAGATTTAACAACAAACAAACAGATCTTTCTACAGAGGGCAATGACATTTGATCTCCATCAGCACAGCAGTCAGTGTTAAGACTACCTAAGTTTGTCTTTGTTAGTTCTTCATGTTCTGTCATAAAATTGTTAAGAATAGATTGTCTTTCAAACTGCAAAGTCCATTTAAACCACAGGCTATGTTAAGATGATATTTTTTGTAATTAATTCAGCAGTTTAGCTTTTGGTGTTGTTGCGTTTTTCTACCTATTTTATCATTTTGGGCTGAAATGGAAGACACTGGAAATACTGAGTTTGTTCTCTAAGCAGTTGCAAGTTTTGTGGTATTTTTTACCTGTAAATGCATATAGCATGGGGATTCTGAGCCTAATTCTCTATGTGTCTGTTCCTTTTCTGGGTTTGTATGACTGAACAAATGAAAGTGACCATCTTCAATACATGGTTAAGCAATGAGAATTTAGCAGTGAGAAATACTACAGTGGTTAAATTGAAATTTTATGTCTCAATTGAAACAGTTTAAGGACTTAAACTGTTCTTGAGTTGTTGCTTGATATTAGCTTTCAGACTTATGAAATGTTGAGATGCAAATGTGATTCTTTCTTCACATATTAAGGAGAATAAATGGCTTGCTTGCAATTTTCCTTTTAATTGCCAAATTCTGTATAACATCTGTTGTTTGGGTTTTGGTTGGGTTTTTTTTGTTAGTTTTATTTGGTTGGATGCCTTTTTTTGTCTTTTTAATTACCTTGTTTAATCCTAGATGTGCCTAAAACTTTTTTTTTTTTAAGTCTATTTGGGTTTACAGGATTGACTTTCCCCTCAACTCCTTGTGGGCCTGGCATGCCAATGGACCTGTTTCCTAAAGTGGAAATGAATTCAATTTTTCATGCTTTATAAAAACAGCTGAGTTGTGCACAGTCCACTTAGTAGTTGCATGTATTTTGTTAGCCAGAGGAAATTTCTTGCTACAAACAGTGTAGCTATCCACATTTGTCTTCCCCTGAACTTGATGTCGCTTATTAGGTTTTAGGCTCCAGCTGGAGTGTTTTAGACAGGGTAAAGGTACTATTGGTTATTATCCATTTGCATGGGTAGGTCTCTGTAAACAGACAGAAACAATGCAAGCAGTGTGGGATCCCTCAAGAAGTTCATGATCTTTCTGGATCAGCTAGCAGATAATGCCTGCTTAAAACTATCATGAGCAGGCAGTAAGAACATACAAAAACAAACTACATCTTGGGTGCCTGAGACCTCTTTCTCCTTTCTGAAGCTGATTAAATAATGTAAATGCCTGCATACATACATAATAAGCGTCTGCGTGGTCGGACTGCCAGAAACAAACACATTTATCATCATTGTTGGGGACTTGTTGTGTCGTGCAAATGTGTCATCTAAGTCTGATACAGCAGTAGCCCTGTGACAGATTTAACAAGATTAGATGACCTCCAAAAAAAGCTTTGCAAAACATTACAGATAATGCTATGCAAATTGACAAGTAGCATAGACAAAAAGCTTAATAATTAGTCCTTCTCCTTTTAAAACATTTTTCTCTTTTGGAGGTCAAGCCAGGTTAATTTATAGAGTCTGAAAGTGTCTGTTACACACACTGTGGTCGTTTTTCAGAAAATGTAGGAGGGGAAAAAAAACCTAAACAGGCTAAATTAGGAAAAGTGATCAGTGTAGATTATGTTATCAGGTCTTCACTGAGCCTCAAAGGTCAGGGAATTTCAGTTTACAGTTGGACAAGCTCCAACAGAACCAGCACTCAGAATTAATGTGACCCTACTGGGTTAGAAAATTATTTAAAAGAACCAAAAATCCCAAAAAAACCATGGAAAAGTAATTGCTCCAGCAGTGATACACTCCTACATTGAAGAATTTCTTCTGGATGTCAGTAACATCTGATTTATGGGTCAGAGTTCCCATAGCCCTGTTTCATGATTGCTTTCTGACAGCACAACTTTTCTCACAAGAGGACTTCATCCTGTTGGGGTATTTATGGATTCACAGCCATTAGGTTGAACTTGGATCAAATATTAAAACTTTTCAATAAAGTCTAACCCTTTGCCTTGGTCCTACAGGCAAAGAAGTGATTAATTTTGCATGTTTTTAGTAGTCCTGTCAGCTTTAAAGAATTAGTTGTATATGAGTTTTAATATTTCAAAGTGGACTACTTTTAATGATCTACCTGGATTTTAAGAGGGTCCTTACTACATCAACTACAGCTTGTGTAGATGGACTGGGCTTATTTGGTACTTGATTGTCTTTCAAGATCACTCTGAAGTGTAAATCTACTGCAGAATATTGAAAACTGAAGTTTGGAGGGGTTTTTTACAAAAAAGGGCACTGGCATAATTGCACTGAACAGTGGAGGAGGGTGGGAGCTGGACACTCTTTGAGTTTTCCATTTAGATAAGGATTTAGCTTTTGAATCTCATCTTTTGATCCACACCATCCACCTCTTCTGGAGAAGTAAATTTGCAGCAACTTTATTAGATTTCTTTCAAGTGAGTTTCAATTGGCAGATCCAACCAGTTGACTACAGGGCCTGCCCACAGGCCCAGCACAGCTCCAAGATAACCCCTGCCTGAAACATGGGGAGTGTGGCGACTGTCAGAGGTGCTACTTCTCAGGTTGGCACTCTCTGGGCTTTGCTGCTGGCTACAGCGGGCTGCTCTCTGAGCTATCTCAGGAGCCGAAACTGTGCTATGGAAAAGGTGTGGCTGAGCCGCTCTTCTTAGCAAGGAAATAACTTAAAAGTGTTACTGCACTGAGCAACTGTAAGGCTTTCAGGGTCAGCCACATGCTGACTGCTTTGCAAGCATGTCAGGTCACGACTTTCTAGTCCATGGCTGAGCATGCAGAGTAGATGGACATGTACATTTCTAAATGTCCAAGACAAAGGATTTTACACCAACCTGAGGGATGGTCAATAGCCAGGTCAAATGTAAATTTAATAATGATTTGGGACAAAATTCTGCCCTGATGTTTTGAGAACTTCTTTTGGAGTCTCCTTGGGAAATGGGACACTGGTGGCTCAGTCATTTGGGCAGTTTTGGGAAGTACTTGCATGAAGCTTGAACGAGCAGTAGAGATATTGATAAATGAAAAGACATCTACCAGTGCATTGTACACAGGACTCTCAGTGCAGATTTGTTAAATGCAAATGTAATATCATGGGGTGAATGACTGGTTTAAATTATTAAACCCTGTTAACCTTTGTGTTACATTTGACATAACTCTGAAATCTATTTTTGCAGAGTTTTCATTTAAGATTAGCAGCCTAAGGTCAGAACTACTTTCTCAGCTTCACTGTATTAATGAAAAAGGAATGGGGGAGAAAAAATCCTCAAAGAAGTCATGGTCTTTCTGGGAAAATGCAGAATCTCATCTAAGGTCTTCTAAAGAAGTAGTGTGAGTTGACAAAATCAGTATGGATCTGACTCTGGGTTCTGGCTGCAAGGCAAAATGAGGACCTAATATT
>JAWWMU010000180.1:19898471-20027091 GCA_035048155.1 Cinnycerthia olivascens
AAAATGAGGACCTAATATTCCACAAAAACGAGCCAGAGGTTAGTGAAGCTTGGTAAAAAACTTTTTTAATTCAAATCAAAGCTCACTTCCCAGATTGGATGTTTTCCAATTGGGTATTTTGGTAGCCCAAGCAAATGATGGGAGAAGGCAAATAAATGAGGGGAAGAGTGGAGTTTCACGTCATCCAAAAAGACAGTGTAAAAGTAAAATAGACACTCCTCATCCTGTCATTCAAAGGCTGCAAACCCTAAACCACTTGGCTTTTTTGGTTGGTTGCTGCTGGGTTTTATTTGTGTGTTCTTGTTGTTTTTTATTGCAAGATCAGAATGGTAAAGGATGATCAAGAGCTTCAGTGTTGTGCTGTTCAGTGTGCTCCAATATCATCTGATACATCATTTGGAAGTCTAAGGATAAGAGCAGTTTGTAAGTCACTGCAGAAGTTTCAACATTCATAATAACAGTTGGAAATCTAACAATTTAGTTAGATGAGTCTGTTCTGTATAGTAACTTGAACTTGTGCCAGCTAAACACATGTAATTCATTTATGAGGTGGCCTCAGCCCTGTCTTCAATTTAACTTTTTTTTTTTCCTGTTGGCTCACCATGACTGTTTAGAGAATTTTGGCTTCAGTCAGATTGATTATCTCAGTAAGGTAAAAAATTAGTCCTAGGCAACAAAGACAAACATTCCTGCCTGTTAGGAGCACTATAAATGCTGATAAATTGTTTTCCAAGGCAAGTTTGAATTGTGGACTAATAGAAGATAAACTTGGAAGACTAGAACCATCACAAGATCAATCAGACTAAGAAAACCAAGAAAGCCTTTAAGAGTATTGCTCTTTTATCTATTCAAGGTGGAATATTGCTGCACTGATTTGTTGCCTTTTAAGTAGATTATAATTTTAATTTTTCCTTGTTGGGTTGTTCTTGTATTAGAGAAGAATGCATCTTTTAAGTGAGTTCAAGGCCAGCAAATCCAAGATGTTTGTATTGTTGCTTATGTCAAAGTTAGGAAAACCGATCAGGTTAGAGACTGTAAGCCAGTTGGTGCAAGAATCAGTTTAAGAAAAAAGGAGCAACCAGCTCTTCTCTCAGTACAACACTGTGTAGGTGGTTAAATGTAATGTGATTTTATATACTTTGTTATAAAACATCACCTGTTGGTCACTGTCAGACGCAACCTGTTACACTACTCCATCCAAGAGATGATCTTTTGTCCCAAATATGTTTCTCTGAGATCAATAGAAAGCCAGGATTGCCTTCTCTTCCTGAGTTTATGTTCTGTAACAGAGGATTCATTCAAAAATGTGCATTTTATTCCGTTTAAAAAAATTTAAGAGTTGATCTTTTTCTCCCCTGTGCAAATGTAAGATGAAAACACCATCTGATAAAATTCATTCAGGGCTAAAATTCAGATAATGTGCTGCTACTTGAAATTTCAATTCTCTCAGAAAATATTCTGTTCATGAACCCTAGCAAGCCTACTTCTTCTCATCCCCTTTTATTCCCTTGATTAGTTATCAATTTATAGGAGTTTCAATGAAAAGGCTACCCAAGGGAAATCAGTCTGTAAAGTCCATTTGTACACGTTAGAGTACAAATACCCTCTCTACTGAGCAAACAAGAAGAGGGGTAATGAATATTGAAGCCTGTACTCATTACAGCGTAGCACCCGAGAGTGTGTAGCTGTCATCCACAAGACATGGACTTTGTGGATCTGTGACTTTTTCTAAGTGTCAGGTCCCCCTGACATGTCAATTATCATTGCTACATGCTGTTTCTTCTAGATTTATTTTGATGTACAATAAATATCGTGATTTTTCTTTCACATATATTAGCCGTACTTTCAGACAGAAGATCCTCCTAAGTCTTACTTTTGAAAAGAAGATTTACTGTTAAAACTCAGTTCAGGTCCAGATGTTAACTAGAGTCAGTAGTTCAGCATAAAGAGTTTATAGTAATATTTTCTCCAGAATAAAATTAACCCAAATTATCTTAACTATGTGTTTTTTGGCCCAGCTGCATGTTTAGGATGCTGTGAATAAGAGCCAAGAACTTACTTCATGTGAACATAAGGACACTTTGCACACAAAACCTAGTTACTTCTTTGCACAAGAAGTATTTGCATTCTGAATTTTCTTGTCAAATTATGTAGATACTTAAAGTTTATGTAAGTTTAAAAAGAAATCCTAAGCCATTAGACAAATTTAAGGACAAAACTGAAGGACCATTAACTAGGGGCATGTGATTTCTGGTTTTAATGGACAGTAGTTGAAGGCTGGACAAATATACTAGCAGCCTGTTTATATTCTAATTATCCTGTGTCCTGGGCTTTGTCTGGATCTCATTCCTGGGTGGTGTATTAGAGTATGTTTGAAGTCAGGCAAGGACCATTCCATTTTGAACCAAAAAAATCAATTTAAATGAGCTGTTTCAGAATTATATCATGCATTATCCAAAATGCCAGACCTTTGCATATGGTTCCTGGTTGTCCTTGTATGCTCATGATATAATAAGGTTCCATTAGTACTTTGAAGGAAAAAAAATATTTCAGATTTAGTTGATAACTATAATGTAAATATTTAGAAGTACGTCCTATGATACTGTCATTGTTTTTAAAAAAATAAGACTCCCAAATCTTCTGTAGCTCATTCTCTGACTCCACAGATAACACTGGGATTTCTAATTCTGAACTGTGTTGCATGTACTGTATCAGACATCAAACTGTTGCTTCTTACTGTTTTCAGAACTGTAGTGTTCAGTAGTAAAAGGTGAACAAAGCTCTTGAGCTTACTGCCAGCATTTCTAAGGAATAGTAATGATAAATTAATTAAGAGCAGCATGGTGACATGAAGCATCAACATAAATATTTGATAGCACACCACAAATCTTCTTAGTTACATTTCATTCGTTACAACCAGGAAGCAGACCTTTACAAGATATAGCTTTCCTGGTATTGGTTGATTTTGGGGGTTGGGCTTTTTCCCCCTGTGAATCACAAGTAGTGTCACATGAAATTACACAATGAACACTTTCTACGTTTTTATGGACTTTAAGGCTCACTGTGATTGACACAATTAAGTGCACACTGGCAATTATTGTCAAAATTGCTTTAAAAAGCAAGCCCTGACCAATAGTGTTCTCCATGTGCTGAAGACTGTGCAAGAAAAGAATTATCTCAACCCCAAACGTTGTTGTATTTTGTAAGTCAGTGGTGTACAAACACAGTGGGAAAAATAATACCAGGGGAAAAAAGCCAAACTTCCTTAGGCTTTTATAGTTTAATGCACAAACCATTCTATAGTGAAGTTTGGGGGCAGATGCACGGTTCGTTTGTTAGCATATGGCCAGCTAGGTCTTTTGACTTTATTGTGCACATTAAACAATCCTGTTCATGACTTAATTTCAAACAGATGTGTTTGTAGCATAAAGTATACAGGACTTGGAAACTATGACCATAAAAGTCTGAGCTGCCCGTTTCCAACACTGCAGTGAAAGGGATTGTACTAGTAAGTGTTGAAAGCAGGCTGATTTTGACATAAATTCATTGAAATGTATTGCAGAGTTTGAAGTCAGAAAGCGACTTTGCATTTACTGGCTTCATTAAACATTGTCTCTGATAATGGAATCATGAATATTTTCCTGCCATCTTTGCAACACAAACTCTCTGGTGTTAAGTCCTTATAATTTTGAATAAGGGACTTGCCTTAATGAATACCTTTTAGGAAGTATTTCTAATTTGGTATCTGATTAGACTGATTAATGAAGTTACTAGAATTTTGATAAATCAAACCATGGTAGATACCTGGCACATGATGTTTAGCTGGCAGTCTGGTTTGCTTTTCCTGTGACTGTTTAAGTGCCTGTCTTTCTGTTTCTTTGCATCTTCAGCAGTTGGTGGCCTGTGCAAAACCAGTCCCTCAGATGTTTGCACTCATCTGCTCCCTGTCTCCATGCACAGAGGGGAAAATAGTGGCATGAGTCACATATTTCCAGCCTGGTAGATTTAAAGCCATGTGTAGATTTTAAACATACGGGTCATGCTGCAGTCCTACCTGTTTAAAAGGTCTCCTTTGCAGTGAACTTCGTCCCTTTTCTACTTTTTTGTGCTGTCTTGCTTCATTTCCTCTTTCTTTTTCTTTTCTTGCTCTTGTGTCATTCTTATGTAGCTGCATTTTCTAGCTGGAGTTGTACAGATAACAGAGTATTTGGTATTTGTGTTTCTTCTTTTGACAAGTCCATCACTTACCCGTGACTGGAAGTTTCATTTTGTGTAAAACTCTCCTCTTTGCCCAAACTTCTCATGCTGCCAGGGAATCAAAGCAAATAGGTTGGCAGCTGATGATTGCATCAGGTGCTGCATCTTGTCCTCAATTTCCTCACAGCACAGAATGCCTTTTGCTGCACCAGAACTTCAGCTGGCAGTACCCCAACAAAATCCCCAGCAAGCCTTTTCACTGTGTGGTAATCTTCCACCAGCTGGGACTGGAGAGCATGAGGAATTGGGTTACTCACAGGATGATATTTCTAAGAATATGCTTTATACTGACTTATTATGATACAATTTTCTGCCAGTGGTACATTTTAAAATACCTGTGTAATAGCTCTGGGTTCTGGTGTGTCTCAGTGTGTGAGTAAAACTTCAATTCTCCTTCTCAGGTGATGAATCTTTCTGTTTGCTGGTAAAAATTCACATCTCTGTTTTAGTGAGAAACGAAGCACATTGAGACTAATTCATGGCTTTCTCCCTGACTACTCCATGACCTTATTTTAAATAAAACACCCATAATTGTTAATAATAAGAGCTGGAAAAAATAAAATGTCACATAAGCTGGAAATTGTGATTTATTCAAGCAGTCACATGCTGAATGCAAGTGAGCGATGCAGGAAAGATGGGGCAACATCACTACTCCCTGATTTGGTCACTCACCTAACACTGACGGCCCACATATCCTTCTGTAGGTCAAAACAGACCATTATGGTAGTAATAGAGCATATAAAAGTAATATAAAAAATGTAATATAAACTAGAAAAGCCCAGAAATTTACTTTGTGTGGCCACTGGAGCTTTGTCCCAGGTGTAACATGGACATTGTATTTAAATCTGTTCACAACTTAGATGAGCAGATATGACACTCAGCATGGTTGTTCTCTAAGGAGATGGAGGTTAACCACTTTCTTATTTTCAGTGTTCTTCTAAAATGAAATCTTAGCTCCCCTAGTATCTGTGGCTAAAAAAAGCATTTGTGGTTAATTGCGGACCCTGAAAACAATAGATGCTGTATAGGCAAAAATATGTTGGGGCAAAATCTGAAAGTTGAAATTGGTTTTGAGAGAATATTCAGCTTTATTTTTTTTCCAGCCACCACTGAAAGTCAAATCACAACTGAAAATATTTTTGTCTTGCTTTTCATATCTTAGTAATAGCATGAGATCTTTAATGCCTCAATATCACAATATAGCCATGCTATTTCAGTATTCCATCTTGTTTAGCCAGTGCTTAGCTAGTGGGAGTGAAGAAAATAATGCTGCAGCAATTTATAGGGTGAATACTGCTCTTCCCGTAGAAGATCTAGACCATATAATATCTAATTTATTTATCCACAGAGGATTTCATAATTCAGCACAAAAATCTGATGCTTCCTTTCAGAGAATTAACAGTTTCCGTGACTGATTTGACTGCTTAAATGCCTATTCAAATCAGTGAATTTGGTACTTCTAAACCCAATATTATTACTGCTGGATCACAATTTTTATTGGAAGAAGTATGAAAAGGAAGGATTTTTCTGTTAGTAAAAGCCGAGATTCATGTTTTTGTGGGTTTTTTCTCTTTCAACTGCTGACAACCTCCTCTACATGGCAGCTGACACAATCTATGTGTACAATGCTGTACTTCTTAGGCATTTTCTATATCATAGGCAGAGCTGTTGGGAGAGATATGTTTATCTCAGTGGAGATTTTGACTAGCCCAATAGCCTCCTTGCTAGGATTGGGTTATTTTTAGGTTATTTTTAGGTAACTGCCCATAATTCAATATATATACAGATATGTGTAAAAAAATGAATGCATCTGGGAGACTTGCAAGAAAATCTCCAAACCCCTGAAACTTTACCTTTCCTAGTATTAAAAATCTAAGGTTGCCTGACTGCCCACACTAATTAATTTCTTCATTTTCAAAAGTCTCTGTTTATATATAATTTTACAAGATGGAATAATTTCATTCACTTGATGAAGCTTTGCTTTTGTCACTATCTTATTTACCCTATTTATTTACTTTCTGAGTGAAAATCCCTTCATATCATACAGGTTAGGATAACAAAGGGGGTAGATTGATCAAATATTTTGTTTAATCCTAATGTGAAAATTCTGAATGCTAGATGCAACCAATGTTAGCCAGCAGGGTTCAGACTTACAAGAATCTTGCAAGTTTTTGGTTTTTTTTTTATGCAACCTGTGGTACTGCTGATCTTCAGATGCTTCTATATCTAAATTAGGTTTCATCTAAAGCAACAATTTTGGCGTGATATACCTTTACCCATCTGTTCAGAGCCATTTTAGAGGGACAGAGGTTTTGAGGGATTATTCTGATATGTTTTCATTCCTGTAGCTTTCTTTTGTTTTTTCTCCAACTTTCTGTTGTGCTTTTATTCATCTCTAGGAAAAGTCCAAGCTCAAAACCTGACTCAGACATTTCAGCAGGGCTTCAGAGGTGGCTTCAACAAATTCTACCCATTTTTTTGTGTTTCTGTGCATAGTCTTAATATCCAAAATGGCTCTGCAGAGGGGGAAGAATCATTCCTTTGCAAAAGCTCGTGCCAGAAATTGATGTTCTCTCAGTAGATTTGAGAACTATATGTCTAGTGGGGACAAAGAATCATGGTAGCCTAACTAAACTGCAGAAATTAACATCAGCAAGATTTAACATTTTAGCCCAAAGAGGCCTGAAAGTTAGAGAGTAAATTAATCAGGCCATACTTTCAGGTTCAAAAAGGATAAAGTTTGTAGTACTTTACAAGTGAGACTGCATTGTGTTTCTGTATCTGAATGTAGGTTCTTTTATAAAGAAAATTCATAATGATTAGAGTGTTGTGGGCTGGATTCATTAAAGGGATTAGCTTGTCTTTGGGCATATGTGTTTATGTAGCTCTGAGCGTGATATGTGTATATAAATCTATTCCCACACAGAAGACTTTGTTAGCTTTAGCTTGAGATTGCTTGACAACATAGCCCACCTACACAACCTGTAAGGAGGGGGAAAAAGCAAAGCTGTTTTTTCCTGTATTCTTCACTCTATGCTGTATTCATTAATTTGTCTAATTACTTTTTCCGTGCCTTATGCAGAAACTGTACATCTCTTTTCATTCCAGATGATAGGAAAGCTGTTCAGACACTGACCCAATTTCCTGAATATATGGTCATGATTGTTTTTTAGTGATGGCTGAAGGTGTTATTAATTACATTATATGTTCTCCCATGCCTTATTTTTCAGAGTTTGCAAACTTACAGGCTTTGTAACTTCGCCTACTTTTATGTGAGATAGGCCTGCAGATGGAATTTATCAAAGAAAATCATCTTGAGTTTTGGTGTTTTGAAAATGTCAGTGTATCATGTTGGTCTTGTTCTTAATTTGCCTGTATTTACATCCAATTCTGCTCTGCTTTTATTATGTTCTGAGAGTATATAGTAATTATTTGTGATAATGGTGACATACGGATGGTGGGACAGCTGAGCTTAGCGGGTAGTGCCAGTGCTTTACCAGGATAACTTCTGTGGGCAGTTCTGAATGTGACAACTAAGGAATCACTCAATCCAAATAAAACTCCCCTTTAGGGTGTTTTCCTTCCTATTATTTAATTTCTACTTGCTTTACAGGGTGTATCCTAACCTGTGATTGACATTCTCAGAAGCTTAACATTGCCAGAAGAACATGACTGTAGCCATCAATTGAAGGATTGTTCCCTAGTGGCTTATCTAATAAATAGGCTTTTTTTCTGGAAATGTCACATATGTATAAGGGCCAAAGATCATTTGGCATCTCTGCCAGACCCTCTCCATCATGCTACGTTTGCTGTGACAAGACATTTAGTTTTATAAGAGAGCAGCTATGCCAAGTATTCCTAACAAAAACTGAGTACCAGTCAAAACTGCTTTGACTGAAAAATATGCTACAGGATCATCAAAAGCTTGCAAATATGCCTCAGAAGTCAACAAATGCTGCTGTTCCCATTCTCTCTGGAGAACAGGTGGGCTTTTCCTCAGGTTACCAGTGCTCTATCTCATGTTAGTCTTACGCATTTGCCAGGAGGCATGCGTAGCAGTTTGCTCTGCTATTTGAAATCAACAAAATGCTATGGCCAAAGACTGCTTTCCTAGAACACAGGAAGGCTGTGAGGCTGCTACATCTATAACACATGGTTTTCACTAGTGAATGAAACAATTTCATTTGAGGATATTGGATTTTTATGGAATTACAGAATATTGCAACGTTGGAATCTTGGTTTATTTTATTTAAACTATGCCGAGGGTATTTATTATATCAATGTAATCTAGTCAGAGTGTTTATATATTCGATGACACACTGAAGTACAAGTTACCTGGCTGGGATAGGTAGGTGTGTCACTTCTGTGTCCTTTTTTTTACTTTCCTGCTTATGTGCATATTACATGTCAAGATGGAAGATGAATGATGTGTTCCTTAGTCTGTCCATACATTAGCTCTACCTAATTTCTCTTACTCTTTCCAGGTCTCAAATTCCTTTCACCCCTTGATTAGTAACCATGGTGCTTGTAATGTGCTGCAATTATAGATTGGAATGTACCAGCACAGAGTAATTTATGCAAAAGTAATTACTTAAATGACTCTTCATTATATTGCAATCAAATCCTAGATGCTCTGGTATAGATGTTATATATCCGATCTCAGCATGCTACTTAAAGTCTTTTGAGTCGAATTCTGAGGTGATGTAAATCAGCGCAGTTCATCTATACAGCTCTAGTGCTTTAAAAGGGGCTGCACAGACCAGTACATCTATAAAAGAAAAGAATTTGAACTTATAAACTATCACAGAAAGGTAGATTTGAGTGAGCCTAAAGCACTCTGAGAACAATAATCTCAACAGTCTAACTATGACAGGGATCCAATTCTTTCTTCTCTCAATTTCCTTTGAGATAATTTTCTGCATTTATACTTTATCCACTGAGTTAGCCACAAAATGGTGAGTGAAGCCTATTTCAATTTAAGCTGTACTGGAGCTGTACTACTGTTGCTTGTGGAGAGAAGAGGGTTGCTGGCTGAGTGATTCTGTTTGACCTTAATAATAGCTAAGTTGCTTTTGACTATTCTCTTGGCAATTTTAGGCAAATCTGGAGCAGCTGATTTGGAGAACTGCATTGCAAGATGTGTTACAGAGGCCTCAGAATGTAATAATGAAATTAGCATATCTGCGTCATGTTGCAGGGTAGCAAGGAGCATTTCTAGAGATATAGTGGCTTTAGTTCAGAGTATTATAATTGATTGAACACTGATTCATGTGGAAACTCACCCTCATCTCCTCTGTAATCCAAACCCACCCAAAACTTCTGGCAAAGCACAGAAGTCTTTGTGCAAGCACTTTGATTGTATTTTAGGCAATGCAATGGTGTTTGTTTTGATTTCAGTGAGTGCAAGGAAAATCTCCTTTGCTGATTCCAATTTTCATTATGTAGAGAGATTTGCATAGAGCATATTAGTTCAATCTAGTCTTATGTAAAATAATTCCAGAAAAGTTTAAAAATCTCTAGGCTATGGTACTTAATGTGGTCAGCAGGAACTGCCAGTGAGAATCCATCCATCTTTCTGGTTCAGCTCCTTTATCATTAGGTAAACAGCATGGCATCTGTGTTTCACAAAAGTATTTCTTCCAGCAAGATGCTGTTTCCTGCTTTGTTTGAAACAAATCAGTGCTAAATGTCTTTATTTCTTTATAATTCCACCTCTTGCTCTCCCTTCAATCTATTAGGAGACAATGGTGATCTGCTCTCAATTTCTGCATGAAAACATGATGCCACATATGAAATATTTTCAAATAGGCCCTTGGCTAAGTTTGTTTGTGTTAAAACTTGAACAAAACTTGGGCAGCAAGTTTAATGCTGACTAAAGAGACAGCACAGCTGTGCTATTGCTACAGCTGAGAAATTAATCCCAGACTTTGATATATCCTTGCAAAAGTAAAGGTTTATATGAAGAACAGATATTTTCTCTTATTCTGCTATTTTAAGTATCTAACCTAGATATTAGTATCTAGTCTATATATATTTAGACTATCTAGTTTCCAGAGATAATTATCGAGGCTTTGCTTCAGTTTGGATGCAGAGATCTGAAAGGTAGGTTATCCAGAGCTGGTGAATGTACTGACTATCATGAATTAATTATGATGTCAAAATAACAGATTTTTAAGTCCTCAAGAAGAAAGGAAAGGATCTCCATTATGTACATGACTTTTGAAAAGTGTTTCCCCTTTTTACAATACAGTGTTACAATTTCAGACCCTACAGGTTTTTTTAGGTCATGTCCTTCCATTTTTCACTAGTTCTGGACACACATAGCTCATTTTACATTTGGAAGGACAGTGCATATTTGAGGTGAAGATGTCTATTTCTTCTGCTGATGTTTTTTTTTCAATTTGGAGAATGTATCTGCCCGCTAAGTGAATGTGTGATTACCCTGTGTGGGACTGCATGGTCATTTTTAGCCTGCCAAGGGAGCAGGACCAGTGAGCAAGCACAGATTTTGGTAGTCTCTAGCCAGAAGTACCTGGCAGATTGGTGGATGCAGGTAAGGCCACACATCTGCCTTGGCTGTTGTCTTTGTGCCGGGTAAATGGAAGCCAGTACGGGGTTGTCCTCCTGGTGAAATCCTACCTGCCTGTAGTACATCAATCACTCAGGTTATGACACACTGAAAGGCATTAAAACCCCCACTCTACAACAGATGTGTGTCCCCACACAATTGTATTTACGGACAAGTGATGACTCAAGAGAGGAGAACACAGTGATATAATTGTTGCTCTTAACCTTTTCTTCCCTAAATACACATCATCAAGGCCTGTTTCCCTTTCATTTTTCTCTTTTAATTCATTACCTATTTTATTAGAAGAAAGAAATTCATTTTGGAAAAAAACAAATGTGGAAAGATGGTATATTATTTATTTTGAAATGGAAAACTGAATTAGAAAAATGTAAAACATGAAAATTAGTGCTTTGAAATGTGCACCTCAGGTCAAACTTCTGGGTATTGATAAAGCATATGTTCGAGTTTGAGTCCCAGCTGAGCCCAGTGGTTGAGGGGAAGGATGGAGACAGACAGCAGTGTGATTCTGTTAAACTTGATATAAAAATATAGCAACTTCATGGTCTTAAGTTTGGATATTGGCCCTGTGCTTTTCTGACGGTCCAACACTTCATTTTTCGGTGATGCTCCAGTCTAATAAATAAGTCAGGTTTCTGTAAATTATTACTTAAATCAGGGAAGGAGTGTAACATAGTGTTATTCCTATTCCTTTATATCTCTTTTCAAATACTCAAGGAATGTGTGGGTTGGTTTGTTTTTTTTCAAATTCTGTCACTAGTAGTCCTGTTTACTTTATGGACATGATGACTCTATACACGTCTGCAACAATAATAATCATAGTGATATATTTACAAGTAGTAAATTTGTATTACTGGGAAAATGCACAAGTGGTAAGATCTGTCTTCTGAAGAAAATGTGAGCTGAAGATCTGTTTGTGAAGTTTGCAATTTTGGTGTTTTGCCTCTGGTTTAGAATTGTTCTGTTTCTGGACTCTTGGATTTTAGTCTTGGCAAGGAATAAACCATTTCTTCCAGGGTAAGTATACAGTAATATCTTGTACTGAAACCTTCAGGAGCTTCTTTTATTTACTTATGGAAAGTGTTTGCCATTAATTTTCTTGAGATAACTCTAGACTAACAAAGAGACAGCAGACATTTCATTTAGTAAAGCCCAAGAATCTGTGTGGAGGATGGATTGATTTGAACAAAAACAACAGCATGAGCTCCTCTGTATCGTGTCAGTGGTTGCTTTCAGAGGCCATCATATTGAATTTGAAATAACAACGAATACCAATTCTTTCTGAGATGTGAAAAAGAAAATATTTCATGTTATTATGAGCTGTCATTAGTTAGAAAAACTTTTGTGCTGAGAAATCCGTATGTGAGTAATGTGATTTGTGTATTTTCAACATTGGTGAGAAAGATTATTTATTATTAAAATTACATCATTTAATGATTGGATTTAATTAAGGAAAATTTTATCCTGTCTGGACAACTTGAAAAATGAAGTTCTCGCTAATTACCATTTTTGTGGTTTTTTTTTATTTCATTTGACAAACCAGCAAATTGACCACAAATTGATGTAAGGAACCAATTAAATACTGCCAGAAATTCCACATTAAATAAAATACATTTGTTAAACTTCCAAATTGTAACACTTAGGCAAAAATTTACATGGATCCATTGATTTTGACAGAGAAAGCACCTAAATTACTTCTTTGGATCTGTACCCAAAGTTCTTTTCTTTGAAAACTCTTCAAAATTAGCATTTAATTTTATTTCTTGCTAATTAAATACTTTGTGTGGAAATGCTGACATGTTGAACAGGTCTCCTGAGATCCAGTTTTGTTTTGTATTCCTTAAGTATTAAATTAATCTTGAAGTGTTCGGATTTCAGGTGTTATCACAGTAATATATATTTATCCTAGTGGATCCCCAGTTGTTATGTTCTAACGATCGACTTTAGGTGTCCTTTGTAATCTTTGTTTTCTACAAATACAGTGTCTGCATAGCCATCTACTATAGCAATGGCAAATCTACAGGGACAGCAAAAATGGGAAAATATTTGAATGCATTTATCAACACTGACACGTATAATGCGAATTGCCAAATTGTTCTCTGTAGTCCTCAGCTCCACCAGGATTACTGAGATCCACCTTTTTTCCTGCTTTGGAATGCATGAGAAATGCACAAAGCTCCTGGGGATTTGGAGTTACTCAAGGGATAACAATTATTTCTTGAAACTCCGGTTCTGCTTACTTCACTTTTAAATGCTTCATTTCATGACTGCAGAAGGCATTACTTTAATTTCTCCATGAATCTGTGCATCCTGTCTTCCAAAGTATCAGAAGATCTGGTATTTCAGAGCTGTTCTGTTCTTAGATAATACCATGCTGCAAAAAACCCTCATTTTCTGGCAGAAGTCTCAGGGCCTAATGTTTTCCCTTTTGCTGGTAGACACAGTTTCTGGGGCTAGGACCAAGACAGGCAGAATGTGGCAAGGCTGTTAGTAGCTCTAGAAGAGCCAAGGGACAGTTGTCTTGACATAGGAAAGGAGCTATTGAAGGGGGGGAGAAAAGGCTTGAGGCTCTTTGGTTTGGAGAATAAAATGCTGTGCTGAGGATGTGACCGAGATGAACAAAATCATAAAGGCCAGGGCTGTATATGCTATAACTGTGGGAAACACATTTATAATGTAGAAGAGAAGATTTTTTTTTTCTTTTTTTCTTTTTATTGAACTCTTGGAATTTGTTGCCGCAGCAGAGAATGCAGAGAGGCAAAAGCAGGAGTTGTGTGGGGTATTAGAGAAACACAAGGGCAACAGGTTCATAGTAGACATCATGGGGAAGACGTAGGGCTGCCTTTTCTGTCCCATAGTTCTGGGAAAGTGACTGGGGTTGCCTGGGAAAGGGACGTGGGAATGAATGGACTGCAGATATTAAATGTTACATGGCTTTCCCTAGTGCCATAGTCAGAGAGACTGGGTGGACTGGCACACACAGTTACCTGTGGGATAGAGTGATCACTGATCAAAAGTGCAGGGCCACTAATATATTTCTTACACTCTTCAGTAAAGCTGCATTTTTAAAAGTGTCCACAAAGTGTAGTAGGAGTTGCTGAACTTGAAACACACTTCTTTGAGGCCGCTTTCCTGTCTCATGGCTTTCTTTTGCCTTTAGCACTTTTAGCATGTGCTTGTTTCTTGTACTTAGAATAAGAGCAGAATCTCCAGAGGGCTTCGTTCCTTCTCTCACTTTGTCCCTGTGGTTGCTTTGTGTATATTAACCCAGTTTTAGTCCTGTGACTCATACACTGTATATAAATGCTTTTGAATCCTGGACACTTCTGAATCACTTCATAATTTTGTAGTAAAAATCTATGTACTGTTATTCCAGACAAACTGTACACTCAAAAAGTGCTGACTGCTGCTGACCCAGCTGCACCTTGTCCATCTTGCTATGAAACGTGTCTAGCTTTGGAGGGAAACCAAACCACGTCCATTTAATGATGCTTTTCCTTCTTATTGCTGTTCCTGGCTTCCAATATGAAGTGTAGTCTGCAGTTGTAAATTCAAATGAATGTTGGCTATGGTTCTCTGGTGGTGTGATTTTAGAAATAATAATAACAAAAGCTACTCTTCTCCTATGCTCCAGTTCAGTAATTGTGTCCTGGGAGCAGAGTGCAATTAGTGAGCTCTAGGTAGCTATGAGTCTCTCTGCAGTTCATCTTCAAATCTGCAGAAAAGTGCAGATGAACCAACGTTTGGTTGACAAGTAGTAAGAGAGAGAATTTGGATTCTTTGTAGGTGCTTTGAGATTTGGGGAACTGTGACTCAGGAAGCACAGTGCAGTTCAGTTTGCATTGACCAGTGTTTGTAGAGTATTGATCATCTGTCGTATGTATATCCAAATTCATTGTTGGTAAGAGGAGAAGAACTTTAAGATGAAAGGATTTAAAAATATCCTGCTGCAAAATGAATTGTGACACAGTCATAAAGAAAATAAGGTCAATATCAACACTTGTTGGTAATTCTGAAATCTGGTGACAGATTCCACATAAGCAGAATGATGAAGAAGTAAATTGCTAAAAAGCTAAATTAATAAAAAGTTTATTGGACTTTTGAGAAACATAATTTAGGTAGTAAAATCCATGATTTTACAAATTATTTAGTAGTTATGTCACCAGCTTTTCGTTGGGTAATCAAGACTGCTTTTGTTTGTATAAATTGGTGCTGCCCTTACTCCTGTCTGTGTGCATTTGTCAGGAGAGCGTGGAGAGAACTTTTTCTCTGTTGAGCGCCTGCTCACTGAAGTTTCCTAATTCAGAACTGATGTGAGAAGCAGATTTTTGTGGGATATTCATTGTGGCTGTGGGTGAATATCTGTGTGTGCCTGTTCCCAGGATGCCATGATAGGCAGCTGTTCTCAAAGGATGCTAAATATCTTCCTTCAAAGAGTATTCAGGGATAGGACTGTGCTATGCATACTGCAGGAACATGGAAACATCCCCAAGTTTGTAAATGAACATGGTATTAGTATTCCTCTGTCCACTCTAACTAGGATACTTCATGCATATTCATAATCTGTGTAAAAACCAGTTATGCTTGTGGTAAAGACAAAGATCAATGAGTAGCTGATGCTTTTACCATGTGGGGTATTGCTTGATGAGCAAGTCTCCAATTTTATATCTGTGAGCTCTAATGCTGTCACCCTTGAAATAGTCTTCCCATTGTTTCTATGTTTTTGTCTCTTTGTTCCCCAGATCTCTCTTTATTGAATATAAATATTGTGTGCTGTTGGTGTAACATAGCAATGTAACTACAACTTACAGAGCTTCTCTGGGGATAAGAAGTGTTGACTTGGTGTAGGAATTCCGTGAAGCATTCTAATCCAGTTCATCCCAGAGCCTCTCTAGAGGGATTAAAATATCCCATTACCTTTACATGCTCCCTTTCATTAGGATTAGAATTGTGTTCCTCCAATGGAAAAGAATGGTGTTGATGTCACTTATGTTGATATGAGCAACAATGTGATACCCAAAAAAACTGAGTGCCAAATAGAATCTTCTGTAAATTAGCTCCATATAGGACTTTCTTTCTAAGCAAGTGAAATCCTACTTAAAATGCATTTAGAGGAAATCAAAATAAGATCTAATCCAGAGCCCACAGAAATTACTGAAGAGTTGGTGTTTGCTGCAATTCTCTGTGATAATGAATACATTCAGAGAACTGTACTCTGTTTACACATATTTTTATGAGAGATGAATATCATTTCCTCTGAATTATTCACTCTTACCCCAGACTTGGAGGTTCCTATGAAACTGTGCATAAAAAATAGTGATAGACCTAAAGACAAATTTGACTACTGTCTTTGTAGAGATTTTTTTTTTAATTCATAAACCTTCCTGTAGAGATCATTTCTTACGTTTTATGGCACTTGCATCTTCTTCGCTGACCAGCTAGAAAGTTTTGACAGTAGTCAGAACTCATTAAGGGTATAATTGCTGATAAATGGCAAGACATTTAACTTACAAGTAAAAGTATGCTTTGTACATTAGCCAAATATTTTAACTGTTATGTAGAATTTAATACAGAATTAAATGCCTCCTGTCAGAATCCAGAGAATCATAAAAAGAATCTGTAAAAAGTTTGTCCCAATGTAATTCTTCCTTTCTGGTATGTGTAAACCCTCTTTTGCTTCTCCACAGGGCTCTGCTGTTATAATACAGGACTATTTCATATAAGATTTATGTTATTCATTAGCTAAATTTCATGTTTGTTAATATAATATAAGACAGACTGCTGTCAGTGAAATCAAGCTATGCTAATAGGGACATTTCAAGTGCTTTAAAATGTGGGGTTTCAGTTGTTGTTTCTTTTAATAAGCAAACGTCAGTAAGTTTTGCCTGAATTTCTAGGCAACATCACTCATTTTTAAAAATGATTGTGTTTGCCTCACATGTAGTTGTCTTTGCAGAAGTATATTACAAAAAGATTGTGCCACAAGCTTTCTTTGATGATGATAACTCAGAATTTGTGTTGTATCCTTAAATACAGTGTGTCTCTAATCCATAAAAATAATCCAGTACTCAGTTCTACTGTTGTACAATGCAGTATTAGATTGTTTTAATGCATTAGAGACATTCAAGTTTACTGATCAAGGAACCTGAGACTCAAAAGTAGTGATACATATCCTGTGATGGGACATGGAAGAGGAATGTAGTCTTCAAGACTATTATTTGTAGATAATCCAGTCTGAACTGAATGGAAGCAGAAAAAAGGAACAAATCTTGATGCAGAGCCTTATAGAAATTATGCTTACTTTTTATTTTAAATTATTTTGGCAAAAATTTAAGCAAGAATGAAATTGTATTTGGAGTAATTGATGTCTTTCCACTGACTTCATAATGTGAAGGACGTTGCTGAGATTAGGTTGCAACAAAGACCTTTAATTTTCATTCTGAAAGATATGAAAGATTAGCCAGATTTGATCTGTGAAGCTCAAAGGTGTCAAGAATGAGGAGTTTATTATCAAGGTGTATAAAACCCTGAAAGAGAGGGAACAGGATTGATGGTAGTATACTATTATTAGAGATATGTAATTAAATCACCAAGATATCTAAGAATTTGGGGAGGAAGAATAAATTATTTCCTAAGAAAGGGATAATTTTTTACTCTCTGCAAAGAGTAGGTGAAAAACAGACCCCATGTTCTGAGTCAGCATTGACCAGATTGGTCCAGAAGGGAGCTGAGATTCATTTTAAAAATACTAGTTTAGGAACAAATTTGGGCTTGTGCAGCTGTGTTTGTTACTTAAAACTAGAGCTGTCCCCTTTGCACAACTGACAGAAGCATCTACTTGTCTTTACTCTGATTTGGGGATGAAGGCCCTATAGCCATTTGTTTTAAATATCTTTTCTTTCCCAGCTGAGACAACACTGATTTTTGCCCTTTCACAAACGGTGATTTGTGGAATGGAGTGGGAGTGCCTGCATGCTTGAGTGGGTTGCAGCAGTCATTAGTCCGTTTGCAGTACCCAGCTACGTATTCCTGGCAGTGGAAAAAGAGTAGATCAAAACCCAAAAAATTATTTTCTTTTATCAGTAAACACGTGGAGGAGGGACTGACTCTACTGTGTCCTTGTGAAGATCATGGTGCCACAAACAGCACTGGCTCACAGAGTATTCAACATTACCTTCCTTGTTCCATTCCCAGCTGATAAAAACCATAAATGTATAAAGGCTATGAATTCCCTAGGTGCTGTTAGCAGGTAATAAAGCTGGCAATAATGATGTTACTGGAGGTGTTGCTTTGTCAGAAGGAGCTGTTCTCTCAAAAGGAGCTGCACTAGACTGTTCTGCAGATCCTGTGGGTGATTCATCTCTAATTTGGTTGGCAAAGTAGTGATTGACGTGGTAGAGAATGCATCAAGGGCTCACCTGCTTCCCGAGACAGCTACCGAGAGATAATGAAATGTCATTGGCTTAGGCATTATTATGCTTATCTGTGCGATCCCTTTCAGCTTTTATCAGTTTTTTGGCAGCTGCAGGCTTTTTTCTGCTTTTTGTCAGGCCTCATTCATTTGTATTATTTTTTCATTGGAGAGCTGTGTAATTTTTTCCCAAAGCAAAACTATATGTCTTGTAGCACTAATAAAATTCTTGTCTCTTTTCATTGCAACTTGCCTCCAGAGTAGGGCCTTCTGGCATACTCTGCAGCAGAGGAGATAAAATAATCAATAAGCCTGGATCTGAAAATGAAATGCAACATTTGTTTTGTTACTGAGCTCTGCATGGCCTAAAACAGGTGGCTTTGTGATGCAGTTTTTAGTGTTCCCATAAGGATTTTTGAGATGTGTGTTTTTTGTTTTGAAAGTATAAATTGAACGAATGGCTACTAGCATAATAACCTGACATCTATTATCCCCCTTCACAAATCACGAACTGTAGGTGATGTACAATTAGAGCAATGCTTAATAGAACGCTTGAAATTAAAAGGAACTGTAGTATTCTGAGTGCATAAAGTGCTCTCATTATTTTCTGTTGACAAATATTTTAGTCTATCTTTGTCATTGCTTGTTTGGCTGCTTGCATATGTTGGTCTGTGCTTCTCAGCTAATGTGGCAGATAGCAAATGCATATGCATCAATATGGTTAGTAAATATTATTTATCTGAGGGTGGCAGGTGTGAGGCGAAATGTGAGTTTTATGTATATTTATTCTTTCTAAATGCATTTAATGAATATTTTCTTCCCAGAATGTATTGGAACTCAGTTTCTGTCAGATATGGTATGGTAATTTCAAAAGAAGAAGAAAGAGCAGGTTCATATTGCTGCATAACCAAAGAGACGGCGTTTGGCCACATGGAGAGATATCCCTTATCTGCATGAGATTTGCTCTCTTATTCCTCTGCATTAGGGAGAGCACCAGTGTTGAGGCAGACTTCCAGATGGTGTCTGTTTTAATGTGGACAAG
The DNA here is from genome assembly GCA_035048155.1 of Cinnycerthia olivascens. Classification (NCBI taxonomy): domain Eukaryota; kingdom Metazoa; phylum Chordata; class Aves; order Passeriformes; family Certhiidae; genus Cinnycerthia; species Cinnycerthia olivascens. The sequence continues at coordinate 19,917,768 of JAWWMU010000180.1, forward strand.
AGGGGTAGCAGAACACTTTAGTGTGTGCTGTTTGTTATTCTCAGTTGGCAAGAAATGGTACCCAGGAGGAGCCTCCCTTCCCTGGATCTGTGTACGGCTGCAGTCAGGTCCTGATGTCTCTTGGTCAGTTGTAGGGCAGTGCTTTGCTTTGATGCTGTTACACCAACAAGTGTCCACTCCCCGTTATTAGGACACTGACAGACACAGTGACAGAAATGCAGTGACCAACAGACATGGCCAAGCAGGTCTGAAGTTCTTTTGTCTGAGAGTTGTCTCAAAGAGTCTTGCAATATCTCTAATTCACCTGAGGAAACAGTATTACCTTCAATATAAGTGAAGAATCCACTCCTTTGAAATCAATGTTCTCCTCTCCCAGACAGTTATTTAAGCCATATGAAAAAAAAAAAACAAACTTTCAGCAATCTTTTAAAATTTTTACCACACAGAGGATGCAAAGTATTTCAACTTGTGAAAATGTTGCATTAATTAATTGAAAAAACCCCTACTGTTCAAGATTTTGGTAAATTTCCAGAAGCTTTTCAGTTTGCTATCTACTTCTAATTGCTTCTATAGTTTCATTTTTGTTGAATATAAGTGAAAGAGTTGCTGAAGAAAACTTCATAAAATGTACAGTCTTCTGAAGATTAAAGATAATACATAAAGCCATGGGTCAGCCATGGATGCGTTCCAGTTCCATCCATTGCCAAGGATTAAGAGGAAAACTCTAATTGTAAGCTATATGAGATAATGAGCATACTAGTATTCAGCCAGAAACCAAAAGTGCTACTGATTTGCGATGGACATTCCAGAGCACCCAAAAGAGGCAGAAATGCACACTGAAATGGTTGAATACTTGCTTTCTACAAATGCAGTACCCTCAAGGGAGCCAGATCATGTCAGGACTTAGAAGAAGATGAGAGGAATTTGCATCTGGCTAATCACATTTCAGTATTTAGGATATTTTTTGATTTATTTTTTAACTTCACTTCAACCCAAACATCAAATCTTGAGTGTAGGCTGGCAGTGCAGATGCTATGCCTTAAAGGCTTAAATGAAATAAAACACAAATGAGACTGAGAGAATTTGTAGTGAAAGATACAAGTGTGTTATTCTCAATTTGTAAAAATGGTCACTTTTTTTTGTGTCCTGAAAGAAAAGACAGTTCTTAATATTGCCTGCTATGTCACACAACCAAGGAAACTCAGAGACTTAGTGAAATTAATTAATTTATGTCAAGGATGGAAAGTAAACACCGAGAATTTAAAGGCATCTCCTTGAAACATTTTATATTTGCTGTAAGATTTCATACAGACATTAAGAAGCTTTTATTGTAACTTTTTCTTTGTGAAATTTAATTTACATTCTCAGTGCACTAAAATTTCTTTGCTCGTGAGGGATTTTGTTTTAACTTTTGCTTCCAAAACATTTCCTAAATATTAATTTTTTGTCATGCTTCTCCTTCATCTCACTTATGTAGAGATGTTTTCTGTTGTCAACAATTCATCTTTTATGCACTCCATAGGTTACCATCATTAACTTTTTACTAATAAAAAATTGCACATAGTCCTGGAATCAGGATGTGCATGAATGGGAAAAGCATTTCCTGTTCAGAACCATGATTCCTGACTTTACAAATCAATGGACTGTGATCAGTTCTCAAACTTAATATTCCAGCCACCATAAACCATTATCAGAGTTGCACTTGCACTCATATGGTTCTGTTATTTCTGTCACCTCACAAGACCATGGCTTGGGTTTCATAGAAAGACAGAGTTAGGCTGATTGATGGACTAAACACAATAAAACAAATTGTAGGTTCCGCTGACATCCACTGGAGCAATGTTGGAAATGCACATCCTTTCTGAAAGCAGTTGGACTTTGAGAATTCACCTGTGCAAGACAGTGATTTATATTCGTGGCTGTGTTCACTTTAAAAGTTTTGTCAGGAAAAAAAAAAAAAGTAGAATTTATGAACAGATATTTTAGTAGTGCTCTGAATGGGCTAACCTCACCATGCTTGTTTCTCTGTCCAGCAGAGGCTCTGGAGACTTGCACTGCCTGTATGAACACAAGATAGAAAACTTCGCTTTCTTTGCAGTAAAAACTTGGAGAAGCATGACCCTATGTGTAGAATAAGTTAATGATATTTTGGTTTAAGATTTAGAAGAACAGAAAATTTGTTTCTGTGGCTCAAAGAACAGCACTTTGACTATTTAGTGGAACTCTACTTATGATCTCTGCTGATAAAAATTGTAGCCTTAATTTAAAAGGGCTATAACTTCTGCTGGGTACCTTTAAAGGGTCTCCCAGCCTTTAGAATAGGAGAGCTGTCATCTTGCATTATCACCTTTGAAGTAAACCCCAGAGAAAATCTCCTTGGGACTGGGAGCTGAAAATGATTTGTAAGTCCAATGGCTCTGCTATTGATTGCTAACCGAGCCATCAAGATTTTCAGGTAATCAGTCCTCTTACTTTTTGTACCACCACAGCTCTGACTGCTCACCTGACTTTCTGCTTGTGAAGTAGCATTCCTTGGCCAAAACAGTCGGCTTCCTGTTATTTTATTTAAATTTAATCATATGTACCAAGCCAGTTCAAGTATCAATGGAAGTGATTTATAGCTCTGGCTGTGCATGTCATTGTTGATCTGGTGTTACAACTGAGGGTCGAGCCTTCACAGTCTCTATCCAATCTCTCTGCTGGTCTTTAAGCATCTTAACTAGTCTTTGTAAGGTGAGACAAAATTTTTCTAGGTTCACCACTTAAGGAATATTTGGTGTGTCTCCAAGAAGGCAAATTGCAAACCCTATGGTAATGGCCCTTCTTCTCTGGCATCTCCGTTTCACAGAAATTTTGAGGTATTATTGGCAAAGATTAAAAAATTGTTTAGAAGAGTCTTAAGCTTCTTCGTGTGCCTTGACTGTCAGATTAGTAAGGACACCTCTGAGAGAATGCCTTTGGTGTTGGCAATCTCTAATGCCACTAAGAGATGTGTTTTCAATTATGTAACAATGGGTAGCCACAGTCTCACCAATGTGGGTCTATGTCGTGTACTTGTTCTTAATTCCAGCCCTTGGAATTACCCAATTGATGTCATGTTATTGTGGAGCTCCTTTATCAATAACACAGGTTCCAAGGGCTATTAAGTCATTATGTTAGATCTGAAAAAGTTCCTGAAAAGACAAAAAGGAAAAAAAAAACCAAAAACTCAGAAACTGGCAGAAGTCAATTTAATGTCTGTTTTTTTTGTGTTTTCCCATATATTTACCTAAAATATTGATTATTCACTTTGCTGCATAATCTGTCCTTTGCACCTCTCCTCCTCTCCCCTCCTCCTCCCTTAAATCATGGTATCGTACTTTAATGTATGAGATACTTTTTCTAGGATCAGTAACTGTGGGTGTAGCTTCTAGTCTAATCATGTAATCAGAGATGATGATAACCCCCTTCTGGATATTATTTATGACAGAATTGTGGTAGATGATCTGAGAAACTCTCTGCAGCCACAGGAGAACACATTTGTTGCTGTCTTTAGCTCATCAAAGCTGATGCTATAAAAAATGTCTGCCACGAGTGTAACTTATGGAATGTCAAAAACATCTCTGGATAGATGAAGTTGAACCTACCATACATTATCTAATATTTGCTTCAGGCAGAACAAAGGCAGTGAAAAATGTACAGATGAGAACCAATCCAAGTAATCTTTTTTATTTATGCTGCTGATGTGGCAAAATGGGGCTAACACCTTAATACTTCATCTTTTACTGTAGAGGCTATACAGTTAAAAGGGAAAAAACAAATCCAAAACCAAACCACCAAAAAAAACTAGCTAGGGAATCATTCTTTGCAAAAGTTTAGCTCAAACTAAACTGCCATCTTGATTCTAGTAACGGAATCTGAATTTTGCCACATAATGACAATTTTTCTGAACCAAACCTGTTCAGAAGTTCATTCTCAACAGTTATATTGTAAGAGATACTAATTCATATGTAATTACCCACTCTTTTAATTAATTAACTCTAAAAAGTTGAATATCATTGTTTCATGAACGCTTTCAAACTGTGGACAAAAGAAACCACATTATAACTGTAAAGAAACAGTGTGGGTTGGTGTAGAATATTGTAGATCAATATGAATCTGCAGAGCCTTTATCAAAATAAATGGAAAAGTTCTGCATTAAAGACACAGTCTTACTGCCTCTGTTTTCAGTCCATCAACACAGGTGATGATTTTCTCTGGTTCTCCATCAGGATTTGGGCTTACGTTTTATGTTATGCAGAGGGAACAACAACTTTTGTATTTTTCCGAGCTTTCTTAATATTTAGTTCTGGATGAAATTCTGATGGAATACCATTTTGATTGTACATTCTACTTGCCATAAGTTAATCACGTGCTTAGACATTAAAACCATAAAATAACCAGAGACACAAAGAGTTGTAACTACCTCAAAATTGTCTGAAAAGCGACAAAACACGTTTCTTTTTTTCTAAGTTAACCTTTAAAACATGGTGTGTGTGTGTGTGTAAGATTAGACTTATGGCAGTGTATTGCTGATTTCATAGTTGCTTCCAAATTTAATCCAGAATACTGGTTTTGGGGAAAGTGAGGAATGGATGACTGAAAAATAAACCCTGAATGTGTGAGAGTTTCCGTGCGGTATGTGGCTGCTTTTTGGCTGAAGCACTGAAACTGTGCATTAGTAGCATATAGCAACAATGTAAGGTTGGAAATAAAGAGTAATACCATGCCTAATGAAAACTGCCCATGCAATTTGTGCAGGTAGAATGCAATTACCCAAACTGGAATGCAGCCAGATATGAAAGCATCATACTTTCTGTTTCAGACAATGCAGTGGCTGCTTAGGATATAACAAACTGGAACTTTTTCAAGGCACTTGCATGTCTGAGCTCTAGTACTTCTCAGGCAAATGTAAGAGATTTTTATGTTGTTGCCTCAACTGTTGGTGTATTTTTGTGCCTTTAATGTGCTTAAGCAGAAGACAGAGGCAACTATTCCCCATAATCTTTACCAAAAAAGAAAACCCACCTCCAATTTTTGTTATTGAATGTTCTAGATGCTTAAAGTCTTAGAGGGTTTTATATAGCTTGAGCATATTTTGAATACATGGCTTAACAGGACTGCTTTAAAATACACATTGCTGTGGGAGTATGTTCAGAGTAAAAAAAGACTTCTTGCTTCATACCTCAATCTTGTTGCAAATTTTTGTTTTGAAAAACCCAAACAGTATATAAACAGTGAGTAAAATATTAAAGGATGGTGCTTTTCCAAAAGTTGCTGTATTTTCCATAGAAGATTCTGATAACAGAGTAGTCATTTGAGGCTGTATTTAGATCTCGGATAGAAAGTGACGCTGTTCAAGCCTTGGACTAAATATTACGGTGAGTTCCACTTAGTCAAAATATCATTTATATGCCCTTGAGCCATAAAAAAAAAGAAAATCTAAAATTATGATGAAAGGCAATTCTCAACTCATATTTGCTCTATCTATGTGCTTTAGCAATTTCTGCTGGCTGGATTTACTTTGAGTTGGTTTGACTGTAATTGAGAGGTTGATGGTGAAATGGCACTTGAGAGAAATACCATCTAAGAATAAATCATTATGAAATAAGCTTAAATTTTCTCCTTAACTGTAGCTCTTTAATCCTATTACAGAAGACTAATTGGTGCTAATGTGTATTTTGGAACTTTTCAAACTGTTTTTCCCCTACTCATCATATGCTAAAGGGTTCCCATTCAACTGGCATAATTTTTATGGAACTGAAAGACAATACATACATTTTGATTTTTCTCGTACACCATTCATTATATCATTGGGATGTTGATAATTTCTTTCTGAGACTAATCAAAGTGATGTCATTAGAAGTACCAATTTCTGAAAGGGAGGAAAAAAAAGTTCTTTGAAATTGATATTTGAGTCTTCCTGCACTCATCAGATTTTTGTTGACATTGTTGTCATTATTTCTGAAGGACTGATTCCAAAGAGAGGACAAAATAGCCAATAGCACAGACTGACTGTCTTGCTGAAGCCAAAGGACACAAGTTTTGGATGTTTCAATTGACCAAACCTGTGTGCTGTCTTCAGCTAACCCTTTGCACTTGCTGATGTGCTGTGCAGCAGCAAATAGCAGCTTTTCCAAGGAAATCTTAGTCATCTCTTTGCCCATGTCAGCAGGAAGAGACAGACCTTTTCATCTCACCTCTTGTACTTTTCAGTCCTCTTCTTTCCCCTTTTCTCCCAATTTACCAGTGCTGCCTGTCTTAGAACAGTCCAAGAGCAGACCTTTACCCCTTCCGTTCTCCTTCCCATGCCAGGAAGACATGGATGTGTAAAAGCTGATTTAACTGGAGAAATAAGAAGCAGGACAGGCAGAAATAGTGTCAGTGTAGATGAAGATGTAAAGGACTCTGACACTGTGTCCTTAGGCACTGAGTCAACTGACATGACTAGCCATCATGTAACCCAGTGAGTTTATTTTGTCTCCAAAAATCAGGACACTGAATAAAAACACCCATAGGGAATGGCCCCTAGAAATGTCTTAACCCCTGCACAATGCCTGGGAATTGCTGCTAATTGGTGTGATGAGTTCTCTATCACAGTGTGCACATGATCTAGGGGAGGAGGAGTAACACAAAGGTGACCGGGGAGAGAGGGAAAGGAGGAGATACTTCATGTAAAGGCACGTGAGAAGGGAAGAAGACTTTGGCAGTGTGAAAACTGAAATACCTGCAGATAACCAAGACAGCCAAAATCCACAGGAGAAGTGTAAGGAGTAGATTGACTCCATCCACACTCTGGCAAAACGGGCACATCCACTCCTGGGCTTATTCCATCTTAGCAGGGGCAAAAAGCACATACACCATTCCCACCTGGCACAGGCACAGTCCTACACAGGGCTATGTTTTAGTCTCTAACCTTACCTCTCTTCTCCTCCACCAACAGACCAAGGCCTGGTGAGAATATTTTTTAGGTCTTTTACAGCATTGTGTTATCTTCAAGAGGAATCCCACTCCTCAAAACAGACAGAAAACAATGTGAAATTTCCCCCACTGAATATTCTTAGTGTCTTCAGCTGCCAGGTCATCTTGAGAGAAAATAACTGGTTTTTCCCTTCTTGACAAACCTTCCAGCTTTAACAGTCTTGTTCCAGCAGGCAGGTAGTGAAGTAGTGCCATTTTTTCGTTATCCAAACCTTCCCTGAACCAGTCTCTGAGGCATTTTAACCCCTGACGTTGATGACCAATTGAATGATCCACTGAATTCAGTAAACAGAGTATCCTGACCAGCTGAAAATTTCCTCCTGCAGAGTTGTGGTAATAACTTGTTTGCTTGATTGTAGTTACATAAAGTGTATTTTAAAGTTTTAAGTATTTCCCAGAAAAAGATGACATTTTTTTATTCATACTCAAGCACATTTTATTGCATGAAAAAGTTTACTTATTGTTGCCTAGTTTTCAACTAAATCAAAGGGAATTAGGTATCTAAATACCTTTGAAGACCTGTAGTTACATCTAGAAACATGATTTAAAATGTAGGGGTCTGTGCTACTTCAGTATAGGATATGGCAGAAATCAGACGTTTCTGAAGAAAAAAATGGGATGCTCTGTAGCTATATGTTTATGTAGCTGTAAATAGAGTGGTGAGGTTTTGCTGCAGGCTTCAAATTGTATTTTTGCTTCATTGTAAATGTATTTTGCAAATATTTAAAATTCATAGGCTGGATAATTCATTTGCATTAGATGAGCATTAATTTTCAGAAATTAATATTTGGCCAATAAATGTCTACTATCAGATAAATATTTAAAATCTTTTCTTTTGCTGAACATACCACTGAATTTTCTTAGATTAGATAATTATCTTTCATTGTCCTTACATTAAACTCAGCTCAGCTTCATTCAGCTTTTTGACTTCTAAGGTTTGTAATTAACGTTTTAATCAAATATTAATAAAAGGCAGAAAACCTGTGAGTTTCTTAGCTCTAGAATTTGGAGAGTGACAAAGTAACAAGAAGAGCTGAAGAGGTTGAAAACTCTGCCCACATCCTTAGTTTTATTGATGGAAGTATCATGGGGGAATTGAGGTCATGACGCTGCTAGAGCTCCACGTGTATTGTAAGACTGAGAAGTTTAAACACTTTCATCCTCTCTCTCTGATATCCTTATGTTCTTCCAAATAAAATAAGAGTATAATACGATGACATTTCCCCCCAAAAAATTAGTATTTAGAATAAATTTCTAATTATTTTGCTTTTGTTGTGTTTTGATGCTAAGGTGTTTACCATGTTCTCAAAAAGATTATTTAAGGCATGAAGGGAATTTGTTGAGTTTTTACAAAAGTGAGGTTAACAATAACAACTCTTAAAGGAAAGTTTATGGGAGAATAAAAGTGAAGCGTTATGGGGCTTGTGAAAAACCTTGGTGAAATAATATTCTAGTTCTCTAGTGAAAACAATCTAAATAAAAAGTAGAATTGGATAAAAATAAAAAGCACAGAAATAATTTGCCCAGGGGTTCAGGCAAAGCTATTATTGTCAAACTTCTTTTTCTTCCAGACAGTTTTGTTATTCATGGACCTTTTTATGTATTTTGATTATTTTATTTCTAAGAAGATTCATGACCAGTGTGTAGAAAACTCAGAGTCTTTCATGTATGAATTAAAACTTGTAGACTTAAAACTATGATCTTGGGTCAGTATACCAGGCTAGAGGAGTCTGCTTTGCTTCTCATTATCTAAAAACTTCTGGGCTTTTTTGTTCTCTTATTTACATGTTTGGAAAGCATAACTATGAAATAATTTTCAACCCTTTCCAGTGACAGATATTCCACCAACAAATGGTGCTGTATTACTAGGTAATGTTTAGTCTTTAGTTCTCAGAAACCTAAAAAAAGAGGGATACACCACTAGAAGGGATTTTAATCCAGTTTATGCACTTGCCTACCTGTTGAGACAAATCAGATCCATTAAGGAAACATTAGTACAGTCTCTACATTGTGGTTTGGGCTCACAGTGTGGCATGGCAAAAATCTTAATCCTGAAAAAAATAGCAGATCTTCTCCATTATTCTCTAATCCTTCTGTGCAAAGAATTCTTCTGCCAGGAGTTGTTCATCTATTAAGGTAAATCTTTGTAACTGCTTCAAAATATCATCACTTGGCACTTAGGATGCCACTGTATTTTATCTTGATGCTTGTGCTATAGGTGAATCAAAGATGTTTATTTCAGATATTTATTTTTTAATATTTTAATAGTCCTCTGGAGTGGAAACAAAACAGAATTTATGACGGTTTCTTAAATCTGGATTTTCTTCGTCTTTTTTTCTCTCGTAAAGCAGTAATCAGACATTGAAAGAGCTGGGAAGTGGTTCTCCCAAGGCTGATAGACTCACACTTCGTGGGTTTGTATTGGGACTGATGAGAATTGCTGTTCCCAAGTCTAAACAGCTTCTCTAAGAAATCATTAAGATTAATTTTTTGCTAATCTTGGTAAAGTATAGAATGTGTTACGGTCTCGCGTAATTTCTAATTTTCTGAATTGATTCACAAAATAAGTTGCATCCCTTCTTCAAATTACTGACACAGGCCAAAGTGCGAAGCATGTGCAGAATGGCAAGATTTGCAAGTATCTTCCTTGCTCTTTGTGGCTTTCCTTCTATCCAATGATGCATGTCAGACTGCTAGTGGCAAAACTGGCAGGTCCTGGTACTTCTGTGGTGTGTGAATGTGGGGCAGAAGTGGGTGATCACTTTTTGTGCAGGCAGTGTTGTGCAGCAGAAACTGCATTTCAGACAGGCCTGTACCTCAGGTGCCAGTGCCACAGGCTTTTTAGTATAAACCATAGCTGCACTCCAGTATAAAAGGTGTGTACAGCCTCACTGAGGATGTTTGGGCAAGCCTGCAGACAAGCAAAAATACTAATCTTGAGGAAATTCTCCTAGACACAGTTGGTTCCAGAATTCAGTGTCATCGCCAGAGCATACTGAGAAAAACGTGCAAAGAAAGAAAACAGGAAATGTATATGAAATACAGCCAAGGCTTGGCTACAGTTGCTGGAAAATAGAGGACAATTAAGACTAGTAACATCCTTATGTGAACATTTCATTTTCCTCCTCTTCTTTATGGCATTTTCCATATTTGAACAGAGCACTTGCCTCACATGTAATCAATCCTTTTCATGTAGCTGATGGTTCCCACTTCATAAAGCAGCACTGACCGCTTTTTAACTTTAATACTTCTTTTTTTATGGCAACTGTCTTTAATGTTAACTTTTTCTTTTCTCTTGTCTTTCAGACATCTCATGCTAGGAAAAGTGATCCTGTACATAACCTTCACATTCTCCTTCATTTCTTATACAGGTGTTGAGGATTATCTGGCTCTGCTGATCTCTCACATCTTATCTGTAATATCTTTTGTCAGCTTGTCCATTCTTTAGATATTATCTATTCTTTTGAAGTTCCTCACTTCTGTCCCTTGTGCACTGAAGGAGCAACAACGAAAGATCCAGTGAAAATAGCAGTATAATTTACATATTTCATCTTTACCTTTAGATTCATGCTAAACAGAGATGGTTATGGTCTTTCTTGTTCCTTTTACTCATTGTTTCATAAATAGGATTTGTTTATGCTGTGTTGATCAATAAGAGATAAAAAATATAGCTTGTTGGAATTGTCTGTAGTTGGAAATATTAATATTTGACTCGGTCATGACAGAGAGCTCAATTCCTTTTATATTTTTTTTCTTGTTATTAACTCTCCCACACCAGATGTCTTAAATACAAAGGCAGGCAGATGTCTGCTGACAGCTGTATTTAGAAATTAGAATGCTTTCCAGATTTAAATTCAAGATCTAAAATTTTAAGATCAATGCGCAGACACTGTGGAGGTGAAAACTCTTGTTTTCATCTGAGTTCCATCTTCCACATTGATCTATTGTCCCAATCAGTGTTTCATCATCTTCCTATCCTAGGAAAATAGCAGCAGGCAAAATTGATCTGGTTCACAGAAGCTCAACAAGCTGATATTTATTCTCGAGAAGATGCCATATTTTCAAGAAATACAACACAAATACATCAGACCAGTGATGCAGTAATCCTTAGCTCTGAGGAAATCCACGCAGGAGAAATGTTACACTGACTTCATGTATTTTCAGCATTAATTAGCATTCCAGATATATTACAGGGAGTCTGAGCCCTTAGGTTGCACCAACACAGTGTTATATTTCAGAGCTATGTAAACCCAGTAAAAATTCTAATCGTGTTTTATTCCTCTACCTCTGGCTCTTGTAGTCAAATATGTGTCAAACAGATCAGTCAGAAAAATGTAACCTATTTATAAAGACTGAAAATTATTTTTTCTAAGTGGCATCATGCACATTAAGATGTGTAATTTTGGAATGGGAAAGAGCTTGTGTGTTATCACTATCAAGTTGTTGCAATATTTGTGATGCAGTAGCTGGATGTAACAGAGGCTCTGGCCACTTTCTCAGTGTGATTTTTGGGGGAGGGATAAGTTGTTCCTGATTGGAATTTCAAACCGTGTTGTTAGCAATTGCCCCTTGTTCCTCAGGTAGGTTAGACTCAGCCAGCTGCCTACTTGCTCCCTTCTCCCACTGGACAGGGGAGAAATGGAAAGAAGGCTGAGAGGTGGAGAGAAAGATGGTTTAGTAAGTGAAACAAAAGTTGTGTGTGAAAACAAAACAAAATAAGGAATGTATTATTCCCTTCCCATTTGCAGACAGTTGTCCAGCTGCTTCCTGGAAAGCAGGTCCTGGGCATGAGTTGCTTGGGATCTCATACATGCAAACATCTGGAATTCCTCCACCTATTCTTGAGATTTTATTACTGTCTACAGCATTTATTACTGTCTATATTACACAGCATGGAATATCCCATTGCTTGATTTTTGTCACCAAAACCCCCTCCCAATTTCTTGCCTATCCCCAGCCTGGAACCGGGATGACAAAGTGGGAAAAAGAGGAAGTCTCAAGGCACTACTCAGCATTAATGAAAATGTTGGGGTTTTATCAGAGCTGTTTTAGCCAGAAATCCAGAGTACCATTCAGGCTGCTTCAAAAAATGCTAATTTCATCCCAGCCAGATGCAGTACACTTCCTTATCCCATCAGGAAGAGCTGTTATCCCGTTTTTTGGAGTCCAGCAGCAGTGGGCAGTGTTCTTGAGCTAAACCATCCTGAAAGTGTGCATCATACTGACAGCAAAGGTCAAATTTTATGAGCATCACTTGAGTTTGACCACTGCCAGTGTCCAGAGTCTGACCTCCAAACTGTGCACCCATGTCCACTCAGAGCTCTCCTTGGTGTGGTGATAAGGCTCTTAGCTGCCCTCAAATCTGGTATTTGCCTTAAAATTCACTGCTCTACCCTGAGTGTGTTATTATTGCCCCTTTGTCACAGCTCATTGACCCACATAATCATTCTGCATGCATCACCACTTCCACCCCAGTAAAAATGCTTGGCAGGTAGAGATGGCATCGTGGTAAAGGTGCAGTGAGTGCTTCAGGAGCAAACTTCTCTAATGGCTAGGAAATAGATTAGGAAAAACTACAAAAGCAACTGACACATTATATATCTTATAAAATCTTTCTGTGAGGTATTTGAGGTTCTTGTGGGAAAATTAAACCCTAAACTCATCATATGTCCATTTTAAAAACAGTTTTGGTTTTGATAGCTAATATATTTCAAATTTCATTTAAACAGTTTATGAGATGCCTGTAAGATAAAACAACTGTATTCATTGGAGAGTTTTTTTGTCTCAAACCCATTACAATTTCAAATGTCAAGGATTTCAGGTCCCTGAGCCAAAATTCATAACGCTTTTGATTCATTATTTTACAGAAACAAACAGCCATTTGTATCTGATGAATTGATGTTGAATGTGTTATATTAAATTCCTAGATTCCCCAGTTGTTCTATAGGATTCTTCACTTTGCAGAATTGTCTGATTTTACTTCTTGTGTGATGCAGTGAATGATTAATATACTAATTTTTGCTATAATATTGAATCATCTGTTCTTCAGATTCAAAACTGCTACTGCTCTGAAGAGCTGCTCCTCCATTTACTAAAAGTATTAAACCCATGCTTTTCCTTTTCAAAAGTAATTGGACCAATTTAAATGTGAAAGTCTAGATTGTCTCTACACCGTCTCTTCATTTCTCCCACGCTACTTCTTCCCATCTCCTTGTAGTTGCCAGTAACTTGTCTTTTGTTTTCAGTATAGCAGCCTTTCTTTTTTCTTAATTTTATCTTTTCTGAATGCCAGCTCTTTTTCTTATTCTTTCTTCTTGTTGCTTTGTCTGGTAGATTTTCCAATGCTGTGGTTTTAAGTGATCAACTCTTCTTCAACCTCTAACCTGTGTATGTTTTCCTTCATTGTTTTATAATACAAACATACCTGTTCTCCAAAGAATGTGGATCTCTCCATGTCCCAGTTCCTTCCTGAATTCACCTTAAGATCTCTTTCAACCCCACTTTCATGTGTGCTTTTTCCTTATTTTCCCGCTGCTCATCCTCTACACTGTCTTTTTTTCCCCTGCATTTTTTCCTCCCTTTTGGCTTCAGCACATTTTGATTGGACCTAAAAGAGGATTCTTTCTAAGAGGTAGGTTTGCTACTCCAACTTGCAATCCCTATTTCAAATGAAGGAGTTTGATATTTTTATTTCTGGTTTTGCTCCATATGAGAGTCTGGTTATCAACCTAAGAGTTTTGGATATATTTCTCGGTTTTGCAGAGGCTAATGTGTGTACCTTTTGTTTTCCTGGTGCTAGTTGATCACTTTCTTGAAAATTGTGTGGGAATTAGTTAAGAGCAGTCAGATAAGAATTTTCTTGAATCTGATTACAGCAAACAAAGAATTTTCCTCCAGAGATGGTAAAGACATCAATAGCATGAATATTTAACTACTACTACGGTGTTACTACGTTGATGCTCCAGTGCAGTCGCAGGCTCCATATGCAGTGGGCATAGTATTACAGTATTTGTTCTGGATACACATGGATGATGTGAGGGCACATGCTTGCCATGCTCTGAAATTTTTCCTAAAAATGGCACTATAATTCCAGCCACAGCCTGTACCATTTCTACACTAGCAAAACACTGCCTGCATGAAAAAACACACAAGGGAAAAACAAGCATAACCAACTCATAATTCAGATTAATTCCACAAAAGTCTTTGTTGCACTCAACAAATAATGACAGCTGCCTATTCCAGTGGCTGAACTTTGTTGTTACTATGATTCTTTAAAAGTCTATATGTAGAAAACCAATTTCACCAGCACTTCCTAAAAAGTTACATGTTTTCTTTGTGGCTGCAAAACCCTTTCACTCTAAGGACAGAACGATTTAGTAAAATTGTGTGCACTGCTGTTGTGCAGATTTCAGTTTCCCCCTGGCTTGTTTGAAGGAAACAGAAGGCATCATTTACCTTCTCTGTCTGCCATCACTCAGCCAAGTAGCTGTTTAAGCAGCTGGACAAAACCAGAAGATGCTGGCTTGGTTGGAACAGGGGAAACAGTAGCCCAAGTAGTAAAGGAGTCCAGGGACACGGAAATGAGGCAGCATTATTAGGGAAGATTAGGCAATTGCTGATATTAGGAATTAATATCTGTAGCAGACTTTGCAAGTGATGGCCAGATGGATTAAATGAAAGTAGACGAAGACAGCTGCTCAAATTTGAACTTGTTGAAATTCACCATAGTAATGCAGATGACTCAGAAGGCCCTGGTAGAAGGAGTTACAATAACCTCACTTTATACAGATGAAGGTGTCAACAGAAATTTTAGCTGTACAAAAAACAGGGAAAAAGGTGGATTCATGTAGGATACACAGTAGAAGCCTACAATACTGACTGTTTCTTCTACTAAATATCCTGCCTTTGCTCCTGCTTTCTATATAGATAAAATATCAATCCAATCAATTACCAGTGAAAAGACATGTAAAACAAGAAAGGACTTTGGGAATTAAAAAAAAAAGATCTTTTAGAAAAAAGACAGCAAATCTTTTGCTGTGTAGTTCACTCTGATGTTGAATCTTGCGGAAAGATGCACCAGAGAGATGGACTCAATATTGTCAATCCTGCACATTAAAACAGCTGTAGGATGGGCACAAGGAGTGTTTTGTGGTTTTTCCTGCTCTTCTGACATTTAGACTCTTGGTTTACTCCCAGCATATGTTCTCAAGGTATTACCTGGAGTTGTTATTATTTTGAATACTCTCATCTTTCACTGTAAGAAATGTTTTGCTGAGATCTGTGTATGATCCCAGCCTTAAAGAACTAGACAGTATTGAAAATTCTGTGGTAAACATATCTGGGTGCAAACTTCCTTACACCTTTGATGGCATTAACAATGTTGAAGTGTAATTATGTAGCTAACTAAGAGCATCTTTAGAACACCCACATATCTGTTGAATTGTCCAAACAGTTGAGAAATGTATTTAAATAAATTCTGAACTGTGTTATGTTTTTTAATAGAGTTGAATAGCTTTAAATGCAGACTAGTCTACTGAGGTTGATGGTTAATGTGCCTCTGTCGTGTTCAACATTTCAAGGATCATATTTCAAAGAGAGTTTATTTTTAAATTGCATTTCAGTCTACAGTTTAGGAAAAAAAAATCAGTAAATGGGGCTAAGTAAATGTGATCACTTTTATCCTGTCAGTATTAATTTTCCAAGCAATATTTGCAATTATTTCATATTCTCTTTAAATTAATTACTTTCAATTCTCTCAGTAAAAAGATAGCACAACTTTTGCATGTACACATTGCCTCCTTTTCCTCTCTGTACTGCTGGTGCCTGCTTGCTTCACAAAGTCTTGTCTGATCCTAACGCTGACTGTGCCTGTGAGCAGATTTTTGCTTTTAACTCCTCCAGAGTGAGGGCTGGAGAGGCAATAATAGCTGTGACTACTGCAACTCATTCCTACAGGAACTTTAATTTTGAAAACGGAAATGGAAGTCACAGATGTCTCTTTGTTACATGCAAAACAGATGAATATAGGAGCTTGTTTAATAAAATAATTAAATCAGTTACATAAATTTTGGTGCCTTGAATTCCTTTGAAAAATAAAAGAAATTAGATTTTGCATACTACCATTTCCATAGGTAAAGCTGACATAATTGTTGTCTCAATTCAGGAAACTATCTTCCTTTTATGGTGTTTATACAGTGTAGTTGGTCTGTACCATGGTGGTGACTGTCATGCTTGGGGAATGTTTTATATTCTTCTGTTGAAAGAAGAAAACAATTGAGTTTTTTTAGGGTTTCTATTTTTTTTTTTTTTTTTTTTTTTTTGTGCTCCGAAAAGCCAGACTCTTGAAACAGAAGTAAAACCAGACGAATTTTGTTTCTTTGTTTAATCAATCAATAAATCTGAGGAACCTGTCTCAATAGAAAATCACACTTGACTTGTAGGGTCGTGCTTCTTGTGTAGTCAGCACTCTATTGAGTAATGCTCTGGCACAACTCCCAAAGGTTCAGTCGTGGGGAAAGTTCTCGAGTGTTTCTTAGATCTGGCAGCAAGAGCAGCTCTTTCACCCAATATCTCAGGCTTGTCCAAATCCCATTTAGTGTTAAATGGAGTTCATGTCTAACAGGGAAGGAGATCTTGTTTCAGAGTGTGATAAATGTCTCTAAGACCCGTTTGCCATATCTGTGGAAAAGAAACAATTCAAACATGGTGTTAGGGCACTATAAAATGAATGGCATTGCCATCCTCTGCAGGCTGGCTACAGGGAAGGATGTTGTTTACGTGGGAATATTTATGTGTTGTGTTTTCCTTTGCTGCTGGTAGCATTTTCTGGTGATAAATTCTTTCTCCTTTTGCTTTTCAATAACTTGGATAGTTTTAAGAGTTGGGTTTCTGTTTTCCCACACACTCTATGACTTGTACAAGGATCATAGGGTGGTTTATCTGAATTTTACTAGCATGAACATAAACTGAAACATCTGGTCTGTACTTAAATGAACCAAAATTTATCTATGACTGAGATTCACTGAATTACTTTAGATGGATTTTGTTTTTTTTAAAAGCTCAAAGTATTAAAAAAGGAGGCAATCAGTAAATACAGTAGTGTATAAGATGTAACTATATCACAAAATATTCTGAGTTGTGTCATCAGTGTGTACCAGACAGATCTTGTGTCTTTCACAGCAAATGTTAGATTGAAAGTTCATCATGACGGGTTGATGGTGATCCACCTGGGATTATGCAAATATTTTTAGGTTGGCTGGCTGGATGGTTTGTTGGTTACTTTTCGAGGTTTTTTAGTATATTGGGAAAAACCTGCACAGATATCACTGAGAATTAATGCCAGTCATACCCATATTTGGGTATTCACTGCAACTTTTTAAACCTTGTTATCAATCAATAAAATATTTACTTAAAACACACCCAGGCCTTGTATTGTTGCAGAGAACATTTCCAAACTCTGTAATAAATTATCCCATGAGTTTGAAATTTTTCATATCCAGGTCACAGCTGAGTTAGGCAGGACTCTGAATGAAAGTGGAGCACAAACTGGTCTGCTTGTCATGTGAAGTATTTTGGTTGTTTTTTTGCAAGCAGAATTTAACCAACTAAGTGGGTGTCTTGCTTAAGGAAACTGTCAAGATATTCCTGGGTTAATTTTAACTATTTTTCAAAATTGTTTATATGTTAGCTATGGAAGAAACTTGTTCAGCGTATAAGCCTACAAGTTGTAGGCTCAGGTTTGGTCTGTATTTCATGTATTATGGCTTCATGTAATTTTTTATGATGTTTCTAAATCAGAAAAGCATCACCATGTAGACAGTAAGAAGTGTCTTTGCTCATATATCAAAACTTGAAATGCTGATTTAGCTTATACCAATAGGATACATAATCTTACTATAGAGTCATTAAATGTATGCCTTGTTAAAGAGAGATTTGTTCCAATGGACATCAAGAGTTAATGAATCAGAGTTCTTCTTCTCTCTAGGTACATAAATATATAATACTTGCAGAACTCATGAGGTATCTTGCGTTTTTTCTCTTCCATATCATTCAGGAAAAGTAACAGAAAGCTGTAGCAAGAGCCATAAAATTATATAAGTTTTAGACTCTGCTGTATAAACCTTCCTTTCTTAGTGAATTTCACAGAAAAATATTTACCCAACCTTAATTACATTACCCCAGGCATTACTGCCACGACATTAAAGAGAGGGCAAACACATCAATTATGAACCAGAAGAAAGGAGAAATTGTACTGACACAGAATTTCTACATGGAAAGCTGCCTGTATCAGCTCTTGCTCTGTGGGAGCCACTTCCCTGAGGCAAAGGATGGCCCTCCTGTTCATCAAAGTGCATGATCATGTACTTAATTACTCCTGACTCTGGACACATAAACAACAGCTTTGTACATTATTTTCTTCCAACAATACTTGCCAAAACTGTGTAAAGTGATGTTTAGTGGGAACTTAAGGTGTTTTGTTATCATACAAATGCTGTTGTTAAGTAGCTCTTAACTACAATTTTTAAAGTTTTTTTTTAATGAGAAATTGTGTATAGAATGCTGCACTCAGTACAAAACATGATGTGGATTATACACAGTCAGAAATTATTGTCTGCTATGTGCAGTGGACTTACTGCACTGCCAGGACCAAAAATTTCATAATTGACCTGTTTGAAAACCAAACAGACAAACCAAACCCAAGAAAACCAGTGCGATATTGCTGTGATATTTATACAGGATGTATAGTGCTCAGGAAGATATTACAAAACTTTTCTTGGGCTTTGAAAAGCAACAGGACTGATTGCAGGTTAGTTAAAAATGAGTTTTTTCTTACTTTATAGTCTGTGCTGAGCTGGAGGCTTTGATTACTGAAATGGCATCTAAGGTAGCTTACTTAGGCCAGATACCTCTGTGTTCTTTTTTACTTTTTTAGTCTTTTTGTCTCTGTACTAGAGAAGGGATTGAAGGAATAGGATCTCTGGTAAAAGACTTTGTCACGCCCAGACTTTGAGACTGTATGCAGAGAGAATCTGTTTACTAGTCCTTTAAGAATCTTACAAAAAGGAGCATTGTGCTTAGCTGCATCATTATAAGGTAAAAGAGTTCTGTGATCCAGAATAGATTGAAAATTGTTTCTTTTCTAGTGCTGCAGCTTGGGATATTAAGATATCAGCACAAAGTGCTTTAAAGTTTTCTGTGGTCCTGTGAGAAAGTAGTGGGTTTTTCAAGAGATGTTGGTGTGCAGTTCTATTTAGGGAGCAAGTCTGCATTTAGATGTTAATTGTTAAACAGTACTGAGGTGCACATTTTTTAAAATAAATAATAGTTACATTTTTTTATTTTAAATAGGCAATTCATTCCTAATTAATGTTTTTAAATGATGCTGTGTAGAGAAATCTTACTTGCACTTTGGGTAAGGTTGTTAAATATGTGAAAGGGCACCAAAGTGTGTTTCCTTAAGGAGGGAAAGAATAGATGAAAAGATGAACATAAGTGATAGTGTATGTTTGCTAAATATATGTCAGCTTGCTGGAAGAATTTAAAAGAAAAGCAAATGAAGCTTGTGCCTGACTTTTTGGTGTTGGAGAGCTGTGTGTTTCCACACTAACTAATCAGAAATACTGATTGTGCAGCTAAGGGCACCAGTCATAGCACTGTAGATGAAGGATACTCAGAAGCTGAAGTCTTCCAGTCTGTGATATTCCCCAGCTTGCAATTCTAACATCTTGCAGCCTAGGCAAGAGGAACAGACAAGGCAGCATGCTAATGACCTCCTTGAGTTATAATTAGACTGTCTTAATATTTCATTGGTGCAGCCAACATGCTGTTTCATTCTGATGCAGCTCTGCTGTGCTTATGTTTGTGATATACAAGCAGGCAACAAATACATGCCAAAAATCAAGAGTAAATGTGGGAATAATTTAAGTGATGCAAGACTTGCACCCCTGGAACCATAAGGTAACTTTTCATGTTTCTCATTACCAAACCCCACTCTTTACATATTTTTATGGTTTTTTGTGATGCTTGGTTTTTTTCCCCTGAAATAAATCAAAAAGGATGAATTCTCCAATCTCATTCCCACCAGTACGAAGTGGCATAACTGTTTTACTCTTCCCTCAATACTTGCAAATGGCCAGTTGAAGACAAGGTGTTGGGCTGTGAGGTCTTGTTGATGTGTAACTGGTATGATCCTGATGGGTGTTAATATTCCATACTGATAAAATTTTTCTTTATCGTGAAGATTTTTCTCAGAAGAGTTGTAAGAATATCTGGGGACTTGGCTGTGTTGACCCTGTTCCTCTATGTATTTGGTGTAGTCCTTACTTCCTCAGAGAAGGATCATATTGGTAGGCTTTTGTATGGAGTAATTTCCACGTTCCCATTTTTCATGTGTCTAGAAAGTTTACTTTGGTGTATCAGGATTCCAAAAGCAGACTGAATTGAGAGGCACTCCTGGGCTAGCAAAAAACTCTACATGGGAATGCCATTTTTGTCCAGATGATGACAAATGGGATACATCTATCACAGGTACAATAATTTTAGAGCTGATTTCTGGGGAGATCATTTATTGTGCATCATTTCCTGAACAGTCAGTGTAGTCGTCTAAGGTGAAATTGTGTCCTCTGTGTCCAGTTCAGTGGTTGTTTTTCTTTTTTTATTTACTCTGAGTTAATGAGAAGAGAGCCATCTTAGAAACAGGTTTATTTTGACTGAGGAGTTAGTAAAAGAAGTTTTTCCTTGCACTGTTGTCAGACTGTTCCTCTGAGCAAGAAAAAGAAAAAAAAAGAAAAGCTCAGTGGAAAGAATCTATACGTCAGATATTTCAGAAATTTTTTTCATGTAGTGATAGTACAGAAATATCTTGGAGGAAAATATTGATCTCCAAAAGGTGATGATATTTTTTTTTCTCAGCGTGTCTTGATGGCGAAGCAGTCACTGATTTTATTCTATTTCTATTAATGTCTATCACTAGTAAACTCCAAACAACTGCAGAAGTAAATTCAGTGTGTTTCTGATTTTGTTCTTCTAATTTGTTGAAATATGTGAGAGTTTATAGTCTGAAAAAAAAAAAAAAAGGCATTTCAGGGGAAGGAGGTGTTTTACTAGAGTTCTTCTACATATTCAGAATTGTTTGGATGGTCAGAGATTTGCCCAGAGTAATCATTTCATAATGAGATGTTTTTCTTTGCAAAGTAGATGGCACTCCTTGGTCCAATTTCCCCCTTGAATTTATGTTAATCCCATTATATAGAGAACTATTGTTCTCACCATGTACTTAAAATTAGATTTGTTGCTAGTCTTTGTTAGGCTTGAATTAAGAATTTTTACCCTTTTTGTGTCTACTCAGAAATGCTGCTTCATGTTATTACCTTATTTTAAGCCTTGCCTCACTGGATAATTTTCTGCCTGTGTCTGCTGGCTGTTAGGGAGCAAACAGACTCTGATTTTTATTATTCTCAATAGTTCAAGTAAATTAGGGCATGGAGCTTCTTTCATTATCTTACTGAGAAGCACCTTTCCAAGTTTTCCTCTTGTTTCTTATCAACTTACATTTTGAATCTTTCCAGATTATCAGCATATTCTATAAAATGTGGGCTGTGTAAGAGAGACAGTATTGCAATAATGGCTTTGTTAATATTGTATGCAGTACAAACTCATTTTCTTCCTTCTCAGGAGAGTACTCCTTAATGTTGTCTGGCCTTGCTGCTCTTTGTTTTCTGATTGTTTCCCTCCTGTATGCAGGGTTTTTGTTTTAAAGTAAAAATAAAGCAAACAAAAGAAAAACATCTGACACTAATTGATGGAGAAGCTCTGTTCTGAATGCATGTGAACACTTTCTACCCATATAACCAACACTTTTTAATAATTATTTAGGGTGTTGCAAGCTAACCTGGTTTTCTTTCATTTAAGTGGAGTAACAGCATTCCCATGGCCTGTAAGCTAGAAAAGCAATAAGAACTAGAGAACAGTCCTTAACTTTTATGGGACAATTGCTTTATAATTCAATTATCAAAATATTAACTTGGGAAACATTGACTAAATAAGACCTGTAGTCAAATACTAAGCAATAAGAACAAAATACCAAATTTTAAGATAGCCATATGTGTTACCATTGGTTGGTCCATTAAGTGAGACTTGCATCTTTTGTCAAAAGACAGCATGTAGTCCTGCAGGTTGATTTTCAACACTACACGTGCTCAAGGAAAGGGTGAGTAGCCTATTTAATCATGAATATTCTGTATGCTTCAGGTGGTGATGTTTGTGAAAGTATTTTTTAGGAAGGAGACATGTATGACATTTCTTGCACATAAATAGACACTACTGACTCTGTTTAGCTGCCACAGACTTTTGTTAAAGAAAGACTTAAATCACAAATATTACTCAAGTACTTTAAAAATATTATTAAGGAGCTAGACAATTTTTTGGTTCAAAATATTTACTCAAGTTTCAAATAATTAAAAAACCCACACCAACACTCAAAACCACAAAGCTTTGAGATGGACTTTGTTCACTGCTATCCAAAGATATAGGTATTAGATCAAAAATTGTTTTGTAGATTGAGTTGATAAAAACTGGGAAGTATAAGAATGCCGAGAAAATTTTCTCTTGAGAGGTGTTCTGAGAGGGATTTGTATGTTCATAAGCTCTCTGGAAAATTGGTTACATACTGGGATGAGCCTGCAGTGTGGCCAAGAAGGCCAACAGCATCCTGGCATGTGTCAGTAGCAGCGTGGCCAGCAGCTTCAGAGATGTCATCATGCCCCTGTACTGGGCACTGCTGAGGCTGCACCTCGAGAGCTGTGTCCAGTTCTGGGCCACTCAATACAGGAACAACCTTGAGGTGCTGGAGCACATCCAGAGAAGGGCAATGGAGCTGGGGAAGGGTCTAGAACACAAACTCTATGAGCATCAGCTGAGTGAGCTGGGGGCATTTAGCCTGGAGAAAAGGAGTGTGGGTAAATTAATCTCCTTTTACGTATTTGACAAAAAAAAAAAAATATTGGTTTTAGAGTCTGCAATACAGAGTAAAAAAAAAAAATTATTACCTGTTAGAGTAATCAAAAGCAGCCCATGGAGTTCAATGCAAATGTTATTTTAAAATAGATTGGAAGTGTTAATGTATGCTTTCTGCAATTACTGAAGAGAAAATTTTATTCCTTTGGGGAAAGAAAGGGATAATGAAATAGCTTTGAAAGAGTTGTTGGTTTAGATGAGAAATGACAGGAGACACATTAGATAAAAACTGTTTAGAGTTTTGTTTCTGAAATGAGAAAATAGTTCTCAATAAATGTTGAGAAAATTAATAAGTTATGGTCCATATCTCACCATGACCAGATTTGACCGATTCATTTGGGCTGTGTAAAGCTATTTTGTATTCTGGAAAGAAGAAAAGTACTGTCTTAGTGAGCAAAATATGCTGTTGGAGTAGCAAACAAGGTAGTAGTCTAGGCAGTTATCAGCTTTGTGATGTGTGGAGTTGGACATTGGGCATTTTCTATATTTTCTGAAGTCTTCTAAAATGCAATCTAAAAGCTGCAGACCCGTAGACCTGGGTATAAGAGTGAGTTTGTCAGGGGAGGGCCCTCCTATGGCTATTCCTGTCTTCCAGTCAGGAAACTGAGGTTGGCAGCAAGAGTGCAGGTACCAAAGTACTGCTCCTTTATATGGAAATGGTTTAATGACTGAACTAATGGGTGATTACATAATTGTGCAATTGTGTTGTATCAGTTTTGTACCTTTGTATTTCAATGACAGCAACACCTGTGCAGCGGCAGCGCTTGTCTCTGCAACATGAGAAACACAAACAGGGATTTTCTTGTTCTTTTTTTGTTGTTTGGTGTTGGTTTCTAAAAGTATTTTGTAAAGTACTTTCTGCACTGTCTCAGCTGGATGTCTCTCAGCTGCTGAACTGCTGCACTGAGTCTCGTGTAGGTATGGCAATGATTGCCTCATGCTCTCCAACCAACTGATGGGTGGCTGGGCAATAATTAATGTAATAGGTAATAGGGAGACAAAAAAGATCAGAAGGGGACAACAGAGTAAAAATTAGACTGTTTATCAATTTTTGTGTATTTTGTCTGTCATAAGCTGTGCTATTTTAAAACTTAATGTAATTATAAGAATGAAAGGGGAAAGAGAATATGTTTTGCTTGCTTTTGCTGATAAAGGCTTGCTATGTTCAATATTCCTTAGTCAGGATCCTAGTTTGAGGGAGAAAAGAAGATTGTCTTCATTTATACTGGTTTTATAATGAAATACCTGTGGCAGTCCCAGATAATAACAAGCCCGTGCTTTAGTGGCAGCAGAGGTATGAGACTCTCTGAATGATGAAGAGGCAGTAGTTATCTACAGTTTTCCATTGCTTCACTTGCAGTAAGGACTGCCAGGAACTCCAGAGAGCTGTGCTTTCAGAAATGGAGCACAAGGTACTTTCTGAAAACAAAACTTCCTTATGAAATCCCACCTTGGGCAAATAAAACATTAGGCCTATCTGATAAAAATATTCTCAAGTCAACAATAGGCAAAGAGCAGCTTCATTTCACTGTTGGGGAAAAAAAGTATGTAGTGCCTCATGTGGTTAAAATACCTCCTTTTTTTGGTTAACAAGCATAAATACAACTCGAAGAGTGTATGTAATTTTTTTATTAGTTTAAGGACCAGGAAAATTCACACATATAGTCTTTACAGTATTTTGAGAAACTTTCCTGTAGTACATGAGGATTTGACCCTTCATTCTGCAAGTTTTTCTCTTATTTATCTAACTTTGAATGCAAGTTTTATTTTAGCGAAGACTGACTCTTCTCAATGTTTATAACAGTTTAGTTTAGGTACTTGATATTGGTAAAAAACTCATTGAATCAAAACCTTTAGGATGTCTGGAGAAAAACATCCTGTTAGATCATCAAATCAGGTTTTCTGCTGTTTCTCAGAGAGAGTATATTGATATTAAACTGTTGCTCAGCTTGATCTTATCCAAAGGGTCAGGGAGATCTAAACATAATAACTTGAGTTTTGAAGGTTTCACTAGGATATAAACACAATATTCTGATCATCTGTAATAATTTAATTGCAGGGAGCTTTCTGAATCATGGGTAAATATCTTCCAAGAAAATGACGGGTGAATATTATTGTATTGGATGTGAAAATGAGAAGACCATTCGAGAAGATAAATGCATTTATTTTTTTTTAGGCTTGATTTTGTTATCTGCATTTACAAACCATAAAAGTAACATTTATTCAAATGAATATTTTGACAAAGCATAATGACGTTGCAGTATTAGGTAAAAAAGGGAAAAGTGTGTTTTTGGGAATGATGTGAAATAAGATCTCACATTTGCTAATAGTGGATGTGCAAAAATTCTAGTCTGTTCCAAATGCTACCTCTTATTCCACTTTGTTAAATTATGCATTAGACATATTAATTAATTGTAATATCAAGGCCCACTGGTTGATAACTTTTGCTTGTCTTTCTGTCCTTTGAGGGGAAGGAGGCTGTGCTGTAGCTGCAAAATTCATCCACGCTGTAATAAATTGTGAAATGTAGTGGTGCATATGTAACCTCATATTCCATGGTGAAAAACATGTGCTTGTCTCGCCTGCCTGTTGCTATGTACTGCACTTTTGGGGACATAATTTCCAGCTGGCTGAGATCCAGGCTTACTGCAGAGTCAGTCACAACTGTGAAGCTGATGTTAAACCACTGGGATCAGCTATGGGAGGGAGTCTGAGGGTTTCTTTACTCTTGGAGAAGGAAAAGGAAGGCAGTACCTGGTATATTGTCAGAGTTGTAGGAAGGACATGTAGATAAAATGTTAACATCTGGCTGATTACCAAGCAGTTTGTTGTGCAGGTGCAAGGTTATTTTAGCATGGAATTATGCCAGGTTTTATTATTATTTTTATACTCCACTTAATTAGAACACAAGAACGTTTGTGAGAACCTTATTACATTAACTTTGAGGGAGAACATGGATTTGTAGGATAGTTTGCAGGTTCTGCTCATTTTTACTTTGTGTTGTCTATAGCATTGCAGCATTACTACTGCATAGATTTTTTTAATTAAAAAAAAAACAAGAAAAAAACCACTCTATTTGTCAGTATGATTGCAAGAAATCCTTTAAAATAATGTAAATGGTAACTTTGAGCCTCCATAATTGTGTGTACAGTAATACATATCTCACTGACCTTTCTTAAAGACAGTGTTGCCACAAGCTGTGCCTGAGCTTATGTGTGGCCTTATGGACTTCTGTGGTAAAGGACACAATTATTTCTGATGCAGACTGGCACAATCTTGCCACTAGAAATGAAACCAGTATCATCTCTTCTTCACTTGCTCAGATACTCCCTTTGACATTGATCTTTACACTTTAGCTGCAGCAGGAAAAAGGCAAATGCTGCAGCAGGAGGAAATGTCCCTCAATGGCCTTGGAGCAAGCCTGGACCTATGACACTGGTTTAGGAGTTGAGTTCAGAAGTGAAGGGCTCTGTTTGACACATGCACACTGAGTCCCTCAAGGCTGTGAGGACTGGGTGCTTTGCTAAGCTACAAATGTTTGCCTAAAACCTGTCAGGGAGGGAGAAGCAGCAGCAGCAGCTTAGTACTAAGTCAAATCAAGTGGCCTGGTTTTCTGTGCTCGGTGTCATGTAGAAGAAAGGGCCAGTTCTGTCTGTAGTTAAAATTATTTGTGGGAGTCTCTTGATGTCTTCCAATACCTGTTGATTTATTTCCTTTTTTTAATATATAATTATGATTAGGATGACAATAAGTAATTTTACAGGGGTTGTACTTTCCGTCTGTCAAAACCAGCTGCTTTACTGTCAGTCTCACAGACACAATAGCCAGATATCTTAACCAAACCAAGCTGGTAGAATAGCATTTTTGGTTTTAAATTTCAGTGAAGTGTATAAGATTGAAGAACTTCAGATTATTTCTGACTGCAGAAAGCAGCAAATATTTGCTTTAACACTGTGTATCCTTGTACTTCTCTTACCTTTGCGCCATCCTTTCCAAACAGTGCATCATGCACTTCGGTCACTTGCAAGGTCTGGGGAAAATGACGGTTGGGATGTCCATGGCATAGAAACTGTTCAGGTATCAAAGATACAGAGGTTTTAAGGTGAGGCTCATTTTAAGGTCTGACAAGGGGAAAAACCTGTGACTACTACAATGCTGTACTGAAGGTCATGCAAGGCTGGGTTGCTTCAGAACATTTTGGAACGTGGCTGATGTTGTGGGTTGGAGATTGGCTTGTTTTGTTTGTGTGTGTATGTTCTGTTTGGGGGATTTTAAAAGATAATTTAAATATATATTTAATGAAATATATTATTAAATGGGTAAATCTGCCCTTCGAAGTTTAAGGAGTTACATTGCCGTTAGCAAGAAGCTCACTTCAAAACATACCCGGCTGCTAAATAATAATAGAATATAGAAAAAAAATCTGAGAGTAGATGAGAAATCAATGGTTGTATTTAAACTCGTTTGAAATTTGATGTCAATGGCCTAATCTAAACTGGAGGGCACAAAAAGCTCTTGAGCCTTTCTGGTAGCTTTCAGCTCAAATGTCAGTCAGTCTATGCAGCGAACTGATTCCACAAGGTCTTTGTTACTTTGCATTCATCTGATTTCAAATTTTATTATTCATGTCTCATAAATCTTCATAACATCCAAAACAGAAGATGTATTTGGAGCCTGGAATTAAAATCAATGCATTTTCATTGAAAAATGTAGTAGAAATGAGTGTGATAACTCTTAACCTGGCATTGAGGATATTGTGTTCCCTGACCACTTTGATAAGAGGGTGTTTTTTAAAAATAAGTTAAAGTTATTTTTAGCAGCTATGTCTTTAATAACAATAAGAAATTACTTGGATAACTGTGGACAATGAAAACAGGAGCTTTGGTCATTAAGCCTGCTTCAGTGAGCTATAGATCTCTTTCTACAGCTCTACAGTGGCTGAATGCTGCAGGTGGAGAAATATGGCAACAAGAATTAGCAGTGAGAGTGAGAGAGGAGTTTGGTAAAAACATTTGACTTATCTTCATCCTGAGTAACATAAACCTTGGCTTACTTGCATTAGTTTTTCTGTCTGCCTTCCAGTGTTTTTACTCAGTATGTCAGCTCATATTTTACCTCCTGTTGCTTGACTTATTGAACACTTCCAATTGCCTTAATTCATGCTTATCCTTCACTGTTTGACTAAGGTTACCAAAATGTTTTGTTCCCATCACTCTTAGCACTTTTAATTGGCTATTCTGTCAATTTCCACATTGCACCTGGTATGTTTATTTTAGAGTGCATTTCTTTTGTGAAACATTGTAGGGACAGGGAGCTGAATATACCAACTTTTTGCTAGTAGCCTAAGGTTCACTGTGATTAAATGGGAAAAACCTCTTTATAGATATTTCAATGGAACATAAAATTCATAGTGGCAGTGTGCATTTGGGTTCATGTGAGGCTTTGTGACTTACTTTTCAAACATAACACTATTAAAAAGATGGTCAGCTGAAATTTAGATTGGCTGAACTCAGCAGTTATTAGACACAGAGGGTTTAAACAGAATGGGATTCTTGAGACGAACACAATTGTTTAATTGAAAACAAGATGAAGAACTATTCAACTCTTCATTCATTGTTTCTCACAGTACTTCAGTGGAGGTTATAAAGGGAAAAAGTCCATTAAATAATCTCAGAGGATGTCTAGAGAAACAAAAGAATGATCAGTAGGCAGTGGCACTCTGCTTCAGCAACTTTTTCAGGCAACAAGTTAAAATAAGCTCAAAACATGGATCTTTTTTATACTTAGCTTGGTATACTCCTGCTGTCTGTGACAGAAAAAGTACATGGAAATAGAACATAAATCTGTTCACTATATCTAATGGTGAGTGGGGAGAAAATTAATGCTCTTATCCAATTTGTATGCCATAATGAGATCCAAACTGTCCAGTGTCTTCTTTCACAGTAGTGTGCTAATGTCTCTTTAAAATGTCTTTGAGAATCTAGTTGCAGACAAATGAGGCTCAAGTAAAGATGGAAGCTTCTGCACCCAGCCACAGTGCTGAATAGTTATTTCATGGCTTGTATGCAAGTGAAGGAAGTGTAAGAATGGGAATTGGATGATTGGAGAGTTCATGTGTGTGCCGTGGTACATAGAATCACAGAACAGTTTTGGTCGGGAAAGGCCTCGGGGGTCATGGAGTGCTACTGTTAACCCAGCACTGCCAAGTCCTCTGCTAAAACATGTCACCAAATGCCACATCAACACATTTATTTAAATACCTCCAGGAATGGTGACTCAACCACTTCTCTGGGCAGTCCAATGCTTGACAACACACTCAGTGAAGAAATTTTTCCTAACATCAAAGCTACACCTCCTGTGGTGCAACTTGAGGCTGTTTCCTCTTATCCGATCACTTGTAATTTGGGAAAAGAGACTGACACCCACAATAGAGATACATGATTAAAAATATGCTGTATACACATATGTATGATATATGAAGACAAAGGCATGGCAGTATTTGTTATATGACTGGACTCAGTGAACTTAAAGGTCTTTTTCAACCTAAATTATTCTATTTTATGTGGAGTCGGGTCCTTAACCCTTTTTCGGTGTAGCTGGCGTCTTGCTTTGTGACTAGCCTAGTTACGTCCCTCAGGGAAGAGAAATGGTGTTTGTCAGAGTGGCAAAATCTAGTTCCTGGAATCCAAACCGGTGACATATCTTGTTTACTTTATCACTGCTTCCTTTTGTAATTGATCTGAAAGTTCAGCTGTTGCAGAAAAATGACAAATGGTTGGTGCCTTGTATCTGTGGAAACTATCTGGGAGCTATTGTAAAGGCTGGTGAGGCTTTAGCTGGTAAAGATGTAATCTCATGAATGGCAGAGCAATTGCAATCTGAGAGGTAGAATGGAGGTCTTAGGAAAAATAAAAGAAACATTACAGAATGTCTGATGAAATCAGATAAAGCTGTGATTTATTTCATATGGAAAAGAATAAGATGCTGATGTTTGTGTTTGGCTGCAGGTTTGCTGAAATATTTTCAAACAAACACTGATTTTCTTTCCTTGGAGTCTGGTGTTTCTTGAGATCTGTGTCTGAAATTAAACATATTGGATGGTTCCTCCCTACTGCCCTCTTAAAACATTTAGAGGAAAGGTAAATGAGGGTGCAGTAAAGGTCACATTTTAATTTTGCCTTCAAGTGTCAGGCTCTCCTAAGAAATACCATTTATACAAGTAGGAAGTGTTCTATATGTTTAAAATTGTTTCATGAAAAATTTGGTCTTAAATTTAAAAAATTTTAATGAAATCAGATGATCTGAATTTGGCAAATCTTGTCATGCAACAGCTGTGAGTGGTAGCATGATCTTAAGTTAGATTTAAGCAAATTCATTTAAGAACTAAAAGGATGTAAAAACAACCCCAAACAAAAGTTAAGAAACAAAATCTACACCATCAAAAAAGTCCTTCAACATCTCAGCACAAAAAAATGCTATGTGTTATTGGCAAAAAGCATTTTCTTGACTGAGGAAGGAGCTCTGAAGCAGTGTACTTAAATGATTTTACCTAAACAATAAAAAGACTTAAGAAAGAAACTTATGGCAGAAAGAAAGAAATTAAGGGACCGGTAGGTTGGGTGCTCTCTACAAAACAGAGCTTTTTTGAAAGCATTCAGAGAAAGGACAGTAAATGGCTCTTTTGGAACTGTTTGGAGTATTTCTCAGGTTCCTGACTGTGCCTTGGTTTTCAGCTGAGTTTGATGGGAGAGACTGAAAATCCAGGGGAGTCACAGCACTAATCATTGCCCTTGTACACAAGGTCCTCTCTATGAGCAGACATCAGTGGGTGTGGAAGGTCAGGGCCAGTCCCACTGAAATGCAATAGGCATAAATCCAATTTAAGTGTGCTTTAAACACTTAAGAGCCTGTCTCACAGGTCTCTATGGAGTCCTTATTTCAGCTGAAATTGGATGCTGGTTTGCATCTGAGGCATTGGGATAAGGGATCATCATTAATATCTCCTTAAACTAATATCTCCTTCATTTACAATTAGTCACTAAAAGCTTGAAAATTTCCAAAACATGATGCAGTTACCTTTGCTGTTGGAGATGCCACATTTCTGCATACAATTCTGAAAGGTACTGAGTTTTGATCGTTGTGGTGAGTTGCATGGAGTGGGATTTTCAAAGTGTTGCCTGAACACTTTGAAATACATGACATACATGTGTGCAAAGTTGTCTCTGTTCTGAGTAAAAAGAGATACCACCCATTCAGAAAGACTACATGGGTGTTTTAGAATCTTAAAATACATAACTGAAAATAACTTTTTATTTAAAAAAGAATAATCTCCTTTAAAAATAAAGCCCTTTGATGTAAAACTAAATTAAATAGATAAAACTTTCTACCAGAACAGGGCAAAGAGAAGGCATGTTTTATTCATGTAGCAAACTGCTGTTTTACATTGATGCAAATAAAACTACATGTGAACTAGCAGCTGCTCTCTAACAGATTGCTGCATCTCACAGTCTGCGAAGGGAGCACAGCTGGAGAAATCTGCAGAACATTTTTATCTGTAAATCAAACATAAACTAGGAAAGCATTAAGTACTGTACTTATAACAGCATCACTGTTTGCAAAGGGTTTCCCCGTGCTGTATGTAGGGAAAATTGATTCTGATTTTAGTCTGTCTTTTGCAAAATATCTGACTGACCTCTAATTTCGAAGGTATTCATTCTTACCTCAAGCACTTCACTGTCTATCAATGCTTTGCAGATGTTTTACTGGGATTATACAGGCTTATGTTCTCTCTGACAGACCATGAGCACGAATACCAGTTTTACTTGAAGGTGTGTTGTGTCCTTCCTTTGTGTAGGATGTTGATCTAGGCTGATCAACAGGTACCCAAAGAAATCCTTATGTCATCTCTAAGAGAAGACATTTCTGACTCAGTCAAGTCTCTCAAGTAAGTTTGCTGCTTCTTTTTTTTATTTGGGAAGACAAATCTTTCTTATAGTACATAGTTCAGACATTTGAAGAGAACCATGGAAACTGGATGTCTTTCTAAAGGGGTGAGGAAGAATTACAAGCCTAATAATTTTCTTTATGTTAACATTAGAAGTAACAATTTTTGCCTTAGAGTAAATAAAACCTGAAAATCAGTGGGAAATACAGCCCTGGAGTACCTACCTTATTGTTTTTCCATTGCCCCTTCCCCCCAAATAATCCCCTGTCACAAGAGGGGGGTAATATTGTCACTCATCAACCCTGACCCTGGTGCTCTGTGTCAGTGTGACCATTTTCTCTGGCAGCTTCTGTTTGGTAAGCTGAGCCAGGAGCCAGCTTGGGAAGTGATGAGAAGGGAGCTGTCTTAAGTAGTTGAATAGATAAACTTCGAAGGCCATTAGACTTGTAGGTAAAAGGGAAATCAGTGTATTAAGTTTCTGTACACTGGAGAAATATTTGTGGAGTTGTTGAAGGCAGAATAGACTGAAGTGTAAAAAATACATCAATTTTTTATGGGGAAAAAAAGCCAACAAACCCAAACCATTCAACTGTTTTTCTGAGCTGGACTCTTCATCATGTAATGCTCTAACAGAAAATACAGGTAAATTTCCATATAAGATACAGAGTAAAAGAAATGCTAAGTGTTCTGTTGGAAGGGTTGTAAATCATTGCATTGTTTACAGCAATGAACTCCCTGGCCGGATGTTGATTATGCTTAAATATTTACATAACTCCCAGCAGCAGTTAACAGCTTTGACTGAAAGAAAATCAGCTTTCTAGTGATTTGAAGGATTTAGCTTTCATTTATCTTTCACTCTTTGTCAATTTTATGGGGTTTGGAGTTGGGTTTTGTATTGTTTAAGTAGTTGGTCTTTGTTGTTGTGAGGTTGCTTGGTTGGCTGGGATTTTTTGCCTTTTTTGTTTCGTTTTGGTTTGGTTTTATTAATATATCAGGTAACATTTAGCTCTTTGTAGCTTGAAATGCTTGTTTTCATTTTATAGATCAGTGCTCTAAGTGGTTGTAAGTGCTGAAGGGGCCTGATTCAGCAGAGCATCCTAACAGGTACATGTAAGCTTTGCTGCCTCAGGAATATTGCATAGAAAACTACAAGCCTATTTAGTTCGAACAGTTCAAAAAGTGTTATTGAAGACAGTGCCTGATGATCAGGTCCAGTTCTTTCCTTTGAACCAGAAATTATTTATTTCTGCATCATAGTGTGAAACAATTAGTTTTGTCCTTTGGAGTTTGGTTAGTGGCTCTGGCACTGTGGCAGTTCCTTCACTTCTATGTCCTTTGACTGTTTTTATGTGCCTTAATTTCTTATAAATAATATCTATTTTATGTATATGCCATATTCTATGCTTCCATTTTAAGTGGAGAGATATAAAATTCTTCCTTTCTATGAAATAGCCATTAACATTATGAAGTTACGTATTCTGGAATGTAGCTTTTTGGGAAATGGAGATATGTCAAGAAATCTTTCAAGCAAAATGAAATTTACTAATGGGATGAAAATTAAAATGTCTCCGATGGTGAAAGAAGATGTGTATTTGCTGGATGTGTTTTATTTGTCATTAGGGGTTTGTACTTATCTAACTTCTTTAATTTGTAATGAAACTTTTATTGCTTAAATACTGCTTTAATTTCCGGTTAAAACAAAGCAAGTACAGCTGTAATGAAGCTTTATCTGCAAAGAGTGGTTTTGAGTTATAAATTTCTTTTATTGGAGGTGCTACAACTTATTTTTATTTTACTGTGTCACACTTTGATCTACATTAAAAACAATCTGATCTGTAATATTTAATGTTCAGACATTGCTTCCCAAATAACAGACTAACTTTGTTATTAAAGAGAACAGCTGAAGCATATAGAAAAGAAACCTAGAAAGACAACCACTATGGAAAAATATTAGCAGTTTTTATAGGCACATTAAACTAGATACAGATAAATTGGTTTGGTTTTCCCCCACATAGATTAGAGCTTTCCATTCTAAGGGTATCAAAACTCCAGATGAAACATGCAAGCAATAATGGGGGAGTATATAAAAGCCATTTAAATGCTCAAAACTTATCTTATGATACTGATGTGTTCCCTGACTCTACTTTTATACTGAGTAATTCCAATGCTGACTTTAAAAAATTACTAGAAAAATCTTAATTTAAACAAACTAGACTTGTTAAACTGGAATTACTTAGGCTGAATACATTGCAATTGGCTGTACTTATTGTAGCTTTGAGCTCCCAGAAATGGCAATGAAACCCCGTACTGCTTCACTAGGCATTCTAACATTGTTATGGCTTGTGTTTATTACGAGCTCTCTTAGTCACAGAGAGTGCAATATATTTTCATCCCATTTAGTTCTGGGAAAGGAGAAAAGGGAAGTGATGTCTGATACTGAAGCAGCTTTCAGCCATAAGAGAGAAATGAAAAGTGCAATTTTTTTGTGACTCAGTCAGTTAAATAGTTGCCAAATGCAGATTTGAAGTTGAGTGTTTGGAGTGTGAGTTTTTGTTTCTGGTTTGCATGTTGGTTTGTTTGGGGATTTTCAATCTGACCTTGCAATCAGGTTTATGGTGCCTGAAGCAATACCCCAATTATTTATTAAGTAAAATATTGCAGTACCTTGCAACCCTACTCTTTTGCAGTCAAAATTGAGTACTGTACCATCCTCCTTTTCATAGTCAGAATAATAGATACATTATTTTTAAAACAATTCATTCAATGCAGATTCCTTCTGGAGGATGAAGATAATTTCATGTTGACGTTGCAGAGACATGCTTGATCAGAAATGAAAAATAGAACAAAATAATTTTTCATCAAACTAGTCTTTGCTTTTGGGGTGACATTTTATTTCAAGAGAAAAATTGAAGACTATTAGAGTAAAAGAATAACTGGCTTATTTTGGTACTGACAAGGAAAGCAAATTTGTTACAGAAGTTAAAATTGAAGAGGTTTAACAACGGTGAGGTAACTGGATATCTTACTCATGCAAATGTGCAATTGTTACATTCTGACTTCATTTTGAACAGTTTATTCTTTACAGCCTGCCTCACATTCTGATGCAAGATGGAGGATTTTTCTGCTCAGATTTTATGGGGCATAGCAGAGGTTTCTCTTAAAAACAAAATGGAAATAAACATTTTTGAGATTTAACTGAGCTGAAGCTACCTTCAAAAGGCACAGTGCAGTTACCCTGAAATAAATTAAAAAAAAAAAAAAGCTTAGGATAGTTTTTCTTGATTCACCCGATAGCCATCCCAATGCATAGAAAGCAAATCATTAATTTTGTATTTGTGACTTACTTTGAGACAAAGTAATTAAGTGATTTTGAGAGATTTCTAGGAGTAATGTGCCATAGCCCTATAGATATTGAAAACAGAGATTTATTCAGAAAGTAGCCCCACACATTTAAGTTTTCAGAACACATGAAAATACTAAAGGGAACTGAACAATTCACCTTTCATATCTGTCGTGTGCAAGTAGACAATAAAAAGAGAGTTATTATTCTACACATGGAATTTTACTTTTTAAAGTTTAGCTCCATCCAGTAGCTAAATGACATGTGAGTTGGTCTTCTGGAGGAAGACCAAATTGATGCTTCAAACGAAAAAAACCCAAGTGTTTCTACCTCCTTTTCCTCAAACCAAGAAACAACCCAAGAGCTTGTCTGTGACTCAGACCAATGAGATTGGGATTCAACCCACTGCAAAGGGTTTAATTTCTAGGTACCCTGTACAAAGAGAATTAATAAATCACTGTTTTTTGTCATGCAAATGGAGCTTCAGATGCTTTCCAGAAGATATCGTGTGATGTGCTTTCTCCTGAGCTTCCTTGTAATGTTGGAAGCTTTAGGGTGCTCCCACAAGGCTGGGAATGTGCAGCACCAGGATGGTAAAAGCCATGGCACTACATAGCATGGAACTTTTACAGTGCTAACAGAGGCTGGCAACTGACTGCAAGCAAGCCTGATTTAAAATTGGATACCTAGGAGAGAGATAAGAGACTCTGGGTTGGAGTTTGAAATAATGTATTAAGCAGGAGTGAGAGTAAAAAAAAAAAAAAGAGCAGCAATAACAACCTTCAGTTAAAATATATTAGTGTAATTAAAGGACATGAATTATAAATACACAGCATAGTAAATAGTAAGAGAAAAAAAACCTCGTAGGCCCCCCAGAGGTAGTGTTGGCATAATTGTAGGTACAGACATCATGTTTTATCATGGTTAATGTTTGAGATATAAAAGAATCATAGGCTGTAAGAGAAGGGCAGAGTGACCTCATTTATTTTGTGATTACCAGTTGTCCTGAGATGGGTGGATTTATTGTTTTTTTGAAAATGTTAATAGAGTTTGGACTTTCCAGCTTCACCCTGTCTGAACAAAACAGATATGTATAGATAGGTTGATGCATTACTGTTTTTTAATAAAAACGGGAAGATTAAATGTATTTTCAACTTATTTCACCTTTTTTCCATTCACCACCACTCTGCCAAAAAACAGGAAACTTGACCATGTCAAGGTGTCCTTTAAATGTAGTGATATTCTGTGCTTCCTTTATTGGAGGATCATAACTAATCGGAGAATTTAAGAATGAAGTTATACACTGTCTATAATTTCCACGTAGTCCTTTTCTTTTTTCCAAGTTGTCTCTATCATTCCCCTGAATTAACTTTCTTTAATTTTTTATTACTATGTATCTTTCATAATCAAGACAATGGCTGCCCACAAGAGATTGCAATGTTAGATGAATCTTCTAGATTATATTAGATTGTGTGGCTCATATTTACGTGAAGTCTTATACCAATACATGATATTTTTATTTGAAGTAAGCATCTGGCATAAAGCCAGGAAGACACTGTGCCAAAACAAGTGTCATTCTAATAGGGTGTCAGAGCAATTTCTTCACAGATTGGTTTTCTTTTTTCTAGCTTGTTGTCTTTCATTTATCTTCTATTTTCACTAGGTTCTTCCGGTTACAATTTCCCTGTTGTCTTTGCAGATTATCGGATATACATTCAAAAGAAGCTTCTGAAAGCCTTCTTGCTGTGGTGGAGGTTTCAAAAGACAAACTGAATTTACAATAGCCAGAAAAAATCCTGCCTATAATCACAACAGAGATCTATGTTATGCTTCACTGGCTTCATGTAGCCACTGCTTAACAAACATTTGTATGTTTCAAGGTTTGCTTATACAGAAGGGCCTTTATTAATGTGACACAGTTAATTGAATGAAGTGATGGAAAGCACGTGGTTCTGTTCAAGGACTTGCCTTTTTGTTTTCCTTGCAAAAATTTGTTCTCTTTTGTACTCAGCTTTCAAATGATTGAAAGAGGAATGAAGATATTATAGGAAAGGACTCATGTACAATTGATTGTCAGACCTCAATTTAGGAAGAAGGAGCATGTTGTTGGTTCTCTCTGTGGTTCTTTCTGTTCCTAGGGATATAATTGGGAATTTCTCAGAATGAAATTCACCCAGCAAGGGAATGTGGTATATTTCAGATTTGACTTCTCCAAAAGGTATGTGGAGGCATCCTGTCTGATTTACTTTTGTTTCTTTAGAACAGACTGACTCGAGCTGGGACATCTCTGATGAGACTGATTTGGCATAATGAGAGTGAATGGAGGTGACTGTGGCCTAATTGGGATATTTTATCATTGCATTTAATAAAGGCACGTTGTGCCTTGGCACAAGTGCCAAGGGGTGAAAGTGCAAGTAACCAAGTCTGAAGTAAGGAGTAAATTTTAGTCTTTGGCCATGAAATGTAGTTTATAGATATAGGTTACAAAAGGAAATTAATTTTTTTTCTATTTGTTGTTTTGTTTTTGTTTGCTCTCTTGAATAGATGTGTATATCTATATATGCGTGTCTGAGTTGAAATATGCATGTGCTATAAATATCCAGTTGCCTCAGTCAGGACAACAGCTGTCCCCTGAGGATTGTGTCTGAGTTTGTAAGATTAAAGGTTTTCCCATTTATTTATTGAAAAGTTTAATTAGTACTGGATGTCTCAAGCATATTTGCAATTTGTTGGGTTCCAGTGCACTTGCCAAAAAACAATAGAAGAGTCAGACATTTATCAAATGCTGGGCAAAAGCTCCAGCTGTGATGAAGAATGTAAAAATAAGACAAAACTGGCCATCAATATTAGATCCTTCCACTTCAGATATTTGCAGTTTATCTAAAGTGGATCTTAACCAGCCCTGTCTGGAGATTTTCAGTAACAATCCAGTGACATTTTTATCCCCCTGTTGGAAACACAGAGCTGAGCTGTTTACACTGACAAAGTGTCGAAGTATGGCAAGACCCTCAACAGAGCGGCGAGCAGCAGGAAGTGCAGGATGTTGGAAGAGTTATCTGCAAAATCACATAAATAGTAAATATAGTATATAGGGGGTTGGATATATTGCTTTTCTTGTAGTGATCCAGCACCATTGAGGGCTCTTTAGTAAGGAATAGTCACTGTATAGAAAGTCTAGGTGCTGAAGTGTCTTGTAGTTGGAAGCATCTCTCCCAAACTGAAGACATTTGCCTTATAGTGTTGCAGAATTGTCAGTCTAGTTTCATCTCCTGTTAATAACTGGACTAAAATCAAGCGCTCTGTTGCTTTGGCAGCATCACTAGTTGCTTGCTGCACCTAAAATGTGATGGGAGCTGTTGATGTAATTGATGATGCACCTTGGCAAATCAGCTCGGGGTAAGTTGTCATGAGCCTTTAGATGGCACTGGGTGTGGGGGACCAGTGCACAAACCAGTGCTGCTGGTGGGTTTTGCATGCAAAAGAGCTTTGTGCTGGTGATCATTTGGCGTTAGATCAAAGGAAAATATTTGTTGTCGGATACTCCGCGTTCCAGGGAAGCAAGTGTGGTTGGAAACCAAAAGGGGTGTGAGGGATGGCACAAGGAATAAGGCAGAAAGGTAGGTGTGATTCCTCCGCTGGTCAAGGACTGACTTGACTGTTCCCATGGCAACAGAGCTCTGAGCTCTCCTCAGGCAGCTGCTGATTACACTTTGAATTTTATTTGCATTCATGACTAAGGAGGAGTATAAAAGGACTGAGGTAAAGAATTAAAAAAGCAATAAGAGGATAAAAGACCTTTCGATAAGTGTTCCTTAGAAGCTTTAATTAAAAATGTAGAAGGAGAAGGGAAAGAAACAGAGATGGAAAAGACGGCAAAATTTTGGAAGTTTTTATTAAATAGGTGAATTACTGTTTCAAGAAGTATTGAAAGAATTACTAATGTCCCTGTGAACTTCTTGTATTTCATAGCTTTATACAACGTAAAAAATAGATTGTTTTCATTATAGGGAAGGATACTGTTCTTCAGTATAAAGAATTCAATCTTTAACTGTATTTAAGTGAAACGTTTACATTATGTTAAGACGTCCGGAGTCACCATTCCTGGGAGTGTTCATGAAATAGTTGGATGTGGCACTCAGTGCCATGGCCTAGTTGACAAGGTGATGATCAGTCAAAACCTGGGTTTGATGATCGTGGAGGTCTTTCCCAGCCTAATTTATTCTTGGGTTCTGTGATCTTGTGCTTTTCAGACCTTATGTGACATTTCATAAGGCTGCTCTGATCACAGCTGTCATCCTGTGTTTTATTGTGTATCATGTTGTTTTTATCAATAATCACAAACTCCTCTATACCACATGGCAGGTGTATACTACATTTATCACACCCTTGTGAAGAGGAAAATGCCACCACTGTGATTCAGAAGCAATGGTAGTTTATGAAAGTCTCCTCTTCCGTCCTTAATAATTGATGGGCAACTTAGTCAAATTTCTGATGCCACTGAAACAGAATACAGAATTTGACGTTTCAGACGTACTTTGTAAAAATTAACCATTATTTTTTTTACATTCCTTCTACTAAAACAAGACTTTACAAATAGAGACAGACAGTAATCAAACAAAAAAAGGGTGGTTGTTGATAGGAATAGGATTTATAAAAGGAGAGAGCCATTGCCTTCAGTAGAACTAATTTTTCTCTATGGATCTTCCTCTCCTTCTAAGCGCTGCATTTTTCCTGACAATTGATATGTTTGTAAATCTTTAATGACACCAAGTCAAATTGCTAAACATTACAACATATGGTAATACAGCTAGATGATATATTTGTTTTTGCTGAAATGCTGCAGGATTGTTCATACCCAAAACCTGAAATGTGACTCTAAATAGCTGCTTTGTCCAATTTCTATCTACTTTTGTCTATCGAGTCTCTCCTTAGACAAATACTTTCCAGATTGTAGCCACTTTCATAGCTACATGTACCAAGGATCAAACTGAAGTGACACCAGCAAAGTGGGACAGTTCTCCTTCTGAATCAAAAACCTGTGGGAAATAGTTTAAGCAGAGAGGCAACCTGTGAATACTCACACAGAAGGGAAATTTGGGACTTTGTACCCATATTTTGCCCAAAGTTGAGAGATGCTTGGCTGTGAATACTGCTTACAGTCTTTTCTGTATTTCTAGCCTGCTCTCTATTTGGTAAGCACTGTCTGTTCAAAGGAAGAGCTGGTTATGGATGGGCTCATGGGGGTGAAGAGAGTTGTGGCTATTTGATGGTATGGTCATGGTTAACAGGTGTTTGTAAGTTCTGGTGCATGGTGCCCCTGGAGTGGGTCCAGCAGAGGGCAACAAAAATGATGAGGAGACTGGGACATTTCCCTTACAGGGAAAGGCTGAGGTGTCAAGAGGATGGTTCAGTTCCAGGAACACTTCCTGTTAAAAATTGTTTATGTGTTGAATCAGCCTCTGTCTTTAACACTAACTGTTCAAACCTTTAAGCAAAGATAACGTGACTTTTTTTGTAGATGTGCCACGTAGTTAATGTCTCTTTTCCCTCTCCAGTAGTGTTTGGGGGTTTGATCCTGGAAGATTTCATGTTGTTTTTGTTTTTTTTTTATTGAAATACTTGGCTGTCTATTATGTCAAAAGATGGTTTAAATTTTAAAAGGGTACTCAGCAGGAAATACTGAAGAAAATAGGTATTGAGAAGATGAGTGAGAAAAAACTGTAGAGAATATAATTTTTCACTGCTGAAACTCATTACTGGTGTGAAAGAGATCTGTGATGAGCTGAGCATTGCTTGTAGAAAATGTCAGAATTCTGTTTAAGTGAGATTTGTTGCAATACACATGATGAACATGAATGTTTACTGCCACTGAGCTGTGGTAAATAGTGACTGAGCAGTGGAACAGATTGCCCAGGGAGGTTATGGATTCTCCCTCCCTGGACATATTCAAGAACCGTCTGGATGCAATCCTGTGCCATGTGCTCTGTGCAGGATGTCCCCGCTTGAGCAGGGAGTTTGGACCAGATGATACACTGTGATCCCTTCCAATCTGACCCATTCTGTGAATCTGTGTTTGCTAGTTAAGCAAAAGAAAAAACACAGATTGCCTTAAAAATGAGGCATTTCAATAAATGTTTCCCATTGCTGGAAAAGGAATCTCTTAGTGTACTAATTTCTGGAGCGAACAAAGTGGTTTTCTGTGCTTTAAATGAATTGAAATTGATGTGATCTGAATTATTTGAGATGTATACTTGCATGCATGAATGTGATAAAAATAACCAAATAGAGCACATAAATGCTTGAGTAATGCATGTTACAATTGTAATGCCTGGCTCTAGCACTTAGAAAGTGATTGCAATGTACATGAACGGAAGGACGTATTTTTAAATTTAGTGGCCAAAATGGACTGCAGTCAAATTTGAGCTAGCTAAAGCATTTGGAAAAAGTTCAGGTAGTTGGCAAGCCATAAGCTGGCTGTTAATGAATGCAGGATATACTGCCACCTTCTTCTGGGCATGGGGATGATTCCTTCTGCACTTGGATTTTTGTGAAGTTTTTGCATAATATATATATTTACTCTGTTATATTCCTCTCAACTCCCCTCCCCCACCCCCAGAATCTGTTTTTAAAAGAAAAATATTTGTCTGTCATTCTGGCAAGGAATGTATTACATTTTTTTCACATTGTGGTGGGTGTGGTGTGCTGTTTGAGAATTGCATTTTCATGAGAGTTAGTATGTCTTGGCTTGGCAACATTTTTTAAAATTTAATTTCTTATAACCTAGATGTTATGAGACTATATAATCTAGATACCCCTCCTCCTGGGAAATTCACTTGTTCTGAGAAGTGA
This sequence comes from Cinnycerthia olivascens, assembly GCA_035048155.1. Lineage (NCBI taxonomy): Eukaryota > Metazoa > Chordata > Aves > Passeriformes > Certhiidae > Cinnycerthia > Cinnycerthia olivascens. The sequence continues at coordinate 19,959,914 of JAWWMU010000180.1, forward strand.
ACATTTCTCATGTGATGTAAAAGTGGGACTTTTTGACAAATCATTGCATATGATGGACAAGGTTCTCTCTGATATATGCAAGTCATTGGCAAGCCCCACACCTAGAGGTCTCTGGTTCCAAAAGTCCCCCCTGCCCCAAGCTGGCAAATGTGGTGTAGTAGGAAACTAATGCCTCTACTAGAGCAGCTCGCACTTAAATTATAATGGATTGACTGGCATGCACTCAGGCCAACTACCATTGTCACGAGTCGCTATTTTGTGGGTTTTGCCCAGATGATCTAATAGAACATTTGTAGCTAATAAGCATTTACATGAATTTTGTTCTCAGTTTGCTTTTTTCCCCCCTTTTTCTTTTAAGCCAAAAATCAATGCAGCTTTCTAGGGTGTTTTTTTTTTTCTGTTGTTTCTTTGGGTTTGTTTGTTTTGATGTTGATGTTGTTTTGTTTTAAGGAATGCAATATTTCTGCTCTTTGCTTTCTCTATGTTGAGGCTACTATGGTGCTTGTGGTCAAGCATCAGTCACTGTTTCCTACAGAGATGATTTTGCTCCTGAAGTCTGATTTGGCCCATCATGGCCAGTCACCTCACAGCCAGTGAGAGAGCAGGAGCCATCCCTGCCTCTCTTCGCTCTGCAGGGGGATGTTGTCTGGAGAGATCGCCTTGGCGCGTCACTTCTCTGTGGTACCAAAAATAATTTATATCTGGAAGACCTATTTCTCTATTCACTCCTGGCTAAAACAACACAGTGTCTTGTGTATGTGTTTTGGGTTCAGGGTTGTTTTTTTGACAGCTTCTTAGCACTTTCCAGCTGATGATTCGCACAGTTGCCCTATCCCAGGCTATTTAGGCAACGTGATGGCTCTCGGGTAGCTGCTGATGTGGGCTGTCATCGTGATCTGACATTTCCTCAGTGGAGCTAACAGGAAGTCTGCCTCTGTAAAGGCCATGAAATTTGGGGCCCCCTGCTTGGTTTTCTCATAAATCTGAGAATATTGATTCCTCTAAAGCCTCTCAACAAATGCCAAAGGGAGTGGGGAAAAAAAATAAACATATTCTTCCCTGCTCCACTTTTTTCTTATCTGTTTCTCTGAACCTGCTGAAGTTGTTTAGATGTGTGGGTTTTTAACAAACATTCCCTTTATAAGTTCTTGATAGAGATGTTATAAAGCAGTAAGTGTGCCAGTTCCTTGCAATCATTTAAGGAATCCTTATAAAAAGAATAAAAATCAAGATGGATTTCTGATTCTTTTTGTAATTTTTTTTAATAAATGCATTTAGACTAGGGACATGCCCAAACCACTTAGAAGCATAAATATTCCTTGTGCCAGGGTTTGTTTAGGAAGCAGGAAAAAAGGTGCTGTTCTGAGGTTCATTGTCTAGGCTTGCTTTTGATGAAAGAAGGATGACAAAAGAACTAAGGTGGCAAGAAAGTTTTAATTAAATGTGACATTTTAAGGATGATCTGAGGGGTTAGATCTTATTCAATGACTCAGCAACCTGAAAAGGCCTGAGTGTAGTAAGTAAGGAGGAAAGCAACCTTGATGTTATTATCCCCTGCTTCCTGAGGGATAACCAGGAGTGATGAAGCCTCTCTGTTAGGATTAGAAGCAGTTTTACCTCCAGCAATCTAATATGATTCTCCTGATGTTACACAGTGCTTTACTTAACCTCAAAGTACTGAGCAGTATATCCCAATTGATACAGAACTGTACTATCAGGTAGGTTTACTAGTTCTCTTATCTTTCTGGTTAGTGTAATTGGATGAGGCAGCTTTCCCCCAGGAAAAATGGTACCAAGGAAAAAGAGGGCAAATGAAAACATAGTGAGTTTTTTTGCACAATTCCATAGCAGTGTGCAGTTCCATTAGCTTTGAAATTGCCCCAGTTTATCCACTTAGGGGAAATTAATTTTTGCCAATAGAAATCACACCATTTTTACATTATATATAAAAATGGAGCTATTGTGGATGCTCCAGCAGAGCTTTCTTAAAAATTCTTGTGCAAGCCCACAATGGATTCTTTTTGCCCCACAGCAGCCCAATAGGCTAACGTGTTGAAATGCTGTAAAATATTTGATTTTCTGTTTATATTTTCATGGATTTTTTTTGTTTCCTCTCATCTTAGATAAGTTCCATGAATATTATTTATAGCTCATTGCAGGATGACCCTGGTTCAGTCTTATTATTGCAGCATTTTCAGTCTAGAAAAATACTTACTGATCTTTTTATTTCCCCCTGCACTCTTACAGTAAATATAGAGATTTAAAATTTTTTGTGTTTTTAATGTTTTTGACAGCACATCTTTTAGGTCTGTTGGTGTTCTTCAGGTGCAAAACAATAGAAATTACTGAAATCTCAAAAATATAGGGGAGGTAAATTTTCTCCCATCCAACTCTAAGTTCAATATCTGTTATCACTGTCTCATGAATAAAGCTGTGTGTGCTCATTTGTGGTCCCTGCTTAAAAGCATGTCTGTCTCATAAAGTGCAGAAGCCAAGAAATTTCAGTTCAGCAAAGGATAAAGGCATAGCAGATTTAGAGGAAGTATGGAATGGATTCTTTTAACTACCTAAAATGAGGCTTTTCTCATATATATATGTATTTATTTTTCTTTTCTAATTTGTGTAGCGTGAAGTCTCCCTAGTTTCTGTAAGAGGTTTTTAGGTGTGGGAAGAAAAGCTTTGTAGTGGGTTTTTGTTTTTTTTTTTTTTTTGAGGTATAATCCTTAAAGAATTGGTGGGGTGGGTGGTGTTTATTTAGGTTGTTGTGGTTTTTTTGGGTTGGGGCGTTTTTGGTTTGGGTTGCACATTTTTCTTATGTTTAGACATTTTATTATCTTGTTTGCATTTCCTGTTTGCCTGGAAGGTTTTTATTTTGTTTGAATTTTGAGGGTTTTTTTCAGATTGATCTTAATTTGTATAACACAAAGTGATATCTTAGATAACTCCTCATCAGTGTACTCTCTCTGGCAATCTAGAAAATGCCCAAATATTGTTTAAACATCAAATCTTGTTGAGTGCTTGTTTTGATTTTATTTTGTTATCTATCCTAAACTAAGTAAATTAAATAATCCCCATCTGTCTTTCAAAATCTATGTAAAGTATCACCCTGGGAATCTCTATATTGCTGGATTTAAAGATTCTCTATCTGTTGGGTTTTGAGCATGGATTTCAGAGAGACACAATTGTGCTTCCTTTCCTTAAAGATGCTTGCTGGTTATGCATTCCATAGATCTACTCAGCAGTCTACTGAAGACTGCCTGGATAATGTGGAATTTCATGCCTGCGTGCAATTAGGCTTCATGGTTTGCTGAAAAGAAGATATTAAAAGAATAAAGTAAGAAAAAAAGAAATATTCTGCTAGACAAGAGGTATCTTCTGTATCTCAAGCATAATGGCTTGCCTGAAGTTTTTGTAAGAAGCAGCACGAAAGGTGAGAGTCTAGATGTGCAGAATTTCTAAAGGAGGTTATTTTCTTCTTTTACATGATTGCTGAGGGATTTGTGCACTCAGTCAGGATACAGGAGGCACTAATTCTTTTCTGCCTCAGAGAATTTCAATTTATATCTCTCATAATCATGAGGACAAAGCATCTGATGGTGGGAGAAAAGCAGACTGCTGGACCCTGGGTTACAGCCCATGTTTCATTACACGTTCAAACAAAGTGAAGTAATCATAGAGGCAAACTGGGGCTTCACTACCCAGAATAATCCTCTCTGAGTAGGAACAGAGTCCCTGGGCCTGGGCCACATGAGGTGGTGTTGTTAAGTAAAGCAGAAAATGAGTTTAAATCCTCCATATCCGGAACAATGGCTTTAATTGTTACTTGTTGATTATGTGTGTAAGGATTTCAAGTGGTAAGTCTCTCCAAGTAAATAGTGCCACAAAAACTGTTTTAATAATTAAGGAAAAAAATTTTCCTAGTACTACAGACCCTCATCAAGTATCTGCTTTCATTGCAAGGCTTATCACATAAAGCCACAGCACTTTACCCATTTGCTCTACCACTGTGCTAAAGAGAAACGTTTATGGGTCCAAATAGAGGTGAAGCAATTTAATTCAGAAATTTGGAGGTATCAGCAGCCCTCTGGATGAAAAGCTGGTGACCTTTGCTTGCAGAGACAACTGCAGGATGTAGAAATCCTGCCTTGAGTCTTTTAAAATACTCTCTAACACGGTAGTTAAAATCCTACAGCAACCTGTCTATTCTTAGGGTTTTACCCATCCTGCCTGGAACAACTCTAGTGATAATGAGGAACTTCCCCAAAAAATGTAATCAAGGCTTTACCTTCGGTTCCTTATTATGTTATATAGCTTTAAACATAACTGTATTGGTTTACCAGAATTCATAAAGTTAATAATATAATAGTTATGAGATCTAAGTCCTTCTTTTAATATTATTTTACAGAGAAAATCATGTAATACTAAGTAAACACCTAACCTCAGTGTGCCTGCATTGGCATGGTTGGATTTTTGTTCCCTGTAATTTAGACTGCTATAGGTGTACCCTATTGTAGTTCAATTTGTAAGAGCTATTTTTTAGTTTGTTTAAATTGCCATAATTTTTAGTGTATCTCGCAGGTACCCATTTCTGTCATACCAGCTTGGAAAACCAAGTGAAACTGGATTTGGAAGTTGTATGGTGAAAACAATAAAATCTAGAAAGCTGGAGTGCCCCTTGGCTAATGTTTAAAATGAACGTGTAAAGAAACATGGCCTTCTGTTACTAATGGCAAAGTCAAACAAAAAGTGATCTTTGCCAGCCAGATGTTCCTCCTCTCCTTCACAGCTGTCTGCTTCCCCAGGGCCACGCTGTCTGTCTTTATGTGAAATTTTCCCTGGTCTAGTTTGTCCAGGCTTGCTAAACATCACAGGGACATGCTGTTTGAAAATCCCCTCATTTGAAGTAGTCAGGTTTCTGATTTGGAGAATTGCTAATCCTCTTCAGCTGAGGGAAAGTGGTCGCAGTCTGTGTTTTAAAACAGCTGCCCTACTAATTTTATCATTCTTCATGTGACCAGAGTTCTATAAAATGTATGGTTTTGTCTAATCTATTTTTCATAACAAGAATACTGGTAACAACTCCCTGTGCAGGGGTATCTATTAAAAGTGAAACAACGATATCAGTCCATCAAAACTGCATTATGTGCTATAGTCTTCCTTTGTGAAAGGAGAGTAGCTCCTAACTCTGCAGCAGCATATGCAAGTGTGAATCCATGAGCCTGTGCCAGCTCCTATTAACAGCAAAAAGACACTAACCCAAGGCAGTGGGCAGTTTACATATTCTGCAGCCAGAGGAGTTTCTATTTCTGTTATACTCCCAGGTACAGAGAAAAAATTAGCATGTGAAAAAAGCTGTCCTTTAGCTGATAGAAACATGTGAAGCAGCAACATCTGTGTGTGATTACAAAGCAGGGACGTATGTTAGACTGGGAATTGTACCTCAGCACTAACTGTGCTCTGCAAAGCATGCTTGTTTGTTGGTTTTGACAAACAACTGCATTGGGTTCTAGAACAGGTGACAGAAGAGGATGGCTTGAGGTCTGCAGCCCCCTGAAGCTTCCTGCCGCCTCAAAGAGCTTTCATGGTACATTTCATTGTTGTTCTCCAAGGAAATCTTCAAATCTGTCCTTTGGTGGTAGACGTGGAGACCTTCCCAGGAATGTGTACATGGAAATAAAAAGGAACTGGTCTGCCAGGCTCTTCCATGGAAGTTGATCCTAGAGGGCTTTACTCCAAATCACTGTGTAGGCAGAGGAATATGGATGTAGGTAATTGTCTTTATGGAAAATATCAGGAATGAGGTAAACATGAGTTCTATGGAGAAACTGTGGCTGAAACTTGGTTCTGCTTGGGATTATGGGTGCCCATGGGTAGGAGGCTGAAGCACATCATATAGGTCTGTTCAAGGCTCTACACCTGCCTCTCCTTTGAAGTAAAAGGATTTCTTGGGGAAGTGAGACCTTTCAAGAAGGAGTTGGGATAAGGCCTATTGGTGGTTCCAGTCCTGGGAGGGATTCCCAAGGCATTTAAAGGAATTTTAATCCTAATTTTAGCTTGCCACCAAAACCTCAGATCCTTGGATGCTTTAAGTTCCACTTGGCAAAATAGTAGAAAGAAAGTAGAATCAAAAATAGAGCCAATAGGAAAAGTGTTTCTCGCTGGAAGAAGCTTCTGAGAAAATCACTTTAAGCAAGATTTTTATTACATTTCCAGGGCTGTCCTTTTTTTCAAATAGATAAAGTTTGAGAATAGAGGTGGTTTGTGTCTTCGTTTTCATTTTGTTTCTTAGTTGTGGGTTTGTTGGGTTTTTTCATGTTTTAAATACTCTGCTAGTTCTTGGTGTTTGCAAACCTAAGAGATGCATGAAGATATAAAGCTTACTCTTTGCCATTCTTTATTTGACATCCCTGGATTTTAACAATTAGTTTTGGCTCTAGAAATTACTGTGGTACGGAGAATAAGAGAATTTCCTTTTTCCCCTTCCTACTTTGTCTCACCTTTTGTTGCTTACTTTGGGAAGTCTGGTATTTTGACAATCCTCATATGCGTGCAAATCACCTTATTCCGTAGTATTTGACATCACTCATCTGCTTTCATACAAAATAACAAGGAATGAAAGCTGCATTAATTCAAATGTCAACTTAAGGCTAAAAAAGGCTTTAATTTGCTATTATAGGGATAAAGTCACTGGATTTTTGGTCATCCCTTGCACTAATGCTAAATATTTGCCTGTGTTTCTTGAAGCTTTACAGAGCACTGACCTTAGACGTTTTCTGTGGTTGGATGTCTTAAAGATTTAGAAGTGCAGGCAACTTTAATAAATGATAAAAATTATGTTCTTCAAGTTGAAGGATGTATTTTTCTCTTGGTTCTGCATTTGGCCTATGCATCTTGTCACAGAATATTTTTGTGCATGAGAAGTTGGAGCCGGTCATGTCATATTTTCTGTGTATACATACATATATGTGTGCATGGGTGCTGCTGACAGATCAAATGAGAAAAAACATGTATCCAACTGCTAGAAAAAATATCTCCAGTGTATTCACTACATTGCAATTAAAAAACAAACTGTTCTCAAAAGCAGCAAGGGGGAGAAAATGGAAGAAAAATACTGGCTAAGTAACAGTACTTTAGTATATAATAATCTGAAATTCCCCTTCTCACAAAGGAAGATAATTGACTGCATAAAACTTGAGAAATGGAAGAATGTGCTTGACTCTCTCCTCACTAATTCATAAGTGAAAATCAGGCATAACTCTTGGAAAAGTCAGAAAACTTCACACTTTTCAAAACTGGTGAAATGAGATCAGGGCTCTTTGCTAAGCTTAAGCCTCCTATTTTATCCAAGTTCTGCAGAAATGGACTTACAGACAAAGGAATAATGTATTAGAATCATGCAGTTAAAATGAATTTTGAAATTATTTACTCTTGACAGCTAGTCATCTGTAATTAAATTTCTGAGAACTGACCTACTTTATTTTTTTTTTCTGTGGAACAGCCCTTGCAACACACTAATGAGAGGCAGTGGTAAAGGTAGACAGTGTCTGTGCCTGGACCCGGCCAGGCCAATGACACAAAGATCATGTAGGCATTGCTACAATGTCCTTGGCAGTGCTTATGTGACTTAAGAAAATCCTGCCCTACTCAGTCCTAAGGAAGCCTTTCTGAAACTTCTGCGTTTTTTCTGTTGCACAGAAAACTCCAGGCTTCAAACAGCAAAGAGGCATTTGGAATGCCACTTCCTTGTGTAGCATTTTACTAGGCAGAATAAGAGTTTTTTGTAACTCCAGTTCTTCAGATGTGCTACTTAGTCTGTTATGTCCTTCAGATCTTGTGGTAAAATGTAAATAACCACGCTTCCTTGTTTTTAAAGTATTGGACGTGCTTGAATGAAAAGAATACTTTTTATGTCAGTTCTTTGGTTTTGCCTCTATTCTTTCCCACAAATGATATCTGAAATACTGCAGATCAGAAGGTGTTATGTGGCACTCTGGTTTATTGCCAGTTTCTGGGCATCTCTGCAAGTTATGCAAGCTAAATGCATGGAGAAAGGAAGTAAAAGGGAATAACACTATGTGCAATCCACAGATAGGAGCTCTTGATATACACAGTAAGCCTGGTTCTGCTCTCTTGCATATCCACTAATGACAGACCAACTATGTTGGTACTTGAAAGGTGATAATAATGCAAAACAAGTAAAGAAGACAGAATCCTGTAGTGGAGTCAATACTCTTGTTTTGAGGAGTTATTGTGGCAGCATAAAAGAGCTGGAGAAAAAAACCCATGTCAGTAAACACATGAAGTACTGCACCACAGGAGCAAAGTCTTCAGTGAAAGAATAGAGTTGATGGTATCTGAAGCAACACAGTGAGCACTGGTGCTTAGATCCAATAGCAATTAAGAGATTTTAAGAGATCTAGAAAGAAAATGGTAATTTCCATTTCAGAGAAAAACAAGTGAGCAGACTCAGCAGTTCTACTGCTTCACTCCACATGATGCTCCTGCACGTGGCACTGCTGTCTTGTGTATAGCCAGGCAAAAGTACTTCTGCTTCAGCTTTGGAAGCTGAGACCACTTTTTTTTCCACTTTCTACATGGCTTTTTGTTTGTCAGGTAGAGATATGCTACTTTAAAGGCAAAGGAAAGATTTGCCTCTGATTTCAAATAGAATTTGTGTCAATTGATTTCTAATAGTTCATTGGGCATGTTTTTTTGGACACGTCTCTCCAGTGTCAGAGGTGAGTTTTAAATTTCCTTTCATTTGTATTTTACCATGCTGTGCATGGTTTAGAAGAACTGCTGCTTTCAATTAAGTGTTTAGTGTTACTCAAAGGGTCCTTGTTGAAAATGTATATTTTCCATTTTGGAGTTATGCAAATTTATTTTTCTGTGACATTGGAAGAAGTCAAGGGAAAGGAAAAGCTGCATTACCTTCTTTTCCTGGCATCTCTTGCAGCCATTACAGCCAAAGCAATCTCAGTAAAAGGTTGCAACTGGCACTAAAGGAACACTGCACCATTATTATTCCTGGAGTAAGAGAGCAAAAATAGAGTCTCAGACTTAGGCACATTTTGTCTTCTCTCTCCTTCTCTTCATATGCTGAAGCTGCTGCCAAGCCCAGCTGCTGCTTTGTCTGTAACATGCACCAAGTTGATTTTTCCCCAGTGCCCTTTTAGCTGACACGTTTGTCAATGCATTGGCTATTTGCACTTCAGCAGATACAGTACAGAATCACTGTCACTGTCCTCCTTGCTGTATCTTCTGCTTTCTTCCATTACTCCCACATTGCAGCAACCTGTCTCCTCCTCCTCCTCCCTGATATCTAAATGGATTTATTACTCCTGAACTGCAAATCTTACTGTCTCATCACTTAGTAACGTGTAACATCCTTCTCTGTTACCTCAAAGCTGATGTCATTCCTTGTTATATTCTTTTATTGTTGTTACTTGCTAAGTCCTGTGTTGTCTTTTTTCCTCTCCCCATGCCTTTCACTAGTGCTGTTTTAACATTTCTGAATTATTATCTTCACTGTGCCAGCATTGCACCCTCAGCTCTTTGTTGACTTGTTTTTCTGGATTTCAAGGTCTTACATAGTTGTTGGTGAATCTTTGACTTACCTGGCATTGTTAGAACCAATCACACTCCATATCAAGTATGAAAGAAACCATATTGAGAATGTTTTTAAATAATATGAGCAGAGATGCTGGAATCCTCTGATATGAGTATTTGTATCTTTTTCCAAAACTCATGATCATGAGCCCAGGAGTTGAATTTTCCATGCACAGTTCCACCCTATCCCCCCTTACCTCACAATTTTCCTTCTGTTGAACACTCATCTATAATTTTCCTTGCAAAATGTTTGCTCCTTTATGAAATACTTCTGCTTATAATGCATTCTCCATATCTGCTGGCATTTTGTGTTATCCATCAAGAGTTTGTTTCTCACCTACAGCTCTGCTTCCCTTTTCCACATTCATTCTCCATTATCTACGTTCTTGTGTCTCAGTATTTTGTCGTAATCAATAGTGGTCTTACTTTAGGGTCACTGTGGATGTGAAAGTCTTTGTCACTTAATCCTGTTTTGTAGGCTGCCTTCAGAATCTTTCATTTCATAAAGCTTCCTTCAAAATCTTTCATTTTCATAAAGCATTGTTATTTTGGGCTCAGAACATAAAATGCTTTCAATGGCACACTAATCCACAAAACAAACAATAAAAAGCTGCAAAAAAGAACTTTATTTTCAACCTTGGTTCTTGCTTGAGCTTGGCATGGAAAACAATTTTCTTGCCTTGCATTTTGACCTTGGGCAAGAAACTCTTTTTGGCACATCTGGGGTTTTTTATTCTGTGAAATAGAGATGAAGATGCTGAACATCTTTGCAAAGAATTTTCAGAGTTGCAAATAAAAAAAAGTTAAAGGTAGTTGATTTTTTTTATTCTTATCATGCTTGTTATTCTGTGTGTCAGTCAGTGAAACAAGCACAATGTCTATTCTTAGCAAATAATAATGGTGATAGTTGTTTTGACTCATCTGAGGTTTTCTTGAGTGGCTAAGTTGCTAATGGAACTGATGTTCTGAACTCCTACAGACTTCTCAGTTTTTTCACAGCCATGTAGTTTTTTGCAACTGATGTACCACCTCCCTTGCTTTCTGCTTGTTCTGATACAAAGTTCTTTATCTTGATGTAGAGTCTGTTTCCCTTTTTTATGTCAAATGCAAGATCTAGCCTTTGTATTATTTGCTCTTAAGTCGCTCTGTTTGAGTCACTCATCTGGGTAGAATTGACTCTTTTTGTTTGTTTGTTTCATTTTATTTTTGTTGTTTTGGGGGTTTCTTTTAAGAATTAACGTACACCTTTTTTGGCTTAGGAAATACTGTATCTGCAATGCCAAAATAAAAGACTGAAAAAGTTGCTTAGCTGTCCTCATAGCAGAACATTCCCTGAATATTTGCTGTTTGCACTGTAGGAAAGAAAGCTCTCCCAGATTACTGTTCACAGATTTCTTTTCTTTTGGGGGATGGTCTTATTTTGAACAGTCTTGTTCAGTAATATCTTTGCTTGGAAGGATGCCAAGCTCATCCAGGGCAGCACAGGCAGCTCTTCCCATTGTAGGGCTTCCAATTAAACTAATGCTACCAGCTGTGTGTTCTTTTGTCTGCCCTGGACTAGGCTGTGGTATTGTGCTTCCCACTGTATCTCTCCAGCAGAGCCTGTTGTCCCCATATTAATCGTTAGGGCAAGAGAAGGGGGGCGGCTATGAAACAATTCAAGAAAGAGAGGAGATGTAAGGGAACTTACGGTGTGAGTTATGCTCAGAAACAGGCCTTCCAATCTTGAAAAAATGGGTGTGGGGAGGGAACACAAGTGTAATCTCTTTTATTTAGATCATTAAAACGTGTTTTACAAAGGTGTCAAAGTATCATAATCGCTGAAGCATAAGGGAAATCACATTACTAATCCTAAATTAATCATGCAACAAAGTGTTGGCAGAGTTGGCCCCAGGATATGAATCTTGAGATTCTCAGTCCTGTGTCAAGTCCTCTAGATCTTGTTTCTGGGCATTGGAGGTAATGGGGTGAAGTGAGTGGGGGAAAAATAAAAGTTGAAAAAGAAGAGATGGATGAGGTGATGTGAAGACGAAAGACAAGTTGTTTTGCTTGGCTGGAACAGGTTCTAAGGAGAGGAGAACTGGCAATGGGAAGGTGAAACCAATGTTCTCTGATGCTCAGGGCAAGAAAAATCAGATAGGAAGCTAGAACTGAGATAGGATAGAAAAGTGCAAGACAATCTGATTTATAGGGGGCAAGGAAAGTGTAGTTTTTGTCACATGTCATCAAGTTCAGTGTTTATCCTCTTAACAAGAAAATTACCCTGGTTTATTTTGAGTAGGTTCAAAAAACAAGAAATGCTGATGCTCAAGGTTTTAACAGGTTTTGTTGTTGATGCTTTTTCCCCCCCAGCACTTCTACACAGACTTCCAGAGAACACAGAATTAGAGTAAATCCCTGTGATTTTATCAGGTTGTTATCTTTTGATGAAATTATATTTAATTTTATATTAAGCTGCTTTAAGACTCAGCCTTTTTGTTTCCATATAATTGCTGCTTTGCAGCAATTGTCTGCTCTGCAGCAGGCAACCTTGATATTAACAGGGTATCAGAGAGTATGTGCTGCCTAGTAACTCCTCAGACAGTGCTGGTTAAAGAAATAAAAGATGCAGAAACAGCACAAGGGTGAAGGGACAAAGTAAACGATGGAGGGAGTTGTCATGGTATCCTGAGGTAATATTGCATCATAAATTAGGTAATCATGTGGAATCTACCACTGATTACACTTGAAATGGAAAGTTTTTGTTTTGCTGAATGGATGAATGGAAATTGTTCATGCAACACTTTGAGCAAGGATGCTGGCAGTAGATGAGGTTTGGCTTATGTCAGTGGGAGTTCAGCACAAATAAAAGAGAATATTTTGGAGACATTCTTGGAATCTATGCCTGGGTTTTCCTGCATTTCTTATTTTCCAATGGACTACATTACTTATGCAGACAGACATCCCTGTTGGGATGCCAGAACTTTAGAGGTCAGTTTTGTGACATATATCTAGCCTTTTCTCCAGTCAATGGCACTACCTAGCCTTAATTGATTTTAATTTCCTTCTTTCCCTGCCCCTTTTCACCTCTTAGCACACATTTCAAATCTTTCTACAACAATGCTACCAGACACAGCCTCCTTTTTCCAGATCTATCAATACTTCTCAACTGTAGGCACCCTGAAAACACCCAGTCCATTTTGGGGAGTATATTCAAGTTTATATCCTAAAGGACATGGCAACTAAAGCCACTCTTCAGCTGAAGATGCGTGGCTGTGTAACTTCTTTAAAATGGTGGGAGTGACTCTAAAAGTTTTTTCTAAAAAGCTCAGACTTCTTGAAAAGCTGGGAACCATTATTTGTGACAAAACCTGGATGCAATTGTTGAGTGCCAGGTGAAATCAAATTTAAAAAATATAGGAAGTTGTATTGCTGTTTGTCTGCCTGATGTGCTAACCTGGCAAGGCACATATTCTCTTTGTGCCTCTGTAGAATTAAATGGAAGAGCTGCAGGTTGGTGTGCAGGAAAAAGTAAATAAATCAGGACACTTGTCCAAAAAGAGAACTTGTGGAGCCTTCTTCCTGTTTGGTGGCTTTTGTAAGCTGTGGTTCTTTCAAGCCCTCTAACTGAATTCTGCAAGTGATGGCATTAAAGTACATTTCATGTATAAATCTTGTTCCCCTCCAAACTTGGGCGACTTATAGTTAAATTTTTTAGGGCTCAGGTTAATTATTGCATTTTAATGTGATGGAGTTAATGCGACCATAATTAACAAAGTGTATACAGGAAGATATCTGACCCAGAAAAGACTCTCAAATGCTTTTCAACATTAAAAATTCCAAAAGTGGTTGTGATGTTTTGTGCAACAGAGATGCAAATGTGCTTTCTGGTAATAGTTTTTAGATATCAGAAATTTGAATTATTTCTCCCAAAGAAAGAAATCCCAAGCCTTAGAAAGCACAGCTTGTAATGCTCAAACACAAGTTTGTTTTACAGTCAGGACAAACTAAAATCCCTTAAAGGTTAATTACAAGTGAATTTAAAATAGTCTTAGTCCAAGTTGTATATAATGTAGTGGCAGGAGGGAAATTTTTACTAATGTTTACAGAGAAGATATAAATGAAGTGGAATTCTAAAACCTTATCTGAAAAAGGAACAAGATAGACTCTTTTATTTGCATTGTAGAGGAGAATATTCTTTAAAATCCAGTCAATGATTTCCCCTTCCCCCCCTTTATCCTTATTTCCTTCTGAAGGGTTTTCAGGATATATTAAAAATGTGCTGTCACTCTTCTAGAAATAATTCAGCTCTTAGTCTGGGATGAACCATTGTGTTATGAAGGAAGAATAATTTGCAAGAGCAGAATTGCCATCCAAAAGTGACTAAAAAGATTTATTGGAAATTTGAGGCTAATCTCACTTGATCATGGATCTCATAATCACATTTCATTCTACTTCTTGCATCTGAGATTACGAACACCAAACAGAAAGACCTCTAGTTTATCTGTTTAAACTTCTTGTCACTTTTCGTGACTGTTTTCTTGTGAATACATTATCTTATACTGTCACGTATTCATGAATGGTTTGGGGAGCATTTAAAGGTGACGAAGACAAAAAAAAAAAAAAAAGAATTTTGGGAAGGAGCAGAACATCACGGTGAAAGAAATGCATATTTTAACCTTATTCCTTACCCTTTGCAACCAAGAATTTGCATGTTATGGTCCCACAGTCTTCATTAGCATCCTGAAGCTCAGAAAGGATTTGAGGAGCAGCCAACAGCATGTTCTCAAAATAAACAAGAAATAATCTCTTATGTTTCCAAAGCTACAGAGAAGCTGCCTAATATGCACTTATAGGGGCTCAGTTATCTTGACCCTTGAATTAGCTGTGTATCCTGGTTTGGATGTGGATTAGTACAAATAGGGATGGTGACTTTCTGGAATGCAATAATAAATTCCTTAATGCTCTCTTCATTGCTACTGTATGGGGAAAACCTAAGACTCCTGTGGCTTAGATTTCTTTTTCCCTGACCTCTGACCAGATTGTGTATTCTTGGCCATTTGGATGGAATGGGGAATAAATCTGAGTATTCTTCCAGTGAACCTGTGATTCATCTGGTGGTGAATTGTACAGACTCCAAAAGAGAGTAAGAAGTTAAAAAATGTTTCTGTGCAAAGACTGTATTTACCTTCAACAGAAATCAAAGGAAAACAAATTTGGCCCAAACGTATGGGGCCCTCCTGGTGAGAAAGTCCTTGGAGCACTTACAAAACACAGAGCAGATGCACGGGGTAACAAACTGTTTATAGTCTCCATCCCAAACCAGAGATGCCAATCAAGAGAGATTTTCTTCCCCAGATTTGCATTCAGATAAATAGCTTGTGGACATTACACCACGTGGATAGTATGTGGAAAGCATCCAGGAGCAGTGAGATTGAAATGATGTCAGCTTTGAGGAGGACATCCAGGAGAATGACGTTGGGATGTGCGACTCAGGCCCATGGGACCATGATTCTGGGAACAGCATTTAAACCTAATTTTTTGTTCACTCAACATTATCTCAGTCAAACACTGCTACAGCTCTGGAAGCTACCAGGAACCTGGTAGTTTCTAAATTATAGAAGATGAAAAGGACCGTAGAATACATGTCTGATTATTTAAAGGGATCCTACCCACTATTTATGCACAGCACTTAGCATTTTCAAAAGCATAGCATTAAGAGTTGGCCTGACTTTGTTTAACCAGCAATTTAAGTGGGAGCAAAATTGGACTGCTATCCAAGCAGAGATCCTACACTACTTTTTTTCAGTTTGGCTCATCAATTCACAGTAGACGGAGGGGCATGTGTTGTGATGTACTATCAGAAGAACATGGGAGAAATAAGAAAGAAAATTCTCACTTTCATAGCAATAGTTAAATCTCAGTAGTCCTTTTTTTGGTGCTCCTTATTTGTTCCTACATCTGTTTTTAACTTACTCTTATTTATGGATTTTTGGTTTTCTTTCTAAATTATAGCAACTAGTAGTTATTTAAGGACCTACCATTGTTTCCATTTTAGAACTCATTTTAGGAATGCTTTTGTTACCATAGCCATTTAAATTCTGCTTTGCTGGAAATGCTTGTACAAGCCGATAGCCTGGATGTAAATTATTTATTTCAAATTGAATTGGTTGTGCTCTTTATTTAAAAAAAAAAAGCTTACTAACCACAAAATAACGTTTTTATTTTCTTTAGATGCCTGCCAAGCTAGCAAGAGTTTTTACTCTAAAAGATTGCTTTTTTGTTACTGGCGATTGGCCCACCAGCATTGAAAATCCAGAAACTTTGCATTTGGAAAAAAGACCAAGCTAAGCTGGAGACTTAAATGTAATGCTGAGTGCGTGCCAGTGTGTGCTATATATATATATATTTATATATATGTATATATAATGGTGAAACATTTTAAGTCTTCTTACTGATATTCTTCATATTCCCTCTATGTAATGCTTAAAATAATATGATCAGTTTTATTCCTTTAGCTGGTGAAGATGCAGTTGTTAATAACATTTGCTACATGGTGGTTATAAGGGTGAACTAATATTTGGACAACTGTTTAAATGTAGCTTATAGTATGAATCAATATTTTAGAAACAGTATTACTGAACTTCTGCTCTTCCTTTGCTACATTTGCAATGGAGCTGTGTACAGCTCCGAGTCTGGCATTTCTACAGGCATGACTGAGGACTTTACAGGCACAGCAATATTTTTATTTCTCTAATTGATGGCAGACTAATATTCCTTGATCATATTGGCAGTAGGTTAAATAGAACCAACTTAGAAATAGAACCAACCAATGATATTGTAGTAAATTAAGTTAAAACAGACTTTTGAATGCCAAGATAGCATTCAAGTGTATATGTACATCTGTGACTATGTGGGTTTCTTAACACAGATGGGGCAAAATGGAACTTGGATATTACAGGCTCAAGAAAGGATTGCAAGCAGGATCTGAAATATGTTTGAACTATAGCTTTTAGTCCACTGCTGAGATACAGTTGAAAGATTTGGAACACTAGGCAAAGGATTTAATAGAGCTTTTGTTACTGAGGGGTGGAAGAAGGCTTAAGAAAGCATGGAGACCTCAGTCTTGTGCCTCTTACCAATGAACTCTTCTGCTGGAGACAGCAAAAGTTCTTCTTGGTTTAGAAATATTTGGATATCATAGATGATATTTTTACATATTGCATTGACTTTACTTTGTATGTGTATATACTGCAGAAATTATGTCTGTTCAAAGAGTAATCCAGTCAGTCTGACTCAGAGGTGAACTCTCAACTCAGGCACTGATCTAGAAAAAGCTGCCTCTGAGATATTGTCCCTTCTGCAGCAGCTAACTCTCTGTGTATTAATTAGTCTGGAAGTGTGCAGGAGTAAGGTCTATTTGGGCATAATTAAGTGCATATTGTCCCAATCCAGCATGCACAATTCTCATAAGCATATCATGGAAGAAAGAGACACCCGGGCACCTTCGGTCCTGAGGCTATTGTACCAAATGTGACGCAGCGTCAAGGGAGAAGATTTTAATCCTTTATTCAGTTTGTTTGCCAGTATTAACATTCGGTCCTGCGGAGCTGAGTGCTCCATGCTGTTTTCTTCCTCTTCATGTTTCAGTAACAATTTTCATAAAAAGAATGTCTCCCACTTCAAGGCATTACATTTCAGTGTCTGAAAGTGTGCCTGGAAATTTAGACAAATTCAAGCAATTTCTATAATGCATTTTGACTTGGCTATATTTTTAAAAGTCATTTTTCAGACTGGAGGGTCACACCACATATATTATTTGAACAAGTGACATCAGAGGCAAAAAACTTAAATTTTTGTTGATTTAAAAGCAGACTTTTACAAAATCTAACAAATTTTATTCATATCAATTTTATCAATATCTAGCAATATGTCAACAAATATAGTTTTTGTCTCAAGCAGTAGCATTCTCACTGGGATATACAATCTAGATATTGAAGTCCTTGGTACAGGAAAACCACATCAAGAAAGAGATTCAGCATCTCCCTTAAAACTTATCTTTACAAGCCTTTCATCTTTGTTGGAAGTGATAATAAAGGACTGTAACAAGCAGCATAAAAGATGGATCACTATTACGATTGTTTTGAAATGTTTCAAATTTTAGAAACTTATATCAATAATTTTGTTGTCCCATTACCAATCATATTTGATACTTTCCTGAAGAAGGATACTTAAAATTATTAAACATGTATTACCTTAAACCTAAAGTCCAGAAGCTGAGCTGTGCTCAGAGTGTGTAACAGAGAGAACACTTTATCCTAAGCCAAAACACTTTAAAAGCTCTGTGTGGGAATACTCTCTCCAATATTTATCTGCATGAAAGAATTCAGAAGGGCTCGTAAGGGAAAAAGCCTCAGCAGCAGCATCAGTGGGCCCTGGGAAAACACCCTTATATGTTCCAGATCTCTGTCTCTAAATGAGAATAATTCTCTGGCTTTAGGAGAAGGTAATTCTCTGCACTCATGACCTCTGGTGCTGTCCTTTGGCTTGAAAGTCAATCTCCATATGGGCCTGAATGTGGAACTCTGTTCCTCATACTGTAAATATTCCCATTGAGATAAATTGTTTGCAAAGCAAAATATTACTTACTGTGAGTAAGAGCCATATGATATGAGACAACAGGTCTGGCACTAAAATATTTTTTTATACTTTTAGGTGAATATATTCTCATGTGCGGGTTTCTTGTTTTGGCATGCACCTGTTGTGTGTGCAGAATAATCCTGCAGAAGAAATAATTGTACAGTTTAGCATTAGATATTCATATGTAAATAGGTATTGCTTTTTACCATCCCCTTACTCATTTACATGTGTAAATGCAAGTTAACTGCTTGTGTAACTTTGCCAGTGACGAATTTTGAAATTTAGCCTTGGGTATGTTTTGGGGAATTATGCTACAAGTCCATCTGATTTCTTCATTTGAGCTCTGCAGCCTGTTAGAAACACAGTATAACCACTTGACTCTGATTCAGAGGATAACCCTTCAAAATGACAGACCTAGTGATAATTAATTTCTTTGATATTTATTGGTTGCATCAACATTATTCATGATGAACACCATTTTATTAATGTGGATGTCACTGGCAATGTACTCAAGGCTGTCTACTACAACTAATAGAACCAGTAGTTTTAAGGAGTTATATTTTGCACAGTGAACTTCATGTCTTTCTTAAGGAGGTGAGGAAAGTAAAGGTATAGAAACTGTTAACTGAATGGTGAAAGCATTTTTCTAATTATAAGACTAGCTTGGCGAGTGGGGGGAAGGTTGTTTGTCTTTTAAAGAAAAAGAAAAGTTTATGTGAGATATATATGTACCATATATACATATAAGTCTTAAATCCCAGAAGAAACTTATTTTTTCCTTGGAAAAGTTAATGTACATAATGCTATTCAGTTGTCTTCAAAAGTTGACAGCAAGCCTGAGCTGTTATTTCAAGTTATCCCTGTATAATGCAAGGATACTATTATTCATGGAGCTGTTGTGCTAGACTTTGAAGAGCTTTTATCTCCTTGGGTGGTCATGTTAACTCCATAGCTGGAATCAGTTCTTAGCTTTTTTGAGAAGAACCAGTGGTGGGTCTCATTTCTAAAGGAAAATTCATTTCTAGATGGGATGGAAAGGACAGTCTTCCAACTTGGACCACAAGACACCTCAAAGCGAATAGCTTTGTGATTTTGATGAATTTTAGATCTGGATTACCCAATATGAAGAATGTACCCATCTTTTCCTTGATTGGACCTGCCGTATTTCAACAGCAAAGCAAGCCGCTGATCTGCTCTCACTGCTGATATTGTTCTGTTTTCTTCCAGCCTGTGACCTGATGAACCAAGGCATCCTGGCCCTGGTCAGCTCCATCGGCTGCACGTCTGCGGGGTCCCTGCAGTCCCTGGCCGATGCCATGCACATCCCTCACCTCTTCATCCAGCGCTCCACGGCAGGGACACCAAGGAGCGGCTGCGGGCTCACCAGGAGCAGCCGCAACGATGACTACACGCTCTCCGTGCGGCCCCCTGTCTACCTAAATGATGTCATCTTCAGAGTGGTCACGGAATACGCCTGGCAGAAATTCATTATTTTTTATGATAATGACTATGGTAAGTATTTATTTATCAGGGTGATTTTTTTGTCAAATCCATAATCCTGTTGAAGGGTGCCACATTACAGCTTTATAGTCTTCCGATAGTTTATGTTTTGCTTGTGAACGTTTATGGACCTGGCAGCATTTCACAGCAGCTCAGAGAAATCTATTTCTAAAATCCATCAACATTTACAAGTTTATTTGATAATGTCTCTGTTAGAGTTAGGTGATAAATGAAGAATTATGTGTTTTTTTATTCTACCCATGTTTATGAATCACAAAAATTTTTAGCAAACTCTCTTGTTTTTTTCTGGATAGTAGAAACATAAAATGACAATTCAAGATGCAACATGTAAGATTTGCATTCTGTAAATTTGTATATTATGTGGTGAATCTTTTCTGTTTGCTGGCGTATACTTTCTGGCCAGAGTCTGAAGCGGTCGTGAATATAGGTCAGAGGTTTGGCAAGAACGAGGTGCTAGTCATAAATATAAAACTTGTACAAAGAAGTTCTGGAGAGTGAAGAAGTTGAGGAGGAGGGCTTGGACGCGACAACACTCCCTCTGTTTTGAGTTCATTCAGTGTTTCTGAAAGGTGCTGAATTGGTGTTTTTTGTGTGATAGAGTAAGTGTGACACAGATGGCAGTGTCACAAGATTGCACCATCCAGCTCAGTGAATCAGCCAGTTTTGGTCCAAATATTTTCTCCTGCTGACAGGAGAACTGGAAAGGTTTCTCTAATATGGCTGTATGATCTAACAAATTTAACAGTCTTTATTTCTGTGAAAAATTGCTTTTCAACCAGAACTGTTTTCTTCAGATGCATCCAATATTCATAAGTAATCATGACTGGCTTGGATGAGCATTTTAAAACTTATGTGCAAAGTTAAATCTTAAAGTTATAGAGAAATGCTCGCTTCAGCAGTTTACTGTGCATAATACCTGGTTCATTCAGGTCAAGTGTTATTGATTTTTTTTTCCCTGCCTACATAATAAATTCTTAAATTAGAAGAATAGAAAGTGATAAATAGGAGAATTATTCTTTTTAACAAAGCAGCACCTAAAAGCACCAGCCATGGGATAAGGAATACATATACAAAAACTCCTACAAAAAAAGCCCTCCAAAAATCTAAAAATCTCACAGCAGAGTATTTTTTTGTTCAGAAATTTTATGTATTTAACTGCCAAGCACCTATGAAGACAACTATAAACTTTGGATTTAAGGGGTATTTTTTGCCATGCATTTTTGAGTTTAAAAGACTCAAGAAAATTTTATAATTATTATCTTTGAATAATTATGTTCAAAAATATTGAGTTTAAATTATTCAAGTTTGATTACTTAATTTAAAAATACAGTTCAGACACTATGTTATTTTGTCCTTGGTATCTGGGGAAGAACTTCATAATGGTGTGACTTACGTAACATGGATGCCTGCCTGCAAGAAATTAGTTTCAGACCAGTAGCTCATTCAGTGACACATCATCCTCACATGTGACCTGTGGCAGATATTTAGTCTCTGTATCAGCCTCTCTGGCATTCTGAATTCAGTAGTCAGCAAGTAATGCCATACCAACCAAGACAGACTGGTAACCTGACTCTGATGAGTGATCACCATCACAGACATCAGGAAAAGGTGCAAAAAAACCCCAACATTCTGCATTTAGTATATGCTGAGCAGTCTGTCCCCTTTCCCTTTACATTTGTGTAGCTTGGGAATTTTGGAGGTGTAGGTTGTTTTTTAGGGGTGAGGGGTTTCTTTCCATAGTTTGGCATTAATACTACAGATAAAATGATTTTAAATTCAACCTGATTTTTAAATTAACCTGTGACTCTTGAGTAGATCTATTAGCAGTGCAAAGCTATGTTTCTTTAGACCGTATCAAGCTAAATCCTTGATTTCAACAGGCATCCTAGGGCAGCAAACAATTTTTCTCTTCTTTTGCTTCCTACACGTTCTTTATAAAATTTTATGTTGCTGATTTCATTGATGCTTTTGCCCTCCATTTTTAATAACAAACAGAGCAGAACTTTCAGATCTGTAACCTCTGGCCTCTCATTCTTTCCTTTGTTCACTGCTTCTCCATTCCTTCTTCTTGCTCGTACTGAAATGCCCTTCTAGTTCTTTGCTACCCTGTTTCAGGTGAATTCATTTGGTTTGACACTGTATTTTGCCTGTTCCCAATCCTTTTACCCAATTTTTGATCTAAGACAGGAGTTTTTCACGGACGCATTGTGGCATTTTTTGATTAGTAGCCCCTAGAGAGTAATCTTGCTAGATTGTTATAAATATTAACAAATAACTTTCTCCCCTTTTCCCGCTATTTTATTGATAAACTGAAAACATTTCCCATATGTTAGCAGTGTGTGTCTTCCCTTCCTGGGTTCTCTATTGATGGAAGAGGAACTAGCACAGAGAGAGGGGCAAAGAAATTAATGGCATGAAAAGAGGAACTGGAATCACTTTTTAATGGATCACAGAGTGGATTGGTCTGAACTCAGTATTCACCATGCTTTGAGCAGCAGGTTGGACTGTGTGATGTTCTTAAATCCCATCCAACTCTGATTATAACATGACCCTGTGATGTTTGACAAAGTCCGTCTTTGGATGGGTCTCCAGATGTGAAATATTTTTGCAAAAGAAAACTATTCCAGTATCAGTATGAATTTAAAGAGGGTTGGCCCAAGAACTCCAGAGGACCCTGAGGAAGGGAACATTGCCATTATCTTCTGTTCCTGTTTTAGAAAGAAGTCAAGACTGGGCATGCAGATATGGGTTGGAGGTCCGGGGATGATCCATCCCTTTGGTCAGTGTCAGTGCAGATAAGGGTGGTTGCAATTTCCTCTGGAAGATCCCAGTCCTGTGCCTCAGTTTGCCTGAGAGGTTCTGCTGCAGTGAGACTTATTTATTTTCTCAGCTCATACAGACCTAAAATAAAACTTGCTAAAAACTTTGCTCAATGTAACGGCTTGAAGCAGTTTAATATTAGGCATTTTAATAGAACATTTATTATTAAACATTAAAGTAGGTGGGAGTTCGATAAATGCATTAGAATTAGTTTCATATTAGGAAGAGGTTATTGATATGTTGTGCACAGCTGTCTGCAAAACTGACACCTGTGCAAGCAGCAATTTCTTGCTCTGGTGCTATTTTTTCCTGTGCAGCCATCGTTCCTTCTCCAGGTGTGTATCATAACATGAAGTAGTGTCTCCATAGCAGTAAATGACACTTGACAAATAATGGGAATATAGATTCTGGTATGTGTTCATCTTTTGTTTTTCCTATTGTTGCCATATTTTTGTAAGTTAGAAAATGTGAAACCACTAACAGACTGGCTGATTTCTACAACCAGCAGAATTTCAGTACATTCCTTTCCAATAAAGTATTTTGTATAGTCATTTAATGTAACTATTTAAAACAAAATACTTGTTGCATTACTGAAATTATTTCCAGTAATAATTTTGCTCTGTGGAAGAAAATGGGCCTTTCATATTTAAAATAAATTAGTTCTACAGTAAAATTGGGATCTTAGCCAAAGTACATACAGTGCTAAATCACTTGCCTTGCACCTTTAATATAAGCAACAAAACTTTGTGTCAATTTATCAAAATCAATGTTTTTAAAGCCTATCAAGAGAGTTGCTTCTGAATTTTACCTAGAAGTCTATCATAGATTCCTTTTCATTATCAGAGAAATTTTTTATAATGGAAATGTTTTTTTGCAGGCCTACAAATACTTTCCCCTTAAAAATCCCAAATTCTTGTTTTGAATATAAGTAGATGCATATATTCAGTTTTACTGTTTTTAACACTACTGTACAAACATATAAATCTTAGACACTTCCAGTCTACTTAAAAGTTCTTTACTGACAAGGAAAGTTAAGTCTTTGAAGGAAGCACTTCGTTCATTAAGTCATAACCAACTGGATGTTGAAAAAGTGCGGTAGAAATGCATTTCTGAAATAATTGACATCTAAGTTTTCATATGATGTTTCTTTTCCAAGAAATTTTAAGGTAT
Source organism: Cinnycerthia olivascens (assembly GCA_035048155.1). Taxonomy (NCBI): domain Eukaryota; kingdom Metazoa; phylum Chordata; class Aves; order Passeriformes; family Certhiidae; genus Cinnycerthia; species Cinnycerthia olivascens. Next base: position 19,983,653 of record JAWWMU010000180.1, read on the forward strand.
GGAGTGACTATTTTAGGACAAAACAAAGGGTATCTTGAATAATTGTAAAAAACATGTTTTTGTATTGTTGATTTAGTTATGCTAAGTAGACTCTAGAACAGCCATAGTCTTTTCTAAGTGTTAGAACCTCCCCAACAACAATAGTAAGGCCAACATAGAGTAGGAATTAATGAGTGAGGATGTGAGAAAAAAGAACAATTTAAAGTAAGCAGGCTTAGGTGATATTTGCTGTATTTCATTTACTACAATTGTATCTTTAGTGTACAAATTCAGATGAACTTTTGAAAATCAAAACAAGTTGTCTTTTCCCCAATCCTTTCATTCTGTGAGCATGATCTAGACCACACTCCCAGTGCTGTCAGTTCCCTTGTATTCAGTGTGTTTTGTTCCTTCTGGTAAAACAAGTTAGGGCCTGTCCAGGACACAAAATCTGATTTTGTTTAAGAAAATGTGATACATGGATATTAAAAGCATTCAAGAACGATTCTGCACTTCTTCAAAGGCCTCTAAAGAGAGTCTTCTTGCAGAGATAAAGTGTAGGTGGCATGAAATGCAGCAAAATTATGCAATAGACTGATGCCTTTCTCAAACTGCTATTAAAATTACTATCCACACAGTATGTAGAAGCTAAATTTACTTCATTTAAGCAGCCAAATCAGCTCTTACTTGCTTCATTCTTGACTGCTCTGCTCAATGTGTAGGATCACTGTGCACAGGTTGGTCTGTGCATCTCTTTCTCGCAAGAAGATACAGAGACTGGGAAGCTCCTCCTCTGGTCTGAATTCCTCCTTAGGAGCATCAGCACCCTTTCAGTGAAGGCATTTTCAGACTGAACTGTAAATGTATAACTTCTACCTTTGGAAATTACCAAGTTTGGATTTGTAAAAAGAACCACTGCCATCTGTAAACATTTTGAGCAAGTTTGCCAAGTTATTAATCTTTATGGTTTCAAGTTCAAAGTGAGCAAAATGCAGTTTGAAATAGCAAATTCTACCTGATCCACAGACTGGCACCTGACAGTGACCAGTCCCCGAAAACCAGCATGAAAAAGATGGACACATTTCACAGAACAAAACAGTCATTTGAGGCCAGAATGTGTGACCCCAGGCTGTATAAGCAGAGTGATTGAGCTGCAATCCCAGCATGTTGTTGGGTTTTATCTCTGTGGTGTATCAACAAGGGACAAGCTTTTGCAACTCATGTTTTACTCTCGGGCAGTTTACAGCATGCTGTATTTTCCAGGAAAAAAATGTAGATACTTTTCTGTAGTAGTAAATTCTTTATGAAGAAACCAGTCAATCACTGCAAGAACAAAGTTGTGAATTTTGTGCAATTTACAGTGTAGGTATCTCTGCATTTCTAAGATGAAAGACAGAAAGTCTAGCTGTTTGAAAACATTTATTTTTAATGTTTTATTGCTGCTAAAGTAGCTAGAAAGATTCTGCAGTTTTTCCTCTTGAAAGGCTGTGGGAATAAGACTTTTTTTTTTGGAGAATTAATTTTATCTTAATCCCAATTCTTTTATAGTGATGATAGTAACATTTTAAAACCCTTCTGTATTTTATATTAAAATTAAAAAAAATCTTAACCCCACTAATCTTTCCCAATTTTTGGCCTAATGTTGTGTATTTCATCCCAGCATGCTTTTGATATGCAGCCATCACTGGAGATCTATGAAGTATTTGCTGATTTCAGAACTAATATATCTTTCCTTACAGTTTTTTGACCTTCCCAGTAATACTGCAGATATTTGGCAATGGAAATTTGCCATTCCCTTAGGTGAAAATTTAATTTTAACTTTTGTACAGAAGAGAAAACAAAGCAAGTATTAAGGCTGTGAAGGGGATTTGCTCTGTGAGGCTGAATTAGGCATTCCCACAGGAAACATAGGTTGAAGAAGTAATTTTCAAGACTTGGCTGGAGCAGAAGAGAGGAGGTTAGCAGTGAGAAAGACTTTAGTGGGCATCTGTCTTGAAAAACTTCCTCATGGGTCTCTCTCCTTGCTCCTTTATCATATATAGGGGGTTCAGATTATTTTTGCGCAAGGAAAGGAAGAAGGCAGTGGTGTGAGATACCTGGCCAGTAGAAGGTATCACAAGCTCAATCTGAGTGAGGATTTTGGACAAAGACAAAACAAAACAGAATCCTAATGAGAGGGCAGTGACATCTATACTACTGAGGAGTTCAGCCTAAGTAAACAGGTCTGTGAGATATGGAGATAAAAGAGCATTATTCCCATCCCTACCGCAGAAAGGCAGTGGTTTTTGAATAAATTGAGTGTAATTCTATAGAATTGGAGTGCTGTTCTTTAAAGATACCAGCAAAACAGGGATTATACCTGGAACCTGCAAGGCTGAGCTGCTTGCAGAAAGGTGACCTCCCATCTTTTAAGAGAGGTGATACTCTGAGATGATGCCCCATCTGTATGTATGGGCCCCAAATTCCCAGCATTTCCTTGAAAACCCATATGGAGAAAGTGATCCTGTGGACACTTTCCTGTGCACACATTTTTCCAGAAATAAATATGATGACCAGTGACACAGATGTGCTCGAAACCATAACATTTTCTAATCATTTTAAGTCTTAATGCAAGTTTAATAAAGACTCATAAAAGAATCATGCTCTCTTTAATCGATTGCAAATGCTTATAATTACCCTGAGGCTGTTTTCAGCTGCTTGATGACTATAATATTCTCAAGTCTGTCTCCAGACAGTCTTAAAACTGTTTATTACTCATCTGGCTCTTTGCCAGCTTCCCATACTCATTTGCTTCACAGTGCCTCAATAAACATATAATTAATTCAAGCTTATTACTGAATTTTTTTTTCCATTGGTATTTATTACGTTATCCAGATAAGGAAAGGAGCATTCATTTTCATCTGTGAAACTTTAGTGTGTCAGGTGAGAACTTCTGTTCACAACTTGCATTTGCTGATTGATGTTACCACTGCAAATTGAGTATGTAATTCGGGTGACCCTAAAATGATTCAGTTTCTGAATTACTCTATAAAATTTCTCTAGTGGAAAAGTGGACATGCTTCTGCTTTTCAGCCACAGAATTCTAGTAGAAATGCATTGCAGGAACTGTAAGTGAATATGTAGCAAGATAAGAGAGTGTCACCCCTCATGTTAGGGAGGGGACAGGTAAAGCGTTCGAAGGTTTCGCCTGACCGACCTGTGTTGTGTTGGTAAGCTGGGGCCAAAATAAAACTGTAGGTGTTCTCCCAATATCTGTGCAGTAGGAGAACTCTGTAAATGAGGTGTTATTTTGAGGTTTTGCAGAGGTACAGGAGTTCATTTGCATATGCAGCCTGCATCAGAAGAAGTGATTTATTTAAAGAGTATTTGAATACCTGAAGCGCGTACTGATATCTGTCACTGTTCGCCAAGTATTTTTCAGCTCTCAGCACATTGTTCTATCTTCTCAGAAGTATTAAAATTAAGTTTGCTGTTATTTGGCAGCTAAATAAGTGAACAGTAATCAAATTAGGAAACTTCGAGAAAAAGTAGTTTTTGCACATTGAATTGAAGAAATTATATCACCATTGGGAAAAAAAGCATGGCATTTGGCATGATAACATCATAAATGTCAATTAATATTATAAATTGGAAAGAGATTCAGATAAATTGAGAGTTTTAACCAGTCAAGAAAAAGGGGAAGGAAAGAGCTAGAAAATGTTTTTAGCAGTATTCCTAAATCTTTGCCTATCAGCCTCACTTTTGTAGGTTATGTTCTTCACAGCATCAGTTCACTCATAAAATATTCCTGTTTCTGTAATGTAAACTTTTGATCAACTGACAATGTTCTTTAGGAAGAGATTGATGCAAAGTCAGAGATCAGTTTGTCTTAAGGAAATTTATAACAAATAGGCAATCATGGAATGGCTTGGGTTGGAAGGGGCCTGAAGAACCATTTATTCCAATTCCCTGCCATGGGCAGGGACACCTCCTCTAAACTAGGTTTCTCAGAGCTTCCTCCAACCTGACCTTGAACACTTCCAGGGATGGGACATCCACAGCTTCTCTGGGCAACCTGTGGCAGTGCCTTACCAGCTTCATAGTCAAGAATTTCTTCCTAATAGCTAATCCAAATCGTCCCTCAATCCTTTTGAACTCATTATTCCTTCTCCTATCACTGTAGTTCCTGGGGCAGAGTCCCTCTCTGGCTCCCCTGTAGCCCCCTCCCCTTCATGTGCTGGAAGGTTGTTATGAGATCTCCACAAAAGCTGCTCTTCTGCAGGTTGAACCGCAACTTTCTCAGCCTGCCAAATGTTCACAAGCTGTTCGCTGCAAGGGCACTGCGAAGAGAGTGCTCTTTATTGTTCTTTACTCCTTCTCCCTGGAAGGGGATGCACAGTTCCTCACACTTATGAGAACCAATGGGGAGTAGCAGTGACTTACAGGGAGAGCTGGTGAATTGTACAGACAGACTTATATGTGTATATATATATATAGTTGCTATTTAATGAGGAACTCTATCTACACAGAAATGTAAAGTTCTGTAACACAGGATTTACACATAATTTTTTAAGTTTGGCATGATTTGAAGGCACTAGACAGGGAAAATGCATTTCTTTGCAAGAGGTTGTTTCACTCAAAGACAACCAATAAAAGCCTTCTGGAAATCTCTAATGCAAACTAGTCAAAAGGGAATTAAATGAAGAGATAGAAAGCAGGTTATACAGTCAAAAGTACATGGATAGAACATATTGCCATGTCAGCCTTCACAAGGGAGGCTGGTGATCACTATCTGACTTCCTTTCTATTTTTCAAGCAACTATAGTAACAGCATCCTCTGAAGGATTAGTTCTAGCTTCATTCTTAGTTATCTTTTTTATTCTTTACTTTTTTCCTCTTTCTTTCCAGTCAAAAAAAAAAAAAAAAAAGAAAAAAGAAACTCAAAGGAAGCATCTTGTCTCAACCCTCAGTAAGGCTCAAAACTGAAGTCTTGCAGGATTTGAAAACTGTAAATGTTGATATCTTCCCCCAACACTGATTCAGCTGCTCGAGACTATCTGTATTGATTTTGCTTGTTTAAAGGATAATTTCTAAGAACTGATGATGTGACACAGAAGTAGCTAATGTAAATGATATTTGAACAAACCTTTGAAATAGGACTTGCATGGACGTTTCACTAAGGCCAGAATAGGTCATCTGAAACAACAGGAATTGAATTCACCTGGTTTTATTTTAATTTGAAATGGAACTATATTCAAAAAATAAAAAAGTATACAAGTGTATTTTTTAAAAATATTTCTCAGTTCAGTGATACTAAAAAATTGGAGACACTGCTGTCTTCCTTTTTATTATAAAATTTCAGAAATTTGCAGACAAGGACAGAAGAGGACCCAGTCATTTGTACCTTTTACAAATGTTCCGTTTCTCCCAAGATATACCATATACCTCCAGTCTTTAGGTTGCAGGAATTCTGATAATATAAATGAGATTTTTCTATGTAATTAAACATTTGGGCTTGAAATTACTTCTCATGAGTTTGAACTACTTCTGTATTCTCTGAAGTTAGATGATGCAGTTGAAATTGCTCCGGTAACTGGTCCTTCTTAGTTCCCAAATGATAATATGAAAGAGCTGTGATGATTTTTTTTTTAAATTAATTTTAATTTGGAGGTTCAACAAATTACATATTAGATGATTAATGAGAGGGAATCCCACTGCTCTGAAAGTATAATGAAGGACTGTTACTGTTTCATCCTGCTAAATTGTTTTCCTAAGTCTGGATCCTGACCATGGCAATAGGGATCAACATGTGCACGGGAATGCAAACACTTTGCACAAGTCTTTACTCAGAGCAGGGGCACCATCAGAGTCCAGCTGAAGCTGCACTCCAACCTTGTGTACAGTGCATTACCAATACTGCAGGTAAGAGCTGCTCTCATGTTAGCCAGCATCATGGAAGGAAGAATCACTGTGGTAGGCTTGTAAAGCTATCCTTGATAAGAATTTGAACAGTGTTATTTGTTATACAAAGGTTTTTCTCATCATCTGTATATATGAAGTGGTCTTTCGTGCAAAGCAGGCAGTGAATATTTATGACAGGCACATTCACCTTTACCACCACAGCTGAATCAGTTGGTATTTATCAGCCAGATACTTTGAGGAGAATGTTCTCTGATCTGAAATGCCATCAGAGGGAGGATGAGCTAATGACTGTAAGCCAGGCTTGAGACAACCAAAGTGCAACAGTGAGTGCTTTGTAATGTAGGTGGAAGACAATGATACAGGTGGATGGAATAATTTATTTCTGTTAGTGAATAGTGCCATCTCTCTCATCTCCTGATAACAGTGTGATCTGAAGCATTTTTCATGAACTTTGGGTCTACTTGTAGATGTTTGTTTGTTTTTTTTTAATAAACGTATAAGAGGTACTTAGCTTATGAGTTATTTAGTATACACTGTTCATTTTTTTCAACTTATAAAATCTTCACTGCATACACATCCTGGTATTCCTGTATGAGATGCCTAAACACAAGCATATTTTGTTCTAGGGTGCCCTGATTATTAGGCTTTCTCCTAAGTCCAAAGATGAATTTGGACTTGCTCCCTCTGTATAAAACAGAGATGTCAAAGAAAGTTATGAGGGGCCAGATAGAAAAAACAAGTGAGATGAGATCTGGTCCCGTGATTAAGGAAAACCTTGGGCAAGAATTGTAGAATATTCTGAGTTAGAAGGGACCCACAGGCTCAATTCCCACTCCTGGCCCTGCTCTGAACAGCCCCAGAAGTCACACCATGTGCCTGAGCTTTTCCATTAAATGGTTCTTATGGTTTATGTTAGGTGAGGTCTGAGTGTTCCTGGCAGGCTGGTCATTTAAGAAGATTTAGACCCATAGTCTGTGAAGGGCACTTTTCTCTGAGCACGCTCTGTATTTAAGATGCTCACCTGTTTCTTGTGCTTTCTTCAGTGTCAAAAAGATTGTTCAGTGAGAAGAAGGTGTGTGAGTTTCATTTCCTAAATTCTTTCTTAGGTCAGAACTTATGGTAGCTGACGCAGTAATGATGAGTTTGGTGAAGCTGTCACCTGAATTCAGGTCTCAGCTGCAGCAGTGTTATGCTGAGTACCTGCACTTGAATACACCATCTACAGAGTTTCAGAGGCTCTGGGCCTTCAGCTCTCCTCTGCAGGATCCTCTGCAGGTGTGCCTCAGCTGTGGCTGCAGCCAGGCTGGTGTGCCCAGCCTTGCATCTGCTCTGCAGCACCAGTGCAGGCCGTAAGAGTCGCTGTAGACCTCTGCCTTATGGCGTGGTTATGTATGCCAGGGGAGGACATTTCCAACAGAGGCCTTGAGAAATTTTGCTTGTTATGTTTATTAGCATTTCCAAGCCAACTTCACAGTCTCTTGAACTGAGCATGGTTTTGGTTATAAGGAGAATGTTTGATAATGCTTCTTTTAAATTTCCAGCATGGTTTAACCCTATGGGTGATGCTGACTACAGAGGGGTACTCTGTTGTTGTGCACGTGTGTGTAGACTGGAAGTGGTATCTGTCCAGTAAAAAAACAGGAAATGTAATACTAAATAGTAGTGGCGTTCAGCTGGGAGAGGAGATAGCAACTTTGGCTTTAGCATTGTTCTTTCTCTACATGCTAACTTTGGCTTTGATCAGTAAGGAAGATAATTAATACTGGTGATAATGGGGAAACTATTCTTAATTTCTGGCAATGACTGTGACTCATCTGATTTAAATAGAAAGTAGAAATGTGACTTCTGGATGGGCAACAGGTTGGTTGGCTAGCAAATTCAGGGCAAGAAACACCTGTGTTCCAGACATGAACGGTCTTGTGTCTCCTCAGCAAAACCATCTGTGCCACAGGTTGCTTGCCAGATTTTTCTGCAGAAGGAGTTTGTCTATTAGAAAGATGATTCCACAGTTCACTGTGGATATGTGCCACTTTCAGACAATCCATGCAGGAAAGATAATGCTGCCCATTCAGTGGCAGCATCTGTTCTTTGGCATACATTTTGAATATGATCGTTGCTAGTGACTTGCTGCTGAAATATTGGAAGCACCATCCTGATTTAAATAGCATTTAAATTGCAGGGTGTTTTTATGTGCTTTTTGCTGTTTCACAGCAGCAGGTGAGCACCACCAATACCTCCATTCTGCCACTGGGTAAGCTGAGGTATAACCAGTGTCTGTATTTATTTCCTGCCCATGTCTCTGTGTTGTACCAATGCCAAAGACAGAAGTCATAAAATAGTAGGAATCCTGGTTTGGCATATTTTCCATTAGAATGGTGGTGTTTTCCTAATAGCATATCACACAGATGCACCTAGTAAATGTAGAGAACAATACTGGATCTCTTTTGTCCCATAATTTAGTGAAGATTCAATAGAATTGTTTTATTGTTTATATGCAGATCTTCATGGCAAAGAAAACCATTTGATCCTATAATCTGGCTTCTGGGTCAACACAGATTGTGCAGAATATCAGTCAATAACTCTAGTGTGTTTATAAATTCCGGTCAAGTGAAATTATGTTCTTGTTTTGAAAAAGGACCAATGAAACTTTGATGATTCCTGCTCGCCCTGTTCTAGTGTTAAAAATTATATGGATTTATGAGATAGAATTTAGGTCTCTAAAAAGGCTTTCATAGCCTATGTAAATTTTCTTCCTGATGTTTTGATAGCATATTTAGATCCCATCTACATGTGCTACCTGTGCTTCAGTGATTTTTACTTCAACTGGTCAGTTTTGCCCATTATGTGATTTAATTAATCTGTATCTTGAGTAATCGTCAGAGTATGTGAGCCTCGGGAACTTTAGAATGAAGGGGTTAAAGTAGAAAGAAGTTATTTTATAATTTGCATAAAACTAGACATATTTGTAGCACATCAAATAATCTTGTTGGTATTTAAAGTGCCAAAAATTTCTAACATCGCTGATTAGATTGAATCTAATTTTCCTGATTTAGATATTAAATAGAAGCTGTAATTAGTATCTGATTCTCTTATGGAACTTTATTTTTAGGGCAGGCATGTGTTTTATTCATGGTTAAACTATCCTACAAGTGTTTAGTAATACTGATATTTTGGCAATTTCTGGAGAGGGAGGTTTTGGTGATGAATGTCTAAAGTAGCCTAAATGCCTAAAATACCATTTCTTTCCAGTTCATGGTATTTTGGAGCTCTAGACAGAAGATCCAACTTGCCAGTTGTGATGGATTTCCAGGACTAACCCTGTTGAATTATTCTTGTGTACTGTTTGATTATAAACTATTGCATGGCTATTTCTTCATAATTTTGAAGCTTCTCAGTAATGTGGTGCTGGAGGAGGATGGCTGTCTGTAATATTCTCTAGTTAGTTGAACTCTGCTGGTGATACAGGCAGAGCATTATTTTCCCTGTGCAGACTGAATTTCATTTTCCTAATACTGCTTTTTGTGGCACTCCTCAAACAGGGAAAGTCGCTATATCAGGATGAAAGATCTTAGTAGCCAAGGTGTTTTGAAAGTCTAATTGGAAGCTTTCTCAACTATAAGTTGTCTCATGTAGATATATAATAAGCCTGTAGCTTCAGGAAGGACCATTTTCCTGGAAAATGAGTGATTGAGACAAGCAAAGAAGGAACTGCAGTCCCTCAGAGACAGGATCTAAGACTATGCATCTAGAAGAGAGCAGATCTAGTATTCTAATGGGAGAAATATTTTCTGGTCATTTCAACCACAAATGCCCTCCTAAACCTGAGGAACCTTTATTTTTAAAGAAACATTTCTTCAGAAATTCATGTTTATGTGGGGTTTACTGATTTCCATTCTTTTTCTCTTTTCCCTTTCCCACAGTGTGTGTTTCAGCTAGTGTCTGTTGTGTTGCTCTAAGGCTGTTTCTTTTCCCCTGAGAACAGTTGGGTGTGTGGGAGGCTTGCATGCCAGTAGGGAAGCAAGGAAGGGTGCCCTGCTGAGTGTCCTCTGGGACACCAGGTCAGAGCAACTGCTGGAGGGAAGAGTCATTTTAGGGAGCTGGTGGCTTAGCTCCTGAAAACAGATTGAGACTCTGCGGTGGTGACTAGGTGTCAGGTAGGGAGGACTCAATGAGGCTGAAGGGATTTTCCTGAGGTCCAGAAGGCCCTGATGTGACTTTTGAAGTCAATGAATGATTTTAATTTTTAAGCACAAACTTTGGGGTTTTAGTTAAAACCGTTCAAAAGAGCAAAGGGAAGGAAAAAGTCAAGTACACTTTTGCAATTCTGGCACTAGAAAAAGCCCTTCCAAAGGGAGCATAACAATGTGAAGAGTACCCAGACATTTCAGTTTGGTAGACCATAAATATATTGCAAGCCAGGTAGTAAACTCAGTCAACATTTTGCTGACCGAGTCTTCCTTTCTAAGTCATTCTTAAAGAAGGGTTTATCCAGTGAGCCAGAAAGCTCTGCAGGAGCACTTTACTGGGGAAAATTTACTAAACTCAGCCAGTGGTATCAGATGAGAGCAAGGCAGTATCATTGCAACATCTGTACATCTGCCTTTTGTTTTGATTTTGAAGGAAATAGAATTGAGAAGTTTAGAACAATATTAAGACTTTTTGATGAGTGAGCAGCCCAAGCATCACTTACATACATCAAGCTACCTAGCATGGATAACATAGTTTTGAGTTTTGCAAAAGCAAACCATCTGCTTCCTGCCTTTCTCATCCTCAGTTGACCTCTGACAATCCTTGCTTGAAAGAAGAATTGTGTGTGACAGTCACCATGGTCTCATTGCCCTGTATGGATTTTAGTGAGAAAGTAATTTAAGAAAGATTAGGATGAAGTGTGGGGGTTGAATGGCCAAATTAGGAAAATGGTTAAAATTGTTTGTAGGTTTGTTTTCTAATGGCTGTTTTGGACAGTAGCTGTTGTGTGGCTGTTCTTTCCCTCTCTTAGTACTTGAAGAAATATGCAGTGAGCATAGCTCAGGAAGAGGATTGATGAATATTAAGGGAAAGCCTGTAAGGATCTACCTGACAAAATGTTTGTGTGGGCTAAATTGAACAGTTACTTGTGTCTTTTTCCACTTATCAATTAACATCTTTTTGCCTTCTGATTTTCCTAGATATCCGTGGAATACAAGAATTTTTAGACAAAGTGTCTCAACAGGGAATGGATGTAGCATTACAGAAAGTAGAAAACAACATCAATAAAATGATCACGGGGCTCTTTGCCACTATGAGAATAGAAGAACTGAACCGCTACCGGGATACCCTGAGACGAGCCATTCTCATAATGAACCCTTCCACAGCCAAATCATTCCTGACAGAGGTATGTATTTAACACAGAGGGGCTCTCTTCTTGTTTCGCTGACCAAGACCACAGTGGTCTGTCGAAAGATTTAGTTTATTTGGCTTCATTATGTTAATCAAAAAGCCCAGGTAAGCCCTCCCAAGTAAAAGTTTAAATATTCTCTTTTAAAAGATCATCATGCAAAGGTGTTTATTCATGTTCCTAAATGTGCACGTACGTTTGAAAAGAGAACAAGTAAAACCACATCCTGCATGAGCAAAAGCATTTATGAAATATGCAGAAGAATTACCCATCAGGCTTCTGTTTTAAGCTCAAAGGTACTGTATTGCCATTGTGACACCCACTACTGAAATATCTACAACTGAAACTTTTATTATTTTTTAGAGGAATATATATATAATGTGTATTTGTGGATAAAATGTGTTTACCTAATTGAAATTTTATTTTTGTTTTTGCATAAAATCATGTTGATAATGTTATGTGCCACTCAGTACTAATAAGGTAATGAAATGGAAAGATTTGATTTGCATGAAGAATTTGAGGTGATAAACTAAAGTCGTGTTTTCAAGCCAGATGGACCAGATTTTCAAAAGGTTCTTAGGGATTTAGAGATAGAAAACCTGTATGTTGCATTTGAGTATGAGTTGTACAATCTTTTTAAATGAGTGGCATGGTTGGTTCTTTTTACATGGCACTGTGCTGTTTCGAATGTGGTTTTGGATGCATGTATATTCTTCATCACTAATCAAGGCTTAAAAATCTGTTTTGTTTCATAGAAATACACTTTCTTCAATAATTTCTCATTGAACCTGTTTCTAACTTGCATTACTTTTCTTCTCTACTTCTCTATTACCTTTATCTTGGAAAAATTCAAGCTTAAAACCTATTTCTGCATAAAAACTACTGCATATCCAGTCTCAAGTGAATGCCTTTTAGGAACATTATCTAGAAGTCGGCTTTCTTGGTTTCTTTTTCAAACTTTTGTTTCTCCTTGGTTTGTTTTGGCCGGCTGTTTCACTGTTCTCATTACATACTTGAAGCTTGCTAATTCTGAGTAATGAGGGTCTGCTGCTCTATCTAAATGCATGTAATGCTTCTACACTAAGGTTTAAGGTTTAAACAATTTGTGGGCATGTTTAGATTGTTCTGCCGTGTTTTCATCACCCAAGTCACAAGTGTTTTATTTTTTGGTAAGAGACATTATGAGATATTTCACATTTTAACTTGAAAGAAGCACTATCGGCGACTCTAACTACTATAACTTAGCAAAACTCCTGCATTGTTCTTACAGAGAAACACTCTTTTTAAAAAAAGATACCATTTATCATTTATTTTTGCACTCTTGGGCATAGTAACAATATGTAACATAGTACCAGTAATTGTCATCTTTTGTAGTTATCACATATGTGTTGCCAAGAAAGTAAACAACTTACTTTAGAGTTCTTACTTTGGTACTGGCCACTCAAGACTCCAAAAATCAAAACACCAGTGAAAAACAACTAAACCAAATCCTCAATCCTCTTCCCTCCAAAAAAAAACTCCTATACTAAACACCAAAAAATTACTGAAAAATAACAGACACCCAATGTTTTTCCTTTTCTGTAAGTCTACCAAGGAAGGTGATTATCTTCTTCTGCAACTGTTGTTCAAAGAGTGACTCTCACATCAGCTCCATATTGCAGGGTTTTGCCAGGATAGCAGCATTTATTGGGAGTATGATATGTGACTGGTAAACTGGCAGCAGGAGCCTCTTAATAGGAGGAGTTATTCAAATAGAAGTGTGATTATTGCCATAACTTATTTGTGGTGATGACAGGAAATGAACCAAACAAGTGAGCTCCAACACAGTCTTTACACAAGAAGAAGTTTGCAGGAGTTGCTTTTCCAATGGATATTAAAAACTGTTATTTTGAGTCAAATTAGCAGCTGTACAGTAGGGGCAAAGAAATTATAAAGCCGTATGGACTGCCAATGGACAGAGATATTCTTAAACAGTTTAATGGTCATGCTAATTCCAAAGCCTATGCCTTGTGCATGATCAGTTTAGTTGGGAAATTCAGTGTAACCTAGTGGATTTAGCATGTAAACCTTATGAAGATAGTAAGAAAAAACTGCATATGCAGAAAAGCCCTTGGGTTTTTTCTGCCCAGTAGAAGCTTTTGTCTGCCTCTCTGGATTCAGCTGCCTGCTTCTCTCCCCAGACCTCACATAATCTCTGCTGCTTGGTCCCTTCTTAGATGCTCTGGCTGAACCCTGTCATTGTTTAACTGAGAAGAGGGTTCATTCACTCTGCGACAGCTGTAGTAAGCGTGGTCTTGATTACTATGCAAGTAACAACTATTCCAGGGTAAATAGTCAGGCACTGGCCTGTGTAAATAAGCAGTGTGTAAACTGGAGTTTGCTTGTGTAGAATTTATCTTTGTTCAGACTCTTTGAAATTCTGTGTTTGAAATATTTTTTCTTTCTTTTTTTTTTTTTTAAAGAACTATTGCTTTTTTATGTTAGGCGCATCTTTCTCTTCACCTCTTCTATCTCTAGAGCTTGCAGAGGTGAGATCTCTACTTAAACACTTAATAAAATGGAGATTAAGAAGTAAATATACTTCTCTGGCTGTGGAAATAAAAGTCTACCTTTTCTTTAAGCACTATGTATTAATTTGCCCTCCATACAGCATGGAAAGGCAGGAAGCTTTGGGAGCAAGTATCACAGTATCACAGCATTTCTCCTTACTGGCTAAAGGATTAATGTAAAGTGGGGGGGGTACCAGCTGGATTCCCAAATGTGCTGTGTTGCTTTGAGCTGGAGATGGAGGAGCAGAAGGAAAAAATTCCTCTGAAAGAGGGAAATTCACTGGGGCTAAGGAGTGCAGAGGTATGGAGCTAGCAGAGACTGGAAGCTCTCCACAGATGAGTTTGTGGCAGCACCCGGGAGAATACTTTGCCAGGGATATACTGGTGACTTGTCCAGGGTTTTTTCTGAGGTAATTCTTCTCTACTCTCAATTAGCTACCCAGGTCCCACAGGTAATGCAAAATATTCCCTGTGAAACTTTTGTGATTACTAAATATCCAACTGTCTTGCTATGCTGTCTGATAACACTGGTGATGGATGCTTTATATTTTATATTAGCTTTATATTTTGGGGTGGGATTTTTTTTTTTGTACCTGTTCTTTTTGGGATGAATATGGAGAGGAAGAGCCATATAAGAGAATAATAAGATGTCCTTAAATAAGATGTCCTTGCCAGCTCAACATGACAACAAAAATCAAGGGCTTCAAAAGTCAAGTGTGAGAATTCTAGGCAGGAGCAGGATCAGGCCAGGAAAGTGAGGTGGCAACAAGGCTTCTGGGGATAAAAAAGCAGGTTTGAGAAGCAAGACTTTGGGAAGCAATACTTTAGGACACCAGCCAGGTGTCCTCTGCTGGGCCAAAATGCTGTCAGTACATCTCTGCTTTCAGGTGTTTTTTTCTGTTTAGCTAAGGAAGCTACCTTATCACCTGAGTGCAGAAATGTGAATATGTTCTGTGTCATGACTCCAGGAGCTGATAACAGGACTACAAAGGAGGGACAATGCAGCTGATTCATTCATTTACTTATAGAGAAAAACTTCACACATTGAAAATCCGGTAAGCCATGTGTGAAAGAGCCCTAGCATCAGCCAGGGATTTTGCTGGAGTTTTGACAGGCAAGGTCTGAAAGGCCTTGGTGTAGGTGCTGAGGACACCGCTGCTCCCAGCCTGCCCTCAAAGGAGGGATTACCAGCCCAGCAACCTCAGCAGATGTGACTGTGTGTCTTCCTGTCCCTTGCAAGGTCCCTTCTCATGCTTCTGCTGCAGGGGTTCTTGGCCTCTCTTACAAAGAGCAATGAGAACACTTTCTAGCTGTGCCAGCAAGATTCAGCAGTTTATCTAGCAAAATTTTCAGAGCATTGGCCCTGTGTATAAGCCGACAAAGCTCTTTGAGGCTTGACAGCCTCAAGCCATCAATGCAGTAAGCATTGACACTTCCCAGGTTGGAGAGTACTACTCTTCAACTCGCTCTACACTATATGATTTGTGTAAATGAAAATATTTGCTATTTCTTATTGCAAAGATTCCACTCTGCAACAAACTTGAAGTCACTGAACCCCAGACTTTGAGCATGCTGGAGATACTGGAAAAGTTTTCTGTCAAACATCTATTAAAAGTTAAACTCATCTGCATGGCAGAACTGGGTTATAATTATTGAAAAGGTGCATTCAACAAAACTAGTTGCTGCCAAATCTGAGAGTTGCAGCAAATAAGTTCTGTATGTTGGCCTGTGTGTGTATATTATGTTTATTACGCTAACTTCTGTAGGTACTGTTTTATTTTTCTAATTTATTTTCAGCATTAGTATAATCTACAATTCATGATTTTGAAAATAAATGTCCTTTTTCCTATCCTAGGCTAATGTGGAACAGTACTAAAATAAGACTACCTTGTACAAAAAGAAGCTACACTGCTATTTTCATGAATAAAAGAACTCTTTATAAATGAAATGGTAAAATATACATGGAAAGTAGAAGGAAGCCTATAAATGAAGTTCTGAAGAGTTATTGCCATGTTGTGGGCAAGTAAAAAAAAAGGAAAGAGTGTTTAAGGAGCAAATGTAATTTAAATTGCCTTATGTAATTGAACTTTCAACGTGCTTTTACTCATCATTACTGTGAATAGAATGAAAAGCAACATTTATTCTGTGAAACAAGATTATTCCTGATAGCAAGACCCTGATTTTTATTATGTCTGATTGTTGTCTCTCTCTTGAAAATAATAGTTAATTTTAAATGTAATTATTTGAAAAAACACAGGGTTTTTTTCATATAGTGACACAGTTATTGTTTTACCAGGTATTAGATCGATCATGAAGCAAATCGTGAATCTTTTAGATCTAAAGATAGGGATTTGCTTTAGTGTTACATAGTGCTCTAACCAGGCTTATTTCTTTAAGCCTTATTTACTGAGAATTAGGACAAATTATTCAACTTTTCCAAATGGTGATTCAGCCTTTGTGTGTCGAAAGTTCATGGCAACTTACTATTTTCTTTTGCCTTTCTTTTTCTCTCTCCCCTCTTTTTTTTTTTAATCTTATTTTGTGATGCTTGGCTCTTTTTATTTCACATACATCCTAAAGAAGACTAGGACAAAAATTAGCTGGTTTGTTTCTCTATTCCTTTTAATTAATAAGAAAAGCGATTCTGTCTTTAGTCAAATGTGTGATGTACAGATATGAGGTGAGGTGAGGTGAAGTGAATGAAGTTGAAAATCAGAGTTATGAATCTAATGCAACTGTGCGCCACTTCCACTGAAACCTGCAGTAAAAATTCAGTTGTTTCGAGTGGGAGAAGATGGCAATGATTTTTGTTCAGGTGTGGACAGAAAAGACACATAGCAGGGAGACATAGAAGCCTCCAGACAAGTATCAGGTCCACATAATCCACATAATCTGCTGAGTTTGAGGGGACCCATAAGGATCAAGTCCAGCTTCTTGTCCTGCATGGGACACAGAGTCATGCCATGTGCCCAAGCATGTCATCTAAATGCTTCTTGATCTCTCTCAGGCTGATGGTGTGATCACTTCCCTGGGGATCCTGTTTCAGTGCCCAGACACGCTCTGGATGAAGAACCTTTTCCTGATATCCAACCAAAACCTCCTCTGACACAGCTTCAGGCCATTCATTCCCTTGGGTCCTGTTTCTGGTGGCCACATATAGGAGATCAGTGCCTGCCCCTCCTCTTCCCCTCATGAGGAAGCTGTAGAGTGTAATGAGATCTTCCTCCCCTTAGTCTCTTCTCCAGACTGAGCAGACCAAGTCACCTCAGTCTCTCCCCATATAGCTTCTCCTTGAGACCCTTCATGATCTTCATAGCTCTCGTTTGGACACTCTCTAACAGCTTAACATGTTCTTCTATTTCTCCCTAGCCTGGCTGGCATGCCCCCAGGACATGGGTGGCCCTCCTGGCTGCCAGGGCACTGCTGACCCACATTCAACTTGCCATGGACCAGAACCTCCAGGTCCCTTTCCATGGCACTGCCTTCCAGCATCTCATTCCCCAGTCTGTACACCCAGGGTTGCCCCATTCCGGGTGCAGAATCCAGCACTTTCCCTTATTGGACTTCACATGGCTGGGGATTGCCCAGTCTTCAAATTCATCAAGGTCTCTCTGCAGGGCCTCCCTGCCTTTGAGGGAGCCAACAGCTCCTGCCAGGTTTTTATTGTCTGTGAACTTACTCAGTGCCCCTTCCAGTGCTGCATCCAAGTCATTCATGAGGATCATGAAAAGCGCAGGGCCAAGGATGGGGCTCTGAGGTCAGGTCACCAGTCAGATGTCATCCCATGAGCCACTTGCTCACCCATCCCATGATGTGTTTATCCAGCTGAGTGCTGGATATTTTGTGCTGAAGGATTCTTTGAGAAGCAGCATTGAAAGTTTACTGAAATCCAAAAAAGTAGGTTTGCCTTGATGTGTGTGCCATAGGCTGCCGATCCCAAATACGTTCAGGAACAGGCATCAAATTTGGATTTAGGAAAGCTGGATTTTCTTCTACTGCTGTGCATGCCTGCATACCTGTGTACAGTATATATGAGCTAAAAAGTAACCACCCTTTGTGTATAAACAAACATTTTCTTCAATGATAAAAGCATATTCATCTGCCACCTAAAACCCACAGAGAGTTTTATGTTTTCAAATTTACTCTACTACCCAAACAGTTTCTTCTTGTCAAAGTAAAATGGAGATTGGATGAGCAAGGATTTGCTCAGTTGAATTTGACAATTGAACTGATCCAATGATGGACTGGAAAAAATACCCAGGTCTTATGGGAAGCCTGTTGGATTTCCAGTTAGGCTGAGGAGTGACTTGATGGTTTGTCACATGTATAAGTACATCACAATTTTCTATGCCCTGCTAAATGTGGTAGCTGGTTGGTATTTTCCCATAAAGTACTGAAAAGAGTAATTCTTTATCACATTTATTGATTCATGATGCTTATGATACATCAGATATGCAGCATAATTTGCTTCAGAGATTTTCAGTGTTGTCTTTGTGAAAGTTTATTCATGATCTCTGGGAATTTTAAAACAATCCTATTTACATAAAACACAAGTGTGAAGTCTCTAAGGGCAGGAATTGTTCAGGCAGTTCTTGTTCAGAGGGCAGTGATGAAAGTGAAGAATTGGCAGCAGATGTATGGTCCTCCTGCTATTTTTATCTCCTTTTCCTATAATTTTATCATATGTGTGTATGTTGATTGGATTTTATCTAGGAGTGATGGTCTTCAGAGGCCAAAATCAGTTTTTTCAGTCAGTGACTGGTTGCTCCTATATTTTTCTTATAAGTAAGGTAAATGCTCTTATCTTTGAGGTCTTCTTTCTCACCTTAGTGTTTGAGCTTTTAGACCTGCACTCTCCTAGAGAGCATATTTGCCTTTTTTGAGTTCATTCTCTGCACCATTGCTTGCAGCGGAAATAAATACTATTCAGTGTACTCCACTGGAATTTGTTATTGTTGTTAATTACAATGTCAAAAAATTTTTTTTCCTTCTTTCTCCAGCATTAAGCACAGAATTCATAGCTGCAAATCAAAACAAAGGCTTAAAGGGTTTTTTTTTATTTCATAGGATCTTTCAAATCTCTAGTAAAGGGATGCTGAGAAGCTATGTTCAAAATGTTGAACTACTTGAGCTATCTTTAAAGTGGCCTCCCTTACTTTTTTTATTTAACCTGCAAGGAGTCTTGGATGATTTTAGATTTTACCTTTCAGTGAAAATCTGAGAATATTCTTGGTTTACGGTGTAGTCCAATTCCTTGCCTTTTTATGCTCTTGTATCCTTGAATATAGGCCATCCAGCTGATGGCTGAATGATTGGATGAGAAAACAATTGCTATTTTACTATGAATAGGGTGATGTTGGCATGGATTTTATATGTACTTCCTTACTGTAAGGTGAAAGTTCAAGGTTAAACCTTTTAGTTACAAAGCAATGAAAAAGAAAAGTCTCAGTGGTAAAATAAGTCAGCTTCAAAGGGATTTGTATCATTTTCTGAAATGATATCTTGCATCACTTACTGAAGCTGCAACCTGAAGCAAATTGTTTGCGTGTTTTCAGACATAGTAAAATTGAGTTTTGCAATGTAGTGTTGGGGCTCTTGGGACAGAATGCAGTGCTCGCTGTAGCCTAGGTCATTTATTTTGGTATCTAAAATGAAGCAGACAAACATTTTGAGAAATCTATCCCAACACAGAGGATCTGCACTTAGAAAAACAGGAGCTGGGGGCAGTCTGCATGTCCTTTGCACTGATATGAAGTCTAGAACTAAGGCTGTGCCTTTGGGTGACTGAAAGGTGAGGCTCAGTATCAGTAGCCTGGAGCTCAGCTGGCACATTTGTGTTGTCTGTGAAAGTCTGGGGATTTTTGATTAAAGTTGCTGATAACAGCAGCTGAAGAGAAGCAGCACATGGGTATATTTGTCTTTCAATCAGCCATGCCTCACATGTGAAAAGTCAGGCAAAAGCCTGACTGATGTTACAAGTCTGGTATAGTCCAGTATACCTTGTGAATTGTGCCCAGGTTCCCTAGGCTTTTACACCCTCAGTGTGGTGTTGGTGGCATAAGGAGACACTCACTGAAGTGTGCATGCAAAGCTAATATGTACCAGAGCACTTGGGTGATTTACAGAACAAGAAAGTCACAGCTTGTCTCTGCATTTTAATTCTTTCAGTGTTTTCTTTTTTCTGTCTGTATGGTATTTAGTGATGTGGTCTGTATTACAGACAGATACTCACATCTGCTGGTTTCTATCCTATGTCACCCTGTAGCACGATTGTGAGACACATACCAGGTCTGCCTCTCCAGTGTTAACAAAAGTTGTAGTGTATTATTTCTTTTATAAAAACAAAACTTACTTTGTTGATAAAACATACATTCATTTTAGAGGTATGTGCAGGACAATAATCAGTCTGTGTCTTGTTGTCAGAACAAATAATTATGCTATCAGAATTTGGCTAGTTATACAATAAATTATTTTATCTTGAAATACAAAGTTAGAAAGAAATCCCATGCTGTATGTGAGCTCTGACCAGTATTTTGTATTGAAAGCAATAGTTAAACTGCTAGTGTGTTTGAGAGAAGAGGAGCTTTAGTGATTAAGTACTGAGTAGAAGATGTATTATGTACTTAATGAGAATCTCATAATATTTGCTGTTGTGCAAACAACTGTTTGGTTATGCTTTCCTATAATTACTTTATGTTTCTCTACTTGGTTTTCAATGGCTCAGTAATTGACATCCTCTTCTTTGGGATCTTGCTGGGAATGCTGTTTCTGGACTAAAACAAGTAACTGAAAGGCTGACCTCCTGTGATCCTCAAAGATGTAATAATTCTTTTCTCCTTCAATTTGTGTTGGCTATTCTTTGTTCTGCTTTCCTAAATTGCTATCATACTTAATTGTATTCTCCTGTTGTCATACTAGCGATTTTAATTGGATGTGATAGTCTTGGTTACTGCTTATCCTTCCTCCCTGCTTTTATAGCCTCACTATAAACATCTCTGTTGTGCTCCTCTTGAGAGACAAATGTCTTCCCAAGGAGGGTAAATTGCTTCAACCAACCAAACAGAGTAAATAAATTAAAAAAAAAAAAGCAAGCAAGAACATTAATGCAACAAAACTGTTACATACACATGGGTAGAGACAGTCAGTGTATTAAAGTGTGTATTTTCTACATAACTGAGGGTGGCTGATTCTTGTAAGTGTTATAAAAAGCCCACTCTGAACATCTGCAAAACTAATATGCAGTTGACTGTCATGGGATGAGTGTCTATTTGAAATAAAATGACAGCTAGAGAGGATTAGGTTATAGTGGAGATAAGATCTGACAAAGCTATATCTAATCCAATTCTTTTTCCAAAGCGATGTTGCCTGATTGGCAGTACTGTTCTGCCTCCTTCCTTCTCACCAGAAAATAGAGGTATAGTCAGTGCATTAGCTTGCCTTGGTTTCCAGAAAATATAACTCATTTCCTAGCTACCATGAAAATTCAGTGTTGAATGTTTCTATCCCCAAAAGACAATTAGTTTGCTCACAATCGGTTATTACATAATTCATTTTTTCCTTTAGTTAAACTGAAATGAAGAGTAATAGCCATTATTTCTTCTATTCTCATAATGTTCCCTGTGACACTGAAAAAGCTCTCAATAGTTTGTCTGAAGTAAAGGTCGAATTTTATACCCTGTGACTCCTTTTGCAGACTTTGCTGGGAGTTTTCTTATGAAATTTTGCTGAGTAAGGTCTCCCATATTTTTCTCCTTTTTTCAGTTTGTAGTTAGTGGTTTTATTATGGCTGTGATGCTTTTGCCACATATGCTTGTAAGCCTTGTGTCAAAATAAATTCTTTCCTTTAACATTTGATCAATCAGCTTGGATAATTATCTGTAAATAGATTACAGCACATTAATAAAAATGTTTAGTTCACCATTAGAAACAATGGCTATAGCAATGGGTACCTGATTCAGGTTGCTTTTGTAGACACTTCATAATCAGCAGTAATATTTTTGAAAACTGTTTTTAGACAATTTATTCTATTTTGATAGCATTTAGCCTACTGTAGCTGATTTTATGGTTTCTACAGAGTTTCAGCAGGAGTTGGGGACTGCTGATGTCGAGAGTTAATTTTAGATTTACACATTATAAGTTTCTCACCTCCCCACATAATTTTTCCCTCTTTAGGACTTCTGATATTTAGCTTATTTAGAAATAATTTTTAAAAATAAATGTTCTTATTTCAAAAGGAATATTAAATAGTGCTGCAATTCATCCTATAAATGAAAGTAACAGCTGCTTCTGCTGATTGTGAGAATAGATGTAAAAAGTATCACTTTGACTTTGTAAAAATATATTTTCTGCTGGTTTCGTGTGTCATCCACGCCAAGGGCCCTCGCTTTAAATAAGAGCCCTGTACTTCCTTGGGGGCTTCACTTATTTTGTCTCTTCTTACTAGTGACTAGGCAGTCATGCTGAGAAGGACTTGGGGGTGCTGAAGGACGAGAGGTTGGACATGACCCAGCTGTGTGCATTCACAGCCCAGGATGGGCCACATCCATCTGTGGGTGCCCCATCCTTGGAAGTGTTCAAAGCCAGGCTGGATGGGGCTCTTGGTCTAGTGAAAGGTGTCCCTGCCCACGGTGATGGTCTTTAAGGTCCCTTGCAACCCAAAGCATTCTGGGACTTGCTGAGGAAGGGAATTGACATTTGTTTTTAGATAGATAAATATTTTGATCTTGAAAAGTTCCTAAATTTCAGAGCAAATAAAGAATCACAGAATGGATCAGGTTGGAAGGAATCACTAGAGGTTATCTAGTCCAACCTCCCTGGTCAATCAGAATCCATTAGACACATTATTCAGGATTGCGTCCAGATGGCTTTGGACTCTCTGCTGAGAGGGAGACTTCACAACCTCTTCAGGCAACCTATTCCAGGGTTCAGCCACCCTAACAGTAAAAAATTCTTCATCATGTTCAAAAAGGAGCAGTAGGAGTTTATGCTGTCAGCACAAATTAATTTAAGAAATAGTTTCTACACAGGAACACTAGCAGAGGAAAAAGAAATTAGCAAGATCATAGTATTGACCTGCTCTGTTAAAAGATGAAAGTAATCTCTTTTGTTTGGTCTCTTATTCTTTATCTGGCTTCTGAGCCAGTATAACTTAGGAGTTAGATGGACGCAAATTCAAAGGAGATTAAATGAAGGGATAGATTTTTGTCAACCTGCTGTAGGAATTCAGTAAACGAAGTTGCCTTAAGGAGTGCTTTGCAGAAGACATTCATTTAGTTATAAAGGCACCCAGAGCAAAGGCTCCTTTTGACCTGTCCACAGGCAGCTGGAGGCAGACCGAAAGAAGGCCTTGAGGCAGGGCCTTAGCTTCAGGAAATAGACTGATTTTCATTGTGGGACTGGACATTCCTTAACGGGACTTATAGTGGAAACATTCCCATAGGTTATTATGCAATGTTTTTGCATTGAACAAGAAGTGGGGTGTGAGGGGGGGAAAGCAGAGGAAGGAAAAAGGGAAGTGGATTACTCAAGTTTTCTCCAGAGTCAATTAAGCAATGATGAAAGCACCTTCCCACAAACTCTAATTTAAACAGAGATCAGTAAAAATAACATGCTTGGCATTTTTAGATGCTCTGAGAAATGTAATCTTTTCATGTGCAATATCCTTAAAATATTTTCATCTCCCGGAGATGTATGTTGTATTGAAATTTTCCTCTCTCAGGAGAGAGACACTCTTGGGTCTACAAAATACTTGTTTCATATCCCTTGTTAATAGTTTCTTTCACCCTCGCAGTAGTGATGTAAATGTGGATCTGATTTATGCTTCTTTGATTTTTATTTTTTTTAAAACATTTTGCCTTAATTTTTTGGGGGGGAAATTAACAGTTATATAATAATTACATGTTTTATTTATATACTATTTCACATATGTTTATCTAGCATGTCTCTAAGCCAAAAGTCATGCTTGTAGAACAGAAATCAGGCCAATAGTATGCTGCTGTTGGAATCAGTATTTAAGGAATAAAATCTGTGGTTTCCATTCTGAAAATTACTTAAATGTTGGTGACTTTAATGTACTTAAATGTTCATTGACTTTAAGATATCAGATCCTGACTGAAGCCAACTAAGAGATTTTTTCCATCAAAAATTTTCAATTTTCTTATGGTCTGTGCTTCTCAGATAGGCAGGCAGATTACCTGAGGGCCTGGACTCTGAAACATATTTCATAGAATTTCAAAGCTCTTGTACTTCATTCCAAGTTGGAATAAAACCAGATTTTCAAACATTTACATCCTCTGCAGAGTTATGTGACCTTTCTTTCCAGTCTGCTTTTCTCCTGACTAGCTTTCAAATTTATTTCCAAGCCAAGCTCTTTACATTTCAGCCTGTTGTATTGTGATCTTGGGTCTTCCAGCATAGAGAGAACATCACTCTCTGCTGCAAAGGAATTTAGGTATCCCTACTGCCAGCCACTAAGTTGGAACTGAAAGTACTTTTTCATTGTCCTTTTAATCAGTCTTCATTTTAATCTTGTTTGGGAAGTGGCTTCCAGCCTGCCATTACTGAGGATCCTAATGAGGCTTGCAGCAGGGAATCCAAGCAGACTGTCAAACCAGTGTTCAGAAGGAACACAGGGAGTTCAGTGCTGTCCTCAAGCTGGCTGACACACTCATGCAGGCTGAAGTGCACACTGAACAAGGGAGGAGGCAGAACAGGGTGAGAGAACTCATAATGTACTGCCACTTCCCCATCACAGCTGTCTGATCACACCTGAAGTGTGTGAAAAAACAAAACCAGCTTTGCCATTGCTTGTGGAGATGAAGGTTTGAAGCAGACTTGGTATTTATTTTCAGAAAACAGTGTTGAGAAAATATGAAATTGATTTCATTTATTTTAAAATTAGAATTTAATCTCATATTGCCATGTCTGTTCACTATCCTGGTTATATCAAAAAGCTAAATCAGAGGCTTTACAGTATATTGTCTGTCAGTGCAGTAGTGACTTTCCCTGAGGTATAACTGTTATTGTTTGCTCAAGGAATGTTTTGTTGTGTTTGTACAATTCTAAAAACGTGCACATTCTCAAGGTTTTTCATACTTCTAATGTATGTTATAAAAAGTAGGAAAAAGGGTTATGTCTCAAGGGTATTATGCATTCGCATGGGATAAGAGGAATGGAGACCTAGAATTCCCCTGGGAGAGGGCACTGGAGCTGCTTTCAGTTCTGACAAATGCTTTGTTTGGATTGTGAAATAAATTCGACACGATTAAATTTGTTAAGTTGAAAAATACCAATATGTAGTGTAGGATGAGAAATACAATTTTTAGCCTGGTACAAATGTGCATCCCCTCACAGGAATTACAAGTAATATAACTTGATGAGAAATGTTGCTTTTCTGATTGAGCTACTCTGATGCAGAAAGAATTGAGAAAGTGGAGAGTCACAAGGAAAATTAATGATTGTTGAGGATGAAATAAAGTGAAAAGATTCAAAATAAATGTATTTCCACAGTTTGCTTGCATTCAGAGCACTTGATGTAGTTTATACTTCAATATAACTCATAGAGTTTCCACTTAAGAGCATTTTATTTTTTTGTCTGCTCTTGTATATATATTTACTTTTTTTTTTTTTTAAAGGTAAGTCTAGTATACTGATTCTTCCTTTTACCACGATATTTTATGAAATTCTTTTCATATATTTAGCCTGGTAAATCTTCCATTAAGCAAGATTCTCAAGATGCCCTGCATATCAATTTTTATTTAAAATCGGGTGTTTCATTTCATCCTTCTTGCCTTGTTGTCTTTGTGAGATTGCCATGAGAACATACATATGCTATGGCTATGGTCCTGTTCCTTTTAAAGTATTTTTTTGTTACCCTCTTAGGAGTACAGCATTTGTAAAGCTCTAGGCAGTTTATTTGTCTTCATCTCTTAACAGTGGCATAATGTGCAGACTCTCAGTCTTCAGTGATTGCTGCAGGAGTCCCTGATGCTTTGGGTAGATCCCTTTCTGCCCATTGCTGCCTTCTCTCCACGTGTTGCTGGTGCTCATACGGACCCCAGCCAGCAGTTCTCTCTCTCTGTGGGGGCCATCACATACCCTCAGAGGGAAAATCTGCATGCGACTCCTACTTTGTGTCTGACAAAAACATTTTTCATGAGGACAAAAGTGGTTATCATGAGTCAGATTCTCATCACTGATCTGATGATCTGGTGTTCACACAAAGTCCCATTTGTAGTTTGGGGTTTTTTAACCTTGCCAGGAGTTAATGCTTTGATGACTTAAGATGTCCTTGTCCTTCAGTTTAGTTTAGTTTGGTTTTTTGCTTTTTTTTTTTTTTTACTTTTTATCCATTTCTGTCAATCTGACTGCAAGTCAAAATGCTTAGGACTTTAAGATGATGAGCTCTTTGTCTTCTGTGCACATTTCCTGCTTGAGGCAGTAACACTTACTGCACTCAATAATACTAAACTGGAACTTCTACCTTCTGGTTTCTGGAAAATTTTTGGTTTTCTTTGTTCCGCCTCTAAAATTTGATGTTTGTTTTCATATGCCCAAAATCAAGACATAGAACCCCAGAATATCCTCACAGCTCATAGTTGTATTTCCACTGTAGTCTGCTTCTCTTTTTCCATGCTGACTTAAGCTTATTCTGCAGTTTACTTAGTTCGGCACTTCTGGCTCAAGGTTTTCTCTTCTTGTCCTGATGGGTTTTGCAATTTTTATTTAACATTATGTGATATACAGAAACACCAGATTTTCCGAAAATTCAGCACTTAGTGATGATAGTTTACTCTGACGCAGAAGACACATGATGAATTTAAGACAAATAGAGCATGAGATGTTTTTCGCAAGAGCATTTTTCACACCAAAGAATATTTGTGTAAATCAATAACATTTTTCTACTTTTACACAATTTGTCTTTGTTTGGTTTTTTCCCCACAAGAACATGTTTCTTTTTGTATGACTTTTAACTGATTTTCCTACTGGTGTTTATTTTTTCAAAGAGCTTTTATCCATGATAGCTGTAGGGTGGATTTGTTTGACACAACCCATTGCTATTAATATCTTCTGTTCAACGTGTAGCATTTGATTCTTCTGTCACATTTGCGCTCATTCTGCACAAAGATGTTTCCTTTTCCCTATATTATTGATATGCATTATGTTTTTCCATACTGGTAAGAGAATTCATGAATTGAAGTTCTCTGTTTAGTAACAGTAACAAAGGTATAAATATACAGTCACATCATCTCTTTCCTACAGAATAATTTAGGATGGAAAAGGAAGTTCTTTTCTTATTAATATTTTGATGGCAATAGTTTCCAGTCAACAAAATTTTTCAACATCAGTAAATTCTTGTGTCTAAGAGGTTGCTGCAGCAAGTTTATCAATCAAATAGTTCTTACCCAAGCTTTCATCCTATGGATGACTCTCACAGTAGGGATGCTGGTGATTTGCAGTTGGGTGTAATTATTTCCTGCTGTCTTCTCTAAGTCTGTAATGCCTGGAAAATTATATTTGGGAGCATAAATTCAGAATCTGCTCTGCACTAATGACTGTTGATTGTTCTTTCTAATTTTTCATGCAACTTAAACATGCTCCCTGTCTTTCAGACGTTTTTTCTTTGTCTAATCACCTAAACTTCAACAAGTTCTAACCTTTATTTGTTTAATTATTGTGGCCAAACTGCTCTATTCTCATCCATCCATTATTGCTCAATTTCCCCATTTCTCAGGATCTTCATATCTGCCCACTGTTTCAAAATAGCTAATTCTGTTTAGGAAGTAACTTTCAGGTGCAGACTTTCTCAATGAAAGGTGCACAGCTACATGTTGCAAGTGCAAAATCTTTCTCTGCTCTTGATAAATACAATCTCACCCAGTTTGAAGCTGTTTAAAATACTGATGAAAGGCTGTTTTCTAGCTTGTTGCTCTCCCTGTTCTTGACTCTGCCTTCTTAGCGGTGTAGAACACAAAGCTTTTGCTTTTTCCAGGAGCCTTTTTTGAATTACTGAATGTTGCTTTTTCTTGAATTTTAAATGGTGTTCAGATGTCAGCTCATGTTTGCTTTGCCCATCTATTACTGTTCACTGCTTTCTTCTGAGCAATCTCGCTTCTTCCGTGATTTTCCCTTGCACATGGAAAGAACACATTACTAATTCACACTAAATCAATTCATTTTCCTGCTTCTGACCTTTCCTCCAAACTCTTTCGTCACTTCTCCTGCGATTGACTTGACGATGTATAGGCAGCTGTTATGCTGAGACAACTGCCTCTTGTGGTGACTTAATACTCCCTTTCATCTTTGCTCCTCTCTCACCTGTCTGCCTTTCACTCTGTCCACCTGCT
This sequence comes from Cinnycerthia olivascens, assembly GCA_035048155.1. Lineage (NCBI taxonomy): Eukaryota > Metazoa > Chordata > Aves > Passeriformes > Certhiidae > Cinnycerthia > Cinnycerthia olivascens. Next base: position 20,011,804 of record JAWWMU010000180.1, read on the forward strand.
TAACTGATCTCTCTTGTTTTAACACCTCAGATACCAACTTTCAGAAGGCAGGATCTCTCTCATCTTTATCCATGTGCCCTGTGGGTTTTGACCCACAGAACTTCCTTGTGGAATGTGCAATGCTGTTAAGGATTTATTTGTGCTGAGGTCCCACATTCTCATAATTTCCTGCCTGCTGTGGTTTCCCCCTTCCTCTGTGTTCCTACTTACACGCGTGGCACCTCTGTGCCAACTCTTTCACTTGTTCAACCGTTTGCTTAGTTGTGAAATGTTTGCTTTACTGATATGATTCTGTGATTCTAGCATCGCTTTTCATATAAGATAGCTACAATATTTCTTTCCATTAACAGTCTTCCAATAAATGAAATGCTTTTTTTACTGCATCTGTATAGCCAATTAAAACTTGAAATATGAAGTGTGTTTCTTGAAATCATAAAGGCATGAAATAATATTTATTTTGGCTTTAGTATTAATTGGTCAGTACAACAAATTGTTAAAATGGGTATAAAACTCACAAACTAAATTATTACTGAAACTCTTATAAATAAACTTGATAATTAAAAAACATATTGGGTGACATAAGGTATGACAAATAACATTACAGTTAATATGCAAGGGAATTCCAATGTAGCTAGCAGATGAAATCATTTTAGCATTGAGAAGGAAGAATGAGGTTTCAGTTCCTGTAGTTAATTCATTCAGAGATTTTGTAACCTCAAGTACAATGTCTAGAGGAGGTGAGTAGCTCTGAATGCCTAAGTAAGTGCAGTAGTTGCACTGACTGCATCCACAACTTGCATGTCTTGTAATGTACTACGGTTTTATTTCATTGACTCTTATTTCACTGATACCTGACCTGCTCATATCTTCTTGTCTTCCAAGAGCATACACTGTCAACTTTGCTCCCTCTGGAATTTCAAATGTAGTGTTTGTGGACTAGTCCTCCTGAGTGCCTACTGTGAAAGCATAGGAGGGATAAAACACCTCTGCTCTCAGACTTAGTTCAATATTCAGTCTAAATCAAGACTTATTTGTACTCACCAGAACATCACATCTGGATTTAAACTGTCATTCAATGTGTGTGTGTCCTAGTTTAATTTCTTGTGCTGTTTTACAGCCATAGTCACTCAGGTGAAAAATTATCATCTAGATCTTCTTTCTGTACATTGTGATTACTGAAAAAAAACAACCCCTCAAGTCTATAAACACTTGTTGGTATTAAATCCTACATGTTCTTCATAAACACAGCTATTGTAGAGAGTTTCTTTAGTCATTGGTAAAAGTAACAACATCTAATTTTCTGCAGTTTGAGCACATTGGCTTTTTTCTATTGTTAGTCTCCTGTAGATAGTTGCATATGTTTTGGTTTACCTAGTGTAACATTAACTCCACAGTTGGCCTTCTCTGGAAAGAGAAATTAGCCTTTTGTGCTCTCCCTTTTAACATGCTCCAAAAATGAGTATGTCCTTCAATGTTTGTATATTTGTCTAAAGAAACAGCAGTGGCTCTAAGGTTGCGGTTTCTTTCCTCCTTCATCCCAGAGGAATTATACTTGACATTTCCAGTTTGGGTAATGATGGAACCACAAATCTTTGATTTTTAAAGATCAAATTATCCATAGCAATTAGTTCCTCATAGAATGTCAGGAACACTGTTTTGTGTGACAGATGGATAAATATGTTCCCTTGGTTAACCAAGAACAAATGTTTCTGATAATGTGGAATGCTAGGGCATCGTTTAATTACAGTCTTTAAATCAAACACCTCTGGGATATATATTTATTTCATCTTTGTAAAACCTGCTATACTGTTTCCATGTAATGAATAAGAAGGAGCTGTCATAGCAAGACTGTAGGAAAAAATTTCAGAACTACTGAGATGTTAAAGGACCTTAGGTGCCACTTGAAATGTTACCCTTGTAAACTTCAGCAATGCTGAACTAGACTGACCATCTCAGATGCCAGAGTCACTCTGGGGGACATCAGAGGTGGGTGTCACTGTCACAAACCACTGGACATGACATGCCAAAGCAGAGAACCATTTTCTCTCACACTGCAGTTTCCACTAGTGCAGCAGAATATTTTCCATTTCATAAACAAATTACTTTCTTATATGCACACATAATCCCCAAACAGTTTAACAGTAATTATGGTATAATTTTCGAAGAATGTGCCTTTGTTTTCAGTAACAATTAAGTACTTTCAAGTTATATCAGTCTTGATAATGTTAAAGCAGTTTCTTTTTTTCAGTAGGACAGTACATTGTGAAATTAACATATCAATTAAAAACATTAGTGATGCCAAACTGTGCATAACAAAAAAGAGAGAGAACAATGTAAGCCTGTGAAGTTCAGGTAGCATGTGTGACTTCAAAATAGGCTGGCTCTTTACCAAAAAATATTCCTCTCAAGGACATGGTGGTGAACTGCCTTTGCTAAAGGTGCTCCCACACTGTTCATTGCCAAGAGATCACGCAGTCCTTTTGCTGCTGCAAACCTGAGGCTGTGTTAACATATGCCCATTCACACTGAAGAGGTGACTGCAGTTTCTGGCACTAGTTTGTGCCAGTTAGTGTCTGACACGGGGAGCCCTTAAGCTGAGGAAGTTATTCAGACTGTGGCTATCCCTTGGAAAGAGGGAGTTTGGGTCATTGTGTCCGGTGAATTGTTTTTGTTACTTGTGCAGGTCTAAGCACAAGCTTGACAAAGGTTTTCCTTTTACATAGTGATTTCACAATGTCTGTCTCTTTTGAAACAACTGGATGTACGATAAGAAAATATCTTTTTTTTACCTAGTGGCAATATTCCTTGCCCTTTCATTATTTTTAGTAAAATCACTTTCTATATCTCTGGACTTTTAAATTTTCAAAGCACTTCACAAGCATTGGTATTTTAACTAAGAAATCTGGTGTTTTGCATTGCTGCCATAGCAGCTTTCTTGCCATATGATGGAAACTGATTTTAGAGGCGATGGGGAAAAGAGAGCAAGAGCAAGTGACACAGCTACTTAGAAAATGACAAATTCATTTTAAAAGCAGCAAACATGATGTTCCCATTGTTTCAAAGATGTTAGCTCAGAATTGTATCAAATTACCTTGTCTTGCTAATTGAACCAGTAAAAAAGACCCCACGATTGCAAGAATAAATTGTGCCCATTATCTTGTATTAGACACATATAATCTCTAGGCTGGAGCTGAGACTTTCCAGTTTTGTTTTTTAGCTGCTACAGAGTGGATTCAGGGAACAATTAAATGCAAATGCCTTTTCAGTTTTTCATAGGATTTTTTTTTATATATACAATCAAAGAGAACTTTGCACATAAGTCTGTTTGAAATACTTATGGAGGATGTTACTCTAGCAGGTCTCAGGCTGTGTGGTATTTCATAAAGACATTCCTGCAGCTTTCTTTGCTGAAGCACGTTGCCCATTGCTTGCGACTAAGTTCCTGCATCTCTTGTTTCTTTTTAATGCTTGGATACTAGATACAAACACATACAATCTAAATAGTAAGCAAATGAAAAATGGTGTGTGTTTTGATTAATATGGATTAGAACTAGATCATAAATGAGTTTATTGGCATTCTAATAATTGTACTTTGCCCTTCATGTAACTGTACTGCAACATAATTAAAATTTGCTGAGTGTCAAACATGACATTTAAAGAAATACTGAAATGTTTGTCCCTGAGATCAGGTCTACTGCTCTGAGAGGTGTCATGTGGGAGAAAGTCAGAAATATTATGATTGGTTCAAGTTGTACAGCAAATGTAAGTACTCAAATTTGACATCAAAGTTAATGAACCTATGAGAATGAGGCATCAATTCACCACTGAAATTTGAAATTTACCAGTAAGTGCTTGGGGTTCTTAGAAGAATCTGTTCTTCACAATTAGAAATTATGAAGACCTCTGTCACACATCTCATTCATATGATTTCATGTGCATTTTTTGTAATTAGTTTAGAAAAGATTTAGAGCTGTAAGAAAAGACTCAATATAAAATGTCAGATACAATTAATTCAACAAGCTTTTACTTGGCAATAGGAAAATCAAGACAGGTCATGTTTTAATTTCAGAATCAAAAAAAGGCAAAACTATATTCCTTCATATATTTGACTCAGAGAGCAATGGGGTTTCCAGTATCAGTGTTATCAGTCCTTGAGGTAACTGCTAGTCTACAATGCAGACAAGGAATTAAGCTTTGAATGAAAATTTGGATACCCATGGTTGGCTCCTGATGTTATGAAATGGAAATACTCCATTATAAGCTATTCATACAGATCGGCCTAAATCATCTACTTTCAGAGTCTGAAAGCAAAATGACTTGAGATACATGCCAACATTCAGTTTAAATTCTTAATCATATTGAACATTAAAAGTGTTATTAAATCTATATTGATGCCTGAAAATCTATCACTGACATGCAGGGAGGTTAAACACATAAAATTCCTTTTGATTTTTAATCCACTTTTTTTCCTCAGGAGAAATTTATATGCTGTAGACCTTTTGGAATCCCAGCAGGTGGGTTAGTATTCAAGTGTGTGCTTAGGTATTGCTGTAACAACACTCTTAAAAATGCTGGCTTTATGGTACAATATTCTAGTGCTCATAAAATGTCACACATGCCTTAGATATCTCTTAAATATATTCTTGTGTTTTATTTGGTTACCTAATTCTTTTAAATATATCATATATATTTGTTATATTAATCACTGCTGAAAATTCATGTAATGTAGGTATGAAATCCAAGAGTGAGTTACAGCTCTCAAGTCAGAAGGACAGCCATTCAGACTTCCAGTATTTGAACAGTAGAAGAGATGGCAGAGATTGGAGAGACAAAAACTGCTCCTCAAATAATATTAGGCAAGTTCATCTGTCTGCATTATAAATTACTCATTCAGAATATCTGAGAGTTCCATTGCACGTTTAAGTGTATGTAAAGAAGCCAAAATTTTCAACTTCTTCTGTAAAAGTACTTGATCAGAGGAGATAATTCTTGAGGCCTCTGAATTTTAATGAGCTGCAGTGAAAAAACAGCATTTGAAAGTTTCTTTTGGAATGTAAAATTCAGAAAAAATGCTTCTGAAGCATTTTCTTCTCAAGATGCTAAAACATAACTATAAATACAATGTAATCATAACTATAATAATAATAATAATGATAAAAATAACAATAATAATATGAAGGCATAAAATCATAGATCAATAACAATATCAAGACATTAGGATGTGGCTTAAATGAGAGAGTAAAATTAAACTGTCCTGGCATTTCACTAGAGAGAACATATTACAACTAGCACATTCTCATAAACCTGTGAGCTCACACATACAGACCAATTTTTGCAGTGCAGGTGAAAGGTTTGACTTTGCCTTTGGAGTGGGGAGTTGGTAACAGATGAATTTCCAATGAGTTGTGCCTATGGAACACATTTTAGGCAGACATGAGCTTTTTTTGCCCGCAATTGGAGTGGGTAGGAAACTAGACAAGTTCAGATGTTATAATGCTGAACATCACTCAATTGTGTCTGCTGACAGGGAGCTTTACATTAATGTGGAGTTGTGCTTCTCCTGACTTTCCCTCAGGTCCGGGCGTTGGTGGAGCCAGCTCATATTTGTTCATAAAATGTTGTGATGATGCAAAACCTGAAATTAATGAAAGTAACATTTGGAATTACTGCCAGGGTGCACATGGCTTTGGGTTACTGGTGTTATGAATAGATTAAATGGATTGTTGAGTAGTTGTGTTCTTTTTCAAGAGAGGTAAAAATTGAACACAATTCCTCCAGGATTTTTAAATGTCTCTTCTGGGTCCAAGAAGTATATTCATAATGGAAATTTCAGTAGCATTTTTCAGGAGTAGAACGTTTTATAAGTCTTGATTTTTGTAATACATATTCATCCATATTTACAGAAAAGATTATAGTCTTGGGAGGTAATTTGTTAGAGGAGAAAGTACATTTTCTCATTTGGTTCCTTTTTTTAATTATTATTTTTGAATATGTTCTAAAGCTGTTCCCAGAAGAATTTTTTTATTGTCTTAAGAGCAATGATCTACTGTCTTCATCTCTTTGTTAGACATACATGCTTTTCCTTTTTTTTCTTGACTTCTAAGTATTAATATTTTAAAGAGAGACATTTGGAGGAGAGGAGGAAGGTCACAAACTATTTAACAAAGCTTAGGAAAACACAAAATCAGTTTCAAGGCTTCAGAGAACACAAACCATGCACTATAGCTTAAGCCTTTAAAATTATTAAGTAGGTAAATTGGATTTTCATGGAAATTTCACAGAAAGGCTCATATTTCCAGACACCAATATAATGTCTGAATTGAGGTGAAATCCACATGAGATTTACAGACTTTAAAATTCAGCACTTTTATTTTATGCTATTGAGGAAAAAAACCTAATTTTTTTTATTCATATTTCATAAATAGCAGAATGAAATTTTACCCTCTGTTGACTGGCAATACCTTGCTTTCACCAGGATGAAGTCATTAGAGATACATTATATTTTGCATTACACTGTGCTGCATTTCAGGGTCTGCTGATGTTTCCGTTTACAAGACCCGTCTTCAGACTTACATAAAACCAGAAATTGAAATTTATTTCCGAGGAAAATTGAAAATGTCTGTTATCATGAAAACAGGGGTTTTTAATAGTGAAATAGAAGAAAGAAACCTGGAAGGTATTTGATAGCTTCTTGCATTTATTGTCAGGGTCAGTAATCTAAATTCCTTTGCCTGCTAATTACTTGATCTCTAAAGGTGGCTGAGTCTCTTCACTCCATGCCACAGCTTCACCTCTTTGAAATTCAGATATTTGGGAAAGGATCCTTTTGCTATGGATTCTAGCCACTTAGCTTAGTTCAGCCCAGTAAGATGACCTGAAAACAAAGCTGGGTAAGTGTCCTGAAATGCAGGAGCAGGCTTCTGTTTTCAAGGGTAATTGAAGGTGTGGAAGGTAGGCTGATCTTAAATGACATTTACTTGAGTCATTTCATATTGGGCTACATCCAAACCCATCAAATGCAAGCCCCTCAGCTGCCTCTCCCGCTGAATAAGCTGTGTTGACATAGGTGACTTACCGAATTTTCTGTCATGCAGAAGAAATAAGACCAAGACTAATGCTGAAATTGTTTTACATTTCAGCAAAGCGTCCTTGTCTTACATTTCACTTTCAGGACTTTGAATAATACAAACAGAAAATATAATTGGTCTCATGATAACTTATCTGTCACCTCTTTCTCATGCAGTTTTGAAGATTTGTGCTTCAAATGAGGCAATTTACTGATATACCATCTTTATCACTTCAGATAGCTAAACAGTATTTGGAACACTCAGGAAAAAAACTGTTTAAACTCCATAGACAGAATTTTGTGGTCCAAATGCACCAGTAATTGTTTCTTCTAGCCAGAAGACAGTACAATCTTTTGTTGTTTTGAAAGTTACTGAATAGCTGCTTTAACAGGTTTAATTTAGGAACTTTTCTAGCATCTTAACAAACTCGCAGAGGAATATCTCATTAGCCTAGTGTCTGAAATTGATTTTCTAAAGTGTAAAGAGCATTTGAAATATTTACTTGGTGATTCAGGCTGGAACGATGCAGAAATGAAGATGTTTCGCTCAGTCTCTAATGTGTTTCTAGTGGCTACAGAGTAAGGAAAGAAATCCAACACTCTCACGGAAAGCTCCCTTCCAATTCTTTCGCTTCCTTTCCTCTTGAAAGGCTCATACATCATGGCTCATACATCATGGCTCATACGCTATAGAGTAAGTAGAAAATTGGGAGAAATTGGTCCTTAAGCTCTGTTCTGTCAATTCTGTTGTGTTCCCATTTCTGGTTTTGTACAGGTAGAAAACAGGGCTCATGCTCCTATAAGCAACTGAAAGGTCCTCTCAGAAACAGTAGTGAGTAGAAGATGGAGCGCTGCCTTTTTGGTAGAGGTTCAGTGTTTTAGAGGAAGTGTGGGAGTTCAAACCTGAGTGCCTGGCAGTGGCAGTGCCAGCAGCTTAACAGTTTGTCTATATAATGCTGTTTCCTTCTTAAGAAAATGCTGATGTTCAGCAGTGGAAAGTCCAGGTGAAGGAAAGCCCTGCTGTGCCTTTGTCTGATGGGTGGCTGCTTACAGTGAAGAGCTAAGCAAGAGGGGGAAGGTCTTCTGGGTCTCCCTTCTCTTTTATCTGATTGTAGTGAGCACAGGTGGCTACAGGAAATGGTCATGACATGCTCAGACACTGGAGCTGAGACACAAGCATGAGCCTGGGATGGGTAGAGGAGACCCTGCTGTCCTTGCCTAAACAAGAGGTGAAGACACTCCCAGTAAATTATCATCACTTTTGAAGGGTTCTCTTTTTAGTTTGTTTTGTTCTGTGTTGATTACGGGAGGGGGAATAAATTGGACTCAGAATTAAAACAGTCCCTGTTTCTTACTGGTGTCAAGTACTGTGGATAAGGTATTAGAATTTCCTCCTGTCTTTTATGCTATCAGAGGAAAGGTCATGCTATTGCCACTGTGCACATTAAAGGGAGAGAAGAAGGAAGGGCCGAAGTGCTTCTTTCTTCTTTTATCCAGGCTGTGTTCAAGGAACAGAGGTCTCTGAGCCGAAACAGTCCCTTTAGGATGAGTCCTACGCTCATCTCCTTTCTTTTGTATGTCTTCCATTTTCCATTCTCTACATTAGTGGATTATCTAATCTGGCTGTTCATGGTGTTTAATATAATTAATAATTGTTTTTCTGCTGCTTTGAGCAAATGTAGTTAAGCAAAAGTAAAAAGCTGAGGGGTTATACACTTTATTTCTGAGTATAATCAAAATTTTTACTGTTATTGATATTCTTTGCATATTAAATACCCTGAACAAATCCTATAAACTGGCAATGAATGCAAAGAAGTTTTCATTAATTGTTCCTTGAAAAAACAGAACAGAAATGCAGAGCAAGAAATTAATCCCCTTGCCAAAAGTCACATAAGAAACTTTAGCAAGCTGAAAGCTAAGATACTATCAATACATGTTTTAAAAAGTAAGATTCTTATATTCCTATAGTACATGTTATATTTTACCCCAGAAATCATCCTATAATAAGTATTCAAAAGAAAGAGATTATACTATATAGACTCTATACAGTTGAAATGTCAGTATACTGCCAGCTGAATCAATAGCTTTGCATGGATTAGTGATGTATATATTGCCATTTTTTCTCACAACCACAGCAATTGGATTTAGGAGAAGTCAGACATACAGTTGCCTTCCTGTCTGAAAAATATGAGTCAACCATATATGGCAATTACAGAAAACAATGTATTTATCCTGAAAAAAAATTCAAAAACAAAAAATAAAAACCAGAAGCAACATATTCTGCCCCAGGAAAGGTTTTCAGCTTGGCTTTATTATGATTTACACTTTAAGCTTCGTTATTGACAAGTTGGGCAGGGGAGAGGGAAGAACTGAACCAACAGCCAGACACCCTGAGGAGATTGACACTACCTCTTACTTTTTCATATTTCAATCAAATAATTCTGGGGACTAAGATGTAAAGAGAAAAATGTAGATGCAAATGGCCTTTCAAAAAGTTGGGATTTCTATTTTCTTTGAATTAAACCTGTTCTTAGACATTTAAAAAAGATTTATCAGTAGAATTTTTCCACATGTCAAGGGGAAAAATTTTTTGCAAAGATTTGGACATAATGGATTTTTACTGGTATCAGAATGTCAGGTTTATATAATTGTCTTTTTTAACTCTTGGTAAGATGGGAATGGTATTACTGTAGAAATTAGTTAACAGGTTCTCATAAGGTTTCCTTATTTCAGAAAGGGGTAATTCAGTCATACATACAGCTTTCTGCATTCACCAAACAGATAAAATTGCTCTTTCTCTTTAGTAAGCCAAGTGTTTCTAAATATCATTTGGAAGAGATTTGGTGTCAGATTTTTGAGAGAGAGATGCCAAAATTAATGCATCTTCCTCCAAGATCTCTCAAGGCTACACTTGAGGCACCCATGCTAAGCAATTGCTAAAATTATTACCCAGAAATTGACAATGCTGGACTTAAAAAAATATCAGCAGAAATTAAAATTTATATAATAAACACCTCATGAGAGAGTAGATGTGAATCACTTTGAAATACTTGTCCAGAGGAATTCGAGTGGTGAAAGGTACTGAGACTGAAGAATGAATTGCTGCATGAAACCATTTGAAATAGCTTGAGCAAAACATTCAGAGCTTAATTTGAACATGTAACCACAATAGTGATGCAAAGGAATATTACCTTTAGGAAATGAGCCTTTTTTTAATGTCATTCTCAGTCTACATTCCTTGTTATACATGGTTGATTTCTTACTGTCCCTTTGTAAATTCCGTATTGGATTAAAGTGGGGAGAAGAGAGCAAGGTTTGGCAGTTTTGGGGTTTTTTTTTGGGTTTTTGTTTGTTTTTGTTTGTTTGTTTGGGGGTTTTTATTGTTTTTCTTGGAAAAAATCAGGATACGGTTTTGTGAAAAAAAAATATAAAAGTGGACAAGCAGGAGATCTACTCCAGACCTAAATAGTCAGATGTCTGTGAGCTATGATATTGTGCCTGATGGAACTAAGATACTGTCCTGGGATATTTTGTTCATGATGCCATCCCCCGTGCTCCCCACATGTCACTCTCTGCCCCTGGACATCAGCTCAGTAAAGGAAATGCAAGAACACCTGGAGTGCCCTTTTCACCATTCTGAGTTTGTGTCTGATTGACAAAGGAATGCTCTGGGATTTGTCAAAACCCTACAGAAGGTACAACTCTTTCTTGTCTTCTCTTTTCTTCCCTCATCTTTCTTATCTATTTCTATAGGTGCAGTTAAAACTAAGAAATATTTCTGACAGGCACATTCTGTATTTTTACCACCTGTCATTGATGTTTGATGCCACTCTGCTTAGTTTTACTTTCATATTCCACATTTTCACTCAGTTGAGAGTGAAAATGTAAGAAGGGAAGGTAGAGTAATAGTTTATATGAAAGAAAAATGAGGATTTTTCAATCTATACTATTGTTCCAGAAAAGCTATTCCAGAATGATTGCCTACAATCTTCTTTTCCACTTGGAGCAGAATGTTTTATTCTGTTAAAAATTAGTTCTCCTGGAAAGCAAAGGTTTCTGATGAACCAAAGATGAAGACATATCACAGGCTTAACTCTTAGAGGTGTGCTGAGATATAGTATCTCTTGTGATTTTTTATAAAATATATAATCCATTATTAGTAGAATTTGAGATACAATGGCACTAATTTTTATTTTCCTGAAACTCACTTTTGTTTGTGGTTGGCTATTTCATTGCATTGAACTGGGTCAACTTATCTTAAACTGGAAGGAACTTGAATTTTAAGTCACTTTAGGACTTCAGCTGTGGAAACAAATTTGAGTCTTGGAACATATGACAAACTAATGCCTATACATAAACCAAATTTATCAGTGTAAGTGCACATGAAATTATCCTATGTGAAAGTTTAATGTAATTTCCAAACTTTTCTTAGCATTCTCTTAATACTGCCTTTTAAATTACTGTCTTCCTTTTCTTATCGTTTGTGGCTAGCACTTGTGCTGCTAAACTGCTTCTTTCCTTCTAACACTGGTCTCCTTTCTGAAATCCTGGCGTTTTTTCCACTCAGCTTTCTAAGCATTTTATTAAAGTTCTTCCCAGCTTTCTTTCACTGCAAATGCTAGGACTTAGTGAAATGAACTTCTTGGGAATATGGGAACAGAGCTTCTGAAGTGCCCTGTCCTACAGATAGAGTTTAAACAAGCATTACACAATTAAACAGAATAAACCCTTTGAAAGTTTTTGTTTGTTATTATTTTCTTATGGCTTCTGATCATAGATCATAATTCACTCTAAATTCCAACAGCAGAATTTGTGGGAATTGGTCACATATAGGCTTCAAGGCACCTCATTAACTGGTGTTACAGCAGCTCTGCCATCATTTATTTCAAATGCTCTCCTTTTAGACACTCTTCAGGACAGAGTATTTCTTTTCAGAAAAGAAAATGTTAATTAATGAGTCAAAGAAATCACTGTTGCTACAGAGGATTCCTCCTTGTTTCTTGGAATAATAATTTTTCTCCTCACTGGCATTTATGATTCAAACAGCCTACTAAGAAAGAGGTAGGAGGGAGTGGGAATTAAGGCGAATTTCCACAAACATACATTAGAAGCAGAAATTTTGCTTGTACCTTGAAGTAGCTTGACCTATTTTTATCCCCAACTGCAATTCTGCTTGTTTTCTTGGTGTCTTAAGACAATTTAGCTTTAATATGGATTGTATCAGCAGCCTCATTAGGAAGGTGTCAGCACAGAGAACGAGGCTACGAGATGTGTATGATCGCTAAAGATGATAACAGAAAATGAAAGGAAGTGTTTTAAAACAAATGTTGCAGGTGTGGGGCTAGTTTGGTTTTTGTTGGTTTGTGTGTTTGGTCCCTTTTAACTCAAGAGTTTATTGTTACGGTGAGGCTTTTGACAACAGGTAGTTTTCAACATCCTCTCCCTGTCCTTGTACTTAATTTACTTCAACCAACTTCAGGTTTTTTCAAAATGAAAAGAATGGCATAGTCTCTGCATTGTGACAGCCTTTAAACCTTAAAAATACAAGTAATGTCTAAAGCAAGAGACTGAAATCAGTCACCAAGCAGGCTGTGCTCTGCAGTGGCTCCTGTGTCTGATGCTATTAACTCAGTGAAGAGAAAGGGGATGCTCAGCTGTCATTTTGCATAATAAAATTGATGCAACATTTGATTCTTGGAAAATACAAACAGTCCTGAGAGCAGGCAGTGGAGTCAGCAGGTCTTGGTCACTTCATTCCCCCTTGTCCTCTCTCTCTTTCCAAGAGAGTGTCACAGCCCACAGAGGGACAGAGTCACGCTCCAGGGATTTTGTGTTGGAGGACCAGGAATGGTTCCTTTCTTGCAGGTGAAGAAAAAGAAACCATGGGTTTGAAAGGAGAGATGGATTATGGGTTTTTTGTTCTTTTTCCACATTATGGTGCTGCTGGCTAGGCCTTCAAGAGCAGCATTTTTTGACAGTGATATTTGGAGTTGGGGGTGGTGTTGCCAACTCAGACTGATTAAAGGACTTGCGGGTAGGTAGCCTGGCACAGAACACTGTTTCAATCTCAACATGGCAAGCATGTCTTAGAAGAAAAATTTTACTTCTTCAGACTTAATCCTGATTTATTTACTTAGTTGGGGTTATTTTTAAATAAGAAATGACAGATTTGGCATTCTGACTCTTTTCCCTACTCTAAGGGGTAGCACTTATTCTGTCATTTTTAAAGTGTGAAGGGACTTGCCCTCTAGTCTACAATGTGTAAAGTAAACCAGAAAAACAGAATTGCTGCTCCACATTAACAGCTTGTCCCTGGTTTGGGGATTTTGTCTTTGTTCACCAGGCAACGGAGATGCTTCACTAACAAAGGTGTTTCTGTGTATTTCAAAGAAGAATAGTGGACAAGTTCTTTGTAGTTAGTGAGGCAACCCATTTTTAAGGAAATTTAGGGACATATCCATTACTTGAAAAAAATGAAAGGGAGAAAATAATCTGTATCTGGAAAGGTTTCATTCCTTTGTGACTAAAGATCACAAAAAATTGGTTGTATTCTGTTTCTTGTTTCAACTCTAAAAGCTGTGGTATAGAGAAATTCATGAAGAAACTCTCACTTATTCCAGATGGACAGACTTATCTATTGCTGGATTCCTGCTTTTGACTGACTCCACTTCTCACAGTGCTGTGTTCGTGGAAGAGTAGATGTTGATATGACTTTGTATATGGTGTAGATCTATACAGAGAAACCTGCATATACTGGGCTTGTCTGCTCTTCTATTTACTCCTGACCTCTGCAGTCTCTGCAAGCACCTCTTGTGTAGGGAAGTGGTGTAAAAATCCACTGTAACAACAAGGAATGATTGCTTAGAAATTGCACAATTTTTAAGCAATTTCGAAGAGTTCTGTAGTCATTTCAAACCTAAATCAGTTTTTGTGCCTGTTCACCAAAGCAGGATGGGGAAGGCACTGCAGGAGGATCTTTCTCACAGGTGAGCAGGGTCAGTTCATGGCCAGGTGGTGTTACTGTGACAGAGGAGCCAAGTGAGATCCTCACATTCCATAATTGTCAATTAACAGCAGGATATGTGTGTGTGTGAGGAATGATCAAGAATTTTCCACTGACCACCAGAAATGTCCATTCTTCAGAGAGAAAAAAAGACTCGAAGGCTTATCATAGGCAAATTGTGTTGAATGTCTAAAGCAAAGCACAAGGAATAATTTTTCGTAATTGTCTAGTCCAGCAAACAGAATTATATTTGAGCATTTGAATTGTACCTGCTATTATTTAGATAAGATTTACGATTTTTAAGTAACCTCCTAGTAGCCAGTCTGTTCTTTCCATGTTTCTCCACTGAACACCGTGTTTGATATAGAACTGGTAATGCGGATTGCACGTTAATATGGACAGTGAGCTCTCCAGAATGCACTACAGAATATGGACATAATTAATTCCTACTCTGAACTGGAGCTATTAATTACCTGAAATAATAAAGCCATAATAACATTTTCTGTGTGTATATATTTTGGAGGGGAAAAAAAATGAAGAGAGATAAAGATATGGTTATTGCCTTGACATTTTGGTAATGAGATTTTATGCTGAACTGGAGTTCAGGAAAAGCACAGCAAGGGAAACTAATGGAAAATAGTGAGGAAAAGAGCAGAGGTTGGAAGGTACTGAGGGCATCTTTGAGATGCCACACAATTATGCTCATCTCCTCTGTTGAGCTTCCCCTGCTTGCCTGTCAATTTCTAACATCAGCTCTGAGATGCAGGGAGAGCATCGCTGCAGTGATTAAAGGTATCTAGCAGTTAGAAGTCATCTCTATAAATAAAAGAGTAGGTGTCACTGTGGACTACCTAACAATATTATTGTTTATTAACAAACATTGCGTGGGAGTACATAATAAAAGTGGAAGCTGATCCTTCTCCTTTTTAGTTGGTCAGTGTCACAGATGTTTCTCATCTTGCTTTCTTATCAATTGT
Organism: Cinnycerthia olivascens; assembly: GCA_035048155.1. Classification (NCBI taxonomy): domain Eukaryota; kingdom Metazoa; phylum Chordata; class Aves; order Passeriformes; family Certhiidae; genus Cinnycerthia; species Cinnycerthia olivascens. The sequence goes on from JAWWMU010000180.1 coordinate 20,026,850, forward strand.
TCCTTTGTTTCCTCTTTTTTGTGTCTTCATATTTGATTTTGTTTAGGTTAGCTGAGGGGGAAAGGGCTGCATTTTTTTCCCTGTAGCCGAAGAGTTTTCTCCACAATCATACATCTATAAAATTAAGATTAAATAGTTATGATTTATCCTGGGAAAAGGTCCATTTCTATATATTACCTAGAGACATAATACTTTGATTTGTAAACCAAACACTTCTTCAAATATAGTTTTGCAGGACCATT
>JAWWMU010000180.1:20032447-20055222 GCA_035048155.1 Cinnycerthia olivascens
TGGAGCATTTCCCAATGGGATGATATAATTTTATCAATGAGACTCCCTGGCCCATTAGCAGAAGATCTCTCCCTGGCGGGCAGATGGGTCATGGAAGAGATAAGGAAACTGCTCTTGATGGTTTCTCATCAGCTGGCCTATTGACAGATTACCCCCCAGTTCCAGCAGATGCTGATGGAATACACACTTTGGTTACATTTTGCACTGCAGCCCATGACACTAAGTGACAAGAAGCGGGATAGAATGTATCACAACATTCCTAACTGCTCTTGCTGTGACAGCCAGATGGTCTCTACCTCGGGAAGGGGCCAGCAACCAGCATGGTGACTCCAGGCAGAGAACTGGGCTAAGGAGGGCATTAGTGCCCATCCCCTGAGGAGGCAGTGCCATGTATGAAGCACAGAGGGAGGGCAGTGTGGCCTAAAATCAGCTGTAGAAATGCAGTCAGGGGCAGGTATTGAGCAGATGTACTTAATTGGATGGCACTGTGCAGAAATCAGGCTCCCTTCTTGCTCACGGGTGTGAAGTTCCTGGCTGGGGTATGTGGGAAAAGCTTTACTCATTCCTGTCCCTGACTTAGCTTTGGAAATGGCTCAGGAAGTCACCTGACATTTGACACAGCTCTATTGAGCTGTGCCAGCTGGTCTCAGGTAAACTGGGATTTAATTGGATTCAATTCAGAATTTTACTTAGGTCTCCATGACAGCTGTATATCTCTCCTACTTGATGCATAATAGAGCAAAAAATTACTTTCCTACATTGTTATAACCCTTTTTCTATATGCCTTTCTTCCTTTTTATTATTTTTATTCCTCTGTCTGGATAAGCTTTGTACTTTGTATACATGGGGGCCCACAGAGGACTTCTGATGTACTTGCTTCCAGCTGAAAATACAGCCTCATAGCCAACTTGTTTTTCCTATCAATCAGTCTGGAGAGAATAGTGCTCTATCTTGTTGATCATCCTTGTGTAAAGCTCATGCATCACCTCAAGAATTGTCTGGATATTGCCTTTGTCAGGTTGCTTCTATCACCGTCAAGAAGCAAAGACCATGTGCCTGTAATATTAATAGTTGGAATAGGAGAGATATATCACTGTTCTGGTTCAGGTTAGTCAAAAAGATGATTGAAAGAATGCTTCAAAAATGCAGTGCTTAAAGGTAAAAAGCTGTTTGATGGTACCTGTGGGAAAAAAGGAATGTGTTGCTAGAAAATTTATTACACTCTATAATGTGTCTTTCATAATTTACATTGAGGTACCTGAGCCAGTAATCTCTTATACATATGACTTATTTTCCTCACATGAGTAATTTCATCAGCTGAGTTATATATATAGACTTTAGAGGAATTGTTACCATGAGTCGAATTACTGCTGTTTATCTATCTAAACTAAAAAACAAAACAAGGCAATTACAATTATGGGTCTGGCTTGTTTTCCATTAGAAAAATAAGGTTATAATATGGGCTTAAATAGAGTGGTCTTCAATACTTCTTTTTATAAAAGTTCAAAAGGCCTTTATTTTTTTCTATATAGCACATTTTGCTAAGGCTATAGTTGCTTTCACAAATTTAAAATGCAGAACTAATTGTAATTTTAACAAAATGCATTTTATTTTTCCTTTTCTGGATTGTGCAAATCCTCTTAAAGTTCTTTGAGTCTTTTTACTTTTCTCCATCTAAGCTTTCCAATTTATTTTTAAAAGATGATAGCAAGGATCTAATTTAAGCCTCTTTGTTCAGAAAGCCAAAAGAAATGGGTGACTGTTCCACAAAGAAAATTTGAGAAACAATTCTTAGCAACTTAATTCCTGTAAATTATTAAACTGTACAGGATGGCTCAAATTACACTGTGTGTGTTAAATTCTTCTAGTTTTCTGTTTTTCGTGATCGCAACATTTGCCTCTCCTGCAATTCCTAAATTGACTAAAATGTTTTCAATATGTTTAGAACAGATTTTGTCTTTGTACATGTGTTTTTGAGAGGATGTTTTCCATAAGGAGCTTCAAGCCATCAGCCAGTTAGAACTCTATTAAACTGCTCCTGATTCTTGAACTCCTATTACCAGAAATAAATTATTTCAGCCTGTGTGCTCGGAGAGGAGCTGAATGCTGAGTTTATGCAAGTCAGAAATGGGGGCTATCTCACTTGAACCTCTGCTACTGTTCTCTACAGATATGTGAAATGACAGGAGAGGCACCACCATGAAGCTGAAGAGCAAAAAGAGCTGATGGCTTTAATGATATTTTGTCACTTGAATTGTGACCTTTGTTAATAATGCCTGTGATAGGAAAATGAAATACTTTCTGTTTCAGTAATGCCAGTCTCATGCTTGGCAAAAATTGCTTTTAAGGCAGACAGCAAAGATAAAAGAGCAGCACTGTTACATTCTGGAGTGCATAAAGTTTAACATTTTCCCTGATATGCAGTCAGACTAAATCTTGAGCTTACTAACAGATGCAAAAGGAGTTGAAACCACATTTCTGTATCACTAATAAAATAAACAACATACTGACAACATAATCAGGACTAGATTTTTAAGGCACTCAACTTATGTTTAAAAACATGAATGGAATGGGCAAGTTTTTAAAGGCACTCAGCATCCTGAAGCCCCTCTTGAGGAAAATCTGAGTAACTTACATATTCTGAGCAATTCAGAGGGTTTGGTCCTAAAATATTCATGTGCCACTCTTGGAAAAAAGGAGGAAAAGGTGAACTAAGCCTTGTGTCTTGTTTTTGAAAACAGAAATTCAATCTATATGTTTATTAGTTATTGAAACTCTTTCAAAACTTTAAAAACAGTCGCACCCCCACTCAATATCAAAAGAACAATCAACAAGAGTGGGCCAAATTGAGTCGTTTAATTCTAATACATATTTTGTTAATTTGAATTGCTGTTACCTTGGTTGGACAGGGAGCTTTTTTATGGAAAATGGCTGCTAGGAAGAAAACTGTTGTTATGTCTTTTGTTTTTCTGTTTGCTTGCTTTTAAGCAATAGCAGTCTAAAAGTATTTGTTCACACTACCAAATAGCCCTCTGAATCAGGTACCCTGTTCTGCTATTTCAGTTCTCAACTTGAAAATTTCAAGTTCTTCCCCAAAGCCGTTATTCTTCACCGTCTTTCTGACAGGGATTTCCATCCTAATTGCATATTCTTTTAATTTAAGTATAGCTGTGCTACAATCTGTAGAAGTACTGAGGTATAAAATTGAGTATAGTTGAGAAGGGGAAGGTTATTTGAAATACACCCTTTATGTGATTGTTTTACTAGTTTTATTTGACTTAATTTTCCTTTTGCTGGGTGCAGCTAACCCATAGTAATGCACACTGGGAAGGAATCTTGTGCCTCAGAAGTGTATTTTTCTTCAGTCTTAGCTGTTCATTGCTTTGCTCAAGTGGTAACTTTGGTTAATCACTATTCTCAATTAGAAACACTATGTATATGTTTAAAGAGGAAGTAAATATGAATTTGCATATTTTTATATGAGCTAACAAAGGAGCATACATTGTAATTATGACAGATACCATTTTATGATCTGTATTTTATTTTTTTTGTAGTCTCCAAAGCTCTCTTCACTAGCAGACATGACACTAAGGCAGACATTAAGATCCATTGTCAAACTGGCATTCCTTTTTCCTCTACAAGTTAAAGCATCAAATTAATGACTGTTTGTGTGAACTTCTCATGTCACATTAACAGTTTGAAAGCTTTCTTCACATTAATAAGGCTTGGAGTAAATCAGATGCTGCCTATAAAGCCTGCAAAAGATTAAAATTAGGAACTGAGCATTTTATTCTCCTTAGAAAAATAATTTATGTGCAGATGGAGTAACTGTAAGTCTGTGGCAAAGCTTCATTAATCCCTGACTTTCACTGTTGTGGAGAGATTTTGGCCTTGGAGAAGGCAATTGCAAAGACATCAAAATCAGCAAGGCAATTATTTTCTGTCTTTTGGAGGACTTGTCAACAGCCTTCAATCCAGAGTTCACTAAAAGGGTAGCTCCTGAATATGTCTGCATGTAGGAGATGGTGAGGTGTTTAAAACAAACACCACAGCTGGGAGAAGTCTCTGACTCCAGCTCTTAATTAATAATGATGAGAAAATTTTAATATAGAGTGTAGATTCAGGCTTCTTATGTTTGGTCCTTCAACTTCAAAGGTGATGACAACCTCTTTGATTCAAAGTCTCTGTCCAAGCCAAATATTCAAGTTTTCTTCTTAAATTTCAGATATTCATATTCAAGAATTCAGCTTGAAAAAAAAGGTAAAGAACAAGAGATCTTCAGGGATCAATTTAATGCTCTCACTATAAACAAAATCTAGTTCTGAAAAAGAAAGGCAGGTACAGGCAGCAACTCAACAGTAATGAATCTGAATTTATGTATTTCCATGATAATTTGAGTCACTTTTTACTCTGAAATAAATAGTTTCTAGGTGGAAGGTACATTACTGTTCATTAAGAATATCATTATTCTGCTTTCTTGTAACTGCTTTGCAGTGGAGGTAGGAGAATGTGCTCATAGGTCTGAGTCAAAGCCAAGTAGTTTTAGAACACGTGAAAAAGATCTGTGGTGGTTTGTTTTGGTTTTAGGTTTGTTTGTTTTTTTCCCAGAGTGAATATTACAAACACTTTTCAGAAGGATAATATGAATATAAATCAAAGCATAAATTTGGGAGTAGGAAAACCAACTGTAAGAATAAAATGATCCTTAAAATGAAAGATACATAAATTGCTTATAGTTATTTTCTTTTAAACCTACAGTCTACAGGCTGACCTCAGAAAGATGCATGGGTTTAGACACCTATAAAATATACATTATTAGCTTTTCTTAGTGATTAAGGAAATGAATCATTTTTAAGTGGCCATTTCTATCAAACAGAATGTGTTTTTATTTTGTGTTCTCAGTACAAGCCTGTGGTCAAACTCAGTGAAGTATTAATGCTGTCTTTATTTACTTTTATTGAATATTTAAGTGTTCTCTTTTCTTAAGCATGAGGCTGATTTCTGTCCTTTAACAGGCTCTATCTCTTAAAATCTTAGGACAGAAGATAAAGTGTGTTTCCTGAAGCTTGACTCATTTCATATGTAGTTATGATGACGAACCAAGTCAATATAAAACTAATTATTCAGTGCAGTAAACTAATACTTTTAGTTTAAAAATATCATCTTTTGAAATAAATCTGAAAAAGTGGAAAACCAATCAAGTGCTTCAACTATTTATTTTTAAAAGAAATGCATTTTCATGAGACAAGCAAATGAAGCCATGTCAGCCCTATCACCCATCCTTGGACGAGACTCGTAGAAAATTTTCACCTACCTCCCCCAAATGGTGTAGAAGCTTGCTTCCTAATCCTTGGTAAATGTCTGTCAGGTTTCACCCAATGGTTGGTGGGCTTTTTTGTTTTGGTGTTTTGTTTTTTTTCTGGTTTGTTTTTTGAGGGATTTTTTGGTTTGTTTTGTAATTCTTTTTTGTGGTTTTTTTGGGGAGGGGGGGTTGGTTGCTTGCTTTTTTTTTTTTTTTTTTGAAGGAATTTGAGGAAAAGTAATCTCAGAAAGAGGTGTCCAGAAGAACAAAAATAAGTATTGCCATGTGTAGTTTGGTTTTTTCCTCTCTCAAGAGTAGAAATGGGTAGAGATTAAAATTAGATTGCAAAAATATTGCCTTTGGTGAAGAGAGATTTTTATGAGCTTTAGTTTCTGGTGCGTAAGAATGAGCTTTATAAATCAACTGATTTCCCTACTGAAAAACTCAAAGGCTGAGAGTGGAAGCACAGAAAGAACTTGTTGTGGCACCAGCAGGAAGAAATGGTGCAAACAGCCTGATAGAATGGTGGTGATTTGATGAACTAGGAGCTAGGAGGAAGAAAAGTAAAAAAAAACCCACTTGAGGATCTCCATGAACAAGTCCTGTGGTGTTTAACATAGTACCACTTACTAAATAGTTCAAGTCCACACTTTTACCTTTCTAAACCTCAGATCACTTAAGGTAGTCTTCAGTTTATCACTGACCTTTCTTTGTTATTTAATAGTCTTTAACTTCTGTATTTTGCTTTACATACTAGTCCCTTGGGAGGCATCTGTACTATCAGAGACTGCTCTGGGTGCTCACACTAGTCCAATGACAACTCTTTAGTTAAACATCTTGTTAAAAAATGGCCTCTGACTTCTTCTGTTTGGTTGGTTGTCAGCTTTTGTTGGGTTGTCTTGGAGAGGAGGAGAGAGCAGGGTTGAATTGGAGTGGCTTCCTGTCTCACAGGTGTGTACTGGAAGCCTGGTTTTATCATATCTTAGTGATTTGCAAATCTCTATCCCCCTGGGGGAAAAAATTAGGTTAAGACATGTTCACCTGTAAAACTGCAGTGGTGACTCCCAGAGGCTGGTCTGTGAAAAGACATGGACAGAAAATCTAGAGGTATTGGATGAAAGCATTTTATTAGTCCTCCAGCTGGAAGAATGCAGTTCAGATTGCAAAGCCTCACAAACTGGCCATATTGTAGACACACGGTGTTTGGGAAAGGTTAACAGGAAGTTGGTATCTCAGATCAACTCTTGGGAAACTTTCTAAATTATTCCAGTATCAGCCATTCCCAGAGCTATGGGCTGTGCAATGCCATCTGTTGGCTTTTGTCAAAAAAATCAAATGGAAAGTGTGGTTTGCTCTTTGGTGGTCCAGCAGAAAGATTCACAGTCAGTGCTGCAGCTCCTGGTGGAGCAGAAAGTAAACAGGAGGGCAAGCTCTAGTTTGAGACATTTCCCTTGAATATTTTGAGAAAGGAGCCATGACCTCTGGGTGCCTTGTCACAGACCAGTCCCAACTGTAGCACAGGTAAAACAGGAGCTGGGGAGCTCTCCTCTGTGTTTCAAACAGGAGATATTTGAGATTATCTGATCCTGTAAGGATCTTTTCTTTCATTCAACATTACTGCTTGCCTAGGTGTTTGCAAGCTTGTCTGACTAGTTGCATATGTGTGGGTCTAAATTTTGAAAACCCAGAACGATTTTCCTGTATTTCCTTTGTGAAGGTTATGATCTGTAAATTGCAGTGTTTGCCCACACTTGTGGGCCCATGTCTATAAGAAAGAAGTGATGTAGGTAATTTTTGATGTAATTTTCCATTAAATTTCTTGAGATTTTTTAGTCAAAAAGCCTTTATTCTTTCTTGCTTACTACTGCACGTGGAAAAAGCTTGCATGCTAGCGCTACAACTGCTTTACTTGCTTTAGATTGTCTTGCATTTAGGCCATCTGAAGGTTTGAGCATGAACAATAGGAATAGTTATGATAAATTATCAAGCTCTTCCAAAGATTCAGAAGTTCTGGAGTTACTGCCAGTGACAGATGATTTGTCCTTGCTCAACACTTGCCATCTTGGCAGCGTTTTTGTGCTCTCTGCTAAATCTCCCTCAGTGTGCAGCTGAATTCTTTAGAAAAAGAAAATTAGTTTCTGTTTCATCCATGTTCGTGCTCATCGGTTCAATAACGCCCGTGTTTCACTAAGTGGAACACCTTCCTCATGAAGCACGAGTTTGATTTATTTTAATAGGGCGTTAGGAGAACTGCTGGAGTTTGACATGAACATATTTCTAAAGTTACAAAGATGTTAAGAATGATCTTTTGTATCTATTGCTGTGGATTTCTGTGACTGTGCATGAATAGCACTGCATACTTGACAGGCTGTATCCTTTGCTGCAGGATTTATGCAGCTAATGACAATGTTTTCATATACTCAAGTGTGAACTCTCTGCATCTGAGAAAAGGCTAAGTGAGTAGAGAGTGATTTTCAGCTTTTCCACAATTTCATGAGGTCTATTTTAGAACTGTCCTGCTAACTTGCTGCTTTGAATCTTAGTAATGGAGAATTATGTGATATGGCATTATAAATAATTGAATACCAATAGTCTATAGATGAAAAAATGCTGAATTCAGAAAAGTGGTTTTCTGAAGGAGTTGGTTAATAGGCTGTCCTCTGCTTGTTCTCTGACACTGATTTAGTTGTCTGAGACAGGAAGAGGTCAGTGGCTATGGGCATTAAACTGAAACACAGCTCCCCATTTCACCCTAGAGTTCTGCTTACAAATGGAGGTACTCAATGGCATAGCAGAGATGGCACCTCAAAAGCACAAAATACTTTTTTTGTGTGGGGGACTCTTTCAAATATTTTCCCTTTTAGTAAATAAACAGAGTCTGAATTGCAGAACAGTCAATATAGAATTTATAAATTCTGCTTCCTTTAGCTACTAGTAGTCCCATTCATCACACTTAAGAAAGCAACTTATGTTTAGAAGCTCAAAGGCAGTTTTCTTGGGTTACACCAAAGACTATTTCAATGTCTTACCTCCAAAGGTGGCTTGAATGCCTAAAGGATCAGTAAGAACTGGGTAGGGATATATGATACTTTCTCCTAATGTTCTCCTGGCTAGCAGCTCTGCTTTGCTTCAGAGAGCTTTCTTCACTGACCTGTAGTTTTGCATGTTTATTGACCCACAGCTTGTACAATTTCCCCTACAGGACGTGTGAAATGAGAATTTGTCAAATAGGTGCATGATTTTCTTTGTTTTTTAAACTTTCCTCCATTTAATATCTGTAGAATTTTGGTGTTCAGCCCTCATTATGAATGCACACTCTAGTTTTTCTCAGTTTTAGCTTAAGAGGTGAGCTGCGTAAACAATAGGTTCACCTGCCTTCTGTCTTGTATGGAAATTTCCTATCTGTCCCTTACCTTTTGGGAGGGAACAGCACAGCTTCTGTCACAGAGCCAGCAGAACCAACCAGTGATGAATCTGAAACTTGCATTGTATTCAAATGCTTGACCCAGCCTCCTACACGCCCCAATCAGGTTGTTTTATTGCTTCTAAAATACAGGATTTCAGATTTCTTTTTCATTGCTGCCTTTCTGCACTTGCAAGCATTATTCTCTACTTTTTTTTTCCCTGGCACAGAGCACAAGTTCATGGCAGCTCACTTGATATGCATGCAGATATGAATTTCAACCAGAAAAAGATCATCACTCAGATAAAAAATACTTATTTTACAATTCTGAGCATATTTGGCTTAAAAACCCGCTGCACAACTGCCTTTAATACTTTTGCTGTTTGGGCTTTTTAGGTTATGGTCAATTTTAAGCAGATCCGGCCGTGCTCTTTTTTGTTGTTTTTTTTTACTTCACTCTTATTTGTTATCATCCCTTCTAAGTGAAAGTGCAATGGCTTTTTAAAGTAAAGAGTTTGGAAACAAATGCAGTGGATAGACAAGGGCATTCTGGAACATTGTGTCATGGCTGTAAAGGCCTGCTGTGTGCAAGTAATGACTGCTGTACTGATGAATAATTGGACCTGGGTTTTGTTACTGCTCACTTTAGACAGTTTGGGGGTTTTTAAAACTGATTTCTTATAGTCTTCTACTTGTAAACTAGTTCTTAATAGCTGCTGATGGAGACAATCTTCTGATGGTAAGGTTATGCATATGATTACTCTTATAATTTGAAGAAAACTTTAGGATTGAGCAACTTTTTCCCTCAAGCATCAAAACTGAAGGTATACACAGCATTGCATTTATTTATTTTTTGTAGAACAAAACAGTGGATGTGCCAGTGCATTCATCTACACTGAAAAACATAAGGAGCACAGTAATTGGAAAATATAGGGAGATTATTAATGGTGGTGATAGCATGATAGTGTCCTACAATTCCTACAGAGACAGAATGTGCACTGCCAACTTTAAGGTCAACTAAATGAACAGTAAAGGCCATGCTGGCAGAAGAGATGTTGAGAAGGGAGAGACTGAGATGCAGCATTGTGATGCTGCTGAAATGAACAGCTCTTTTGTGAGAGATAAGGCTGAATGACCCAAGGATGAAAACACGGCCTTGAAATCCCAGCCTGATGCTGAGTCCCAGTTCAGATGTAAATCTATCTTAAAAATCTAACAACTTTCTCAGGGCATTATCAGTCATCTTTTTAAGCAACTGTCAATACCAGAACAAACTTTGAGTAGATGGGCTGAGGAAAATGCCAAAAAGCAGCTTCTAGCAGACTGAAAGGTAAAGTGAATTTTTAAATCAGAGGCTATTTGCAGCCCATCTGAACTTAGAATATGTTAGTTTGAGTGTCTCTGAGTGCACTACAAGTTCATCTCAACTTTGACATACACTTTTTGAAAATGTTTTTAGTATTAAATAGATTCATGAATGCATAACTTTAATGGATAAAACATGATCTTTCTGCTGAGGGGTTTCAACTGTAACTAAAAAATGTGTTCATTTCACCTTGTAATTTGCAAATTGTGAATAAATCTGTCACAGGTACCTTGAGCAGTTTGAACTAATGCAAGTGACTTGTGAGACTAGTCATCCTCTTCTAGTGACTGGCTTAAGTCATCTGTGAGCTTTACATAATAAAATCAGTGACACTTAGGACCATATTCAATTGAAAATACATTCTCTGATTGAAATCTGAGAATCTGGACAAAGTAGATACTCCAAACCAAATACTTATTAAGAAACTAAATGAACTGAAACAAAAATGGGAGACACAATACATTAAAATCTGATCAACTGAAGCTTCAGGGGCGAAGAAGCTATCCGGCCCACTTGTAACACATTAATGAAAAATGAACAGAAAATGTGGATTTTAATTTCGTGGATTCCTTAAATCTGAATTTTTGGTTGACTGCCATTTGGAAGCAGAGAAAGAGCTCAGGAGGCCTTTGTGAAACACAGTTATTGTAATTTTCCTAGCCCCACTGGGAGACTTGACTGTAGGGTGTCACTGGCAGATTGCCTTGGAGCCACAGGAACCTCATGAGACCTCATCCTGAGCAGAGCAGTTACAGCAGGACAGACATTCCCGGAAGGACATCCCAGAGCCAAAAGTCAGGAAGGACAAGGTTGCTAGGAACCTGACAGGAAATCAGAAAAAATGTCAACTGTGCTGCCTTTTTTCTTTTCTTTTTTTTCTTTTCTTTTTTTTTGTATTTAATTCTGCTTGCTTTCAGCAGAACTGTGTGTAGATTGACTAGCAGAATTGTTCCTGCTTTAGTAAGGCTTTGATTTGTTCTATTTTATGGAAAATTTAAATGACAGCTTATGTTGTAAATGGGATAAACTTTCTGTGCTTTGGAAGTTTGTATAAGGAGCAAATGCTCCACTGAGAACTTTGTTACTCCTCTGTCCTCTTTTGACCTTTCTTGGTTCCTGGGTGTGTTTATATTCCAACTGGTTTGTTAAGAGCAATCTGATCAGAACAACCATGTTCCTGTTCAAGCATCCTGGCTCAGTCTGTTGTGCTGCCTCCTATCACAGTTACTCAGTTTCTGTCCTATTCTTTTATACGTGCTGTGGGAATGCCTACAGTGGAGAATGCAAGAAAATGTCAAAGCAATACAACAAAATATCATGTTGTTTTAAGTATTGAACTCCACGTAAATTAAGGACCCTGATTCCTGCTAATGTTATTGAAGTTTTCCAGAACCATATTAGCAGCTATGGCTTTCAATTCCCCTCATTTCTGGTTGGTGCTGTGGGAGTTTCAAATAAGGAATCAGTCATATACTGCTGCTCTTGCTTTCCCCTCACACGAGTCTCTGCAGATCAGATTTTCCAATCTTGCCTTATCATTCTGCTAAACAAGCAGTGACCCCAATTCTAATAGCTTTTGAATTAATAATGAGGGTTATCAGTGTGAGTTTTTTTGATGCTCTTAAGATTTGTGACCAGTTAAATTGTTCTCCTTTGGACATAGCACAGTATAAATTGCCACCACCCTTGGCAAGTGCTGTTTCTGTTGATTGTCATTAAAAACCAATGGACCAAGTAATAAGAGCCCAGCACTAGACATCTAATTGAACATTTAAACACTGTCAGTTCCAAGATTTGTTTCTGTTTTTCTTTGGGTTTTTTCCTTTGTGTTTTTTAAGGAGGTATTCAATATGATTTTCAGTATCCAGTAGTTTTGAGTTGTGAATCAAGGTGACCATTGTAACCACACAAATAAAATGGACTTGATTCATGTTTAAAGCTATTTGCATGTTAATCCTGTTTCAATTTCATGTAGAAAAAAATCAAGCGTGGCTAGCTTTTTCCAGAGTTTGTCTTTGGCCATCATTTTGTCAATGATTTCCTTTCTACCTAATGAAAGCAGAACAAGTCTGTTTTTATCCTCTTCGTTTGCACCGTGAAGTCAACTCAAAAGTGATGTTCCAAAAAAGTGTAGTGAGTTCAAGGCGGGAAAGGACTGAGTAAAAGATGAGTTAGGAGGCACGCATTCAGTCCAGCATGAAGGCACATCACGGAAAAATTTTCAGCAAAGGAAAGGAGAAGATGGATGAGAGGAGGATGAGAGGCCTTCTGTGCATGGAACCTGAGACAGGCTGTAATTAATCATCCCTGTGACAGCCCTCTTTCTCAGGAGAACCCTTTTCCTCCTGCTCTTTGCACTTCTATGAACTGGGGCATTTGTGATGAGGGTTTTTTGGTTTGCATTTGTTTTGTCTTTAATTCAGAGGCTTTCAGGGTAGGTATACCCTGGAAAGGCCTTAGAAGCAGGAAATACAGAAATCTGACAAAAGTTACTTGATATTCATTTTCTGCCTTCCTCTGTTTTGCTTCCTCCCAACCCACAGTGCTAAGACAAAAATGTTTTCATTTTTCTCCTCAGTCAGCTGAAACATTCTTTCCTGTGATGCCAGCAATGAAATGTATTTTCCAAGTTTAATTGGCAAATCAAACAATAACACAAATGCTTCTGCAGCGTGGTGCTAAGGGTTCTCTATCCTCAGTTCAATAGCAAAAGTTCTAGAGATCATGTGCTTTGGTTTTTGTCATTTGCAGAGAGTATCTGGGGTTTTTTTTCTGGCTTTCACAAGCAAGCTGACTGATAGCTGGTTTGTTCTCTATTTCAGGTCGTGGAGACTAATTTGGTTGCTTTTGACTGTCACTGGATCATTATAAATGAGGTAACTGTCAAGTGAACATTGTTGTGGACCATGAATCCTGTTTTCAAGCTGACTGACAATATTCATGCTGATTTTCACTTTGCCAATAGGAAGCAGTAGCTATGACAAAGTTCAGGCACACTGAGGGAGTAGATGTTGCTTAATAAAAGTAGAATGACAGGTTCTTGGACTTTGCTGGTTTTTCTTGCCTCCTTTAAATGGAAGTCCCTCTATGAATAAATGGAAAATAAAGTGAAAAAAACCTCCTTTATTTCTAAATATCTCAAGAGTTCACAATAGAGCTGACTGTTTTCACAGGATTTTAAAGGCCTTTTTTTAATATGCAATCTTTTCTAGTAGAAAGATTTGCATTTTGATTATATTTTAATGATTTTTTCTTAATAATAAAAATAATTATAATAATTATAAAATCCCATATTTCCCTTTCCTTTATGAATTCTCCAAATGTTCCATAATGGTTGATAACCAAACTTGTTGATTCTAGTAGGAGGCACTTTGGCAGACTTCTGGATTAGGTCATATATAAATGTTCATAAAGGGGAAAAAGAAAGTTAAATTGTGATTCTGCTTTTACACTGTGAAAAAAGTTCTTCCATGAAAGCTTGTCAGCTAAAATATGACAAGCCAATGTGTGAAGTAGTTTTGTATACAAAGTATTGAACACTGCAGTTCAGGTTTGACAACATTCAGGTTTTTGAAAAATAATTTTGGTCCAGAATAGCTGGATTCCCTGAGTACATGACTGTCCCCTAACATGTTAATCATGCAGCTCCTGTATATTCTCAGGATAGAAGACTGTAAATGAATTCCATGTTGTACTGTCTGGATTTACTGTACACTTCTGTTTTCATGCTTAATTATTGGATTTTCGTCAGTATGCCGTGCTAAACCAATGAATTTTTAGCCAGCTTTCTTTGGAGAAAAATATTTCTCCAGAAATGCTGTGTAAATAAACCAGGTCCAGCACAACCATTAGTTTGGGCCCTGCCTCACTCCTGACCAGTACTGTGTGTATTTTTGAGCACTGGATGGGGCTCTGCTGGGAGAAAACACAGCTTTAATGTACAGGTAGTCATGTGAACAGCATACATGTGTTCTTATTCATGTCTGATTAAACTAGAAATCACTTCAGGGTTAACACTGAGTATTTTAAGAAGAGCATTAGCTGAATCTAAAGCTGTCCTCTGTTATCAGTAGACCGGACAGCCGGTTCTGAGACAAAGCTCAGATTTTGTCTTGCTGTTCAAGTTAAAGACACTGCCAATGATTTTTAGGTGATGCATACTTTCCAAAAGATCTAAAGAATGTGCTTACTTTTAGCTATTTTCAGCTCCTTCACCCTCAAAAAAACAAAACAAGACTGAGGATCCATTCCTAGTGTTTATGCTTTCTTTTTGCTTTTTATTCAGACATTAGTGTCTCCATGGAAAAAAGAAATCTGCTTTTTAAGCATTGCTATTTGCACATTGCAGCAGATGAAATGGCAGAGCAATCAAAGTGGTTACCACTCAGCTGCCTTCTCCACTCCAAAACTCTTTCTCTGGGCTGCAGTCCCAGGAGCAGGAAAAGCTGAATGATCTGCACAGGGAAATAAATTTACGTCGTCCCTTCTTAGTTTGATAATCTTATATATGAAAAGGGTGAAAGCTGTGATTAAGTTCATTCCAACAAACTGCTCTAAACCATCGTCAGTCAAGTTATTCCTCTTTTCTCTTTGAGAGAAAATATGTTTAATGCTATCTCAGCTTAATCTGCTTCTGGACCTAAATCCATATTCCCACTAATTAGCTTTATAGGTCTGTTTGTTTAAAAATGCAAATTTCAATATTATGTGGTGCAGAAGTCATATTAGCAATGAATAAGATTGGTAGATAATACTATAGCAAGGGGTCTACTTTGCTCAATTTTTCCTTGTCGCTGTGTTCAAATTACAGCAGAATCCTACACGTTTCCTGAGTGTTTGATGTTGGGTAATTGCTTATTGCAATGTTTTGCCAGCTCAGTAACGAGATTGCAATGCCTCTATTTGGCAGTGCAGGACTTGGAAATGCAGAGATTTGTGGGCTCTTTTCTGTGTGCTACATTGAGCAGCTATCTTTATGTCCCAGTCTGTTTGAGGTGGTCATCCATTACCTGTTGATGGCCACAGTACCGCCACATGATTGGGAGATGATCTCAGAGCTCTGCCCATTTTGTTGCTTCTGTGAATCTTTTGTGGCAGCTTAGACATCTGTTCTTGAGTGCCTATATTGGCTAAATGACACTGCCAAATAGGTGACAGTAACACTGCTACTCTGGCCTCTTAATTTGAAATTCTAGCTTCTATGAGCATGAAAATGCATTGTTTTGCAAATTCTGCATCTGATTCAAGTAATTCCTTGCCTTGAGATGCCAAAATAAGTTGGAATTGTGTTTCCTTTTCCATCGCTGTGCCAATGGAATACAACCTTCTTACTGACTCTAGTAATACAGAAGCAAATGCTACCTTCAGTTTTGTGATCAGAAATCTACTTAGGCTTGGTGAGGTAACATCTGCTATTTTAATTGCTCACTCTAAATGCTATAATGCCTGCAATGAGTTCCTTAATTTTTATTGTCCCATTACTTGCTACTTTATGCAATACGGCAAATTTTCTTTAAGACTGTGTATCATAATGTAAGTGTGGGAGGAGGGGGTTTGTTCCCATAAAATGAAAGAATTCATAATTTTCTAAAACATAATGCATCGCATTAGACAATAGCAAATAATGCAAATATTTTGTGATCGGTATAGTCAGCTGAGGAAATGCTCTCCTAATAAATGTCCTTGTTTCTTCAGGGCCTTAGAGCAGATGTTACAAATCTTTATTTAAAATTTGCAGGTGTCATAGGTTTGAATGTAGTCATAATCAAATATGCTTTAACAAAATGTGAGAATGGATTTCTCACACTCTCTCTCTCTGTCTATCTATCTTTATTTGCTTCATTTCTTCTGCACAGTCATAAATACAGCTTCAAAGTTCCAGGATAGAAAATTATATTTCTTCCATGACTCTTAATTCACAACTGTACAGTAAACTTAGATTTTATTTAGTGGAACTGAAGAAGGGGCATTGTATGATTTTGATCACTTTCTCTTGCTCTTTTTAAATGCAAGAAATGTCTTCTTTTTCCATTTTAAATCATGTCTCTCTCAAGCATTTTCCTTTGGTAGAACATTCAGGGTTATATTAATATTTTCTTGCTATACCAAAGGCTACCACCAGTTCTTTATTGCTAATATTAACTCAAGGACAGCCACAAACACTTTCCACTGCCTAGAGCTGCAATACAGGAGGTGAAAATATTAATGCTACTTTACAAAGCATTATTTGGATTTATCTCCTATAATGTGGTCAGTTAAGACCAAATCTATTAGAATGGAGTGAGTGCCCAGAAAAGCTGATCTGTATAAGAAGAGACTGGAAAGGTTGGCTTGGTTGGCCTATGAAAGCAAGGACTGAAAGAGGATGTGCTCTCTGTTTATAAACACTTAGAGAGTGTGAATAAATGCATCATTGTCATGAGCTAGAGGACAAGGCTGACACAAGAACAAATGAGTTCAATTTGTGCATGAGTAAACTGAGGTCAAAAGTTGGTAAAAGGTTTCTAATTACCAGAGGCATCAGAGTCTGGAAAAACTCCTTCTTGATGAAAGAATGTAAAAAACCTCCAGACCCTCTTAAAGATCAATTTATGGGAAAAGGTCCTACAGGTTTGCCCAGCATAGCACAAGAGAGAATTGAGAGATCTACAAGGTTGTATTCAAAGGCTGCATTCTTTTTGATGAAGACATTTTTACTAGGATAGGGTTTGTAGTTGGCCCATGTATTCATCTTGTTCATCATGCTTCAAACCCAATGCACTCCACCATGAATGTGAGTGTAGAGCACAACTGTGTTTCAAACTCGAGCAGTTAGATCAGGTTCTATAAGCACAGCTCAGTTCCAGGAGATCATTTAATTCAACATTTTCATATGAATAATGATTGTTAATAGCAGTAGAGCTTCTCTCAAACCCTTTCATTTTCCATGGGACTGTGTGAAATGACAGCCTCTTTGGAACAGGTGAGCAACCAAGTTGCCATCTCCTGTTGTCTTCATGAGACCTAATACACAGATGGAGTGAACCCTGCTTTCTCCATGATCTTGGATCTTGGATTTTTTTTTTTCTCTGTGAAAGCTAAAAATTAATTTCTCCTCATCCTGTTAGGTTTTATTCATCTTTTTCTGCAAAGCCTAAAAAATCTAAGGGAGATACAAAAGAGCAAGTGGTGAGACAGTTCAAAATTTCCTTTTCCTTGTCTTAGAGCTTCATCCTTTCTCTCAATTTCTCTTTGGGTAGTGCTTAAAAATTCAGCAAGGACACAGCACAGATGTGCTCTGGCATGGGCAGTGGCAGCCCAAAGGCCTTAAGCCACCCTTTCCTCCTGTGCTGACTTTTGGAGAAAGAACAAACTCTCTCCTCTCTGAGTGTCAGGATTTTCTGTGATGAAGTCCTGGCATGCACTGGAAAATAGTGCATGTCCATATATTATAAACACTGGAACCATCTTCTTAGCCCAAAGTTAAGATGCTTCCATAAGAAAAGGTATTGTTGCCTTTGTTTGGTGCTTGAGACAGGAGCATGTAAATAAATTATTTCCCTCCATGTCTTTCACTGCTGGTACAATTGCTCTGTGGCAAATAGTAAAGTCTCTGCCTGGGCTGCTTGTCTTAAAATTATGGGACAAATATTAGATGTCCAGTATATAGTCTTGATTCTCACTGGAGTCCTGCCTTATATGTCAAGATGATCCTCTTCACTTCTTGCTTCCTAATTCATCTATAAAGTGTTCCTATTTAAAACCGTATTTTTTTCCTTATTTATTTGCCTGCTTAGATGAAATATACATCTAATTTTATTCTTGTTCCATTTGTGACAGGACACTCTTCCCTAATTCCAAGTTCAGACCAGCAAAAGAAACGCTTCGAATGATACATTGAATTTCTGATGTAAAAAAGAAAAAAAACAAAAAAACAAACCCCCAGGAAAACCCCACAGAAAAAAAAAACCCTCACAAAACCTAGCCTACATTTATTCAGGTGTCAACTCAGTTCAACTTGGCCAACTTTCTTATTTTTTTTTTACATTGACGCTTGTATAACAGATCATCTGCCACCCCTATATCATTACACTGTATCCTCCTTTGAAGTGCAAATGAAAATTGTTTCCTCTCATACAATAGTTGCTTTATATAGTTTTCTTAAGTCAGATCCAAAATTCAAGAATGAGAGATGATATTGGAGAGCCATTATATAAAAGGCTTGTCACTCAGTCAATGCCAAGTATTTAAAAAATGACAAAGAAATACATGGCAAATGACTAGTGTTGAATTTGGGATTGCAGGGCATTGCTTTGTTGTCACTCTAAAATATGGATTTATGGTATGATTAGCATTTAAAATAATAGCTGTCTTTAATCTGTAGATGTATATACCTCCTTGGCTGCCACTCAAAAATGGCCTTGGTGTTTGAATTCTGTTATTATTTCCCAGGTGATATATAAAGACATGAGGTAGTAACCTAGAGGTTAAAATGAGAACATTCTACTTAAAATGCACCAAAAAGTGCTGAATACAGAAAATATAAATACACTTTTATGGCAGAAAATATAAATGCTTGAGGATTTGAAAGTCAAAATCTCTTCTAAAGTAGTGTTTGGCAATATAATGCAAGTATCTGTTTTTACATTATCAGAGTGAGTCTAATAATCTTGGTGTTACAGTTTGGGCATGTTGTGTAATGAAAGCAGGCAAACTTTTTTAATTTCTCTGAGAAAGTATATAATTTACAATTGAGATAAGAAGTTTGTTGAGCTCTCCTTTATGATTATATTGAAAGTATTATAAAAAAAAGATACATATTTTGCAAAACAACATTATATATGGGGTTTTTTTTTACCTCACAGCTAGTGAAATGATACAGGCTAAATGAAAAGACAGCATCTTGAGCTGAGATAAGCCATTATCTGTGGTACATTAAGAATTAATCGACCTGAAATGCAAGACATTACACTGAACACAGCTGATGCTATGTGTTATTTTTCTTTGCAGAAAAAAAGTCTATATTTCATAAAGAACATTAATAACAAATGAATTCAGAAACTATGATAATCTGTGAAGGCAAATAAAATACTTTTACTGTAGTCAAGAGAGTAGAAATCATAGTTTACACCTCACATGTATTTCTTTCAAAATGTAAGGGAAATAAACAAATACCTCTATGTCCAAAGGAGTTACTTCAAAATAACGAAAGAATATTATACTGGAACAACAAAAAATAAAAGGCTGAAACAATTGGAATGGTGGTTGTAACATTTAAAGAGCTGCTTTTTCAAAAAGTTTAGCTTCATTTCCACAAGAAAGATTCCATAATTTGAGATCAAGTCTATCCTGGTGTCTCCTAAACTCTTTGATATGGTTATAGATCAGGAAGTTAAGGCAGGAAAAGATGACAGCATTTCATTACAGGTATTAACAATGCAGATGTGCCATATCCTTTGAAAAATGATGAAGTTATAAATACACAAATGAGAATCAAAAATATTCAATAAACTATGGCTGTATGCAAGGGAATATTAAATGCAGGCTGCCAATAGGAGCTTCTTGATCCACCTCTCTTCCTAGGGGTATATCCACAATTTTAAATGTCTGGAAAGTTTGGGACATCAGCCTCTGTAATTAAGACAGATCACGGACAGACAGTTCAGCATGATGAGAAAGAGATCCTGGTTAAAATGACTGCAAATTTTAGATTATTTATACTATTCTACAGGAAAATGCAGACACAGAATTATCTTGAAAGCTAGCAGATATTAGAATCATCAGGGAAAAAAGCATATTTTACCAAAGTTCAATCTTATGTGAAGATTGGAGGCAGTGGCTGTTGCTCGGGAGCCCATTTTCCTCTTAGTCAGCTTCCCTGAGGGACTCATCATTCAACAGTGCAAAACACCATGTTCCCAATCTGCAGGAATTTTTGCTATGTAAAAAACTGTTTTTCCAGTTTCCTTAGCCTGTTTTAAAGTTAATATTTTAAGCTTAATATTGGTGGTTTTACTTAGTTATTTTTTCTTTAAAGTATTTGTCTGTAGAGCTGAGTGTTCAACTGTGAACCTTAATAGTTACCCTATGGAATAAAAATTTGGTTTTAAATTAGGTCTTGCTATAAACAAGCACATTTACACCTAGAATGCTCTTATGCATTTTCTTTGCCCATTTGGTAAATGATTGCACATTTTTTATAGGTTCTTGACATTCTGTTTCTGGGAAATGAGCACTTAAGGTCTGAAACATTGTCTCTACCTTCAAAGCTCCTAAGCAATGCTACACTCAGAAATACATCATGCTATGGCTTCCTACTGATTTACACATTATCTGTCAAGGATGCTGTGAAACGCTTTTAAATAAAAGATCACAGGAGGTAAAAGGAGAGGCAGAGAAAACCCCAAATGAAACAGCTATGAAAATACAAACATTTGGTGAGTTTTGAGCACAGTGCACTTTGAACTTTTGCAGTTAAGGGTGGTATTTTAATACCACCAGTTATTTTAATGAGCACACACGTATTGGTTTTGAGGCTGCGGTGGAGTTTGACAATAGCTGCGTGTCAGTCAGAGGCCTCTTGGTCCACTCAGTTTATTTTTTGTTTATAATTTTTCAGTCACATTTCTGAATTTTGACTCTCATGCGTATCCTTGCCTTATCTTTCAGGAAATAAATGACGTGGATGTGCAGGAGCTGGTGAGGAGGTCAATTGGGAGGTTAACAATTATTCGACAGACATTTCCAGTCCCCCAAAACATAAGCCAGCGCTGTTTCCGTGGCAACCACAGAATATCTTCATCACTGTGTGATCCGAAGGACCCTTTCTCCCAAAGCATGGAGGTAGTTCATATACCGGTCTATCCCCACCTGGGGACTGTCTTTCTAAGTTTTCCCCCAGGGGCTCACCGTAACTTAAAGTGATTTTTCATGTCCTCTCCAACATGCGGTTTAATGGCTCATGGCATGACAAGGAAATACTTGGAGTTGGGGAGGGGGTGAATGTGTCTGATGGAGAACAACAACTTACCTGCTCCACAGCAATAGAGATAAATATCCAAAAAAGCAACCTGGTCTCCAGGTAGTAGGGTAGTCATTTTGCTGCCTGCTAGATTTTAATTTTTGTCGTCTCACCCAAAATAATTTCAGCCCTGTAGTCAATGTCTCCTGAGTTGCTGTGCTTCTCTGAGCCCCAAATATGTTGTCAATGAGAAAGTCTTCCTGGGAGCACCTACATCATCTCTTTCAAATGCCTTGGTGTATTCATCTAAACCTGTGTCTAAGTTCCAAGGAGGCCTTATTTTCAGGGTTATTAATCATAAACTACAATTAAACTATAATAGATTCTTACCACATTAATTCAGTAACAGGATCCCTGTCTCCTCTTGACTTCACATAGTTTTTCCAAGAACAAGTCCTCTGTCTCATTAGGTTTCATCATGAAAAAGTTCAGGCAAATCAGGAGTGTGAAATTGGCTTAATAGGTTGATTTTACTTTTGGTTTTTTTTTCTGTGAACATTTCTGGAGTTTTAGAAAGATGACTGCATGCTGGTTTTAGAAATAGAGGGAGGAGCTTATCTGACATAGCAGCTAAAAGCAGCCACCTCATAGTTCTGAAAGAGAAGAGTGAGAGAAAACAATGGGAGGAAAATAGGGAGGTCTTGAAGTGTCTGTTTGAAATGAAAATATGTAAGGGACAAAGTGTGGATGGTCTTGTCCTGTTTCAGATTAGTTGTAAGAGCCTTTGTGTCACTAATTTTAGTTTGCAAAGCAGCCAGCGAGCAATTATTGATGACATGAAAAACTGTCTGTAGCAGAGTGAACAGTGATTTTATGTGTGTTCTCAAAGTGAGCAGGGCTGTGTGACACCCATTAGTGCATAGGATATATCTACAGTCTGTTTAAGAGGTGCAAAAATCCTTTAGGCTGTGCCATTCTGTCATGGCAGCATGGTCCTAGAGGGAGCTCTGGTGTTCTAGGGACAGTGTGTTCAAGCTGAGAGTGTGATCACATGCAGGAGCCAGAGAGTGCAAAGAGCAGTTCTCATGAACAAGGTTACTGACTACAGCAAGGCAGAAAACAAGAGTCATGTGTCCATGACTCTTTACATTTTGATTTGTCTTTCTCTTCAATTTCACTTTCATTTTCACTTCAGCAGTTGGCTGAATCCAGGAAAGATAAGTTCTAGAATTCAAAGTTTATTGGCAGATAAATTGGCAAAATCCATTTAATTTGTTAAATTGGGTCTTATACCTTAACCTGTGCATCATGATCTACCTATAGCTTGGAGAGCTGGCATGTTCCTGCTGGAAGCTTTCACAGTATTTTGGTTCAAAGGAATGATGGAAGCTGGACTGGTTTCATTGTCCTGTGCAGCTGAGTGGCTTTTTTCATGCTTTCCCTGAGATGTCTGTACTTCATTATTTTAGCTGAGTGAGACAACATTATAAACTGAAAGGAAGGAAAACTCTGACAAAATTTCCCCTGTGCCTTCGTAGGACGCACAGTCCTTTGAGTAGCTCTGAGTTTTGTTTGCTGCTTCTTTGTTCTACCCAACAATATTATAAATTAGTTTCTAATCCAGTGGGAATTTGGAACAGTTTATAAATTGAAATTACTAATGCTTTTTTTTTTAATGACATCCAAGTGTGACTAATCAAAAACATTATCTGGAAATTATAAGGGTGAATTACTTGATTTTTTTTTTTTTTTTTTTTTTTTTTTT
>JAWWMU010000180.1:20055322-20100260 GCA_035048155.1 Cinnycerthia olivascens
ACAATATAAGGGTGAATTACTTTATTTTTTTTTTTTTTTTTTTTTTTTTATGAATAACTCCCCTTAAAGTCTGTGTGAATAATTGATTTTTTTTAGTATTTTTATTGAAACACTGAAAAATATTCTGGTGACGACGTCTCACTGTATCTTTGGAACTGGCCTAATTGAAACAAATTCTATAAATTTGTATCATTTTGAAGGCAGAAAGTTAAAACTGTGTTCATAGAAGAATTTAGTACTGTAACCCTTTTGTCTAAAAACTATGTGCATAAAATAAACACTGATAATCCAGATTAATTATTCATCCTTAATCTGATGCTAAATATCTTTCTTCCACACTCTGGATAAAATAATCACATCTGAATTTTAAATTGCATTAACAGAAGGTTTTGCAGCTAAATAATGGTAGTAATGCAGGTGTCCAGCCCTTGGCCTAACAGACTTAGAATAAATAAGGGTTTAGTTAGGGACATGAGGCAATGCATTAAATGTCCCAGTAAATCTACCTGGAAAATTAATAAAGGTGTAAAGTGACTTTAAATTGCAACACCCTTCTGTTAATCAGGACAGATATTAATGAAGCATACTTGTGGTAGTGACAGGCAAGGGTGATTTTGGGAAGGAGAAATTAATTGTAGGGTCTTTATCGTTGCATTATGAGTGATTGATTGCAATAAATGGAAAGCTCAACTATTAGTGAAGGACTAACAATGCTTAATAACTGCTGGACTCTGTCCTCCTGAGCCCTGTTAATACTTGATGAAGGCCCAGCTATATTACTCTTAGATTAGTGAGTTCATCCTTCCTCATGAACTGTGACAATTGCATTCTATTCCCATGGTAGTAGGTTGCAGAAGTTACCTTGAAAGCAATGTCATTTTGTTGGGAAATGATGACTTGGCATCCCCAGCCCTTCATGTACCAATTTAGTCTCATTAGTGACCTTATTCCCTCTGCTTTCCAGAGGTGAAGCGGGCTTTTCTTTTTCCCTTTGGCAAAGACTTGTATAAAAGAAAGCTTGCCTCACAGCACAGTGATAATTCCTCTGCTCCCTGCTCCAAGAAATGTCCCTCTAGTGCTGACTTCATTGGGGAACCACAGTTTTAGCTGAAATACTTTGAATTCTTTGTGGATTTACAATATGCAGGCAAATCATCCCAGTTGTTTCAGAAATGCCTTATTAACCCAGGCCCAGATCCTCAATCCACGCTTTTAATCCTGTCATGCACAGTGATGCCTGCCCTGTGCATCTAAAGAAAGTAGATTTTGTTCCTGGGTGAATACCAAAATAGAAATGTTCACAGCCACCGGAGGAGCTCAAGTAAGAGTACAGAAGCACCTTCTTTAGAAGAAAGACACAGTGACGGATCATTTAAAGAAAAAGGGCACAAAGGATCAGAGGTTCTGTGCATCTGCACTACTGACAGAGCAGTTTGTGGATGGCACAAGCAAAGTCAGCATTAGGATGGGATTTACAAATGGAAATAAAAACATCAAAAGATGTTATATGGAAAGGACTAAATAGGCAGGAAGAGAGGTGTGTTTGTGGAGTTTAAAACTTTTTTTCTCCCTTTTTTAAGGTGATGTGTGAATTTGCCAATCAGTATCTCAGATCTTCAGCATTATTATGCTTCCTTGCCATATACCCCCTCCCAATAGCTACAGGGCTTTCCCAGTCTTTGGATATATTTTAAAAAGCGGGATAGGGCCACTAAGTTCCCATACTTTCCTTTTGTAAGCTTCTTTCTTCTTTTAAAACTTTAAGCACACCACCTGTATCTGTGTAAAAAGACCTTACATAGAGCAGCCAGCATATTCCACAAATCTGAGGAAATGTCTTTTGGCTTGTCTGTGACTGATGGAGAAAAAAAATCCCGACAACCTTGCCTCAAATTTCCACTGGCTAATTTGTTGTCAGGCACTAGGAATGCTTTACAGAGCCCTTTATCATGGAGCTGAGGAAACTATGTTTCCCTCAGTAGGTTCAGATGACCAATAGGTTATCTAAAAATAATATTCCCAAAAGTTCTTTTCATTTCTTAACATAATTTTTCTTCATGAGAACCTCTGTTCAGGACAGCTGAGGTTTCTTTTTATGTTACTGTCAGTAACTTAAATGTTCCTGCCATTTGAGGACAGAAAAGACTGATATAAAACTATATTGTAAATTACTTGTTTCAGAAGTGTTCATGAGTTCTGAGCTTCTGTTCTTTTACATTTAATTGTATCTCACGTCTGACTTTTCACTGTGTGCATTTAAAAGTACATACATAGAACTAGAACATGGGTACAGTGGAAGTGGCACACAAGTGATTTCTTTTCTTGAATTCCTCTGCTCTGCCTTTGATCCCAAACTAGAACTTCCTCACACTGTATGCAGCTGTAAACATACACTCATTTACTCTGTAAGAGTTATGTCCTGCAAGGAATTAGCAGCCAATGTCAAACACTGTGACAGTAAACACTATAAATCACAGAATCAACATGCAATTGCACACTGAAAAAAATTTCATTGAGTCTTATTTCATGCCAGGAAGTGTCAATCAGAATTGACTGAGCAAATCAGAAGCAAAAAACCACAATGAAATCTATTCTAAATTTCAGACTTTCTGCTTTTCAAAAGAACAAAACAGCCTTGAGGATAATTTGATGGAGTCCAAATATCCGCTGACTGATAAACTGAGTCTCACAAGCAACTGGTTAAAAATAAAAGGAAGTCTGTTTATGGTCATAAGTAGAGCTGTAAATCTGGCAAGTGGAGCTGTGCCAGTGATTGGGCTGCCTGTACTTCTCATGGGTGTGTAGTTTGTTGCTGCAAATCACTTTTAGCGCCACAGCCCCCAGCTGTAGATTTTACCAAGCCCAAAGGTGTGACAATTTGGCTCTCACAGGTTCTTCTTAATACCAAATAAAGTATTTAATTACCTGAGGATTGTGAGTGAGGCAAAACAAATGATAAATTCTGGCTGCTGGCAGGAGACTACAAATAGTAGGGCTAATGCTTCCCTTTTGATCTCTTTGCAGATTTCAAACCTGTATATATACGACACTGTCCTCCTGCTGGCAAATGCCTTTCACAAGAAGCTGGAGGACAGGAAGTGGCACAGTATGGCCAGCCTCACCTGCATCAGGAAGAACTCTAAACCCTGGCAAGGAGGGCGATCAATGTTGGAAACCATCAAGAAGGTACTTTTTCCCTGTATTTCCTCATCTTTGATTTCTAAAATGCTCATATTAGGCAGTATTTCCTCCTGAGGTGCATATTGCACCTATCAGTATGGTTTTTATATATTCACAGTTCCTGAACAGAAGTATTCTTTATTTGGTTTGGGTTGTTTGTTGGTTGGTTGAATTTTTTCTGTGTCGTAATAATCATATTGAAATAAAACCAGAAGTTTGTTTACCGAAACTACTAAACCAGTTGGATGTTCAAAGAATAAAAAGTGTCAAAGATGAACAACTGTCACAGTTTAAGAAGTTCCACGTGTTAGAAAGTAAAGAAAATAAATTTATTATTTTGTTTGTAAAAGAAAGAAGAAAAAGTTGCAGAATTACACTTGGATAATGTTCTACAGAATTAGCCATTGCACTGTTTTTGAGGTTAATAAAGTTAAATTATAGAAATGGGAGTAAGGAAACCCCTACATTTCTAGGCTATATTGTGCCACCACCAGACATCCCTGTAACAGTCTCAATAGAGCTTAATCCAGTATTGCTGCTTCCCTGTGAGTTTTATTTCCTACCTTAATCATGCTCATGCTCAAAATGCTTTTCCTGTTCTTCAGTCTTTAAAGATAATTTCTCTTAGTTATTTCCTTTCTTCACAGTGTGTAGAAAAGCTCCACATACTTACAGACCAATATTGCAGCCTTCTGGGGCAATATTTAGTCAATATGGACAGGTTAAGTGTTTGCCCTTCCCTCTAAGTTATTTGCCTCATTTTCTTTGTGTTATTGATGTCTTTCATAAAACTGCCTCCTCATTTGTCTGCATACACTTCCTGGTACTGTATACCTACATTTAAAATGCTGGTATTGTAACACAGCAAGAAAAAATGGAGGGTAAAAAAAAATTAAAATGGTGTTTTATTTATGGCTTTCACTCCAGGACAAAAAAAAATAATTTAAAATATAATGTTGTCTTGAGAAGTTGCCATTCTGCATTAGGTCTTTAGCTTTAGCAGAAATTATGATGTTGCAGGAAAAATGTAAGACTCCTTTCAGCTCTGCTTATATTTCACCCAGTCCCAGGTTAATCTGTGTTACCTCCAAAATGATAGTTCAAGAATTTCTTTGGTATCTGTTTCCACTTTCCATTCTAACTGTTTGAAGTCATGAGACTGCAAGAATAATCCAGGACATATTTCTTATTTCAAGGGCAGGATAGGTTTTTAAGGGACTCCAAACTGTATTGCTCTTAACTTATCAAAGCAATTTCAAATTCACATTTGCCAGTCCCATGTATTTTGACCTACGTTTCAGGCAAGGCTGGTTCTCTTCTCACCTTGGATTTTGTTAATACTGTTGCACACTTTTCCATTTACATGGCTGGGAGAATTATGAAGGCATTCAAGAAGGCAGGAGCAAGCGGAAATTCCAGAGTTGTCAGCTTGCTAAACAATGAATCAAATGCCAAGGAAATTCCTGATCTGTGCAGCTAAGCATGCTTCAATCCTGTCACTTTTGTGTTACTCTACTATTTCAATTAGACAGTTTTGATAAGAAACTATTCTATTGTTGTAAATTGAATAATCCTAATACTCCTTACACTGCATTGTGCTGACAGAGATGAATTTCTAGAAGTAACGTGAGAAAATTGAAAGTCAAAATTTAATCCAAATGCAATACAGAAATTTTACTGTGTGTGGATGTCAGTAGCATTTCAATCTGTAGGAGGAGAAAAGGTAAGTTTGCAGCTGTGAGCTGGAATTGCACAAGAACAGGAATTCTGCTGTAGCTTTGTGGCCTACTTTCCCTTTTCTTTCACTAAAGCATTTATGTATAAGAACCTGGGGATTGCAGCTGTGTACTTTTGAAATTACAAATTTGGCATTGGTGAATGCCTGATGAGGTGTCAGAAAAACATTAATATCCAAAAGTAATGAAGGGAAAAAAGCCTCCACTTTATTTCTCTTCCTGAGAGTGCTTCTCTTTCCCATTTTGCCTTATTCGTTAAATATCTTTTCTCTCCTGTTGTCCTGAAGAATCCTGTAATATCAACTGATATACACTTTTTTTTTTTCTCAAAAGCATACCAGTTTCCCTTAATTTTGAAAGAAAACAGGAGGAAGTTACCACGTGGTATTTGAATACTTTCTGAATTAAAAATTCTGCATTTTCGTTTTAAATCATCCCTGTTTCCAGTGGAGGCATATAATGGAATATCATAGTAAGATATTGTTATAATTCAGATTGAAAATACATTCTGAGATTTCTTAAATATTCCTGGAAAAATAACTTTCATTTTCTGCAACACCTTAATTCTCCCTTTATGATGACCTGTATTGCAGAGCTGAAATCATCACCTGGTCTCAGGTTGTCACTCCTCTCATTGTAGCTTGACTAGGAGTCAAATTATATTCAAGCATGGTTTTGAAGGGAAAAAGAGTTGAGAATTTATCTGAAAAGATCCAGAAACAGGAACATCTGGCAGTGTTTTAGCTGCAGAGGGAAATCTTTCTTTGATTCCTGGAGGAGGAGAAATGAAGAGAGGTGGGAAATCTTTATTAACTTACTGAAGAAGGTAAGAGAAGGGGATGCTGATGTCTTACCTACAGCAGCAATTGTTAAATTCATTACCCCGGTGGTAATTTATAACCCCGGTTTCTTTATAGTTAATGAGCTAGTAAAGGAGAGTAAGCAATGAGAGGAAATTAGTGTTTCAAACATTTCATGAAATGGTAGAAAAGCTGTCTAAATCATTCCTTATTGTCATTTGTTACTTTTCACTGTTGAGCCTTTGACTCATGCATCGCTATTTCTACAACAGCTACAAAAGCAGTTTTTTCTTTGTGAATTCAGCTGATTGGACAAAGCCTAAAGAAAACATTTTAAGCCCACCACAATTATTTAAATCTAATATCTGTTTCTGCCCATTCTGGAACTGAATAAACAGTTAAATTCATCAGGAAATACAATCCTTCTAATGAATTTGGCCAGCTCCAGCAATTAGTTTAAATTCACTTTTGTAATAGGAACTATCCCTAAAGACAGGCTCACTTGTTTATTTCTCAGTAAAGCTATTTCACACTTGGAGGAATAAGTATCACTAGAAAATAATTCTACTTTGGGAAAAATTTATCTTCCTGAGTAATAAATGTAAGTAGGATTACAGGGAGGATCAGCTCAGCAAGATGGCATCAAGTTTCTGCAAATACCTCCTCTCACATGTCTCAGGGCTCTTCCCAGTCACATTTGTTTAGCTCACTCACAGCGAATTTTCAGTGCTAGCAGCAACACAGATCCTGTACCTTTCTGAAAAATGAGCCATACCTCTTGCTGTTTCATGAATTATAGGTGGAATTGTCTGGCGTCAGAAGTGTCAGTGACGCTCAGACACCAAAATTGTTTTTCAGGTAGTACATTGGATTGTCTGTGCTAGTTGAAAACTCAACAATGTTCTTAAGATCAGTCTTCTTCAGCAATAAAATGTTAAATGTGTGTTTACTGTTTATAGCATTTTTTCCTACCTATAGCCACATTTTTTATCCTTAATTGCAAAATAGCTGGTATCTGAAGAAAAAAGGGGGGAGTTTGAACAGACGCTAGTACAGAAGTACAGATGAACAATATTTTATAGCTGGTGATTGGCAAGGTGACATTCCCAAGTGAGGTCCTGACTGCTAGGTAAATAGTGCTTTCTTCAGGGACTTACAGTGCCTAAGCGTGTATAAACTGTAGTTTATCTTGCCAGTCTAGATGGGACTCAAGTAGGCTTTAATTATATTGCCAAGCTTTATAACAGCTCTGCAAAGCCCAGAGCAGTGATCAGAATCATAAGTAAAACATTTTTGGCCTAGCAGCTGACATTTCACTCTTCAGTTTTATGTGTGTCAGGAAATTGCATGGTTGCAGCTGAACCTTAGAAGAACTTGAGAAGGTAGATAGCAAATATGTCTGCATTTTTCCCCAAATAGCATTGTTTCTGTAAGTTAAATGGAGTGAAAAATTTCTTTTACTCTTGCCTGTTATCATGATTAACACTAAAATCACTTGGAAAAATCTCATCAGGAAGTTACTGCATCAGTGGCTATCATACAGATGGTCATTTCCTCTGCGATCTTCCACTGTGCATTAGCAGAGGGATGAAACACATGCTGTAAATCAAGTGTTTCAGACAGATCCATACTGTGAAAGGCTACTCACAAAAAGTGGAGCAGTGTCCTGAAAATCTTCCTAGGCAATATCCTGCTCCAGTCTATCAGCCCTGAGCCACAACCAGAGTTGTGTCAACCTTGTGGAAAGGCTGTGTGGGACAATGAGGAGCAGTAGAGAGCAATAGCAGGATTGCTTGGACTGCAGGTCCAACAAGATCAGTCCCAGACAGGGAGGAGAAACCAAAGCCTCCAAGAAATTCCCATAAATTTTGTATTGTTGGTATTATATGGGCGATTCTTTGCTGTTTTTTCTTTCTGCCTCTGCCTTGCCCACGCTGGCAGCACTCCCATTCTAGTTGGAGCTCTTATTACACTATTTTCAGATGTACACAGTGTAGGAGAGGAAGCTCTGATTAAGACACCCCTTAATGAGAAATTTTCAAAGAATCATAGATTGCCAAAATAGATAAACAAGAAATAACATTGTTGTGGTAAAGGTTGGATTCCAGATAGATAAAGCTGATGGACTTAGAGTTGGTATCTTGCCCTGACAATTGCAGTAGTTTAAAAATCAAGGTAAAAAAATTCATAAAAAGTTTGTGGATAGAGATCAAATTCCAAAACATCTTAAGTAATTCTGTTAACCTGTACTATATGTAAAGGGACATATATTTCCAAAGAATCCAGTGTTTTCTTAAGAAAGTTATTGGCTGATTACTTCAAGTGTAATTGAGGTTAAATGATTCTTTGTATTATTTTTTAATCATATTTGCTCAAATAAGGACTAAGATTTTAAAAAAATAATTTTAAAAGTTTATTAACATTTTAAATTGCTATCTCAAGTCTCAAAAAATCATTTACATTTTATCCTTAATGTTTCTTAAAGTACTGTGACTGCTCTCATAAAGTCACTTTAGTTTTCTAGATTGAAAATCCTATATTCTTCATTTCTATTTTCTGCTGTACAAAGAATCTGTGTCAAGAGATCATAATTCTTTTTTTGTTGAATATATCCTTTCTTTTACCACATTGTTCTGGAGTTGTCACTTCCTTTTTCCAGATCCTGCTTGTGGCTCACTTGAAATCATGATACTGCTCATGACTGTCCATAACAGTTTAATTAATTTTCAGGCTTTACCTACCTCACTGGTTTAATAACCAGTGTAAGGGAAAGTGTTAGGAAGCAATATAGGAAATATTGAATATATTATAACCAAATCAGTATCTGGTAAGGTGTTCAGATGGAGACTTTGAGCCACCAACTGAGCATTCCAGCTCTTGCAGGTCTGTGCCCCTTTGCAGGCATCTTTCCATCACATGTTCTGTGAAACTGTGCCTTAGGTGTTGAAAAAGCCAGATGAGAACCTATGAGAGAAAAGGTGTACAGAGCAGGTTTCTGCTTCTGGTCCACAAGTAGGCTGGAGTCAAATTTAAGTTAGAGGAAAAGGTTTTTTCATTTGTGAAACTTGGTTATTTACCAAAGCGTTTGTTCAAGTGATTTTGTGGGTAAACATGAGTTCACTCTGTCTTCACTCTGAACCAGCCAGAGGTGTGCTAACCCCGAGCTAAAAGTCACAAATGTCTGGTTATTGCAGGGTGGTAGTCAAGAAGAAAAGTAATCAGAGTGTCTTACTAACCACAGCATTTGTCAAAATTATCTGGTTTGCAGTTGCCAGAGTCTTCCTGCAAAAGTCTGTTTAGATGTACCCTTTATCAGGCTATTGGTTTTATTCCTTTCATTTTTTTAAATTTACTTTTGTTCTAGTACAGAATAAAAAAATAAATACTATAGAAAGAAAATATTAAAGAAAATATATTTTTAAAAACATTAAATATGTATATACACAAAGTATTTTATTGGTTTTAACTGTAAATGGCACTCATAAAATAGTTGTATTATTATATTTGTATTGTAATATTTGTATGATTTTAATATATAATTATTTATGTATTATTACCTGATAGTATTAGTTTCTAGTCGTCTAGTAAATTCTAAAGGTATCATCCCAATGATCAATTTCATTCATTTTGTTATAGTAATGTTTTATAAAAGTAGGAGAATGTTCTGTTATTTCATAGCAGTCTGCAATGGAGATGCAAATTTTGTATTCCTTCCTGGATTTTCTCCAAACTGAAGGTGTAAGAATAGAGCTTTTAATATCATGATTCAGCATGGCTCATGTGCTTAGCTAGGTAGTTTATATTGCAAGTTTCTCCAGTTTAAATAGAAAAGCTCCTAAGTGAAACAGCAATGACAACTTCCAAGTTCTTGCCTTATGTTTTAGGGGGAAACTATACATTTAATGGTGTTTTATACCAGTGGCAGTTTTGGTTGGGTTTTTTTGTACACATGCAGAATATTTTTTACCTTTTTTGAGGGAGAGGGATAAACATCCAAATTTCCTTTAGTCTGTAAACTGAAGAAATTTTTGAAGGGTAATGTTTTTCATTATCAGCATTTCACATGGCTCTGTTGATTTTATACTTCAGGTCATCACAGTTCTTATACAAAGATGAAATGTGTGTCATGTTGAATTAACTCTGGAATATATTTTGAGTATGGCTTTCAACTTTAATTCTTTGTGGGGATTATTCACTCTAGTGTTTCGTCTCTAGTATTTTAACCCCTCCCAGCAGAACTCTAAAAACATTAAAGCAAACTTGAAGAGATGCTGCATTGTTACCCATGTCATGTATTCTCAGTAAAGGATAATTGGGAAGAAAAAGAAAAATCACTGCATTCAGCTAAACCTTGAATGAATCCCTTCTTCATATATGTGCAAATCACATACGTTGAGCTCAAAAAGCATGTGACTTTGTCTAAAACTCAGCCTGCCCTCATGTGGAAATATTTCATGGGGGAGACACACTTGAGAGGAAAAAGAAAAGGTCAACAAAAATAACTACTTTTTTGTGCAATTTCTTTTATCTATTTGTGTTTATCTTTGCCTCCACTAAACTTCTTTGCAAAACTTTTTTTTTTTTAATTTGTTGAAGTGTCATTACATATATGCTGATGGGTCAAAGAACAAAAACTGGAGTGCAAATATGTTAAGAGTGAGACTCTTGCTGGTATTACATGTGCTTAGCATTGCTGAGTTTAATTATTCTGTGAAGAATTTCATTATGATGCAGAAATAATTTAAGCTTCAGAATTTTTAGGGAAATGTGGTCTTTGGAAAACTATCCTAGTTCTGGTAGTTACCTACGCGTTCTGCAGTGTTAGTGCATGAAGGCCTTGAAGGAACAAAAGGTTCTTACAATTGCCAACTTAGAAGTCCATTTTCCTTTTTTTCCAATAGGGTGGAGTGAATGGCTTGACTGGAGAACTGGAATTTGCAGAAAATGGGGGGAATCCCAATGTGCATTTTGAAATTTTGGGGACAAACTATGGAGAAGATCTTGGCAGAGGCATCCGCAAGGTGAGGCTACATATGTTCAAACAAGAGATTCCTTTTACTGATTTTTTTCAAAACCTCTCATGTGTTTCATGGTAATAGAAAAGCATTCCATAGCAGATAACCTGGTGTTCTATATTTTTAGAGGCGTAAGAACGGGAGAAACACTTTGAATTTTGAGATATTTATTTTATTATTTAAAATAGGTCTTGGAGTAAGTTGTATTGATCAAGATGTCATTTGAAATGCAGAATATGTCCAGCTGCTGATAGACTGTCCTAAAAGACCAGTGAAAGCTGTTGTTTTGAAACCCTTGCAACCTCTGTCCAAAACAGCAAATTTTACTTTGAATTATGTTTCAAGCACCCAGACGGGTCCCTGATACTTGGTCAAAGTGAGATGCTTCACCTGCTAGATGGTTACCATTCATAGCTATGGAAAGAGAATTTCTCTTGTAGAACAGAAAAAAGTTCTATAGCCTCTTCATGAAATAAATGCATGGTGTTTTAATAGGAGTTAGCTTTTACAGAATCAGTTAATGTTGTGTATTCAGCTGCCAGTCCAAAGGCTTGGACTTGGATTGTTACAGGGAACGGCATATATGTCCAGCAGAAATGCTCTTTCTTGGCATTTGAGTTTTGCCAGTGCAAAACTAAATTTAAGTCCTATGTAACAAATAGTGGAAAGATGTCTCTATTTGCAATGAATTAGCTTTGAACAACTGCTCATCTGGTATGGCAAAAATCACACGGCTCTTCACAGGTAAGCAAAACACTAATGGGCTTTTCCAGAAGCAACTCTCCTTTAAAGACAGACTTCCTGAAAAATACCGAGATCTTTTCATTTAGTGTATCACATCATACTGGGTTTTGTATAGAGGAACATGAAGTGGTTGAAAGGAAATGAGAATTTTTTCTTAATATATGTAAACTGGTTCTGTGTGTCACTGTCACTATATGATGAAGTGCATCATTTGTCTGCGTGCCTTCTGGAGCAACTGATAAGTACTCTGAAAGAAGGAAGAGATAAATAAGAAGTCTAAAGTGTCTAAAAGCTGTTCATCAGAATTGTTTTTCTTTTTGTGCTGTTTCATCTCTTGTCAATACCTTAATCTACACACGGGCCTATGGTTATGTCACTATGAACAGAGGTCCTGACAGATGCTTCAGAAACTAGACAGAACTGAATCTGATTGATATTTTAAGGTACCTCACAGAGTCTGTGGAGACCAGAATGTTGGATAAATCCTTATTCCCTTACATTTAAGTTCTGTCTATTTCAACATATTTACATTTCTTTTCCATGCTGTTCACTGAGGAACGATTTATTCTTTAGCGCCACCTTCCTAAGACAAATCTGTGTCTCTTCACTTAATTTTTTTGGCCGACTTTTTTAACTTCAGGCCTGTCTGGGTGAATGCCTGAGTAAAGCACCAAATTGTGTTCTTTCATTCCCAAAAAGACAGAAAAGAAAGAGGGACTCACAGGCAGATCTTGGAGATATAGAAGTACAAAAAGACTTCCTTACTGTTTAAACTCTTTTCTGATGGTGTAATTTAGAACTGTACTGTTTTTTTAAGCTGTGGTAGAGTTTGACTGTGAGCACACCTAACTTGTATAAAACTCTGGGGTAATACAAACAGACTTTTTGAACCTTCCTTGATTACTCTTTATGGTAGTTCTAGAACAGAGACAGTCACTGTCTTTGGAGGGAACTGGATTTGAAGTTGGTCAAAGAGAACAGAGTTCTACTCAGAATACAATTAGATGATGAAACTCAGCATCATACAGTCCTATTGAGGAGAAAAGCAAAATTTAAAATTAAGATACTAAAAGTATGTGGGTTTTTTTAACATTTTCCAAGACGAGCATTTAAATTTAAAGATAGATAGTATAAGAAAATTTTCCTGTTGAAAATGATAGTCAGTAAATGCCTCTCCGTAGAGTTGTATGATGCACTGCAGCCAGTTAAAAAGAAGGGTCCAGAGCAAAACAGATTAAAACTCTTTCAATTTTTTCCTAAAAAGCACTCAATAATCTAGAGAAACCTTTAGAAAGAGGTATAGAGAATGAAATTTTCTTTAGAAAGTTCTGTATATGTTGTGAGAATGTTGTTCTTCTGAGAATTGTTCTCAGAAGTCTCTTTAAAAAAAGTTCCAATTAATTATTTCAAATTTTTGCAATAAATTGAATAAGAAAAGAATTTAAAATTAGTATAGTATTTCTAGTCAATGTCATAGAGTTAAAAAAAAGCCCACAGGTTTCTTAAAGCAATTGCTTCAGAGACAGTGTTTTACTATTTGACAAAAATTAGCATATTTTATCTTGGAATAGGATTTACTTTACAGCATATGAGCTACTAGGGTTGGAAGCAAATCACAATAATTACAGGAGTCAGATATATTTTTGTTAACTGCACTAATTAAAGTACACTTCAGATTTTCATGTATTTAGTGATCTGACTGCAGAACTACCTAAGCATTTTTATTTCTCAACTCTAGTAGAAGCAGCTGCAATTAGCAGACTGACTGAAATTTCTAAGCTAATACATCTTCCCTAATCAACATCTTTTCAAGTACTTTTATAGGAGATAATGAAGGGTAAAATCATTACAAAAGACCCATTGAAGTCATTGGGACCAGAGATTCCCACCAAGTGAATTGTGTAAAGAATTGCTATTTTGTTTTCCTGAGGAACAGTCAATTGAATTTAATAAACAAGTAAGATTTTAATACACATTTTAATTTCTCAAGAGTCCAAATTCTGCTTGAAATCTGTTCTGCTTGGGTTCTGGAGTCATACTTCTGCAAAGTTCACTTATATTCATTGGTGATTATTCCCAGACTCAAAAAAAGCAAATAGTTTAAGACACACCAAGAATTCATGTTTATATTTGTTTTATTTGGACAAATTAGGCCATGTACCTAGGAAAAACTGTCTTCATGTCCCCTCCTTCATCTTTCATGGGCTACTGTCATACCTGGAAAGCAGTGGGAGAATCCACATGAAAGGTCATTGTGCTGGGCTCTGTCACCTAACGACGAGTTAGCAAATCCTAGAGTGGGATTTGCCTGAAACAGCAATTTTGTACTCTTATGACTGTAAATGTTATCCATCACCTTGCAAAAACCACACATCACTTAGACTGCACTTTTTGCCAGAGCTGGGGGTAATACACTCAGATTGCTGCCAGGCAGTGATTTTATTGACACCAGTGGTATTACAACCCCAAAGGAACTGAAAAAAACCCAATCATTTTTACACATCATACTGTGGTTTGCATTTGAGCAGATGTAGTTATATTCAGTGGGAGACATGGGCGTATTTCTGACATTTCTCTGTTGGCATTTGTCTGTTGGTAGTTGACATTTGAGTATGTATTCTTTGACATTTAAATTTCAGTGCCATACTTTTATACTGCTGAAATAAAAGCTACCATTCCTGTGAATAACCATCCAACAAACAAATGAACAAAAGGGAGTTGATAGCTCTGAGTACTGTCTTACATCCTGGTGATGTAGAAAACAGCACCGCAGAAGTAAAGTGGTTTTCGTGTTCCTTATAATGCTTCTTGTAATTCAGAATGGGCTCATCTTCAAAGACTCTGTTCTACATCCTTTGAAGTTTAGAGGACTTTCTTTGCGTTCCCATGCTGGTTTTCTTACCACATGTGGGCATTTGAAGATCATGGTGTGTTTTGCTCTACCTCCCTGTCCATATTAGCATACACCCACCTCCTGTATTTTTCTTTTCTCTTCTCTTCTGAAGATGTTTTAGATTATTTCCTCCCAGTAAGGGAGCAAGCTGATGTACCAGGCTCTTGCAGCAATTCCTGTCTGCACCAAGGTGTCCATGTCCAGGTTTCCTTTGCATTCAGGACAGCAAGAGATGCCTTGGAGGAGGGATAGACCTGTGAGCATGCAGGAGAACAGGTAGCCTTGGTGGGGTACCAGGGTAACCCAGAATGCTCTGAACAATCTGCATTTGTCCATTAGGATTGTAGGGCTCAGTCTTAAATCATTTTTATTGGATTGTCTTAAGGAGGAAATGCTGTTTTTATCCAAGGGAGATCTGTGGTGCCAAGCATCTCATGCATGGGAAGTGAATTGAAACCTAACAGATAAATTGTTCCTCTCCACTTCTGCCAGTGAGAGTGGCAGGACTTTCCCCACAGAGTCAATGCATGCAGGTTGTTATTTTACAGATTATTTTGGGTTAACACTCTATGGTTGTGCTATTTGTTCAGAGATGGGAAAGCTGCTTTGCATTTTTTCATTCTATTAAAATAATTTCTGCTTCATCTGAAAACGCTTGTTGATCACAATAGTGGCATTTTTTTTCAATAAACTATATTTTTTTTCTTACACTTGCATCACAGAGCAATGTTCCAAGCATATATTTTGATTTTCAGGAAGTTGATGTCTATTCGGATGAAGTTAAAAATTATTTTCTGCATCTGTTATCTCATATTCCCTTTTGTGCCATTAGGCAAAAAGAGAAGTTATACAGCTCTGCCAACATTTATTAACTAACCCCATTTAATAACCAAGAGCATATGAAGTATTTCCTTCTTGGTTGGCTTCTTGGTGAGTTACTTGAGGTAAATGATGGGTTCACCTGTTCTCTTTGTGAGCACGATCAGGGTCGAGCTGTGTAATGTGACGTTAATCATATGTTTGTATCAGCACCTGGTACTTTAAACTGTGACCTGTACAAATGTTTGTAAAGGTTGTCATACAATTTATGATGTGACTGAAAGATACCCCTTCAGTTTGGAGAGGCATTATTGATGGTGTTTTTTTTTGGTGAGTTGAAATAGAAGTTGCTCTGTCTGTCTGCTTTGCCTCTAGTATTGATGGAGACAGTGGACCTGGCAGAGTACTACCATGATAGTCTTTCTAAAGCAACTTTAAATACTTAATCACTCTTCTAGAAATGAAATAAACTACTTAATACCAAAGATCAAGAGGTAATTAAATACCCTGGTGAACCAAGACCTGCTGTTCAGTTCTGTACAGTGCATAAATTTTGATTTAAGCCTGCTGAAGAGTAGCATTTCTACCCTTCATTTAGTGCTATGCAATAAATAGATTAAGACACAGTGACTGATTCTTTACTTTCTGGTAGCTTCTGCAAATCTTTTGTCAAATCTCAGTGAAATTGAATTTGGCTGCAAAGTGTTGGGGATTTGATTGCCATCACAATGAAACGAGAGTTAATAGAGAACTGTGTTTTACTTGGAAGTGTACTTCTGCTTAGCTTAAAAGCCAAACCAAATGCATATTTGAGTATAACAGAAAAAGAAATTGAACTATCCATCCATAATTGTATTTTTTAATTAAAAAAATTGAAGGTCTTAAAAAAATTCCTTTCGGCTTTTGAATTGAGCATTTTCTTTTAAAATCTGAGGATGCAGAAAGAGAGGCAGTCTGACTTAATCAGTCATGTACCATTTGGAGAATTTATCAATTTTTGGACTTTCTGATCCAGATGGGGGGAGTGAAATCTAATTTTTGGTACTGGATTATCCAGCTGTCTACCCTGACCCTAGGCTCTTTGGGTGAGTATTTCATTGCTTGTAATAAGTGCAAAGTAAAGAAGCCAGAGATGGATTTGGTGTCTTGGTGGATGCTGCTTCAGGAACACAGAAGAAGGTTCAAGTCATCCTTCTGATAAATGCAGAACAGAGTTGCTACAACTCAACCCATTCCACATGAATTATTCCCCTGTGGAGCAAAGCATCCATCAGGAATCCATAAGAGCCAGGATCAGGTGAATGAGCAAAATGACCCAGAAGTCAAATTCCAAACTAATACCCACACACCCAAGGCAAGCACAGTGCACTATAGGGATGCTATCCCACCTATTGCCTCTTAGCAGAACAGTCAGACATGTCTGCTGAGCTTCAGTGTGTTTAATGTGTTGTAAAAAAGAGAAATTATTTTAGGCTATAATACTAATGGATGTCCAGATTCCTCAGTCTAGAACAATAAGGACAAGTGCTCTGTGAAAATTCAACTCCAAATGTTTAAGATCCAGGCTCATTCAGTTTCCAGCTGGCGGGTTGGATGGCCCTTAACAGTGACTTACAGGGCTAGAGATGATTTTGGGGAAAAAAAAAAAAAAAGTCTTTCAAGCTTTTGAATAACTGCAACACTCTGGAGGAAGAGGGGCATGCTCCTGCATCAGGAACAGTGTGGGGAGAAAGGGAAAATGCAGGATGGAAGAAGGGAAGAATGCAATGGAACCCTATGGAGAAGCATTGATGTCAAGCAGAAATTCCCCTTGGGACCTTGGTGCTCTGTGGTATTTCTCTTCACAGTTTTGGCAGGGTTGAGCTTTTCTTTCTTTTGTTCAGAATATGCAGTCCTGTCAAAACTGATAAGAATGTTCTTACTGAAAAATATTTTCAGTGCATTGGGAACTGCCTATTTTGACTGATTGCTTTCATCAGAGAGAGACAAATCTTTTTTATGCACTTTAAATTATATAGTTTCATGCATTTTATTCATTTCTGTTCATCTGGAAAAGAGGTTATATTTTACCCATCTTCTCCAGAAAATATAGTTGTCTTGACAGCAAAGAACAGGAGAAATATTTTCCACTTTCAAACTGTGTTTTTAATTTCCTTTCATTTCTTGTTATGACAATGGAAACTTGAGAAAGATCAATCAAAAATTAATAATAATTAAAAAAAAACTGGGAACAGCAACTCTTGTTTTCTGTTGATGCTTCTAGGCAAGTGCCTAACCACAAAGGCTCCTGTGTGATTATTCTGTGTTTCAAAATGGGCATAAGAGCAAAGAATGAAATGGAACTTCAGTCATTTTTGCAGCAGAGATTCTTTTTTTTGTCCTGGAAAATTTTGAATAGCAGAAATAGTATGATGGGGTTTCATATCTACATTGGGAAAAAAAAAAATTAGGTTTTCATGTTGGTCAGTTTTACATAGCATGTAAAACTTGGTTTGGGTCCATTAAATATTTTTCCTTCATTTTGAATTCCTCTCTTCCTCTTGAGCTGATTGCATTTGGCTCGGGACAACCAGGCCAAAGGAGGTAGATCACTTTTATTTTCCAGAATTTGATATTGGCAGCACCCTTTACAGTTTTCAGTGTGTTTGGTTGGGTCACTTTTGAAATACCTTTGCTATGGTAATATGGCTTTTTCTTCTGCTTGAGTAGCTGTGAAAGCCTCTGGTGAACATGGATCTGCAGAACTGGCTGGCAAGTTGTGAATTTTTATCCTCAAATGCTTCAGCTGAGCAAATTAGCTTTGTAACTCACTTCAGAGATCTGAAGTGCTTGGAAACTTTGAAGTGCCTCAAAAATGACATTTTGAATAATGTCAAGAAGAAACTGTGTATTATTTAAGAATGGACTTAATGCTTCATTGACCTGTCAGGCAGTAATGCTTCTATGTGATTTTGGAAATCCCATTAGGGACTTCCCTTCACCTCTAAGAGAATACTCAGTGGGTGCTGCTTCAAGAATGGGGTCCATCATCCTTGAAATTAATAGGATAAAACACTTAGCTTGACTTGGAATTACTTGTTTTAAGGTGGACACTCTCAATGAATTATAGGTTCTTTTCAGAATTAAAGTTTTTAATGCTTGTCTTTTGCTCTTTAGAGCTGCTTTGTTTTCAATCAAGGCTATCATTTGATGAAAATGACTTCATTTCACAAATGCGTCTAACTGGAACAAACATATTTTCCAGGTGTAGGAAAAAGTAATGTGTCTTTAACCCTCCATTAATCCAAAAGAATGAGGGTGTCATAGCTAATTTGTCATGTGAAGAGGGGGATAATAACTATATCTCTAGTAAGTTATATATTTCCATCCAAATTTGTATGCAATTTGGGTAGACTAGTCAAAAATTCCTAATGATTGGAAAACCATGCATACAGGAGAGAAGAATGTTAAAATACTGACTACTTATTTTAAAAGGCAGCATGAAGTGATGATAATATGAAATAGGTCGTTGAATTTTGGCTTTTGAGGGTGATGAAGGATTCAGTTCTCAGAACTAAGAGCTCAGTGCACAGCCTTGTGAGGGCTGATATGTATCTGTGGGTTATAAACCAGATCTTTATCCATAATGTGTGAAAGTAGATTTACACAGATTTAGAATCATAAAATTGTTGAGGCTGGAAAAGTCCTTTAAGATCATTGAGTCCAACGCCAAGCCCACCACTAATCCCTGTCTCCAAGCAGCACATACACATGCTTTTTGAACACTTCCAGAAAGGATGACTCCACCATTTTCCTGGGCATGCTGTTCCAGTGCTTTACTGTCCTTTCAGTGGAGAACCCTCCATGTCACTAGAGTGTCTTCTCAGGCATTTGTAGAGAATGATAAGGTCTCCCCTGGCCTCCTTTTCTCCAAACTATACACCCTCATCTCCCTAAGTCATAACACTGTTCTCCAGACTCATCACTTGCTTTATTGCCCTTCTCTGGACACCTTCCAGCACCTCAATGTCTCCTCAATGGGGAGAGGCCAAAACTAAACCTGATGCATGAGGTGTTGCCTCACCAGTGCCAAGTAGAGGGGGAAGGATCACTGCTCTGGACCTGCTGGCCCCACTATTGCTGAAAAAGACCAGGATGCCACTGGCCTTATTGGCCACCAGGGCCATTTCACAGGATTTGAATTTGATAAATTGTCTTTTTTTTCAAGAACCACGAGCCAAAACTGACACAATTTTATGACCTGCTGTGGTTGGCAAAGCAAGATAATTTATTGTAGAATTATACAGTTTAGGGTGTCAAAGATCATCTGGTCCATCTTTTCACTAAATTGTTTCTAACTTGCATGTTTTGTGAAGGACTTCTCCTTGAAGGCTGTGAGGTCTTGTAGTCTGATAACATGGATGGGCCCCTGTGGTACATCTGAAAGGCCAGGAATGCCCACATTAATCAGAACTTGGCTGGTACGAGTTTAAATCAGGCAGAACTGTAGATTTTTTGGAGTAAAATCTCTTTGTTCCAAGTTAGTCTCTTAGCAGGAAAGCATAAAAATGTGTCTTTTTAGACATCGACTAGTCAATACTAGTGTATCAGAGACAAAAGTTGTTTTGGTTTTTGTTTGTTTGTTTTGAGGTTTTTGTGGTGGAGATAGCTTTGTGTGTGCGGTTGGTTTTGGGGGATTTTTTTTGTTTTTTGGTTGGTTTTGTTTGGATTGTTCCTTTGTTTGTTTGTGGGTTTTTCGTTTGATTGTTTTTGGGTTTTTTTTCTGTGTCTGTTGTGTGGAAAGACTGTATTTCATTGAGCATGATACTGAATGATAATTTGTCGATAGCAATAGGCAGTATTTTCCTGCAGTGGGGTAAGCAGCCCTGGTAAGCCCAGTGACTTTTACCTCTGTGGCCATAAAATATTCAGTGTGATTTTCTGCTGAAGGAGGGAGAATCCAGAGACATTTAATCCCTTTAGTCCTCCCCAGGCAGACTGAGGGATCTAGAGGAGCTAGACAAGTCATAGGCTGATTGGGCAATGATGATTGTAGATTTCCACTGAAAACACCCTCTATATATCTATTTTTATATGTATGTGTGTGTTTGTGTGCTTGTGTGTAAATCTTTGTTCTGGTGTGTTTAATACCAATAAGAAATAAATGGTGATATTTGAGAAGACAAAGGGAACCAACCATCCCTGTGGTTTCAGTTTGGATTCTGTATCATGTTTATAATGTACTGTAGTTTCCCACTACATAACTCAGCTCATATGTTTCAAAATGTGGCAGATTTTACTATGCATAAATCCATTTGTAAAGTAGAAGTTTTCGGTTAAGTCTTATTTGCTAAAAGAACTTCAGGAGCAGAACTGATATGTCATTTTGTCTCAATATTGCATTTATGGCAATGCCGAGATGTGTTATCCCCTAAAGTAGTTGTAGCTGTATCCTGTAATTAAAAGAATCTTAAAAGTGATTTCCAGAGATAAAAAGTTATCTATGTGTAATTGTTTAGGGACACCTCTTTGTACCTTTTGAGATCTTTGCAAATAATAAAAATGAGGATGGTGAAGCTTCCAATGACATCATAATATTTATAGTTCCTTCATAGTGTTGGGAGGTTTTTATGATTCAGCCTTAAAATTACAGTGCTCAGATTTTTGCCTGTTCTAAAGTTATGATATAATGCCTTAATCAAAGGGTAAATTACAGTAGAATTTAATAATAAATATTCTTGTCATGGTGTACTCCTGCTTTAAAATTCATAGCAGGAGTAATAGAAAAAGTGAAATGGATAAAGTCTCAAATGCTTTACATTTTCATTTTGATAAACAGAATTATTTTTTTTTTATAGAACCACTTTTAAAAAAATAAGGTTTTTGAGGAAATTTTATACACTAACAAGGCTTTGAAACTCTTTAGGCTAGAGGCAAATGAGGATAAACATATTTTCAGGAATTGAGAAAGGTTTTTCTGCCACCTGTGGTAGATGTCAGTTAGAAAATAATCTCACCATTATTGCAACACTACTTCTCTCCGTTTCTCAAAGCCTATGAAAAATATTGCAGACATTTCTTCCTGAAGTGTAGTAGTGAAAAGAATATCTTTCTTGTGTAAACAGAAAAGGATAGAATGGGATAAATTGCAGAAGGTGTTCTGCTGAAACCTGAGCTCAAAATAATTTACAGCATATATAATTTTTTTTTAATTGGTTTAGAAAAATGCAACATAATATACTAAAATTTATACGTTGGAGTAAAAAAATAAAACATTTAAGTCGATAACATTTCAATTTAAGCTAGAAGATTTAACATATTTTCCTGGTCAATGCTCACTCTGCTTCTGAACTTCATCACAAAGTTCTTAGTCTGAAATGCTGGATTTCATTTTAGAGTTTTATTTGTTTGTTTTAAACACACTTTTATAATAAATAATGTACTTGGAGCTCATAAAAATCTGATTTAAAGTATACATTCTAATGGAGTGCCTTAATAATGAGCTGCAAGTGTTTTATATGAATATTTTAATGCAACATTCAACTTCTACTTATTTTGCATTATAACTTGATTGCATTTGAAAATAATAAATTTTATTTTAAAGCCTTGATGCTAATTTTGCATCAGTTTGGCTCTAGAAGGTTTCAGTGTTCTAAACATTAGTATT
Source organism: Cinnycerthia olivascens (assembly GCA_035048155.1). Lineage (NCBI taxonomy): Eukaryota > Metazoa > Chordata > Aves > Passeriformes > Certhiidae > Cinnycerthia > Cinnycerthia olivascens. The sequence continues at coordinate 20,077,156 of JAWWMU010000180.1, forward strand.
CTGAATTATAACTCAGGTACTCAGCTCTCCAAATTTATTAACTGCTGATAAAATGTGTGATTCCCCTATTGAATGTGCACATCTGAGATCTCATTAGTCAGTTTATTTTAAGCTGTGTATTATATTACTTAGGACAAATATTTGTCCTAAATATAAAGTAAGAAAATAAATCTTTTAATTAGGACCTAGTTAAATAGCATAAATCCATTCCTAAACCACTCCTACCACTCACTGGAACAGCTCCAATTAATGCAATTTTTTCAAAATATCTATTAACTACTTAAAGGGAGTATCAGTTCCACTCATGCCACAGTGGTTAAACAATGTTAGAAACTGTTTTCTTGTCTTGCCTTGCAATCCCTGGACCAGCCATCCAGGCCTGCTGCTGTGGGTGTGTTTCTTGCTGCTTTATTTCATTTATTTTCCACAAATTACGAGTTCTGCTTCTGATGTTGGAGCCTGCTTTTCTTGCAAAGTGCGTCACAAGTGATGTTTCAATAGCAAAGAATAATGTCTGAGAACTGTATGCTTTGCTGCAGGAATGTGAAAAAATGGATGAAAAGTTCATTTGCACTCTAGAAAACCTGCTCAGAGAAAGTTACAAGAGAGATTGTCTAAGCTTTGGCTTAGAGAGAGGTTCCAGCCTAATGTCAGAGCAGTTCTATTCACAGAGAGATGGTAGCTAGTTGGGGTCAGTGGGTATAATCCTACAAAATGTATTCTAGAATGAGGCTACAATTTGGAAATCCAAGGTGAATGGATTTTTATGTTATCTCTGAGATAGTCTTTTATCAAGGGACAGATAAGGTGAAGTATTTTTTCTATGATAGTGATGATATAGAGAAATATTTTACCCAAATCTCAGTCTACAGAACTTGGATCACCAACATCTTTAGTTGCTAGTAGAAAGAATTGGAGTACAGCCTTGTGGTCAGTATAGACTAAGGGAAATTGTATTTCCACAGAATGTATATGGTCACAAATTACCTTTCCAAATATGTTTGAAGGACTGGAATAATTCACAGCTCATTTGGTCTCCAGTATAGTCTCAGTCTCTTGATACACTTGATTCTGGATAGCTGAATTGATTTCTCTTTTTGGCCTTGGGGCTTGCTGTACACAGAACAGTGTGTGAAAGTTATTGTCCTCTCTAGATACTCACCTCACTGCTGAAGACCTTACACCTTGCTTGCTTTTAGCTTTGCTGCTTATTGTGTCTGCAGGAAAGCAAGAATGACAAGACCAACTAAGTGATGAGTATCTTCCCACATGAGAATATAATCTTTATGTGCTCTGTGACTGTAGGTCACCAACAGATTGCCTGAAACAAGGACTGGTGCACTGAATACAAATGCTTTTGGTACCTGTACCTACTGAAGCCTTTCTGTTCAGTCCAAAGGAAAGTGAATTTCACACCAAGCTGGTTTTGTGGTGGGTATTTTTGTGCTGCTTTTACAATAGGGTGTCAGGGTGTGGGTGTATGTATGTGATGTGATGACAGACGTGATAGGAAGTGTAAATAAGAAATTCTGATGAACTTTTTCTGACAGTGGACCTCATGCCCCTTCCTCTAATGTGCTTGGTATGCAACGTGATACTTCATATTTATTACAGATCAATTCCTGCAATTTTTTTTGTTCGGTTTCCATTATATATGCCTTCTAAGCTCTTTTCTAGCAGGTTTGTAACATCTAAATTGTCAGTCATTCCATTAGTCATTAGAAGCCGCTCTCTAGTGTATTGAGACAAATCATTTCTGCAAGAGGAAATTAAAACATCAATAAAGAAAATACCAATAAGAGAATATTATGATACCTTGTTAAAGAAATGTTTGTCCTCATCATTGTTTCATTTCGTGTCTTCTTATTCATTCCACTTGCCTTAGAAATTGAGAAAAAAGCCCATATAAAAGGTAATTAAATTCTCTTTCAGAAAGGGGTTCTAACTGCTCTAAACCTCTAATGACTATAGACAAAAGGAAGTGTGTGTCTCTCTCTCTCGTTTACCCTCTTCTCTCTCCTCTCCATACCTTTTGAAAAAGGCCTTGAAAATTGTAAAGAAAATAATATTTAACCATGTGCCAGATTGGACAGGTTTTGTGTGTGATCTCTCTTAAATTCTGTTGAACATAAACCCCAAAGTCTTTCTTTAGAAGACAAAACATTTTCCTCTGGACTACACCTATCCACTGAAAGGCTGTGAAAAAGAGAAAGGTGCTGGCTTTTTGTTGTATTTTTTGAACTTTGGGAATAACAGTAGCTGTGCAAGAGACCATGAACTTGAAGATGTTGCAGTCCTTTGGAGACCAAAATTAACAGACTTAGGATATAATTTATTTACAGGATTTGAAGTAGGACAATTTAGGTTTCACCAGTCAAGAGTCTTGAGATAACCTTGGGTGAAAAAAATGGGTATACTAACTTCCTTTAAAAAAAAAAAATCAATCATCCTGAACAGCACAGTACAGCTGCTTACTTGTAACAAGATCTTTAAGACTTGGAAAGAGAAAGAGCCTCTAACTTGCCATTTTGGGGTTGAGAGAATAGAAAATAAGGGATCGAGCTAAGTGGTAAAGTCCCCACATTCTGAAGAAGTCAATTAAAACTGAAAATAAAACTTGCACACTGCTATGAACGTGGTTCACAGTAGGAAGCAGGTATTTCTTAACATTCTGCTTTAAAAAACCTTCTTGAAAAAGGAAAAAAACCCTTACTTCGTAAGGACTCACGGTTTTATCCATAATCTTTTTCTATTTTCTCCAAACACTACCGTACACTTACTCAAGGGTGGGAGGATGTTAATTAAGAATAATACAGCATCAGCCGAATGCTCCACAAAATTTAAAATTAAATGTCTGCAGAGATTATTTGCTGTCATGCTTGCTATAAAGGTATGTGGCTCTTGTACAGGAGCTTCTAATAATTTGAGATATGTCACTGCCCTCTCTTGGTGAGAGTTAAAACTGGCCTCTTTTTCACAGACCTTAACTAAAGAGCAAAAGGGATTTTTCCTTTGTTGTGAATGGGTTTTTGCCAGGAAATCATAGCAAGTTGGATATTATGGATTAATAATTATTCGTGAAGTTGTGATGACTGTGCTATTTATTTCAGTTTGTTTGTGAGTGAGCTTACTGGTTTGTTCTATGATGTGTGCTCGTATGTGTTTAGGAGCCTTTATTTGTGTATTCACTCTTATAAAAACATCATTATAATGTGTTCTTTTCCATAATTGTATACAAATATTTAAAAATATTTGTTAAAAATATTTAAACTAAGTCTATGTCTTGTGAGCAGTGACAAAGCTAATGACATTTTAATTTCTTGCTGGAATAATCACCTAGTCACTATTTTATTAAAACCTCTAAGTTTTGGACAGTTAATTCAGGGGTATTAACAAGTAATCTTCATCTAACACATGCAGAGAGGAGGTACTGCCCTCGAAGGCAGTTCCAAAGTGCAGAAGGTATCTGGGGATATTTGTTAGCTAATTTCAATTGTTTTAAAGCCTATAAAAACATTCCTCTACCAAAAATCCTTGAAAAGAAGATCTAGATTTGGAAGCTCCCTGAGTTACCCCTGAGCTGATCCCTGATATCTGGGAGAATTGAGAAGTCATCCATGGAGCCATAAATCATGACTGATTTTTTAACCACCTGCTATTATGAACAGTTTTGTGAAACACATCACAAAAACATGATGTTTGACTTCCATGCCATGATTAAATCTGATTAAGTTAAATCAGGGAGTGTAGTTAAACTTCAGTCAATCCTGTTTTTTACTTCAATGTAATCAAACAAATTCTTCAATGATAGCATTATTGGTTTGGGAAGGCTGGGGGTTTATACTGCAGGAGGGACTATAATTTAGAAATGACACATATTTTGTATGTGCAATTTGCAACTCCCAAAGGGATCTTTTTGATTAGTTATGTTTCGCTGTGTATTTCAGGATGTCTCTGTTTTGGCAATATTTACAAAGAAGTGAATGGGAAAAAATAAACCACTAAGTCTTATCTTTTGACAACATGTTTCTTCAAGCCAAAGAAATAAAAGAAAACAGAAATTTAATACATGTCCAGACCCACAAAAGCAGTTTAGCTTCTGTTGTGTTTTCAAAGCACAGAGATGATTCTTTGTTCTGAGAAATACTTTAAACACAAATGGCTGATATTGGTAGAATTACAAAGTTAATAATCCATGTTAAATGTTTTATACCGAGCAATGACGTCGTGTACCAAATGCAAATTTGGTAAATGCCCATAGTTCGAAAGGATGGAGGATTAGGTGTGTCAGTGGTTAAAAGTTTGATCTATGCCAAGAGCACAGCAACTCTCAAGAAAAAGTCTGAAAGGAGGTAAATTGTGATGGATAGGGAAGGAGAGCCTCTTGATGCTCAAAAAGGGAAGGGATCTGCACATTTACTGCCTGAAGTCACTATCACACTCCAAGTAGCTCTTTGTTACTATGCAGGACACCTTCTAAGAAAAGATTGCTTTTTTCCTTTCCTGTCTAACACTCAGTAGGCAGCACCATGACCTGAGTTTTCGCTTAAAGGTTTCCAGGACCTCTGCAGATCGTCCAGCTTCTTGTTTACTGTCCTGCTTGTGATCTGCTTCCATCAGTGGCCCTCTCTGAGAAATGTGTGGGGCATAGTTGGACTTTTCTGGCATGCAGCAACATCAGCAGGCCTGACTTTATGACAAACGAAGGTCGTTCTCTATAGGAATTCTCTCGGCTTCCCAGCACTTTAGCCAATCAATCTGTAAGGAGCCTCTGCAAATGTCACCTTGCAAACTGACTGCATACTTTGGCAGGAAATTAGAAGGAGCAAAAACAGTTCAAGAACCAGGCTGAGACATAGTTGTTAAATGTTTTGCCTGTGTCCTTACTGAAAGGGGAAACAATCATATTTCTTTCAACATAGCAAAAAAAGAGGAATCATGACACGTTTTAAAAATGCAATGTATTTGATGCAGCAGTCTTGGTTGTGAAGTGCCTCGGGGCTGCCGCACAGTTCCCTGCCTTCTTTCTTGTGTAGCTGTTATTTCAAGTCAATCTTGTGGGATACATCCCATCCCTACTGCATTTTTGAAGGAGACAGCCTCACAACTAGCTGCAATTCTCTGCTGACAATTTCTGTATTAGTAGAAAGGCCAGGTTTTAACTTAAAAGTACAAACCTGGCTGATATTTCTCCGTGTCTCCATTTCCCTGTGTCTGGGATTTGGCTAGTCTGGGCAGTCACGTCTTGGAAGTGAGTTTTAGACTGACAGCTAGTGCAAACTAGAGACATGAGTGTGGGGCAAGCACACAGGAGTTCAAGATAAGTGAACCCTGATGTGAAGAGGCCCTTCAATAATGTTGTGGAATAACAATACATATTTTCCTCGTAATTTTTAGTTTCTGGTATCACTGGTGATACAACAGTAAGGATGTTCATTTTCATGTATTGTCGTCGATGTGGGAACAGAAGGGTTTGGAGTGAAAAAACACTGTTCTGGGAGAAGTGTGGGCAGGGAATGAATATGGCTACTTCCTGTGCTGGCTGTCTGTGTTGTCTGTCCCTTGTTTTTGCTGTCCAAGTGTTCCAAGTTCACATTGTCAGTGTGAAATGACAAAAACTGGATACAGATAGCTGCTCTGCTCCTCTTTACAGTTAGATGCTCACTGTCCAGTTTTTCCTACTGACTTCCTGAGAAGTTGGAAAACTAATTGGAAAGAAAAATTTATTGGTAGCTTATTACCACTGCCCTCAGATTTCTCTCTGTAATTCAACAAATAAAAAGAATTCCCAATGCAGTGCCTGCTTGTAATTTTTTAACTATATGTATATCCTATTTATGTAGAAGTAGCTATAGTGCCTTTAAATTCCCCCCTTCTTTTAAAGTACGGAGCTCTAGGAAGACCTGGGGGAGCTGAGAAAACATTTTGGCTGAGCTCAGTTTTGAGTTTGGAGAGAAGCTCATTAATATATATGTGCATATACATAGATACTTATAGATGCATGCACACATAGCTGCTGGCCTACAGCCTTCCTATAAAGCCCTAGACCACGGAGCTCTCTGTGGGAGAATAGATTGGCTGACCTCAAACATAGGATGCTCTGATATCCTGAATTCCCTAACGGTGAGATGGACTTCTGACTCCAGTTCTTTCTATCAATTTCTAAAGCCCAAGAGCTTTTCCCTCCTGAAGATCCTTTGGAAATCTCTGTTTCATAGGGTGCCTAAGATCCTAGAAGGGATTGCTCGCTTCAGGCTTGCAAAAGATTCATGTGTTGCTTGTGGACAGTAGTGCATATTATTTGCGTTACTTTGTTTTTATTCCTATCCTTGTCATTGAGCCCCCTTTGAATGGAAAGTCACCCCAGATCCTCTCTTCCCAAGTGCCCATGGTAAATGTAGAGCATTGCCATCAACAGTATTTATAGCAATAATTAATCCATTATGCTGAGACAGTAGTAGCAAATTGTGCCTGTGGTTGAGCTTCTGAGATTAATGGCTTCACAGGGAGCCATTTTATCTCTAGATTCCTCTTTTCTTCTTAACCTCCAGCACGTTCGTCCTTACATTCTTAACTCTTAATATTCTTGTCATCAGTTTTTTTCTTCTTTTCATCCCTCCCTAGACTGATGATAGATAGACTCAGGGAAGCTATCAAATTGTATTTTCTTCTTCATCTGATAAATGAATGAATCACTCACCAGACTTTTATCACTCTAATGTAACTGTTTAATGAACCAAGTGACTTGGATGGGAAATGAGAAGAGGGTCACTTGCCTTTTATTTTTTGTTTTAGGCTTTGATGGAGCAGTTAATTAGAAATACTGTGAGTCCTTACAACAGATTTATGAGGTGGGGACGATTCTGTTTTATGCTTTTAAGTCAAGGTCTGGTCCCTGGTCTTGATTAGGTATCACTTATTATGCTCATTTCAATCTTGCTTTGTTTTTTGGTTTTTTTTCAGCCATGTAGTACTTCTTAATCTTTACACTTCTAATTTTATTCCTGATGTTTAAGCATCAGTGGATTTGTTAGACTTCATGCTTTATCTCTAGAATATTGGATTGATTTTTCTATTGGCTGGAGTTATTCTTTGTGATAGATTCTTTCCACTGTAAACTGTGTCTTCATGTAGGCTAGGAAGAATTCTTCACACAAATACATGCACACATACTTATATATTTAATATATATATACTTTTTGCTGAAATACTTAATTTCATTTTTTTTAAATTCCAACAAGACTAAATTATTTGCAGAAAATTCAAAAAGCTGCTTGAAGTCCTTATATATGTTAGGCCCCTTTTAGGCATAAATTTTCATAGATGGCTCTTTAGGTTACTTTAGAAATAGTCTTGTGAATTTGACACAAAATAATAAAGCCCACACAGACAAAGTTCTTGTTCTTTATTGTGGTAAGATATTTATCTAATTAATACATCAGTAATTAAAAAAAAAAAAGTATGTTAATCATTAAAATGTGAGATAGTAAAAAGAAGTGCACTCCAAAAGTAATTTTTAAGCGCGTAACATAAATAAATACATATGTGTTTATTTTATTTATATAGTTGTTCCTCAGAGAGGGAAATATCATTCCAAACTAAAAGTATACTTGATGAAAACACTAGAAGCATGGAAAGTTGTTTTTTTTTTAGTAGGAATTAGATATCTAAATTCACTTAGTTATTGGGAGCTAAGAGTCTTAAGCATATCAGAAGATGAAAGTACTTAGATTTATATGGACAATTAAAGACTTAGGTTTCTAAATTTAAATGCAGAAGTAATAACATCTAAGGTATTTTTACAACTTTACAGGTATTTATTGCATTTAAGAAAATGTTCAGAAATGTATGCTCAGTTAAATTCCAAGGATTATTTTCCCATGTGAATTTTATGCACTATATATTAATTTGTGATTTTTTTGTTATTTGTCTGATTTTTGTTTACATTTGGAATAAGTACCTACTTTAAAGGAAATGTGTTTTTTGGTAGCAACACAATTTCCTGTGAAACTGAGTGTTTAACTTACTATTACCTGACTTCTTCAGATGCCTCACCAGATGAAAGCTGGTGTAGTATGCTGGAAAAACCAACGGGAGACTGTAGCCCTGAGTCTCAAAGGTCATATAGAGTGGCTTTTAGTCCTTGAGGTAATAATAAACTTTGCTCTCTCCCCGCATATTTCTTTCAGTGAAGATCCATGGTGTGCAGAGAGCAGGCTCAGTGCTGTGCTAGAAAGCTTTCAGCTTGTTCCAGCTGCTTCGGGCATCGTGCCGCTCTTTGAGCAACTCTTCACAATATAAGGGCCTGGGCTCGACAAATTGGTTTGAACCATTCACACTGCATCTGTCTGAAGTGGTCTGAGAGCTGCCCCTCCTGACTCCTGTCCCTCCCCACACTTACTCAGGCAAGGGGACAAGAGACAGGGTCAGTTAATGGCCCTGAGTGTCCCTCACAAGGGCTGGTGTGAGTCCTCTTGTCTCCTCCCCATCTGTTCCTTGGTCTGCAGGAGTAGAGCTTCCTGCCAACACTGTGTCTAGATTTGAAATCTCAGTGAAATAGCTTGAAGAAATCACTGTTTTTAGATAGAAGTGTGGTTGTTAGGGATGCAGTATGCTTTCCTTTTCTCCTTTCAATTACAATTCCAGTAACTAGACGCCGTGTTGAAATAAATGAGTGGATGTTGTAAAAATTACTACCCGCCTACTGCTCCTTGGTGAACAGGGCCTTCGTGATTACAGATGAATGTCTAAAATTGGGGGGTTGGAGGTAAATACGTGCTTTCCTTTTGTAACTTCTCTTTCTAAAAAAGGTGTTGCAAAACTTCACAGCTCTAAAAGTGGGTTTTTGAAGCTCCCAAGAAAATCTGGGCAAAACTTTACAACTTCTGTTCAAATTATGCATCATCTGCAGCTCATGAGGCTGATGTTTGCTAGTGGCTCACCACAATGGTGCCACTGTGCTCTGTCAATGAGTAATTGTGCCATTATAAGGCAAAACCCAGAATACCTTCCTGAATTTCACAGCCTACTTAACAGCAAAAATCATTTGAACTGCTCTAATTATCCGATGAATTCCTCACTCCTGTAGACGCTGCGAAGAGAGAACCCGTGAGCTCACTGCTGGACTGGCTCTGTCTTTTGGAGCAGCAGCTTGATTGCACTTCCTTTCTCAAGGGCCATCGTCAGACTGTCATTATTGATTCACATTAAAGATGCATTGTGCTTACCAGAGATTCCCAGCATGATCCATGAACATATCATAGCTTCTAATCAATCCTATTCTTATCCTTCTACTGCACTTCAATTTCTATGCAGCTTAACACCTCAATAGAAATTGTCTTTTTTCTTCAGTCTCTTCAAGGAACTGAGCTGATTGCCTGAAATTGTCTTGCCTGATAATTAGCTGTTACCTGCTAAGTCTGTTGTACATGTAGTAGAACCTTGGATGACTGGCAGTGGCCACCTATACAACTAAGGCGTTCATGGGTGGTAAAGACAGGCCAAGACAACTGCAGTAAATGGAGAGAAAACTGGAAAAATTGTAAGTCCTACAGTAGTAGGCATGTCTGTATTTAAACAGCAGCATTAGAGATGTGGAGTCATCAGGTGGTGTAAGCAAGATCATCAGCATCAAGTTCAGGTAGTATAGCAGCCTGCAAAGGAGGCATTTTCTTTTTGTACTTTGATTCAAAACACTGAAGCTTGGAAACGGGAGCTTGGAAATTCCTTAGGTAATGTAGATTTCACGTTTCCCATAATTCACAGTATGAACTTCGGTGCACCAGATCCATGCTCATATCATCTTCATTGATATCTGAAACCAATTATATATATATGTACACAAAAGTAGATAATCCCATCTCTTCATATTTCTTAGCCTTAGTGTTTATAGCTGTTGATGTCTATTTACCATAAGACTATATTTTTATGCATTTTTATTCACAGTGGAGGAAGAGATTGCCTCTATTTTAGTGCAATTTGTTATTCCTAAATCCTAGCATTGCACCTCTCTTTTTAACATTCCTCATTCTAACTTCATTTCTCAGGCTGCTAGACTGTCACTAAACACAGAACTGCTTTTAAATGCATAATTGGTATGTCATTACCATTGGGGCTCTGATGTGTAATTACAAAGACAGCAGGAAATGGGCTCCCAAATAGTTGACTCTGAACAGATGGACATAAGGAGGCAAAGGGAGGAGCCTGAGCTGGACCATGACTAAATGTTCCCCATGAGGTGCGTAGCTCCCTGAGAAAAGTGGCCTCCTCAAGCTCATTTTGATTTCATATCTACAGAATGTGAGTAGTTTCATTAAACTAACTATAAGATGCTTTACTGTCTTGTCCCTGCTTGAAATACAGCCCCTCCAGCCCCAGCATCAGCAATTTGGTATACCATGGATTAGGGGAACCCCTGGTTTGAAGGTTGCACAAACAATCTCAGATGAAAAAATCTGCACATTTTGTACAGTCAAACATGCTTTATAAGGCATTTTCAGTTTAATTTTCAGCATGTGTGGTACTTGGGTATATTCCTACACTAAAATTTAAGGTTTCTGCCTGCAAATTTACTGCCTTGGACATCTGCATTAGAAGACAGAGGGTTGTAATCTAGAAATTAAAAAGTGGATTTAATGCAATTCAAGTATTATAGAGTGTGATGCTGCTTTGGGGTAGGAAAGTTTCATTTATATTTTTTTAAAATAGGACAAATTATATAAATCTAAACCATTTGTTAGGTTCTAAATTTTCTATTAGTCTCATTCACACTAACATAATAGCTCATTTTTTTCAAGAGGAACCACTATTATGTTAGGGGGTTTTTTTGCTTTCTGGGATGGAGATGTTATCATCATATTTTCAGTGTAGTCTTGTAGACAAATATAAAATTCTTCTGAACTGGAAAATATCCGAGTGCGGTGAAACCCAAACTACATAAACTCTATTGAAGTTTGAACTCTGGTGAAAGTCCTGGAGGAGGCATGAGCTAAGCAGGTGTTGTACTTTACATATTTAAAGAATGGACAAAACCAAATAAAACTACTGACAATTAAGTGCTCTGTATCCCCATAGGATGACACTTAAATGTAAGAAAATCCTTTAATTTCATTGAGTGTAATACATAAAATGAAAATGCTCCAGTGGGTTTCTAGCACAGGCACATAACTGGGCATGCTGTTCATAAAATTCACATAATGATAAATATTAAGCTTGCACCATACAAGTGAACCAGAAATATAAATTTAATATGCTTACTTGCATAATTTGGGTCACCCAGTACAGTCAAAATACTGACTGGAGCTTACAGATTAGGTCTAGATTTCATATCTAGCTGTTCATTTTTATGTTGCTGCTCCCAATTCAAAACCTCATAGCCAGAAAATATTAGTATGTCCTGTTGAGGGAAAAAAAAATATGCAATTTCGTGAAAGTTTTGCTGTATTCTACTTATCTTGTAGAAATTGTCTGCTATGCAGTCTTTTTTCTCCAGTTAAAAGCCTGGTCTCAAGTCTTCTCCTTCCTTTGATTCCGAAAAGCCTTTTAGTGAAATTTTAGCTATCTGTTTGAATCCACAAGTAAAATTTTGACCTCAATGAAGTTGTTCCCACAGGATGTCATTTTTACAAGTGGTATTTTTCCAAAAGTAATTTCTGACTTTTGACTTTTTCTTTATATGTAGAGCTAGACTAATCTAGTAGAACCCATTTTTTCCAAAGAAAAGAAACCTTTCCAATTTGTAAAGCTTCTCTCTGTGTATGCAAGAGTTGTAGACATGGACAAGAAAGCAATATTTAGGGGAAATAAATGGAGTTGTATTAATGGGAGGAGGGGAAAGCATGAGCATTTGCACATACTGTTTTAGTATTTTGAAGTGTAATATTATTATCACAGAAAGGTGATAAGAGTATTTAATAAAAAATAAGAAAATCTGATTTTGGCAGCAACAAATGAACTATTTCAGATAGTATAAGAAGGGGTTGAGAGGGTCCTCTAGTCCAATATACCTTGGTGAAGACTGATAGGGAATGCCAAAGTAAGAGCAGAAAAAAAAGTTTTAGTCCCTCTATAAACCATCACAGCTTCCAGCCGTGCAGGTTTTAAAGGCTTCTTAGAATAAGATAGTGCCTTTGTGTTTAACAAACCTGGATTAATTTATTTTTCTTTATGCTTTTTGAAGCCTTTTAAGATTTTGATGTTAATGCAAAACTGGGACACCACCCTGCCCTCCTTTTTTTTGTCCTGTTATTGTTAGAATAGTTTTTTCTCATGTACATCTTGTTTATCAACACTGAATATCACCTGCTGTTGTGCCACTGTTGCTCAGTACTGAGAGATCTGTCTGGATTCTTTGTTGTCCATTGTCATGTTTACTCAATTGAATTATTTAGCATGATACACAAACTTTACCACTCTGCTCTTCATCAACTTTCCTTGACACTGTATGAATATGTCAAAAAGCAGAGCCCAGGAGATTAGTGCAGATACCAGGATATTATTAATATCCTGCTAATATGGAACTGTTTCTTTTTTCTTATCATTTTTGTCCTTTAACATTGGTTATCTAGAAAAGAATTTTCCCTTACATGCCATGACGCCTTCTACTATTTGTGACTTTAATCTAGAAGAGGCATGTTGTTTCCCTCTGTAATTATGTATTTAGCAGCACAGCTGATAATTCTGTTTAACCACACACAGTTTCCTGAAGGTTGTGGATTTTCTCTCCATGAACAGTGCATGTTTTTTACCCCAACTCTTGGAAGGAAGAAGGGAAACTTTAACCGTAAATCCTGAGCACTGAATAATCAGTCACTTGCAGAGCTGGAGTTGTCATAATAAATGCAGATTTTTCAAAATGCTGCTTGAGATTCCCACAGAATTTCAATTTTCCACTTTTTAAATGCAGAAGTTTGCTATACTGCAGAACTTGAGTTCTGCAGTATAGCAGTTTCTATGTGTGTATAAATATCTTCAGATTCCTCATTTTTTTGTTAAACGGAGTACCTTACAATAAACATATTTTAAATAAGATGTAATGTGCATTCCAATTGTGTGAAGACTCTGAATTCATACAATATTAATGAAAGTTTTGATTAATATTTCCACATAAAACTAAAGCAGACAAAGTAAAGCCTTTTTTAGTAGCTCCCCCACCCCTGTTTCTGCATTTTAATGAAAAGTTTTTTAATATTTAAAATACATTTAAAGCCTCAAGTGTATAGGAAAGCTATGTAGTTTAAAAAAGATAGGGAATTTTATTAGGCAGAGTTATTTGAAAAAAAGGATCAATGTCAGCTTAATAACACCAGTGACAAACTCAACAACTTGCAACATAATTAAGGATTTAAAAACGTATTTTGCAACTGTATCCTGTACCAAAAGGAACAAAGTCAGCAGCCAAATTATTTTCTCATACTTAGACATTGCAGACAAATCACTGCTGATTTATTCACGAATACTTTATTTAATAGTATATCTTTTGTTAAATATTGTAACGCGACACTTGTGGGCTAGTGATGTGCCATGGGACTATAATAAATCAAGTAATGTGTTCCTGAATGAAGTGTTTTAATATGGAAGCCTGATTCACGTAGACATTTGAGTTCATCTGATTTGAATATCATGCTGTATAAGAAGGAACTATGCCCAATAAGGTTTTGATAGGGAATTTTCTAAGGGATTAAATCATAGGAGGAGAAGCGCACAGCCAGTACAGATTTGACACTTAGTGAGAAAAGTCCCTGGAAACAAACAGCCAGGTAGAAAAAGCCCCAAATCATACTTTTTCTTCCTTCTTAGTGCATCCAGGCACAGAATGCTCCAAACTCCCTTGACCTATATTTTAAGTAGATGTGTTTACTTTTAACAGCTAGCAGCCGACCCCTTCATTCAGTAAGGTCATAGAGAGCTTTAAAATAAAACACGTCACATTGTAATCTGGTGGTGAACTGTAGTTTGCTTAGCAGGGGAATATGATGATTTGATACATTCATACCAGCCAAAAGTCCATCTTACAAGCTGGAGTAGCTACAACTACCTCTACCTTATAAAACCGGTCAACGCAGGTGGCCTTCAAATCCCCTCTTCAGTTGTTTCTTCTTTACCTCCATCAATACTCAGTCAGGGAATAATCTTTCTATCTCTTTCTTTTTCTCTTGGTTACTGACAACCTGGCCTCTTCCTTTTCCCTAATTCCTGGATGTGAGTTCCGCCTAATTGACATGGGTAGAAGAAAGGTAGGAGAAATTTGTCTCTGTGGATACCACGTTCCCAAGTTCACTTGACCTCTGCACTGTGTCTTGCTTGTTCCGTGCTTATTCTAGATAAAATTAGAACTACAAATCTGTGGACACAGAGTTTTTCAGGGTTTTTTTTACAGGTCAAAAAGCTCTGTGTTTTGTCCTCTGGCTGTTAAGTGATTGACTTGTTTCACCCAGTAAGAACTGATCTAGTGAGGCATTGATTTCAAATTGGTTTTGTCTCTTCATGGAACTTGTATAAAAATCAGACCTCGATTGTGGAAATTTGAGTAAGTGGAAATGCACGTACTTGAAATCTGTGGCCTTGTTTGTAAGTACAGGTCTTTGACTTGCTCATGATCATCAAATGTGTATTAATATATGTGTATGTGCATGGACATGTGCATTCATGTCAGATTCCATTAAAATTATTTTGAGATATTGAGGGAAGTTTGCCCCCAGTTCTTAATTTTAATACTCTGTTGTAATGTACCACATGAGAAGTGCTCAGATATGATAAGTGGGTGTGTGAGTGTAATTCCCTTTACATATCCTCATGCATTTTTTTATCTTCATTTATTCCAGTGGCTGAAAACAGTGAAACTACTCACATAAATAATAAGCGTAATATTTGGTTGTAGGATTTAGCAACATATTTATGAATGACTGAGGTCAAATGCTTTAAATCGCAGCCTTCACATTGCTGCAAGATGGAATATAGTTATCAACTGTATCACTTTTCTTTTTCAAAGAGCTTCATGCCTCTGTAATTATACCTGATAGCTTGCAAAATTTGATGTTCCACAAGCCTAATTTCTTTCTATATGGTCTTATCTTCTCTTGTTTTCCCTCACTGCTGCACCCATGTTTGTGGTCAGCAATTTTCCTACCAGCAGTAATAACAGAATTTAATTCTGAGCACTGATAATCACTGGTGAATTGTGTGAAAAGAAAAATTACTGTGCGACACTGTTTCTACTAATAAGTTATACAGAAGATAATCTTTGTACTTTGCTGGTTTCTCCAGTGTGTGTACAGCAAAGCTGTAGTAAAGGCAGGGTGAAAGAGAGCACCAGCTAGCTGGTCAATACTTTTAAGCTCTACCATATGCATACTTCACTGCTACCACCCCCAGAAATGATCTTTGGCATCAGTGTAGCAGTGACTAGTTAAGAGTCTGAGGAATGCAGTAAGTGCAACTACAGCTCTGTTCATAAGTCTTGGACTGACATCTAAAGTCAGATAATATAAACTGAGAAAACCCAGGTGCCTGGCAGCTGTGCTGGAATAGGATGAAGCAAGATCTCCCTTGGCAAGGGAGGGATGTTACACCTCAGCACTGGGGAAGTGTGGCAATCCAAGCTTTGAAATGCAGCAGCCAAGGCTGCCTGCTAGCTGTTCAGATTATTGGGGGGATGAAGTGCAGGGGGGTGGTCCCATTCTTTTGCAGCGTTTTTGACGGTTCCCATCAGTTTCTGGCACAGTAGAGTGGAGCAGCCTTCCCTGCCTCTTAAAGCTTTTGCTGTGATTTCTTCCTTGTCATAAGGCGTCCTAGTGTTTTGCAGGCTAATTCATTGTTTTTTCTTGTGATCAAACTGTTATCTACATTTCCTTTTCTTTATTTCTTCTAATTGCGTATCTAATTTTTATTTTTTTACGGTATCTTTTCCTGTCTTCACTGTGGTCTGAATTATTTTAACTTTCATTTTGACTCATCATTTTTTATTTTTTTGGCAAATGAAACCCTCCATGCTGCATGGAATTTATGGCAAATCATGAAATTGCAGTGTTTCTGTCTCCATTAAAGATAAAAGTGTTGGGTTTATAGCCTCTTTTTGGAGTGTTAAATGTCTTATGTTGCCTGTTTACTGTAAATGCACTTTTATTTGTATGACTGCAGATGAAGAATTGTATATATTTTCCTTAAATAGTTTTGGATGAAAATGCTTCACTGTGAGACAGAACTGCAATTGTGTAAACTTGTCCTAGTTTTATTGATACTATAAATTTAAAATCTGTCCTTTCTCAGTGCTTAGAGAATTTTCTCCTACAGACTTCACAAACGCTTAACACTGACAAAATAGGAGGCAGCCTGAGTCTAAGAAATACAGTTGAATGTTTTCCTTGTGCGTGGGGTTTTTTATTAGAGACAGAATATCAGCAATGAGCTTTTCTTTCAACCTATGGTTAAATCCCAGCTCAGGCCCTACTGCAGAGCAACCATTTGATGGGTATCCAGGAGCTTGTGCAAAAGAGGTTGATGCTCTCCACCCACCAAAACCAGGAAAAACAAGTCTTTTTTCTTCAAATATTGCTGCCTTATCTTTTTGTGGACAACTGATTCCAGGAAGGGTGTTAGACACAGAAGCTGTCTCTTCATTCGAGTGAGCCTAATGCACAGATGTACTGTGAGACAAGCTTGTACCCACTCTAGCAAAGATCTGGAGATGAGATTTTTCACTCCTACCTGTAACTCCCTTGCTGAGTTTAGGTCATTCTTCTACATATTGTTCACAAAATTGTCTACTCCTACTTGCAAAAAAAAAGAGAAAAAAATCTTGCTCATATGCTGAAGCAATCTGTGTTCAAAAGTAATGTGCAAAAATCAGTCAAATAGCAGCTGAACAGAGTAAAAGCCAATGTAATGCACAGTTAGTGGACAGTGCTGTTTAAAATATGGTAACACAAATGTAATGCTGGAAGTTATACTTTTAACTCTCTCCAGACAGTGGCATTTGAGGGCTGACCCTCTTGTTGTCTGATGCAGTTTGTGGTTTGTTCGTGCATCCACTGCACAAGCTCAGAACTGCCTGGCATTATTCAGATCAGGAGAGCTCCTGGCCTCTTAAGCTGATTTGAAATGCCTGCCAGAAGAAACACAGGAAAACAGCTAAACTAATGAGCAAGTTAACTGTCATTACAGTTTTAGTGTTATAAGCCTGTTTGATTAGGTCATTCACTGGGAAATGCCAGGTTGTCTGCCTCTGGCTAAAAGTACAGGTGTACTTTTCTGAAGACAGGGCTGTGTCACCTCGAGAGAAAGGTTGGGAGTAGAAAGGTCAGTGTTTACTTAAGAAACAAGAAAAATCAATGGGATGAACTGAAAAATCATGCACCTGAAGAAATTTAGGCAAAGTAACTTTAAGAGGAGGGGAAAAAAGAGATTGCAGTGCTGAACTTGAATCTTTTATATATATTTATATGGTATCAGATATTAACTTGTCTCTTCTCAGAAATCAAATTAAATATGTAAAAAACTACATTTCACTATCTGCAGTCAAACTGGGTAATATTTGACTTTATGCTATTTTTCTTGATAAAGAAAGAGACACCCATAAAAAAGTAATAATGCCTAGAGTCTCTGTTAGCCACTTCCATATCTACAAACACAGACATCAGTTGCTTTCTTGTGAATGTAACAGAAGTATAAACCTCAGCACTCTCAATTAAAAGGTATCTGTATTTCTTTTCCCGTTTTTTTTACATCATGATTTTTGGGCTCCACTTCCTTACATGATGATCAAATACCATTATGTTGGTGGAATGTATGATATAAACCAAGGAATTTTTTCCTTTTATTATTTTTCTTCCTTCTGAGTATACTTATCAGAGAATGCAATAACTGAATTGCCTGATAACTTGGCAGAGCAGGCAAGGTATATAATTTTTTTCATTCACTGGAAAATATAGTAAGATAAGAGTTTTTCTAAAGTGTATCTTAGACCAATAAATATTTTTTTTTTAAGTCTTTTTAGAAGCATTAGGTTTTTCCTTTTTATTTCCAAGTTCGTTGATACTGGAACATTAGTGTCAAGGGAACATGCATTTTGAAAACATCAAGGGCACCTTTATCTGTGTTCTGTGAAACTTTTGTCATGGAAAATGTAAATGTTGCATTTGGTTTATTTTCTGGCTCTATTCCTTGTGATAACAGGAATAATAAATGGTACAGAGATCTGAAAGCTTGCAAACTGTGACTACAAAATATATGTTATGTGAGCCCATGGTCTACATTTACACAGAAGACCACAAATTTCATATGTGCTGCTTGCTAAGACAGCATTATAGTAAGTCCTTTAAGAAATAAAAAGCCATTTATTGAAGAATAAATTTAGAAGGAAAAAAATAGCTTCAGTCAAAGATCTACAAAGTTCAGGTTTTGCATCCTTATGTTTTTGCATAGTCACAGCTTATGGAAGTTCTAGCTACATTCTTCTGCACAAGATTCCCATGCTCCCAAACTTTTATAAGAGCTATTAACATTTTTGCTGTCAGAGAGTGTGGCTCATAAATCCCTATTCCAGATTCTGCAATCCCATGGATGCATATGTAAAAGCAGTCTACTGGAGAGATGGGCAGCGAACTGGAGGAAACAAGTGTTATTTATTTCTGGAGCCAAGGGAAGGAGTTTTTCCCCTCAGCTTTTTCAAATGAAGGTGAGGCAACTCACCTTTATCAGTGAAATCATAGTTTGGGTTTTTTTTACTTATTTAAAACTGTATTTGGGCTTCTGAGCTTGATTTAGCAGTCAGTGAGTAGATAACTAACGTTGGAGTGAGTATACGTTTCATGTTTTATATTTTCTGAAGGTGCAGGGCTGTTTATGGGGGATTTAAGTTTCAAGTATAGATTTTGGAAGTAATTGTGTACAGGACTCAATTCAAACAAACAGTTAAGGCCAAGTTTAAATTCATCCTTGCTAAAAATAATAATAGAACAATGGAACATATTTAGTTGTTTAAAATACGTTGAAGTTGAACTAGATTAATCAGGCTTGTGTGGTATCTGTTATCCTGCATAACGAGTTTCCTAAATAAGATTGGTAGATAAGGCTTGAACATCAGTGATGTTCTGGTGCTGCCATGTGGCATGTGGTTCCTCTGGTTTTGTAGGATAAGAACTGCAGTATGGAGTCAGACTAAAAACCATCCCAGCTCTATGGCCTATGTCTGACCACGTGGTTACTGACTACTGCAGTATTTGGTGGCACAGAAGAGGTATTAGGATACAGTAGAAATGTCTACCTGCGCTCCAGTTGTGTGCTCTGTTGATATTTTGAGCAACTCTATGGGGCTGGCATATGCTTATTGACTCTGCATGGCTTAGTGTTGGCAAATGACCTTGTAAATACTAAAGTGACACTAAAAATATGAAAAAGAAATTTTTCTTGGAGGTACTGGTTTATTTTTAATATAGTTGGTATGGTACAAATTCACCCTTTTCTATCTAAAGCCAACTAATATACTCTTTCGGTTTTAATTATGGCAATTGACTTTTGAGTTCAAATAAATGTTGTTACTGCTGTGATTCCTAGGTTACTGTCTTCTAATTATCCCAGTCTGAAAATCACTTGAATCTTTTGACTCTGCCTTATTTTTAAGTGGAGGCTAAAATTCCAGTGACATCCATGACACTTTGGTAGATAGGAGCCAAGCCCAGCTGTGTCCTTTTATTATGTTCCTGGATCATATCCATTGATTTCTGAAAGGGTGGAGATTTTGTCTAGCAGACAGCAGGAAATAAGACAGGCAAGACCAAGGGATATGAAAAATTAATAGAATGTTAGCCCCAAAGAGGACATAAATAATAGTGGCAGGGTAGAAAAGAACTTGGGATAAACTAAACAAAGCTAAGCCAAACAAGACTGTGTTAAGTAAGTTAAATAATTCACCAATTAAATTCATGCCTCAAACAGGTTTAGAATAATTGTTAGAACAGATGCCTCTATGTTTTATATTGGGATCAGTTCTAGATAATTTAGACTTACATCACAGGATGTATATATAACACAAAAGATGCATTGTTTCTATTAAAGACTTTGTTACAAAGTTATTTGAAAATTGTAAACCATTATCAAAAGAGTCTTACATTACACTCCAGATGAATCTGTTTGTTAGTCAACTGAAAAACTGTAAATCAGTGTTAATGAGGTCAGAAGAAAATGAAAACAAAATAAATTCAAAAGTTTCAAGGAGAAGGTGAAGTGAAAATGAATTATACTCTTATTCCTTTTCTGCACCTTATTCTCTTACTAGTTCTTAGGTGAAGTGATTTAATTCAGTGTTGTGTCTGAGAAAACTCTTTAAATGTGTCCTTTTTGAAAAATATGTCTATAGCCTGCATTATGGTCTTAGGCCACTTTGAAATAGATTGAGCACTCTCACTTTTAAAGATGCTTTAAGGCTCTTTTCAAGTCTTTAAAAGACAATTCTCCAGATTGAGGCCAGTGCCATCAAGAGTGGGAATAAATCAGGGAGTCTGGATTTATGTCACAAACTCTCAGGAGGGGAATTTCTCCCAAGAAATTCTTCACGTGAGAAGTTTAAGCTCCATAATGTTTTCTGCATCTTGGCATAAATCCCTTTGTAATGAAGAGAAGAAAAAGCAGCAGTAGTTTTAATTTCAGATTTTTACTAAAAAAGACTATTTTTAATCTACTAATCTTTAATATCCAGTTGCAAAAAATACTTCTGTGTGAAAATCCATGGAAAAGCTGGCATTTAATAGATGTCCTAGAATTTCATTTAGCCCTTAACATCACTCATTAGGCTGAAAGAGACCAGGAAACATATCAAAGAAATTATATGAAGAAAAGCATCATATGATATGTGTCCAACTGTTCCTCTAGTCCAACCACCATAATGAGATTACTGTTGCAAGTAAGAGCTGGTGGGATGAAGTCCCATTATTATTCTAGAGTAGAGATTGCTCAGTCTTTGTGAAATTAGCATCCATATTGACAAATTATACAGAACTGGCAAGCTGCATCTCATTTACATATAAACTGTCTTTACTTTTTAAAGCAAAATAAATACTTCTAGGGTCAGACACTCGTGCTAGAAATTGTCATAGCTCCAATTCCATTTTACATCACTGAGGACTTGCTCCCCTGCCAACAATAGAGTTAAGTAAATGTATGAATTTAACTCTTATCTGAGTTCATTTAATAATAGCATGTCTACAGTTCAGAAACTAATCCTTCACCTCCAGAACAGCCATGGGCATTGTTGCAGACAATATTTTCAGCCTCTCCACTGCAAGACTTGCTTTAAAATTTTGTGGTTGAAAATACTTTCACTTCTCTTGACAACCTGCCTATTCATTTTATTATTGTCATTGCTTTCCCTCAGGCTCTGCCAAGAAGCTTGCACTTGCAGTTTGATCAAATTACATGCTTTTCCTTGATGTGAACATGTAAAACATCACTGCACTTTGCTCAGGAAATGATAACAGATTACAGAATGTCCTATGTTTACGTCATTGATTTGGATCCAGTCCAAGTCACTGGTGACTGACTGTCATCCTTAAATAACCCTTAGGAAACTGGAGAGAGTCGTAATCATTTTAATTTTATAAATGAAATATTTCCTGAATGTGAATGAGGAAAATCTAAAAATTCACATTGTTGAATACAGTGTAGTTGAGCTGCAGCTGAGCTTGAGTGGAAAGGAAAATATTTCCAGCAGATGAACTGTAAGACAGCACTTGATTGACAGTGGCATCTCAAAATGATTGAGGAACAGACATTTCTCCTTCTTGCATTTTAATTCACCAAATGAAAGCCTTAGCTCTTCTCCCAGTCACCATTATGATGATAATATTAGCTCTCATTAGGTATCTAAACACAACATCGATAATCATAATAATGTTACCATGGAATAAATAGCAGAGATAGTAATTTACATAAAAAGTGCTAATGTCAATTGCCTCTAATAATGAAAGTGTCTCAATAAACATGCCAGTAGTACTCTTCTCTACCCCCTTTTAGAAGCTCCAAAGAGAAACAAACCCAGTATTATCCTAGTTGCTTTTACATCAAGCTTTGAAGTAGGACCATCAACTCTAAACACATAAAGCAGTGATGTGTCCAAAATACAGTCAAGAAATCATTTGAGGTCTTATTTGAATGATTTAGTGTGTTCATATTAAAAAAAATAAAAAAAGAACAAAAGCAACTAAACAAACAAAAAATCAACCTTTTTTAAACTTGAGTTTCATTCCCATGATTCTACATTTCCTTGGTATCTGGTCTCAACATTTTTGCACAACTATTCATTTGATGCTCTGATCATGATTCTCTTCAGTTTTATGAATATTGATCCCTGTTCTTTTTCTCCATAAATATTATTCTTTTTAGGGTATGGAGAACAGGGTTTAGTCAATATCACTGTGTTAAAATAGAAACACAGTCAAAAATTCTTCAGATTTATTTGGTTTCACATTCAAATTAACTTGATGTGATTAATAATCTTCAATAATCACATAGAATTCTCCAAGGTAATTCGGTATGTAAATGATGTTTTTCATATTGGATCATTATTTCTGAGAGTGCATATTATTTGAGATTCCATATATGATGACGAATCATGATTCTGCTAAGAAAGGTATCTGACTTCTTATCAAAATTACCACTGTCCTTAGAAACTTTCAGAAAGTTTCATGGTCTCCAGAGCAGTTGATGACATTTATTTTGAAGTGCAGATATAATAGATATCATCTTGTGTAGATCAGGAATTTATAAGTTAAGCACATCTACATCACATTTTGGTTGGAGTAGACTGAAATTTCTATCACAATTTTGATTAATCCTTTTAAACTACTATGGTGTTGTTTAATATAGCACTTAGACTAGTCTTTTATTACAGATATCATAGAATCATAGATTATCCTGACATGGAGGGTGCCCTCAAGGATCATCGAGTCCAACTCCTGGCCTGGCACAGGGCATCCCAAGAGCCCACATGCCTGAGAGCATTGTCCAAACACTTCTAGGGCTCTGCCAGGCTGGTGCTGTGACCACTGCCCTGCAGAGCCTGTTCAGTGCCCAACCACCCTCTGGTTGCAGAACCTTTTCCTGATATCCATCCT
>JAWWMU010000180.1:20102302-20150509 GCA_035048155.1 Cinnycerthia olivascens
GTTTTATGAGCTCAGTTCCCTTGTGCTTATAGGTTTTGCAGTATTCATATAATTGAAACAAGCCAAGAAAAAATTGTAAATTGCATTAACTTCATCCCTTATCTATAAATATGAAGTAGGTGACTGGTATGGCAGCAGTAAGCTTTATGAGAGGTCTGTGAGAACTAGCAAATTTTCATGCTGTGCATCCTGGCTCTGAGCCAGAAGAGCTGGTTTGGGGATTTTTTTCTTTTTTTATTTCTCTGCAAATTCTCTACACTTCCAGACAAACCCGGATTATACTGATTTCTGCAGCTGCAATGAATTTTATTATTTTATGACACACAGTACCTTTTCTGTCTTTTCCTGGGTTTGTTGGGATTTGGGTTTTTGTGGTGTTGTCATTGGGCTGTTTCACTGTTGCAGAGGAAGCGATAGCAAATCCATACCAAATGAGTCTGCTTGGCATAAGAGCAAAAGCAAATCCAAGAAGACTCATATTTGTTAAACTCTGCATTTTAGAATTGCAGGCCTTGAGCTTTAATAATTACAGGGTTTACAGAATTGTTAACACAAAAAAATTCAGGGGAAAGCATTTCCATATTCCAACTAATCCCATCAGTTTTGGTTCCACTGCACACTCATTGTTTCACATGGAGTTTCTTTCTCATTGCAATTTACTCATTTTCTCAATTCTAACAACATGTTGAATGTCTTTTTTATGTATTTTTTGTCTAGGAATGCTAGGGCTAAGTGTTGAAACCAAAAAATTACTACAAAGATAGTATTTTGAGATATTAGTTTGATTTCAAGTAGAGCTGTAGCCTACACGGACTGCTAGGAATGCTGCAAATGTTGCTGCCAAGTTCATGGCACAGCCCAGAGCTGGGGAGTGGCTTGAAGCCATCCAATCATAGCTCACTTTTGCTCTTTGGCCAGGAATTCTCTGGTAAACACTTGTGCCAAGGATGTGCCAAGGAGTGTTTTCTTATCAGAGCATCCAATGAAGAGTTACTGACATTCAGTCAAAGCAGAGAAATGCTGAAGTGATGGTCTGAGGCTCTGCCATATTGTGTTTTATTAATTCTGTCAATACCTAATAGCTATGAACAAATCACAAGGAACTGGGGCAGCTCATTCCATGACTGAGAATTTTTCAGCCACACTCCTTTAGAATTCGAGATGAGTAAAATAAAAATGGGGTTGAGCATCAGAGACCTCTGATCCAAAGATGCCTGAAGTCAGTAGGTTTTCATCAGTTCTTTGATTTGGGACTGGAGTGCAAGACAAGTTTGCAAAATTCCTTTTTAATATGATTTCTGTACTAGCTAAAGAATAGAAAGGTAATATTTCTACAGTGTCAAAATTTGCTAAATCTTTTGTTCTTCTACATTTAAGGAAGAGGCTGTTGTTTTTTTAGATATTAATTCAAATTATGAAGTGCAGCCATGATTGATTTTGAAGAGTTTGAGTTAGAATAAAATAGCCTGCCTGAAGCCTTGAGAAATTACAAATCACTGAGCCAAGCCTACTTCAGGAAAGGCAATTTTATCCTAATCAGAGACATTTTTCCTTAGGTATTTTACATGAAAACTCTGTACTTTACTAAAGAAAAAAAAAAGTTCTTTGCTTTAAAGAACAAACAGCCATTCCTGAAGCTCAAAGAATTGTTTCATCAAAGAAGAAACGGCAAAAACCAAGCCCACAAAACAATATTGTGAGGAGGGTTTTTATGACTGCTTAGTAGCAAGCCATTATGGGAGCTGTCAAGAACAGCTTCATGTAGTCCACAGGAAATTTCAGGTTTTTAGTGCTAGTGCTAATTCTCTTTAAAGTGCCTTTTGTGGTACAATTGAAAACAATCTCTAAAAAGCCTGCTAAATTTTAAAGCTTTAATTCTAGTATGCTGAGCTGTGAATTAGGACATCTGTCCTCCTCTGTCAAGAAAAGGCACATTAGCAAGATTTTTAAAAATGTCAAAAGCAGAGACTACTAAGATTATCTTCCACAGGAGTTGTAGGACAAGAAAAAGTGAAAATAGTGAGTGGAGCTGTTTGCCCATCTCAGAAGTGCTTAAACCACCACATGCAAACTTTTCACAGTTTGTTTGTTTCCTTGCTGAATTGAGCTTCCTGTCATAAACAACATTAAAACTGGGTCATGACACCTTTAGATCTTTTTTTTAATTCTGAGTGTAATTTTTTTTCCTGCAGCCTTTCTTTTGCAGAGTTGCAAAAATTTTGCCCTAGTTAAAAAAAAAAATAAATTAAATGCCAGTCAAAGACAAAAGCTGGAACTTTTCCAGCTAGAAAGTGTGAAACAAGTCAAAAAACAGTAGGAGGGGAACTTGGTAAAAGTTATGCTAAACCACTTCCTACTGTATTACTACTTAAAAAAAAAAAAAAAAGATTTCAAAACATTTCCAGGGTTGAATATGACCCAGAAATTAGAAAATTAGCAATTTATTTAAACACCATCTTTTGTAATTCAAATGATGTGTCTGTATGATTTATGATAGTTTATTTTATCCCGAACTGACATCTGGTATGTAAAACTTCAGCCTATGTAGTTCAAATTGCCAAATCTAGCAAACAAAAAATTGATGCTTCACAGCACAAATGATAGGGTGACCTTAACAGACTAATTAAAACTCTACCTATTATGTCTAAGAATACATCCATTAAATACATCCATTTAAGCTAGAATTGTCTATTATTACAGCTGCTGCTAATTCTGAGGTGTATTGATATGCAATGAAATTGTCTTGTTTTCCTTTTAAATATTTATATCAATCATCAAGAAACTAGGCAACCATCATAGGTAAAACTTGCAGATAACTACAGGAGGAGTTATCTACTGTAATAAACAATCTGGTTAAATTGATAAAATGTGAATTATAGGAAAAGAGGATGGATAATGGGTAATACAGATAAACTTGCTTCGATGAAGGAGAGGCTTTAAACTTCCCATAATTTTTCTTCATTCTGTTTATAGAAGCTAGCTTTTCCCTTTCAAAGGCATAAACTACCTTTACAGCAGAGGGACAGGATGTCCTGCCTTGATCCCCAGGGAGCATCACCTTCAAATGGAAAGGGCTTCATCATCCCTCAAAGAACTGAGGTTGCACTGACCAGTCTTTGCTTCACTGGATCCTCTTGCTTGTGTTTTTTGAAGATGTGTGATGTTTACCCTTTTCCAGCCACTAAGACATTTCAAACATCAGAGATTTGTAGCTCCCTCAGCCATATCAGCGATATCCTGTGCAGTTCCATGAACTCATTTTCTTACTTAAGCACATCCTCACTGATTCCCTCGTGTCACGTGTAGTACTTCATTCCTCCAGACTGACACAAGGTGCAGGAGCTGGAAAGCCTCAGAACCAACTCTGGCAGTAAAGATCCAGCCAAGGAAAGCATGTTTCTCATCTGTTTCTGTGCTTGTTCTTTCTGGGTCCTCCACTCATTGAGCAGCAAGCCTGCACTTTCCATAGCCTTCCACAGATATACGTGGAGAGCCCTTCTTTCAGTGCCTTCATACCCTTACTCCTCCTAGATGCACAGAACATCCCTTGTGCAATAGCCAGTGTCCTGCCTGCTTCCTGCACACAGCTGACAGCGTGCCCATGAGCAACTCCCCTGTGCACCCTCTCCAAAAAACAGATCCCTGTGTTTTGGTCTAGAGGTCAGTAGTCTTGGTGAGAAATTCTATCACAGTGTTGAAGTTGAAGAAACCATCCTCAAGGCTGTCAGGCAGACTGGTTTATGTAAAGAGTTGCAATTTGTCTGTGCCATGGTTTTTCCTTCCCTGTGTTTGTTTCTTTCTGGTCTGTGGTTCTACAACTCGTTTCTGACCTATCTCCATTCTAAGTAATCTATTATAACCAAAGACTGTCAGGCCTACAGGGAAAGGAAAGGGTTATATCTTTCATAAGACCAAATAATACAGCTGGAAGAAAAACAAGAAAGATTTTTGTCTCAGAGGACTTTCATTAGATTTCTGAGCTCAAAGCTCGTTCTCTCCCCTGACTATGTTTCTTGGTCTAATAAAAGATATTACTTCTCTTTACAAGCCTAGCAGGTTCATAGAATTACACCAACAGAGCTACAATGACACTTCTGTATGGACAAGGAGACAGAAGCCTATACAATTTAAAATAATACATCTTATATATGTTGAGGTTATCTATTCAATGTAGTCATTCTGAGCATAGTGATAATTAGCACAGAAATAGGCTCGGCTGATTAGAGAATGTTTTTCAAAAAAGATATGAGCCTAATATAGGTTTCTTGAAATGGGAATAGAAAATGCCAGTGTACTAAAGGTAGGGATAGACCTGTTAGAGTGACTTATATTTTGTTTTCAACAGTGAAATAGCATATAAGAAGTAACAGAAAGAAATATTGAGGAAATTCTCTTACCTATCAAAGTGAGACAATTATGAATCCCACTAGCAAGGGAGAAGGAAGTTAGTGAATGTTTTCCAGTTTAGCACATTTTTAATAATCTTCTGAGTTTTCAAATCTATCTTGAAGTCACAAAACCACGAGACAGACAATTTTGGGTGTTAAGGATTTGGACTTAGAACAGCTTGTGTGTGCAAAGACTTAGTTCTGCTTGTTCAGGGAATTTAAATTTGCTAAACAATGATGGTTCCTGAGAGCAGGACTGTCATGTGCTGTGGAATGTTTAGACTAAGTTACTGTCAATGCTTTCATAGAAAGTATGTGGTCTGTATTTTCATGGGTTGTAAAGCTGCTAAGGATTGAACTGATAAATGCAGATGTTCATGCCAGAAACCAGACAGTCCAATCATGAGAAAAAGACATCCTGTAAGGACAAAGTGCCCAGGCAAACAAACCAACACAGCTTTCTGATTATTGAATTCTTTGAAGAAACTGCCTGTAATCTCCATAAAGGAGCTATTACATGATATTATTCCATGAATAAATTTGTATATGAAAAATAGATTAATTATTCACTTAGTTTTAGTGTATTTTGCATAGAGGCAATTTATGTTTCCTATAGCAGTACAAATTCTCATTTTAATTAATGTTTTAATGCAATGAAAAGTGAGCTGAGCATAGCTCCCAGGTGTTGTACTAAAAATGGAGACACATCCAGGGTCTATTCTAAGAAGAAATATAGTTGTATTTGCAGGTGTAGGGATAGGATTGGATTCTCATGTTGGCTAGTGAGGCTTATTTTCACTAGAATTCTCTGCCTCCACTGCCTTGTATTCAGGTTCAGGTTTGCAAAACCTGACTGCATATTAGGAGTGCATTGAAGTGCAGGTGAAATGGGTAATATATAGCTATGCCAACACAGCTAATGAAAGTGGCTAGAGTGGAGTGTTTAAATCAAAACAAATGCTGACAGACTAATAGCATTCATCTCTGCTTAAACGATGGATAGATGCCACACCAGGTAATAGACTCTTTTTGGTTGCTATTTTTTTTGTTTGTTTTGTTTTGTTTTTGTGGTTTGATTTGGAGTTTTTGTCTCTTTAGCCTGAAGTGGGGGACTTAGAGTGTATTACCCGGGATTGCATAAATGGAGGTTAATTTTGCAGGGAAATTTTAAAAGACCATGAATTAAAAATATACAAAAATGTTACAAAAAGTTATTATGAGGAGTTTGTGTTAAAATCTAAAACTCTAGTAATAATATCTTCTTTCTAAGTTTATGAAAACAATTTACATTCTCCATCAAAACTATAATGGAGATGAACCCTTTGGCAAGAGTAGTCCCACTAAGGGTCAGCTTTCAAGCGAGCACTCTCAGTCCTGTGGACATTTACACTTTCTCCAGCAGCTGTTAACCTTAGGGCCTGCTCCTTGAAAGATGATCAGTATCCCCAGGCAAAAGCTATGAGTGTGCATTGGGAGATAATGCAGTTGTACACACAGGCGTGTGGAGAAAAAGACTTGAGGATTGTGTTTTTGGACTCTGTCCAGCATTTGGAAAGATGATATTTTTAAGCCACCCTGAGCTGAAAGAAATTTCTTACAGGGGAAGAGGCAATTAAGGCAATTTGAGCCTAACTACTGACTTCTTAATGTACTCTTAAGGCAGACATTTCTTTCTTCTTAATAGGAGTAGATCTTTTCAAATGAAAAGATGATTTTAAAATAGGTATCATCCCTTAAAATTAAGAAATACTAGTGATGAACACAGTATTACTACTTAGCTGATTAAATTATCACTGCCATATATGCCAATATTATTAGAAGGGTCTTTGCAATATCAAACTAACCAAGGAAAATTCTCAGTGGTTTAAAGTTCTTGATTTCTTTACCAAATTTCAGCAGTGTGTATGAATCTATTATAGGAATATAGTGTTCTAGCAAATGCAATTCTCATCGTTTGCAAGACAGATTTATCATATGTTTCTGTAGCTTTAATTACTAAGATATAGTCCTAATTTATTTTTGTGGCAAATTCCAGTGTCATTAGAGCAGTGATTTGCATTTGTAACAAAAATTTATTTCAATGATTCACCTATTCTAGACAGGGCTTATTAGATGTGTCATTTAATCTTTTAAACTAATGATTTACTATTTTCCACAAGGATCTTTTATTTAAATCTTCAGGTACTCTACTGCATATCATTTGCCATTTAATGTTTATGAAAGTGTATGAAATTTACTCATACTAGTGCCTCTGTTTCCTTAATGCAGAAGTACCCACTCTTGCATATGACTCCACTAAAGTAATTACTAACAGATCCTGGTAGGATTTAGATATTCTTCAGTAGGGCATTGACTAATAGTAAACCTAGTGGGCTCCAAATTTGCTCCCAATCATGTATGTTGTGTAGGATGCACAAGTGTAACACAAGTTTTTTAGACAGGTTATGTACAGCTGTTGTGGCTCTACAGCCCTGCCCCCTGGGAAAGCCACCAGGCAATCAGAGTTACACTTCTCCTGCTGGTGAGGTGATGATGCCTCTGAAATGTCATTGGAGGCATCCTCCAAATGCCACAGGAGTACAGGTCTGGTTTAGGGACAACCTTTCTGCTACCTAATGATGAAGCAAATGCCCTCTGGCATATAGAAAGGAATGAAGTTGAATGTGTCGACTGTGCTGAAGGTGAGTTCATAGTGTTGGTAGTTAGAGAGTTGCTTTTGACCATTAGCAGTATAACATTTTGTTATCAGGATAGCAGTTCGTGGCCTTCAGACAAAAGATGATTTCAGAAACAGTCTATTGATGCTGAAGATGCCTTTGCTTCACAATTAAGGCTAGACCACATGCAGGCAAAAGTTTAGAAAATATTATCTGGACCCCATAGAGGGAGGGACCCAAGTATGAACCAGAGCAGATTACTCAAAGATTTCCCAGTGCTCAATGCCCCTGGTATCTGGGCTGATCTTTAGGACTTTAGGTGAGCACACCTGCTCTCATTGCAATTGAATTTAGTGGGAAGAAGCTACTTCTTGTTATCCAGGTTGTTGGCCACAACCATCTCCTCAAATTCACTCTTGACCTTTCTTTTCTCCGCTGCCCCAAGTGTCAGGGTCAAAAGAAGGCCTTCAGAAGAAGGTGCTGTTTCTTCTCAGCTGGGGCCTGGTACTGATGACTAACTCTGGTCACTGCTGTAAATTTTATTTCTTTACTAGTAATTCTGATTTCTAGGAAAGCTTCTCTGTGCTGAAGGAGTTGGAAAAACCACCCCACAATCTTATTTTCTTCACTATTAAACTCTCAAAAATGTATGATCCAGTAAATCACTTGTAACATCTGGTCCATAATGTACTAAAAGCTGGTGACTCTATAGCCTTATACTCTGTGAGTATGGATTATACTGGAGTAATATTTTCTAACGTAGCAGTGGCAAAATGCAGCTTTGATTTACTAGCCAGTATCCAGCTGGTAAGTCTGTGGCATATCCAACTTAGCAGACCTCCTTTTTTCTGCCAATGCTAAGAATAAATCCTGAATTTTAGAACCAGAGTATTGATCTATGTGTAAGCAAAGGTAGTTTCCATTTCTGTGTTCCTCATTTAAGCATCCCAGGAATCTGAAGAATCAATGGAAAGCAGTTTGTCATCTAGTGCTGCTCTTGCTGCATTGCCATGTTAGCTCCTCTGTAGTGAGAAACTTGAAGGCGATATTTGAGTAAAAGCTTGTTTCGGTTTGTCACTTTTTACCTAAGCTCTCCATTCTTTAGACACTCTCCAGAGTGCCTTCACATATGCACATTTTAAATGGAAATAAGCTAAATTGCCATTTCATGCAAATTTCTTATGGTCCATGTTTGGTTTTTTTTCTTTCTCTATTTTTTTTTTTTAATAATATTTATGTTTCAGTGTTGATGCTTTGTGAGCAGATGTTTCCCAGCCCCTGTGCTTGGGAAGCATGTTGCACTAGCATGTATGAAAAGGAGACAGTCTTGTCAGATCTTTCTTTGTACTACATTTAGGAAAGAGCTGACAAACTCTTCTGAACAGCAGAAAGTGTAAGATACTTCGATGTTGTGTAAGTTTGAACAGCTTCTGGACAGGCACAAATATGCTTAGAGATATAGAATTTGTCCGTGCTGAACAGTGGTCTATGTTTTCACAATACCTACATGCTAATTCCTTTGCTTTTTATGTTGGCGATGAGAGGGAGACAGAGACCCACAGTCTTTAAGATAAAAATAGCAAGCTTATCACAGCTGCCTCGCTTTGACTTTGTATCTGGTATTTGGAGGAAGTGTTTTCATGTCAGTACATCAGTGCCTCGACTAAGGAAAGGAGGTGTTTTTCTGTGTCCTTTTCTTATTTGGTATTTCATGGGGAAGTTGAGAATTGTATAGCAATGACAAAGATGCTAAGTATAAGTATGATATGAAATGAGGTTGTTCTATTTCCAAGGTTTTCAGGACATGTATTTCCATGGTATGTGAATCCTTGGAACATCCTCCACCCTTCACCCAAGTCCAGTGAACTCATTTTTCATGCATGAGGAAAACAACCACAGCAGTACTTCCCAGTGAGCATTCAGTAGCTGAATAAATAGATAAATAAATATACTTTTGAGTAAATAGTGCTGAGGTATTGCTTCATTTAAAATACTTTAGCCTGCCAAAGAAAAATGGAGATTCCCATATGCTCTGCCTGAAAAAAGTATATTTCATAACATTACATTCATATAAAAAGATAACCAGATGTAGAATTCCTTTATGCATTACTGTGAAAACAGAGTGTGATAATTCTGCTTATACTTTAAAAAAAGCTAAAGAGGTGCCACTGAGATTAGTCCAGATGTTCTGTAGCCTCACTGGGCCCCATGTATACTTAGACACGCATTCTTTGTCAGTTGCCTTTAAAATGAGCACTGATTTCTCTAGTGCAAGCACAGGTCTGTACTACTGCTCTGCTACTGCAGATCCTGGGCTTTCTTTTTGTTCCCAGCTTGGAGAGTGATGAATCTAATACACAATTTTCCATGTGGATTTACTCCCAGACTACTAAATCAGTGATTATCTTAAAGGGGAAATCTTTATTGGAGAAAAAACAAAGCCGAGATGCTTCTCAGCATCCGTGCTCACCGAGCTGACTGCAGTGCAGTGTGGAGGTGCCCAAGTAGCTCAGCACAGGCAGCACTCTGCTGCAGAAGCACAGCGTTCACCATAGGCCCCTTTGCTCTACTCTGGAGGATTCAATTTTGTGGTTTGCTGGACTGGGTTTATTCAGAATGCTGCTCTGTAAACCCACTTCCCTCCAAATGAAACAGTGGTGGGTTTGCTCTGCACTATTACTATTTGGATTTCTTACTGGAGTGCTGCCCTCAGAATTCTTGAGCCCTGCAACAGCAATCAGGTCTTGTTGATATTTCAGCTTGTCAAACCATCCCTGAAAATTCAGATCTCAAAAATGCACCTTAGTAAGCTGAGGGTAAAGCTAGGAGTCTGCTGAAGAATGTTTGAACACTGCCAGGGAACTGATGAGAACCTGAAATGTGTTCTGTGTGTTTACTTGTTGCCTGTAGAGAAAGAGCTTCATGCAACCAAGTGGAAAATGGTGATTTTCATTGTTTTTCACTGAATAGGTTTGATCAAAGGTTTTATGATGGTATCAAAAGCTTATCTATTGTGATTTAATACAAGCTAGAGTAGTAACCTTGAATATTTTTCTCTGATTTCATAAAGATGCAGTGGTGGACAAAACAGACCAGAACCTGATTTTAATGTTTTTGGTTTTCTTCCAGGCCTTACATGACTTAGATAAAAGACATCCTGTTTAACTCTTAATATGCTTAATGAGAAAGGAGACAAGCATTTGCAATTAAAAATCAAAGTGACTACATTTAAACTGTACACAAACCTGAACTTTCTTAGTATTATCAATTACCC
Source organism: Cinnycerthia olivascens (assembly GCA_035048155.1). Taxonomy (NCBI): domain Eukaryota; kingdom Metazoa; phylum Chordata; class Aves; order Passeriformes; family Certhiidae; genus Cinnycerthia; species Cinnycerthia olivascens. The sequence continues at coordinate 20,112,622 of JAWWMU010000180.1, forward strand.
TGGAATTATTCAGACATCAGTGAGAAAGTTTCCAGTGAAAAATGAAAGTGATATTCATGGTTTTTACTCTGTCAGGATGAAGAAATTTGTTAGCAAAGGAGTGAAGTCAATATTGGGTCAAAGAACAGACTTTTCTGAGTATTTGACTTTAATTGAAATATGGAGGCAATGGGAAAAGAGATCAGCATCTGACTCGTTATTATCCTTGTGTGACTCTTTTCTTCAGAGTTGTGTAAGGTTGTCAGGGGATGGGAGGAAAAAAAAACAAAACAGCAGGAAAGATAAAAGCAGAAGAAAACAGGGCTATACAGTAATTTATTTTGTTAAGTTCCATCTCCCTCATAACACAAAAGGAGGAGTTGGAGAGAAGTTTCCTGAGAGGGACTGCCTGAAAGAAAAGGAGATCCAAGGGCAAAGAGAAAGGGGAAAGAACCCAAAGTGACTTGAAAAATTAGTCAAAGTTGGATGTAGTGAAAAGTGATGTTCCTTGACCAACCCAAACCCTAAAAAAAACAAATAAAAAAAAACAAAAAACAAAAACAAAAAGAAACACAAAAACAAGATAAGAAAAAACCACAGGAAATAGAAAGGAAGATCAAGGGAAAGAAAAGCAAAGAGGGCAGAAAGTACACAGAGAAATGGATGGCAAAAGGTATTACAGTGTAGGAAAGAGGATGATAACCACGGGTTAGGGAGCTGCTGGGAGTACTGAATTCACAGTAAAGAAAGGACTCAAGAAGGGGGAAAAGGGTATTTTCCAAAGATAAGAGATGACACAAGGGGAAAATTAAGACCACCAAATTTCATATGAAAGGGAAAGATGAAATAGAGAAAGTAAGCCAGAATTTAAGAGATGTGGTGGGGAGAAGTCAGGGATCACCAGAATGACACCACTAGCTTGGAGAGATGGTTCATTTTCTTTGAGATGTGGTGATTTACTATACATTTGAAAAATTATACCGTTAGATTCTAGAAGCTTGGCCGAAGCACTAAGCATCAGCTTTGTGAGTAGAGCATGCAGTGGGAGAATACCTATGAAGTCTGTGTTGTTTCCCCCATAAGTTCAACATTTGCTAGTGGTTTAAAATACCCAATTATACCTTCTGGCAGCAATCTGGGTCCTTGAGAAAATACTGAGTCAGAAGCTAGTTGGCAAATGAACAGCAGGTAACTTCCCATTAGCTTCTTTATTTCAGTTCAGTAAGAAAAGGATATTTGGGTAGTCCCCAAAGTAAAGTATTTTATTGAATCTGTTCAGTGTTATTCTGCCTTGTGCATTGGCTTTGAGGAAAGAAATTCCTAGGGAGGTCACTTGCACTTTTGTCTATGATCAGTTAAAACAAATAGCCCACCTTGACTGCTGCAATTGCAATCCTTAGCACATTGGAAATAAAACTAAACTTGAGTACTCACATCCTACTAACAGCTTGAAAATAACAGAGCAAATCTAGGGACAGGCCATTCCTTCTAGGCCAGAGGCAAATTAAAGCAATAAAACACACTGTACAAAATAATTAACTGAATGCACAAAACTATATAGATTTCACCACACAGAATGTAGGAGAAACAAGTACTGCTATACATTATCCAATTGTTGAGCACAGTATTTTCTATTGATTTTAACAACTTACTATTTGCTGACTATTACCTAAGCTTTGGTGAAGGCAGCACTTAAACACAGAAAGCTTTCCTGCTAACCAATCCTAGTAGGAAATTGCTGTGGAGAACTAAACTGATCCTTACTTCTTTAATCGAGGCTAGGGGTAAAAAAGCTCTCAGTTAACCCCTGGCCACCAGATTTTTTGCAGATTTGGTTGATCAACTGTTGGTTGCTGGCCAAAGAGCTGAACTGAAAGGACTCTTTAACCAGGTAACAGAGCATCTGACTACATTTTACGTAACTGACAGTATCATACTGATAACCAAAAGATCTTTCATGGTGTTTCTTCTGTGAGACAGTCTTTAAGCAATAGGATTTTGTGTCTGATTTCCCAGTTGCTGTTGGACGTATTTAATAACAGCTGACAAGAGTCATCAGGAATAATCTGTGCAAAACAAAATCTATGTTGTCCAGCTTGAATTTTGCCTAAACTGGTGTCCTAGAAAATTTTACAGATGCTGAATCCACACATCACCAAAAAAACCTCCACCTTTTTCTTCATTATTTTTTGTTGTGTGCCCCATTTCAAGTCTTCATGACACTCCCAGGAGTTCAAATCTTCCAGGTGAGTGTTGTTCCGTGACAGCTTCATAGGGTCTTTTCCATTACCATGAATTTGGTATTCTTTGGAATGGAAAAGGGGATTATTAGCTCACATTTCTTCTGTTGAAGTTGGATCTTGTCAGAATTCAGTTCCTAAAGCAGGTTGGACCCAGGTGAAAATTGAGCAGGGAGTTTCTGAAGTGCATGTGGATACTTCAGGCAGGGAGGTTGCTATTCCTGTGGCTCACCAGCTCTCTATGAACTGCTCTGTCATAGACATTTCCACTGGAAATGTTTTGTCAGATTGTCCATACGAAAACCAAGATGTTGTTGGGATTTTTTTCTTTAAATGACAGAGAAATAAATGAAAGAAGAGTCAGTGATTCCAATGTCCTTACAGATTTGCGTTGCAGAGAGAGTGCAGTTTTATCTTTCAGATTTCCATTGCACCATTGCACCTCCTCTAGAGTGTTTTCTGCTCTTGACCCTTAGTAGTGTTGTGGTAATGCAATCTGAGTTCTAAGGTGGTTGCACTGGATAAACCAGTTCCTGTAAATTTTCTGTGTTAATTGAAGTAACAGAATACTCTAAACTTTGATGTAGTGACAAGCACTTAAGTAATTCATCTGTATTAGTATTCTGGTTTTATTCATTTTCTCTGATGGTCCTCAACTGTGACCATACCAGGCCAATGTATTTTTCTTGATTAATTGACACAATCTGCATTTTACTCTGCCAGAAAAAGAAGTGAAAGCTCTCAGATATTCAGCAGAGTTCACTGGTTGCATAGGAAGTAGGGGAGGAAAATTGGCTGTAAGCTCTGTCATAAAGGCATTATAGACTTAAATGTTACAAGTTCCTTATAAATAATGAAATTGTAAGTACACATGAAATAGATTTTGCCTACTTTAATATTGATATACAAATTAAAGACCTTCCATAATGCATTGTTCATATAGTCAAAAATTTCTAATGAAGAAGGGAAGTAAATTTTTGGCTTTGCCACCAAAACAGAACAAAGCCCATTTCGACAATGATGATAGTGAGGATAACAAGCTGGGATGTGGGATGAACAGAGAGATTGCAAACTGGCTATCAAAGGAGGTAAAAGACTGACAACTTTTCTGTCTTCATCATATTACACCAAACTCAGCAGAGTGAAAGCTGTCATTAGAATAAATAAAAGATACTGAAACAAAAGTTCAAAGTGCTATAAATGATAAATTTTGTGTGGTATGAAGATGATAAGCACTGTGCTCAGTAAGAGAGTTCCCATCACCCATCTGCTCAAATCCACCAAATTAATGTGAGATTCTGTAATTGTCTGATCTTTTCTCTCATTTCAACCATCAGAGAGAGAACAAAAGAAAAAGGAAGTAACTGCAGAAGCAGTAAATGTTTTGCAGAAGCAGTTAAATGAGACAAAACTGAAGAGGGAGCTTCATACCACCCCCATCTTGATGTTTCAGCAGTAGTTACATTTGCTCTTTGTTGCAATGACAAGCTCAAATTGTCATCAATAAATGTTGATTTGTTTTCTCCTAATAACAGTAAGCAGCTCCCACTCAAAATCAATTTCAACTTTGTTGGCAAGACACTGCACATTTGTCTTCACCGTGACTGAGCTGCATAAATGAACAATTGAACTGAAAATTAAATGAGCAATAATTGAAAATAAAAAGTTGCTTTTTAAAGGAAAATTAGTGCTATGCTGAATTTCTAGAAATGTTATGTTAGTGGGGGAGTTGCCTTAAAAAGGTAGGGTTGGGCTAAAAACTTAATTATATTAATATGTGCACATTAATGTACATAATTAAAAATGGACTTCAACCTCAAAAGGATAAAAAGGCTCTTCAGTAACTTCCTAGGGTTTTAGTTCTGGCAAAAGCAGCAGAGTTTCTGCAGTAATTATCCATCCAACACATTTGGATATGCTAATTTGATCTAAGTTCTAATTAGTTTCTTTGTGTGACTAAGAACAACAATGACTGAATTAATTTAATGCAGTTTTATCCCAAACTTAGTCCTGTTTTCACTATTTTTCATAAGAAAATGTAGCCCATGAAATGCTTTGCTTTCTAGGATGTCAGTGTTTTGTCACATACAAAGTACAGTGTGAGTACATTTGCTGCATTTCACTGTACTGTTATAGGCATTGCACTTCAACATTTAGGTTATCCAACTCAGTGTTGCAGGACTTTGCCTGGGGAGTGGTGAGGACCTGGAGTGTGTCATAGTCCATCTATTGTTGGAGTGCATGAAATAGGCGCCTCTCTGAGTCTCTCAGAGAGAGAAAAGAATGCAGGGATTAAATTAAAGCCTTTAGAGAAATTAAAATATATTAAGCCACACAGATGTGAAGTAGAAGTGTAAGTTTTAGTTTTAAGTAATCTAAAGTTAAGTTTAAATAAGTAAAAATATATTTTAAGTGCCTTAAGAGAGTAAAAAGCCCTAAAGCTTAGTTTAAAGTTCAATAGCTTAACTCTAGACACACTGAAAACAGGAGAACATTGCTTGCATTCCTAGATAAAGCAGATAGAACCATTTGCGTGAATAGATAGAACTATATGTGTAAGTTGTAAGAACTGAAACTATTTTTGTTCTTTAGAATTAAACTCCAACAGGTGTAGAAAGTATATTTTAGAATCCTGTTTTTAGCTAGTTGGATGATTTATGAATAAAGATCCCCTATATTAGGGCACACACTCTCTCTCACACATACACACACACATACAGAAGAAGCAGCAGAAGAAAGGAAGAAGATACAGAAGAAAAAGGAGAAGTAGAAGAAGAAGCAGAAAAAAGGCTATGGCTTACAAGAGAATTTCAGCCTAAAATTAAAGCATCTCCTCACTGGCCTTGCATCTAAAACCTGACTCTTTCTTACTGACTTCAGTGTCTCTATGTTGTCCCCTACGTGTAAGGACACTTAAGTAAGGACTCTGTCCTCTTTTCTCACTCAAGAGAAGATTGAAAATTTGTAGATCTGTGCGCTGAAGGAGTGTCCTGGTTTAGGGCAAATTTGGGAGAGGGGAAGGAAAAAAAAACAAACCTCTGGATGGACTACCCTTCCCCTTAGCTGAATCGGGATAGGAAAAAAATTTCCTTTGAAGAAAGTGGAAAAAATTGTTTATTTAACAGACAAAGCACTCTCCAGCCCAATAAATGAAGGAACGACACTGAACAACAAAAAAACCTCTCGCCACTCCGCAGAGATGCCAAATTCAGAAAGTCTCTCCCGTGGGCTGTAGCTCAGCTCAGTTGCTGTCGGTTCCTCTGGTGGAAAGGCCGGGCCCAGGTCAGGCCCGGTGGGACACAGGTGGGAGCTCCTGGTACCCTTTTGGGTGTTTAGTCCAGAGCAGGTTCAAACAGTTCCAAGAAAAGGAAAAAAACGCAGTCCGGAGAACTTCTCTGCCTCGGCTAGCAAAAAAAACTAACAAAAAGCAAAGGAGAGCTCTGTCCTGCTGTCCACACTGCCAACCACACAGCCGTGTGTGTAGGAAAGCTGAAGACTCTAATCTTTATGTTTTGAAAACAACTGCCTCAGACATTCCAGCGTGTTTCCTTCACTCTCAGATCCAATTTTTAAAGGTACAACACTTATTTCTGAGCTAAACAGACGAATGGGGATACAATTTAGTATCAACCCAGGACAAGGAGTTAGTATCTCACCCAGGGCCTGCAGAGGGTCATGTAGTCCCTTCTGAGCGGCAGCCGGGCCGAAGCACTCACAGTGATGGATTTCAGGCTGCGCTGGGGCTGTGCCAGGATCTCAAGGGGCCCGGCCAGAAGGGTAGCGGCCTCTCTGGCCATGCTGCTCTCCAGCCCCTGCTGCGGTCACTTCCATCCGCGGGGCCGCTGATGGCCTCATCTGCACAGTCTCCTGCAGGGCCAGCACAGCTCCTCAGTAGCTTGCGGCTGGAGTCATTTCTGATAGAGGGATGTATCGTTTTGAGGGGCCGCTCTGGGACAGGGGCATGGCTAGGATCTCATCAGCCAGGCAGGGCTCAGCTGTGGCACACCAGAGGCCCATGGCCTCCCTTTCTCCCCGCTGCAGCTATGGGACCTGGTCCGGCCCTGCCAGGCCGTGTAGGCCGCAGCAGAACAGGCCTGGCCCAGGCAGCGCCGTTACCTCCTCTAAGTCAGAAACCAGAAAGAGCAGTTCCTGATGTTTTTGTCTTAAAATGTGTTCACAAAAGCATATCCAACTTTGAATTGCATTAATAATGTGTTAATATTCAAAATTAGCCACTGATTAGCTTTCTGCCAGGTTTACAGGAAGCTGTCAAGGTCCTAAAAGGAAATTAGTTCCATAACTAGACTCCTTTCCTTTCATATCAAAAAATTAATGCAAAACCACGGCAGACATTCATTTCTTAAGGAGGCATCATCAAAGAATTGATATGGATATATTGAAATTAAAAAATTTAGAAGTTAGTCTAGTCTAAGACATGTAATGAAGACAACAAATATTTCAGATTACCCACTCTTAAAATTGTTAAATATGTTTACCTAAAGTTTGTTCTTTTTTTCTGTTTCACTTTGAAAAAATCTATGAATTACATATACAAAGCCTTTTCACATGAAACACTGAAAATAATGATTTCTGTAAATTCCTGTTAAAGTACAGTCAGCAAAGCCCCCTTCTTTACAAACCCTTTCAGATGGTTTGAGGCAGCCTACTATTTCTGTGACTCTGTGAAATTACAGTACTATTTTCCATAGTTTTTGGTTCATATTTTTCTCAGATTATGGTGTTGAATTCTCCAAGACAATAGTTTTAGTAGAGACCACTGGAGCCAGTATCCTACTGATGTTAATCTTGGTTTGACAGAGGGAGCAAGACCTTTTGTTCCTTTAAATAATAGTCAGAAGATGAGCATCCCTGGAAAGGTTTCATTCACAGTCCATGAAGAAGGCGTTTCAGAGCAAGAACTGGTAGCTGCAGGTGCCTGTCTCTTTGGCTGTATAATGACTTCACGTAGGCATTTGGTTTACCTGCTTTAATTGAGACTCTGCTCCAAAATTCTCTGAAGTCGGTTATTATCCTTTTGTTGGGTTTTGGATTTAACACTGGTAATTGTGCAGGCCATCTGAGTGTGGTAATGAATTTCAAAAATGAAACTGGTTATCTTGGTGTGTGGTGCTGAGGTATGTGTGGTTGATTGATTTGTTTCTCTGTGCTCAAAAATACCATCTACCATCATACAAAAAAAAAGGCCAGTTATATCTTCAGAGAAGCTGAATTACAAGTCATTATCTACTAAACTCAGATCGAAAGGCAGATAATCCTAGAGACATTCCTGAGCAAAAGCTTCATCCACAGAAGCTCAAGAAATATGATAGCACAAATGCAAAGAATGACATAGATGAACTTCTTTCTCTGCATTGTCTATTGCAGTACTCTCTCAATGCTGTGACGTGCCTATCCAATGACTTTTCCTCAATCATCTTTAAATGTGATTTTTAACCTGGCTTAAAATCACTGATGTTTCATTACCAATTAGTAGTATGAGCATTAATTAAAGCTGGTCTAATTCCTTTTGTCAGAGTTCCACTAGGAAGGATGGGCTGGAGCAGAGAGCCTGCTAAAATGATGGTAGCTATTTCTCCAATTAGTGTATTACTGAAAGTAAGGTAGAAATATTGTTACAGCTACAGTACTTTTTAAATGTTTTTCAGTAATGTTTAAATCCTGAATGCTGTCTTCCATTGCACACTGATATTTAAAATCAAAAACTGATATCCTTTATTGCTTCATTTTCAATTTCAAGATGAATCTGTGCACAAGCCATTCCCTGAGTTTCCATCCCATTGATTCCAGAAGGTATTCTGTCTATTTTATACATTCCTGCTTAAAGCCATCTAGGAGGAATGACTAGCAAAGTTTTATGGGCAGTGAGAAAATTATTTTTGTTTTCTCTTTTAGCTTGGCTGCTGGAATCCTGTAACTGGTCTGAATGGGTCACTAACAGACAGAAAGCTGGAGAACAACATGCGAGGAGTGGTTCTGCGTGTGGTGACTGTGCTGGTAAGTAGGTGCTCATCCTTTTGCACTAGCAGGAATGCATTTTCTTCCTTTTGCCTCATCTTTTTTTCTTCCTTTGCCTCATCTATTAATTGCACCATTTTACCAAGAAAGTAGTTGGTGTTAGAGGGTCTGGTTTAAGGTGGTCAGAAAAATCCAGAAAGATGGGTAACTTACCACAAAATAAAATTATTTATCAGTATGGCACACTTCAGACTGAATCAAACACATTAGAACCTGATTCTTGCACAGGCACATACTGAATTAGGTAACACAAGCATGTGAGCTAATAAAGGGCAACTTCAAGTGCCCTGGTAGCTAAAGTTACCTAGCTGAAGCTCTAAATGATTCCATTCCAATCACCTTGGCAAATTGCATGCAGTCTAACACAAATTGTTGCACTCAGAAAATATTCAAGGTCAGCTTAGGTCAATGTTAGTTTGGTAAAATATCTACTGTCCCATCCTAGTTTTTTGTCAGCCACGTTCTTCCCCTGTGGACACCTTACATCAAGAGAAAGTCTTGGTTTAAAGCTGAACAGGCAATGTCTACCAGAATAGGAATTCATGTTATGAGGCCAGTGTATTCCCTGCCATAAACTCAGCTTGAGGAGAAGTTTTTAAGAGTGGAAAAAAAATAAAGAAATAAAGAAAAATAAAATAATATGAGACATATAGCCCTTTTTGGACCAATGTCCAAATACAAAGTTGATCCAGACCTGCAGAACTGTCAAGTTTAGATTGAGTTATTTCCCTCTTACTGCTCTCTACTTGTGTTCAAGTTCAGTGTCTGAGGGCCCAGCACTTTTTTATAAAGAACAAAACAGGGAGTTTTCAGGTTTTGCACTGCTGATAGTGCACGCTGAAGGAAGAGGCTCCATCAGGGGTGGAAAGTGAAATCACCAGAGCATATCAGTGCCACAGACAGAGCAGTTTAATTTCATTTATTTTATGGGTATTTAAACACCTTTATCTGTCAGGGTGAACATTGTGTTCCAGCTCTTAGTGCATTAGAGAACTTCCTGTGGCAGTATCTACAAGACAAAACAAACCAAACAACAACAAAACAAACAACTCCAAAACAACCAAAAAACCCCCATGAACCTGAAAAAGAACCCAAAGCCAAAGTAAACAGTAGCAAAAGCCAGCCAAGGAAGGATGAATGGACAGGAAAAGAAAATAATAAAGTAGTAACAGAGAGGAGGAAGATTATACTTTGAATGTTCATCAAAATAGCATCATAGTGGCAGTGACTCTTCTCTGTTTTGCCTGATATTCCTATTAATTGGTTCAGTACAATTATTTGTTGACAAAAACGATCTGTGGATTTTACCTAGAAAAATAAGTTTAAATTAAAATATTAGCATTGTTTTTAGTAGTAATTCTTCCCTCTGTCCCTACTGTTCCTGCTTTATCCCCAGTTATCTTTGTTACTTGACAGAGAGCTTCTTCTTTCACGTTATTATAGCATGAATATTTATCAACATGCAGAGATACACAAAAATAATTACCTATGCTGGTAGGATTCTACAGTAATTATAAAAGCAAAGACAGACATTTCAAGTTGAATTCAGAGCACAGGGCATTTCAATCTCTTCACTAGTTTTATATCTTCTATGTAGGACAAAACTGGAGATTTGTATTCAAGCTGTGCCATGAAAATGTGTGATTCTTACCTTGGATGTGAGAGCAGGAGGGATTTAACCAATTAAGTTTATTTTAGTTATTTTGTTATATTTTCTCTTCCATCTTTCTCTCCGTTCTTCAAATAAGTCAATACATTTCTGTTAAAAATAAAGAATCTAAAAAGACTGTGAATGATTAGTTATTGTTATTAATCCTGCCATTTTCTAACAGAATGATCTTGATCCAGGGAAACAACTGTTAAAATTAAATAGTAATACCTTGGAATAATAATAGGTTTCTTTTTCATTGAGAGTTCAGAAGTTTACATGAATTTGTAAATTTGCTTTGTTAACTGTTCAAATCTCTCATGCCTTTATAGATAGATCCTTTTCTCCTCTTCCAATTTTGTTATGCCTTCAGGTTGAAAAGGACTTTTTCTTAAAATTACAATAGAATTTGAGATGATAGCAAATTGCAACACCTGGGTTTATACCACATTATACTAATGAAATGAAACCTTCTGGAGTCTGAAAATCATAAATGATAGTGACTTATTTCCTCAGTCTTTCAATAGCAAATGCTGAACAATTCCCATCATCCACATCCATCTACTAATTCCTTTCCCTAAGTAAATTTAAAAATTATGAGCTACTTATCTGCAGACCTTCACCAAAATCTCTTTATGAGTATGGCAGAATACAGTATAGCCTCAAACTGGAAATCATCTGGTTTCACTTGGCAGAGAACCCTGGCTCTTCTGCAGTAAATGTGAATGCTCTCTTTTGCATAAATAGCAATAAGAAATATTTCTCTGTGGTTTATTCTGAGGAGAACTGTGGTCATGTTTATGTACACATAATTCAATGTTTTAATCTGAGTGGGATTAGTACCACATTTTCTACACTTTTAGATAAGGTTTATTTTGTCTAACTTAAATATCAGATGTCTCTGTCTTGGACTGCTTCCACACATGAAGCTGAAGTCTGAACTTCGTGTTTGACAAGCTGCTCTTAAGTTCAAATCACTTCCTGATGAATTTCTGAAATGTATTCTGAGTTTCTGAAATGTAGCTCAGTCAAAGGTCAGCATAGCTGTTCCAAACAAATTCAGAGTGTCTTGAATGAACAATTGCCCAAGAATAAATTTAGCTATATATCCATTTTGGGTGTCTTAGTTTATTCTCTTTTTAGGTTATTCAGTTTTATTGAAAAAGATGTAAAATACAGCAGACATTCTTATAATATCATTTTATTAGCTACAGCAATTACTGAATTATTCATATGAATATTAAGACATTGGAAATGGAATGTGATTTGGTCCATTTGACAATGAATAGGCCAGCAGGTATTTGTAAAATCATATTTTCTTAAAAAGCCCCTGTTTTTCAAAAAGGAAAAAGTTTTCATTTACCTTCTTAGAACATTGACTGAAAAGTTCAGAGCACTTCCTGAAAGTGCTTAAGGTATAATAATGATGCAAAAAGTACTTGTGGCTCTACATGAAAATTCAAAACAACTTCCAAATAGGAATATATTTTCATATCTGGAGGGTCCTGAAAAGGCAGGCAGGATAAAGGAAAGACAGATAACAGCAATCCATGCTCCATTATGCTTCGCCATACACAGTATCTCGAGCCTAGGTTACTTGCACAGAGCTGCACCCTTGGCTGCAGGTGGGAACTGTGGGACAGGATCTAGTGAAAGCACTGGCAAAAAGGTAAATAAGCATAGAAAGAAAAAATAATTAAGAAACGTCATTTGCACCATGGAAAATGTTATCGTATGTGGACTAGTTTAATTCTCAGTGGTTGGTATTAAATTCATGAGCATTTGTTGCCCAGAATAGAAGAGAAAGAAATTTGAAAGCGGACAGTGTCTTTAGGGACATGAGCTGGCAGGAGGTCTGCATCTTCAGTCCCTTTTTCTATTGAATTTACCACTCTGAGAGAAGATGAAAAGTAAGATATGAAGCTAAGGCCTGGCTTTAAAAGCTGAAACTCTCTTTGGGATTTGAATTCCAATGCTGGCTTAAAGAAAGTTTAAAAAAACAGTTCTTTCCGAAGCTGGAGTAACTTTCAGAGTGACTGGAGAAAGGATAGGCATAAGAAAGATGAAAATAGACAGTGTTTAAGCATATGCAGAGGAACAAACAGTCAGAAGTGATAAAGGATTAAAAATGTCAGGACAAAAACATCAGTGAATGACTGTACAATAAAGATCAACCTCAGGAAAAATTATATGCAGAATACCTCATTAAATATTGAATAAATATTTTATAATAGTGTGGAATAGTCTCATAGATAATACTTATTACACTTTCTCCCAATATTTTTTGTGATCACTTTTCTTATGCAGTCCTGATCTCCTTCCCCATTTTCATAACTGAATCCTATGGACTTCTGTAAAATCTCTTCATTCCAACAGGCAGACCTATCTCTGCCCTAGTGCCCACAATCCTTAAAGAAAATAATTTTGAGACATGTATTATACTGTATATATATATATGTATATATATGTATTGGTATATTAGACTACGGTAGTACTCAAAATAGTAACAATTAAAGTCATTATTACAAAAGCAGAAACTAATGTTCCTTGATAAAGGCAGAACCTGTCTTTGTATTCCTCTCCCAACCACCACACCTGTATAAGGGCCAAGTTTAAATTGCTACTGACTGGGCACAGGCCTTTTTTAATAGCTGTTTTATGTCCCTTTGAGCTACCTAGCTTGTATTAAAACAGGTCATAAACCTTACAGTCATTCACTACTGTGATTATTCATTTGACAAGCTTTTATCTCACAGCCTGCTGGGAAACCCAACACCTTTATTTTTTTCAATTGTTATTTTCAACCCACTTTTCTAAAGTAGCAGATACTATATACTAGATAAGGTGGCTATCAAGCAATTCAAGTGTTTTGAGACCTGACTGGGGCCACAGCTTGACAGCAAGGTAGGTGCAGTGCAAAGCCTGGTAGGACCAAACTAACTCAATGTCAAGGGCTGCCTCTCAGGGCTCCCTGGCTCTTATCTTCTCACTGACCCTTACCCATCTGCTCTGTGGGCGTATTTGCATTCCAAAGCAATTCACACAGTTCACAGAAATTTGACTTTGAAACAGAAAGAGGCTCTTATTCTGACTGTAATTATCCTTCCATTCTATCTATGCAAGATAGAAAAGGAGGTGAACTGCGTGACACAGCTCCTTATGAACAGGAGCCCTTGCAAGGCATCTGGAAGGAGTCCAGCGTTGTTCCCAGCTGGTTAATGTACCCATACCACACTTTTGCTAATTCAGGTATCTGAACTATCTGCCTTAAAGCGACCGTTGTACTCTTTAGACATAACTCTAAAACACTCGAATCAATTCCAATCTCAATCCATATTGCTGTCATATGGTTCAGAAAGAGCTGTTACCTGCATTAAGTTATTGTGAATTAAAATCAATACACAAAGCTTGGCAGCATCCTAATAGACCATTGCCATAGATCGCTCTGAAAGAAGTTTTAGTCCCATTGCTGAGAAATGGGAGGAAGAGGGGCTAACATTCTTTGTTCTTTTCGTGTAAATAGGACTAAACTAAAGACCATAATAAATCCAGAAGATACCATTTCATGCAGGAGGGAAAAATACTCTTTAAAGTACTGTAATTGGAAGAACAAACTTCATATCTAATTGAAGATGACAATAAAAATATCAAAAAAGTAACAGACTACATGTATGGATAAGAATGGCCAAATGTAAAATCCCCTTAATATTGTACTCTGTTTCTGGGATGTGAATGATCTTCTTGCTATTGAAAAGGTGACTTTTCTGTTAGTACAACTGACTTTCTAATAAATCTGTTTGAAAAGCACAGGATCAGGAAACAGTGGATTTTGGTGCCAGTATGGTTACACAGCCCATTGGCACAATAGTTAGCCATGATCTTGTGGATTTGAATCCTTCATCTATTTTAGTTTATTCAGGGATGGGGGCTCTGTTATGTTTTAGAGCAATTTTATAACTGTTGATACTGGGAGAAATTCTGTAATGAAAGAATAAAATGTTTCAATTAAATTTTGGTCATTGATTCTAACATGAATTAATGTATATTGTTGTTCAATTAAAAATAAAAAGCTGCCGTGCTGTTTTTAGACAAAATCCCCAAAACGGCACTTAATAAAGCACTTGAAGAAATTAAGTATTTGGGGCTGCATATTCCACCAAAATCTTTTGGAGAAGAAAATGCAGAATGACTAGCATATTGAAAGGGGGCCATTAATTATTTTTTGAGTCAAGGAAAAAGTGATTTTGCCTAGGAACAAGACAATAGCATCTTGTGCTTGAAAATATTTTGGTTATAGTTTATCAGACCTAGTGTTTCTTGTTGGTTATAATGGCTGTGCTTGGTCACCCAGTAGCCACTGGAAGAGAATTGAGAAACCTAGTAGCAAAAAGTGTGAATTTCAGTTTAGGGAGCAGTTTCTCAACATTTGCAGGGGATGGGAGTTTTTAAAGTGTCGCAGTGAATATTTACTTCATGAGGTTGCCGAGGCTGAGCCTGGGCTATGGGAATCATTTAACGTGCCTGTCCACTGTTTCTAGAGTCCGTGTCAAGTACAGATTGACACTCATGCCCCCACAACTGAGCTTCATTTCTCACTTTCCTTTTTTCTTTTTCTCTCTCTGCTTTCAGTAGAGAGAGTGGGAAAATTTAGTCAATGTAGAGTCCTATTGAGTGGAGTGTCACTATGAAAGTATTATATTCCTGTGTGTTCAGAAATTTTTGATAAGTAGACACATAGGTCATTTTCATATGCTTTATGAATTCTAACCACCCATACAATTACCTAATTTCAAAACACTCTTCATAGAACATTTAGATTGGAAAAGACCTTTAAGATCATCAAATCTAACCATTAACTCAGCTCTGCCAAGACCACCACTAAGCCATGTCCCAAAGTGCCAATCTGCATGTCTCTAGCATCTACAAATGTCTCCAGGGATGGTGACTTCAGCATTCCCCTGGGCAGCTGCTTTAAAGCTTGACAACCCTTTCAGTGAAGAGACTTTTCCTAATATCCAAAATAATTCACCCCTGGCCAAACTTGAGGCCATTTCCTCTTGTCCTATACTTTGATTCTTGGGAAAAGAGGCCAATTACCACCTTGCCATAACCTTCCTTCATGTACTTGCAGAGAGCAATTATGTCCCTCTGTTCTGAATTGTCCTTTTCTCCAGGCTAAACCCTTCCAGCTCCCACAGAGTTCCAATTTGTGTTGTAAATCTCAGTAGTGATTAGTTTCTCTAACCTCAAAAGCCATTTTTTTACCCAATATTTTCTGTGTAGTGCCCTGGCTAGGAAGTTTCTGTCCATGCTAAGGGGTAAAGAGGATTTAGCTGACCAGGAAAATAATCCAAAGCATTATCATTTGCTTTTGCTTTTTCATTTGTAGAGTAGTTTTTTAGCATTTTTAGATTTAGAATAAGCAAAAGACCTTTACAAACAAGTGCAGCACAGCAATGTATCATAGCTCCATATAATTTCTATCCTGAAATAAATCTCAAAACCACAGAATCCACACTTTTAATTGGAGAGAAAATCTATCTTATTTCCCAGTGGTCTCTTAATGTGGTGGTGGGCATGGGTAAAATCATGAACAGCTGAGCTAAGACCACCACTTCCTTCTAAACAGCCCACTGAACACAACTTTTTTCTTCCTCTCATGTATTTAATTAGTGTTGTGTTTAAGATCTGAATGAAACTTTTCTGTTCTTTCAAGAAAGTTTTCTGTAATTTGTCCAAAAAGAGAGCTTCTGTACAGAAATATTGGGTCTTTAAAACTCGATTTTCAATGAGGACCTAAAAGATTACTATCAAAGCTTGGAATTTAAAGTCACTATTCTACTGGCTAAAAGTCATCCCAAACAGAGACTCTGGGTTTAGGGAACTGAACTTCTGAAAAGCAATTATTCTCTTGTGTTCTCCCTGCCTGCCTCCTCTAAGGCTAGAATTTATTTGTTTGACTTTATCATCCACATCTGTAGCACAGTTACAAACAGATGTTTCTCTTTGATTATCTAATTAATTAACACAACCAAATTAAACTCAGCCTAATTGTTCTTTTCTGGTATTTAGCTTGAGTATTGCTCCTTTTGTTTTCAAGCGTGAAGGTCTTCTGTGCCCAGCAGCTTTCTCTCCTTTCCTGTTTTTAACTTTTATTAGGGGGTATAGTAAAGAATATAAAATTATTACTTCAAATCAGACATTTTATCAAATTGTTGTTATGTCTAAGAATTTAATCAGAGTAAATAAGAACTGTATTTTGTACTTTTAAGTCTTAGACTCTTGAAGCATTTAGCAAATTGTCCTGGTTCTGGCCAGGACGTGGTTGATTTTTGCTGTAGCCAGGACATGGCTAGGACCCACAGGTTGTGCTCTGCCATCTCACACCAGTTTCCAGGGATGCTGGGAGTGCTAAATTATGTCAGACTAAATATGTAGCATATTGTTAACCTCTGTCAGTCTTAGTTTGTGGCTTCTTTAAAATATGTGATAATAGGGAAATGAATGGAGACAGGCATTTTCTTGAGCTACTTCCCCAGTGTGCTTATACTGTCATGTCATCTTCCCAGCTCTTTTCCTTTTCTATGCCATCTTGGGTTTGCCTTTATCCTTCCTAAGCTGTGCCAGTCTAGCATGTTGCAGTTTCTCTTGCTTGGGGGACATAATCCCCCTCTGAAGCCAGGCTTTGTCTTCCTATAGCCGTAAAAAGCAATAAGCACAGCTTCACCCAATATAACATTTACCTGTTTGCTGCTGACTTTCATTTTTTCATGCTGAAGTTTTGGCTGTGTAGTGCTTGGCTGTCCACCACAGTTAACCCACAGTCCTGCGTAAAATCCACCGAGTCTTAAACCCATCCTCCTTTGAGTCAAGGCAGCACAGTTTTGACCCCAAGAAGAAACCAGACAGTGATAACTGTGGAACTATTTTGAGAAGGAGCCCTTATCACAGGCTTAGTAGTGCTGGATTCAGTTGACAAGGGGGTATGTTGAAGGTGAAGTTGAATGAAAATAGCCCCTCTCCTAAAGGATCCCCATTGAGGTCAGATGAAGAAACATCCCCTAAATATACTGGAAATCTATGTGATTCAGTGAGGCAGATCATTAACCTTGCAAATACAGGAAATTAAGGGTGTGCAACCCATTCATTTTCTTTTATTTTCCTCCTCAGTCATGAATGTTGTGACTTGTTTGCCTTTCCAGACCTCCCTGACTTTACAGGATGTGAAGTTTGCTCTCGTCCCAGAGAGGCTCATAAGTCCCCTAGAGAGGTGTCTCCAAGAGGAAGAAAAGGAGAAGCAGGAACAGTGGCCTTCCTTGGATCACTTCTCTGTATTCTGGAACACTTTAGGTTTGATGAGACCCTTGGGTGTCAGCTGTGTGGAGCAGGGTGAATGTTAGAGCAGATTGTTGGAGCAGTGTCCAGGGGAGTTTTGAGCATCTCCAAGGCTGACAGTTGTATGGATTCTCTGATAAAGACTTTCTTATGTAGCTTGAATTAACATTTACTTTGGAGAGAAAGTGTATTAGGATTTTCCTGAATTTATTGGGGTTGAATGGAATCTTCAGCATCTGAGTGAATTTTTTTACATCCAAAATCATCAGTTAGCTCATCAGATTTTCACACCTTTCTACAAGCTCATCATTGTCCTCGTTGTTTTGCTGTGTTCATTTTCTTTCTGCACATTCAGCTGGAGGGAGACAATCATTTTGACATCCATATTGTAGGGATGTATGCGCATTTCCATAGATCCCATAGCATCCTCCCAGTGCAAGAAAAAAAAAAAAAAAGGCATGAGGGGAAAATATCAAGACAAATATTTTTGTCCTCTTTCAGTGCATTCTCACAAATGTAAACAATTGTACAAAAAACATCATGACAGTAGATTGGTTTTGTTTTGTTTGGAGTCTGATTAAATGGTTTATTGCTTCAGACTTCAACAAAAATTGTGAAATACTAGTTGCTTTGCATCAAGCTGATTATTTATATTTTATTACGTATATATAGGACACTGGACATAGGGTTTTTTTTTAATCTCTCAACAGCAAATAATATTACATTGCTTAATAAATGACTATTAAGTCCTAATAAGGATATTCATTGTTACAAACTGCATTTTAAACAGTATATTAAATCACTATAATGAGCAACTGGATAGCAAATCAGTTTATGAGCAACTATTTCTAAATAATTTAGTGATAAAAATTAATCCTTTCTAAAATTATCAACTCCTAAAATGTCCTTCATACACATAAATCTTTAGAATTTTGTGCATAGTATGTTTAAATTTATAAACTAACATTTTTATTTGTTGAATTCACTTTGTGTTCTCATTTAAGAGAGGCTTTAATCAACTTAGTCTCAATTACTTCAATGTTCTTGGAACCTGGGCACTGGAAAACTACTTTAAAAATTCATTTTACTTTCTTTCCTCCATTTTTAGTCAATTTCACTGATCTTGGATAATAGGAAGAAAGAAATGCTATCTGACAACTAGAAATAATAACTTGAGACAGTCTACCCTTAACTTTTTTTTTTTTTTTTTTTTTTTGCTTTGGTCAGGGGTGGGGTTATTTGGTTCGTTTTCTATTTGTTTTGGGTTTGGAATTGGGTTTTCCTGGAGTCAGAAAAGAGCATCCTGCCAGTGCAGTCTGATTGCATCCTTTCTTCTTTGGCAGCATCCTCAGCCTGTAGCTGTCTTTGAGAATATTTACTCAAGCATTGGCAAATGATGCTTTCTTATTACAAGAACATCCTGCCTGCAATTCAGTGACACCTCTTCATATAGAAGGACGTTCCAGCAAATGAAAAATATTTGTGAGGTACAGGATTAGTGAAAAAATGGTAAAAATACTCTGGCTTCAAAGTAATTTACAGATATAAGAAGTAGAATAATAAAGAAATATTTTAAACACCAACAAAAATGCCACTGTAGATACAATTAAATTTTGGGCCACAAACACTGCAAAAATTCAATTCTTTTTTCTATCTACTCGCCAGTTTTGCAGATCAGAGCAAAGTGGTCAGGGAGTGGTTTCATGAGCTTGTCCTGGCCAAGCCATGACAAGTCAGAACTAACTTTTTGCACCTCAGAATAGATGTTTCTGTTAACCTTATACAAAATTACACAACTATGTAATGAATTAAACAAAAGACATGTAGCATATTTAAAACTACCTATGGGTTGCAGCACCTTAATGCTTTTGGGAATTATTTAATATTTTGCTGTACTTAGATCAGACAGGTATTTTCAGAGAAAATAATGAACAACCCTAAGTGAAATTCATCTATGGCAAATATACATATTTTTTTTCCTTCGAATTATGATTTGTTTTTTGTATTCTTTTTGAAAAAAAGTGAAGGGGAATGTCTAGAAATTAATTGTGCAACAGGAAGAATAACAGAGCAGGAGCAATATAATAACAAAATAAATAAAACTATTACAAGTCTTTGGAAAAGTAAGAAAAGCATGTTGTTTGGAAATCTGACAATTCAGTATCAGTTTTTGGTATCTATTTGTATCCTTTATTTATATTCTTTTACATTATATATCTTTCCTCTTTTTAATGAATATTCACCAGTCATTCTTATAGACAGCCTTAAGTCCTATAATTGATTGTCCCTAAACTAATTAAATGGAGTTTCTTTGGATAGAACTATTTAAATTTGAGTGGCCTATATCCAGGTTACAGTAGCAATACATGTTCCAGTTTAGCCAAGTTTTTCTTTCCTTACAACATGAATTAGTGGCTTCATTAGATGCAGCGTTTGCCCAGCTAGTGGAAAATGGCAGTGCTGTAGAATCCTCCATATTTATGGCCAGACATTGAGAGTATGTCTGTCCTGCTGACCATGAGTGTGGTCAGCAGGCAGTACTAAAGAGCTTTTCAGCTGAAATGTTACAGCAGAATATTGACTTCTGAAATACATAATAGAGAATAAAATTTCTCCATTGAAGGAAATCTAAAAGCAAATAGCATTTTGCAGAATGTAAGGAGCACTGCTAACAATGTATTTTAGGAAAACTTTATATAAATAATATTTTTATAGTTCCTCCTTTAGTTTTAAAAGAAAACAACAACCCAGCACCCAAATATGGCATATAATTGCTTTATTAACAGATTCTTCCTTTGTTTTTCTGTTTAGGAAGAGCCCTTTGTCATGGTGTCTGAGAATGTTCTGGGAAAACCAAAGAAGTATCAGGGCTTTTCAATAGATGTGTTGGAAGCCTTGGCCACTTACCTCGGCTTTAAATATGAAATTTATGTAGCACCAGATCACAAGTATGGGAGTCCTCAGGACGATGGGTCGTGGAATGGCCTGATAGGGGAACTGGTGTTTAAGGTAAGGTCATTAACAATTTACTAAGTACTGATGTGTGATAAATGTGTGATAAAGTTAAGAAATATGGGTTATGTTTTGTTTGCATCAGCCAGTAGTCTTTTTTACAGGTAATTGGTAACACTTTGTTTGTTGCACTTTGCCAGCACTTGAATAGTGTGCATTGGGCAGCACCAAAAAATCTGGAAATTATACTTGTAAGTAACTGTTTAAGAAGCAGGGAAATTTCTTTTTTTTCAACCAAAATAAAAAATAGTAAATTTAGTCAAATAATGGGATGCACAGCATCCTAATTAGTTTGGCAAGACCTGACACAAATGAGATGAAGAGGCTGCTCAAAAGAGGAAAAATTGGTGTTGCAGTAATTAGCGATACATTACATAAATAATGTACAGCACTTAGAAAAATGTTGGTGTGATGAATACATGAAGTACATAATCAACAAAAAGTGTTTTATTGCTGTATAATAACACATTATGTAGATCTATGAATCAAGAGTAATATATTATCTATTCTGTAATTAATAAACCATTTAGTCTACTTAATTTGACATTAATTGTTCAATATTATATCATAAATAAATTGAATCCAATACATATGCAATGTTTTCCTTTCTTCTTTTTGCCCACTTCTTGCATCTTATCTGTTTGGGGTTTCTCCCGTTGAGAGAGAAAAGACTAGGCAGACTCTATTCTGCTGGTGCCTCATTTGTACTGTAAATATGTCTTTTATTTGCTCTTAATTAACGTTTGGAGGTAGCTTTTACAGCTATAGAGTCCTACATTTGTTGTGCTTCCTTAAAGAACTGCAGTAGGTATTCATGTAAATAACTTAGACATTGGCCATCAAAGTGTTTTTCCAAACATGTGGGTGGAATTTAATTCATAAGCACAGCTAACAGGGAGGAGCAACATGGTCAGGTACAGGACCTAAGTCTTTCAGTAAAGGAAAAGAAAATAATTTTAAAAGAAAAAAATTATCCTCCATGGGTTAAAAATTACTGATAGATTTAACCTATTCTGCCTTCCTGAGCAGCAGGAAGCCTGTTGGAGTGGAAAAACTCAGCTACTCATTCTGTACCCATATCACCTTTTATACACCTACACGGTAATAATAAACTTCCTTTCCCATCTCCCTGTGTCCTTATGAAACTGGAAGGTGAAACTGTGTATTCACAATTGGTAGCTGGACACAACTAGAAAAGTAGATTTTCCATCACCTTCTAAACCTTAACAACTAAAAATCTCTCGTCTCATTTTGACATGTAACACCACATTGGTCCATTGATTTATTTTTAACCATTATTTTTCTACCTCTGAATCAGATTTTATGTTATCCACTACTCTCTACAGTACTCATCAGGCCATTGCATAACAGACTGGAGGGGTCTTAATTCTAGATGGTCTGGAAATGGAAGTGGGCCTGGAAGGCTTTTTATTTATTTGCAATGGATGATTGGTAAGGCAGGACTCATAAGAACTCAGATGGCTCCAAGGAAAAACCTATATGGCATTCTTGTAGAGCTCATTGAAGGTGAGCTCTTTTACCCAGACATGTAAATCCATGTCTCAAGTGCAACAGATTTACCAGCCTGTTATGCTTTTGCTATAAATGAGTGTCCGTGGATATGAAATCTTTCTGCACATTTACAGTGTATGAAGAGTTAATGGAACTGCATTTGGAAGTCAAGACCCGTGTTTTCCCTATACCGTGGCAATGTATAATTTTTCATCTTCTTTACCCTTATATATAATTAATTAGCAGTAAAGGTTCACTGTGTCCTTCTCTCCCATTCTCTGTCTCTCTTAAGGTGAAAGAGCCTCTGGGCGAGCAGCCAGTGTCTATCTACCCCTTACCAAGTGCAAGCTGTTCTTGAAAGGCTGCTTTCTTATTTACTGTGAACTGAGTTTGCTCCCAGAACTCAAATTTCCATCCGCTTGGCAACTTTATAAGGGAAAGTAAAAAAGCAGAGAATAGTTTTAAATTAAAGGTCTAACCTGTTTGAAACACAGCATTTCCTTGTTTTCCCAACCAAGTTTTACATGATAGTCTGGCCAACAAGTGGAGGAATTCCAGAAACAGTGGGAGTACTTGTGGGAGTACTCTTTGCCTGTTAGTGTGTCAGCCAGGAATGAGTTCTGGAAGAGACAACTCTCACTCCAGGGTAATGGAAAATTGCTGCCTTCTCCTTTTGAGTGCACAGAATCATACAACCATTTAGCTTGGAAAAGACCTCTAAGATCATCAAGTCCAACTGCTATTCAGCACTGCCAAGTCAATCACTAAACCATGTCCCGAAGTGCTGTGTCTACTTGTCTTTTCAATCCCTCCAGGGAGGGTGACTCAACCACTTCTCTGGCTACCTGTTCCAATGCTTGGCTACTTTTTCAGTGAATGAAATTTTTCTAATGTCTCCTGGCACATCTTGAGGCCATTTCCTCTTGTCATATTTCTTGTCATTGGGGAGATTAATCCTCACCTTATTACAGCCTCTTCCAGGTAGTTGTAGAGACCATCTCATTGTGAGGGGTGTCTTTGGCCACTCCAGAAGATGTGCCATATGAAATAGCAGGTGCTGTAGCAACTACATGATTTCTGTGCTCAAGATCAATATTCACTGCTTGCATTAACCATCTTTAGCATACCGCAGTCTCTGCTGCAGGTCCTGGTATCAGGGAAAGCAGGCCCTGGCTGATCTTGTTTGCAGCAGCCCTGCTGGAGTTGGATGGCAGGGCAGGAGCCCAGCTGTGCCAAGTACATGGCCTGGGCCCACAGCTGGCTTCACAGACATGACATTGTGCCTAGTTCAATCTGTTCAGCTTTGAAGACAAGGTTTCTGTTGGCTGCTAAAATAGGAGCTGCAATCAGCAGAACATAAAGTGATCTTTAATTTGAACTTGGAAACTGATTCAAGCCTCCTCTCCTTTAATTGTCAAGATTTATATTAGGTACACACTTGGTCCAGGCACCTTTTCTAGTCAAAATAACCCAAATGTAACCCTTCTATACAGAGGTTTCTGTTTGCTAAATACCTGAACTAGATGGTCTTCAGAGAATAAATGCTCTTTGAGAGAAGCATGTGGTGCTCTTGTCTCTCTCCTGTCAAGTGACCAGGGCTCTCACTGCATCTTGTAGAGCCTCCTCTTGCAAACAGGATTAGTTCAGAGAGCAGCAGCCCTCTGTGGAGGGGCTAAAACCATCTCATGGGAGCAGTGCTTTACCAGAAATCTTTCCCTTGCTGTTAATTATCTTCTTACAGTGATTCCTTTAGTTACCCTCTATCCAGCTGGCCTGGGGTATAAGCCTGTGTGACAGGCAAGAGAAGTGGCTAATGCCACTTCTGGGAGAGCACACAAGGCTTTCCAGCGTGGGTCTGGGCTTTCTGGTGATACTCACATCCATCAACCATTGCAATTCACACCTCACCATGCTATGTTTTTTCCAGTGAGGAGCCATGAGGAAGGAAATAGCATAAGGAAAGCAGCCTAATTCCACTTAGGTTTATCAGAAAAGGAAAGACACATGCTTAATCATTTCTAAGAGAAACTGCAAATTTCTCTTATGAGGCTCTTTTTTTATTGTACCTTCTTAAGGGCAGGTAGTATAAGAAGGGAGAAACCATACAGGAAGGACAAAGTGAGAAATAAAAATAGCTGAGTAAAAGGAAAATAATTTGGATCTATGTGTGCTAGCTTGAGTAAAAATGTCTCTCTGGTTTTTGCATGTCCATGTTAATAACTGTGTAGCATGGAACTGTGTTTTATCACTTCTAGAATTTGTTGAAACTTGATTTAACATTGAAAATGGATAAAAGGAAGGCCCTCAAAGGACCAGTTCAGAATAGATTCACTTATTTTCCCTGTTCTTGATGATGAACCACAGGAAGATTGCTTTCCACGTGTATGAGATGTGCTTGCTACCGCAGTAGCTTAGGGACATTTCAAGGATTTCTAGGCTTTGCTGATAAGCTGGTTCTGTGACACCAGGAGCAGTCCTATCAGACCCTTCTGGTCATTTCTTTTGGATTTTCTCATTCTGGTTATGTTGCTCTACAATGGCCTCAGGAGAATTGCTGCTAAGGAAGATAAATATAAATTCTTATGCAGGTCACACAGAGCAAAATAATGCCCTCAGCTGTTTTTTCAATCTGTTTCAAGAGTCACAGTTTCATTCATGAGAAAAATGTAAAACATGATGGTTGTTTGATTTTGGCACTGCAAAAATTTAGTGAGTGGAGAGCTATACATGTTTATAATTCAGATTGGCAGCTTTATATCTAAATATTGACATAATTGCAT
The DNA here is from genome assembly GCA_035048155.1 of Cinnycerthia olivascens. NCBI lineage: Eukaryota > Metazoa > Chordata > Aves > Passeriformes > Certhiidae > Cinnycerthia > Cinnycerthia olivascens. Next base: position 20,137,164 of record JAWWMU010000180.1, read on the forward strand.
GTATTTGCCTTTCTATCTCAAAAGCACTAAGTGAACCTTTACTTCTTCAAACCAATGTCTTCTCTGATCCAATCTGACATGTTAATGATGAGCATTTAATTTTTTTCATCTTCCAATTTTGAAACAAGATGACAGAATCTGTATGTAGTCAAGGATGCTCTCTACCAGTAAATCAAGTATCAAGTGAAGCTTTAGCTTGGTTTTGTGCTAAAAAGTGGAATTTTTTGGGAAACTGATGTTTATGACCCCATTTGGCAAGTTAAGATTATGAGTTGCCATATTTCAGTGTGGCTTTTTTTTTATTTTTGAAACAGCTAAACACCTAAGAGTGTTTAGAGTGCTAAGTCAGGCTCTACCTCTCTCCTTTCTGTTTTTCACTTTACTACCTCTCAAGAAATAAAGACATATAGAATCATAGCTTAAAGATCACCCCATTCCAACCCCAAGACATCTTTCACTAAATCAGGTTTCTCAGAGCCCATCCTTGAACACTTCCAGGAATGATGCATCCACAGCTTCTCTGGCCAGCCTGTTCCAGTGTCTCACTGCCTTCATTGTAAAGATTTTCTTTCTAATATCTAATCTAAACCTACTCCCTTTCAGTTTGAAGACATTTCCCCCCAAGCAGTGACACCTGGCCTGACTCATTGTAAAAAAGTCTCTCTCCAACTTTCTTGTAGGTTCCAATTGGGTTGCACCTTGAAGCCTTAATTATATATGTAGCATATAAAGTAGCAAGACATAATTATATCATAATTGTTGCTACAGTACAACAAAAGAAATGCAACATTTCCATTATCACAGTATTGTTTCACTGTCATAGTTGGTTGATAACTGGAGTGGAACCATAATTCTGGGGAATGTGGAGAGACTGCTTCCCAGAGATGCAAATTAGAAGTAGTATTTCCATAGATACCATGGTGTCTCATTTTTTTCTTTAATTCTCTTCAAAGTATTTAATGGAAAAAAAGTGGTGTTCTGTAAAAAGGAGGAGGAAAGCAGAAAAAAATTCTATTAGTTATATAGTCAACTATTATTTGGTTAAAGAATCTTCACTGATATGTTGCTTTTCAGTAGAGAATCTTAAAGCATCTTGCAACAATGCAATTTGAATGAGAAACTCAATGTTCTAGTATGGTAGGGAAGTATTTTTGTAATATACTGATAATTAATAACCCAGATAACTTAATAAGTAGAGGCTGAGTCCAGGACTTCTTTTTCTGCGTGTCCTCCTTTACCCCTAAATTCCTATTTGCTTTTTGATATACATTCAGGAAAAAAGCCCTGAATTTATGCTATTCATTAGATGAAATCATAATTTCCTGTTAAACAACTATTGGACTTTTATATTTGGGGATTTTTTAAAAACATATTTATGTTCACAATTGTGGAAGGCAGTTCAAATGCTAGCTGGTTTGCATCTTCCTCATTGGAGCTAGGGTTTGACTGTCAGCAGGTGCTGAGAATCACTTGAGTCACTCATTGAGCAGAAGGTTTGTAGTGAGAGGATAGGGAGACTCAGATAACCAGAATGTTTCCATGGATAATTCTAATTACTGACTGAGTTTGCTGCTGCCCATGGGCAAAGGGCAGTTGAATCATCACTCATAAAAATTTGTTAGGAAGGGACCTGAAGTGAATTCATGAAGCCATGCTTTCAGCTGTGCTCATCAACACAACTTCACTTATGACACCAGAGAATTTAACACACAAATTAAAGCTGAAGCTCTAATTCATAGCTTTTAAGAAAATCAATATTTTCAAACCCTTTTTTGTCCAAATCATCAGGCTTCCAGCTAGGCTCTGCCACTTTCTCAAGCCAGTGAACAATCAATATGAAGTAACATCCTTTAAACTGAAGACTTAGGAGCATTGTGATTGAGGGCATGTTTGTGCCATGGGCTGCAGAGTGCTTTGCCTGTCGTATTAAAAGAGCCTAGTTGATTTACAAAATTTTCTAGTCGGTTTCAGCTCCCATACCTTCCCACTCAATATTTCAGATCACATATCTAAGGAACTAGGAATCTCTGTCTTCTATGGGCAAGAAGAAAGAAATTTGAGAGAGTTAGTAAAATTTGACTCAGTACTTTCAATTTTTTGAGCTCTCCTCACTCTCTTCTAAAGGATCATACACTTCTTTAGGCAGAACAAAAATGGCTTAAATCAAGGTATTAGAAGTTTAAATATTTTAAGTACTCTTTTGTCATATTAAAACATCTAGAATTCATAGTCTTATTGCTCAGTATTTGAGCTTTTAAATATGGTATTCATATGTCTGCTTTAAATAACCTTTCTTGTTTTCAGTGAAGCTCTAATTGTACCTGTAAAAAGTAAAGTAGCAACTGCTGTATTTGTGCCTGGTGTCCCTGGAGACCTAATACATACTGTGAAATACAATGATTAGATCAAGAAATGTTACTTACCCTCTTTTCATGCAAAATGTGGTCTTTAAATTACAAAAAAATTGGAAATGGCACAAAGCAAGTCAAGGCTAGCTGCAGGACAGGTTGGCATTGCTGGAGGAATTGCTTATCAGGAGGATACAGAGGAATTAGTCGTAAAGGAACTGCATGAGGGATCTGCCCTTCTGCACTTTAGACTTCTTAGATAAAATTGATGTTTTATGGAATTTCAAGTTCTCCTAGGATAGTAGCCCTTTGTCATGATCATCAAATCATGAAAATATTTTATAAATTTGGCTCTATCAGGCAACTAATTTCCTATGATTGGATGTGCTATGCACAAAATCTGACTTTTGCCACAATGTCAGTAATGGCTTTAGTACAAAGCCAGGGTGACAAAAATGACCAAAAGTAGATTTCCTCCGGGTATTATCTGTGTTTATAGTATTTTGATTTCTTGGAAAATAACAACAAGGAGAGCTGATGTGCCAAAGTCCACCAAGTGAGGTTTGCTTGCAGAAACTAAGGCACCTAGTTGATCTACCCTGCTCATGCCTTCGTCACCTTTCTGTGCTCACACAGATGATGCTGAAGACCTTGGTCATGGCATCTGATTCTCCTCAATGTCAGCTGAGAGGACCAATCAGAGAGGACCAAAGATCTTTTTCTTAGCTCCTCCTTATACATGTTTTCTCTCTCCCCTCAGAGAGCTGACATCGGGATCTCTGCCCTGACCATCACGCCCGACAGGGAGAACGTGGTGGACTTCACAACGCGTTACATGGACTACTCGGTGGGCGTGCTGCTGCGGAAGGCAGAGAAGACAGTGGACATGTTTGCCTGCCTGGCCCCGTTTGACCTCTCCCTGTGGGCCTGCATTGCTGGCACGGTGCTCTTAGTAGGGCTCCTGGTCTACCTCTTGAACTGGCTCAACCCCCCGCGCCTTCAGATGGGATCCATGACGTCCACTACTCTCTACAACTCCATGTGGTTTGTCTATGGATCCTTTGTGCAACAAGGTAAGAGACAGAGGGAACTCATCACTTGCTGGAGAATTATTCAACATTAACAAGTGCTGTGTTCTTACACGGTTAGATAGAGAATGCTGGGATTTGGATTTTGAACTAAGTTTAGTCTAGTCAGCAGTGCTAAACCATCTTCCTGTGTCTGATATTCTTTGCTCCCTCTTCTGATTTATCTCAGTTTTCCTATATAATGTTAAGATTCAAGTTTCTCTGGCCTTCCTGATTGCTTTCTCAATCCCATCTAGCATTTGGAGCCCAGGCTGGTCCCCAATTCTGCTTACTTTCCCAAGTCCTTCGCAATCTAACTCTTCTGGCTAAGTTTTATCTGTGCATCCTAAAGATGTCAGGAACTGCAGATCTTGGCTGGGTATATACTACTTAGAATTCTGGTCTACAAGTTGAGGTTGTAATGCAAAGTGGAACAAGAAAACACAGCTTAATAGAAGAGCAAAGGGTGTTTAGGTAATAACATTCAACAACAAAACAGAATGAACACCTTCTTGTTTATCCATGTAATTGTTCCTCAGTCACTGCTGGCACTGCAGGTACACATGTTTTAATTTTACAGAGTATCTGCTCTACAAAGAGCCATGGCCACTACAGCCACAAACTCACAGACAGTTATTTGTATTTTAACCTGAATTTGGATGGAACACAGTAGGTAAAGATGTCATATTTACATACCACTGGCAATGTGTGATCTAGCATTACGTTATTCTTTTTTCAAAACAATCAGATGACATCCATAAAAGCTAATGGTATCCATGAAAATCAAGTATGAACCTCCTAGAATGGAAAAAAAAGCCAAACTTTTTTAATGACAGTATTCAAAAAAAGAAGAAAAGCTTAAGCAGAGGCTTTCCACAAGAGGGGTGATTTTAAACACATAACCATAGAGACATTACTTTTAAAATTATCATTTGCACTGAGCAGTGATGGTCAGCTGAGGAGAGCTGAAGTGATAGTTTCAGGATTTTTCTGATTTTTGTTTTTATAAATAAAATCAAAGACTTCAGAGTAGCTGTGACCTATGGAAGTTCAAAAGAATGTATATGGGTGGGTTTATAAAGCTCTCTTCCTGTCCAAATCCCCAGTGAAAGTGGTGAATCCAGCTGTGAGAGAGCAGTTGGTCTGTTGCAGGACAAGACTCATTACATCTGTCTTCCAGTTAGGTTAGAACTTGTGAATTAGTTTCTTTACTGCATGAATGTGAGTCATTCCACACAGGTTTTTTAGCCTGAGCATCCCTGCTGTACTCCCAACAGGAGTCCCTGAAAGCTTTCTAGGAGACTGCCCAGCTAAGGTTCAGAGGAGGCACAACTGGTTTAACACACCTCATTCTGAACAATTGTTACCTGAATTGTTTGCCTCATGTTTGTCCAAGGAAGCCTGTGCTGCCTGGTTCCCTGAAATTTCCTAACTCGTTGGTCCAGAGTAGTAGCCCACAAGGGAACCCTTGGATAGATGCTCAGTTATCTTAAAAAGAAAAGGATTTTTTGACCAACCAATGAAAATGAGTGCTTTAGGAGGGCTTAGAGAGAAACCTTGAATTCAGCGTGAAACTCAGGGAAAAGTTAGATGTAAAGAAGGGGGACCAGGTGGCAAAAACAGCAGAATTCAATGGGGGTAAAAAAGAAGGAAAGAAAAGAAATTTATTTAAGCAGATCTGCATCCACTCTCTGAGGTAAGGGATGTCACACATGAGGTGCAACTCAGTAAAACCTGCTGGTGTTACAAAGCATCTGGGGGCACCAAAACTGTTGTAATACTTCAGAAAAATAAATTCAGAGAACTGGGAAGGTGGGAAGGAATTATTTATAGAAAGAGAGACACCTTACCCCTCTACCATGTGGATTTTCAACACAACTGTATAGAATTCACTACAATAATGTAAAATATTCATATTACATGGCTTCTACTGAATGAGGGAAAGCTATAGACATATATCTATAGCTTTGTTCTCTCTTCAGGACAAAGCTGAATTGTCCTGAATTAGCCAGAAGGAAAAATGAAACACGTTGAAAAGAATTTATACCAAAATACATGACACTTACTGACTGATATAAACATAAAGACTCAGAAGAACTCAGAAACTCAGTGCAAAAGAATAAGAAATCCATTTATAATGTCGGTCTGTATTTCACATTCAATTTGAATATAAGAAAAACTATTAGCTGAAACATTACTGTTTACTAATCCTTGTGAATACAGACAAGTAAAATAATTTTCATTGACAGGTAACTGGCTATTGTGGTGATTTTGCCTCTATTTTCATTCATCAACTCTTCATTCAGGAGGAAAACTGCAGCTTTTATATATTTTGGGATAGTAAATCTGTTGTTATTAATTCTGATTGGCAAATCTTAAGAGTAACAGCATGGGGCATTTCAAATACTGTCACGTTCACTTAAGAAATCTTTCAGCAGCGATTTAAAGCATGACAAGGTACTCATTTCTGTTATCTAAACAGAGCCAAAGATGCTTTTATGCCCTGTGCTGACAGAAACACAGCAGTGTGAAGAGAGGATTGCTTGTGCTTTGATAGTTCTGGATTCTTTGTTTGGGGCTAGCAAGTGATTTTTGGCATCATCTTCTCTTTCTTTCCTTGAGACAGAGGAAAATTTGCAAGCATGCAGACTGGCTTCAGACCTGCCATGGTTCTGAAGACAAAAGAGCCCTCTGCTGCAAAAATACAAGCCATTCTTTAAGTAAACTCATAACCTATTATGATTGATCAAAGAGCTCATTTCTGCTGAAATAGTTAAAAACTTGGCATATTTTAGCAAGTAGCTTTAGTTCACTGTATCTCTATTTTTGTTCAGCCTTGACTCTGATGTCTTGTTCAAATGATGTCAACAAGTTTTAACCTTTTTTCAATTTTTGAAGCACCAAAGAAAAATACTGTGTCATTGTCTATAGACAAAATCAATCACAGATCAATCCAGTGGTTTTTAAGGCAGGTCTATAATTGCTGTCATACTCAGTTACAAAATTTAAGTAGTTTTAGTTGTTTTCTTAAAAGTAGACTGAAACTTAATGTATCTGTTACTTATATATCCCTTAAACTTAGATCTTGAACTTAGCATTCAATTTCTTCCCTCCATATTTCAGTGACCACTCTAGGCACTGTTTTGATACTGGTGATATGGAGACATATTTTTTGTTTCCATTTTTGTTTGATGTTCATTCATTATTGAGATCAGTCAAAATAATTTACATTATCTTTTTAAGATACATGAGGATAAAGCTGAAATATAACTTAATATAAAAGTGTTTAAAATGCAAAGGGAGTTTTTTATTCTGTACTCAAGACTTTCATTATAAAAATTAAAAAAAAAATGGGCAGACAGTGCACTGAAATGTTTTGGCTTTCTATCCAATATACCCACTGCATCTGCAATATACTGTGACCACTACGAGGGCAGAGACTTTTAGGTGATCTTAGCTATGCTGCTCTGGATGATATTAAAAGCAAATGCTTCTGAATCTGATGCCAAAATTCAGGCATGAGTACTTAAGATAATATCTGTTATCTCAGAGTTGTCTATTCATATAAAGATGAAGCAAACTCATAGATTCAGACTGTGAATGATTGCAGTTGTGTTGAAATTTAGTGTCACAGCTTCTGAATTTGGTTTTTTCCTTTTGTTCATCCTAGAAAACTAAGTGGCTAAAGCTCTGCATTTTGCTTCTTTTGAATATTACCTTAGACAATTGGACGAAAATCTGGCTCCAGGTAGCCCTGCTTGGGCATGGTGTGTTTGGACAAGGTCCCTTTCTACTTCAGAGAGCCTGAGTGATATATGAATAATCATATGTTTTGTAGCCTTTGCTCAGCTTCTGTGCTACTCTATACAACCACAGGTTTCCTTCTCTTGAGCCATGGTATTGTTGCTACCCCCTCATATTCTGCCCTTATTAGAATTTACCAGTATAGGAAGCCTGCTGTATGAACATTCAGAGAAGAAACTTGAGGGTTCTAAAAACTTTCTAAAGTTTTTAGAAATTTCTAAATTTGGAGGGTCTAAAACTAAATTCTTCATTGCAATCAACTGAATCAAGTGGCTGCAGCAGTCTGATGACTTTTATACTTGCTGAGAACCTAGTTTAATCTCCTGAAGGTTTTCTGTTAGCTTCCTATTAGGGGCTTTTGTTACAAAGCACTCCAGGGAGCACTCTGCTTTCACCAGTACTGGCGAAAATCAATGATTTAAGAAACAGGAGTTCAAGATCTAGAGTCACTGCCAGCTATTTTTGTATAATAGATCAGGTTTTGAGACAGGTAAAATGCTGCATAATTTTTTACCAAGGAGTTGCAGAAAAATGTTTTTGGGGATTTTGTTTTGAAGGCAGCCTCTCAAATTTTGCTTCAGAATTCAGTGATGAGCTAACTTAGTATAAGAGATTTCTACTGAATGTTGACAAAACAATGAAGTTAGAGAAAACTAAAATGTTTTGTGTTTGATGTGAAATACACCATAAAAGATATCGTCTCTATCTTATTGCAGTCTGCTCATTTTGCTTTGAATTTTTCTATAAGAGAAGGTATTTCTGAATTGGCCTGGCAGGATTTTAGATTATGCAGGTAAAGATGCAAGGCTCTGTTTTGTTTGGGTTTGGGTTTATTTGCTGTAATAGAAAATATCTTTTAAATGGCTGAATCATTCAAGATTTAATCACTTCTTAGTGATTGCAACAAAACAAACATTCATTATAGTTTTAGAAATAGAATTTGACCATAGGATAATGAGCACTTGAAGTATTAGCTGCAAAAATATAATTTTCTTCAGAAATCTTAATACACTTGCTTAACCTAGAAAAGCTATGAAATGGATGACGTTATAGCACCACTGGTGGGCCATTCTTTTATCCCTTTATATTTATTTAAAAAGCTGGTCACAACTGGAGGTTTTGATTGGTCATCAGTGGTGTCAGTAATGGCCAATTACGCTGATAATACCTGGTAAATGAGCAAATCTTACTGTTTGCCTTGTGTAAATTATATTTCATAGGAGCAATAAAACAGCCTCCAAGCTTTGGTACTTCAAAGTCATTATAATACTTCTCAGATGGTTAAAGCTGCTCAGAATTCTTAGTCTTCTTCTGTGTATTACCACCCAAGGTGTGATATAATCCTCCTGAAATGTACTGCCTGGATTCTGCTGTTGCTTAATAAATTACTCCATCTTGCTTATCTCACCCTTGGCATATCCCTATCAGCAGGAGACCATTATGCTGTAGCAACATCCTTTCTTAGTGACATTTTCTCTTAATTAACTGTACAAGAATCAAATATTTAATATTCAGAGGAAGACTCTAGAATCACTCTGGAAGAATTCTGTTAGAAATTAATTATATCTTCAGATACGATATTTAGTGGTGAAACCTGATTTATTTTTTGGGGGGGGGTTACATTTAGAAATACAAAAAAGACCCAATATAAAGGCTTTAGGACTGAGACCTAGTTCCTAATTTGCTTTCTGCACCTGATCTGCTGGCTGTCCACAGAAACATTATTTAATATCTCAGATATCAGCCCTTGGTTTTAAAATGGAGATATTACCCATCTTCCTTCATAAAAAACATGTTTTATATCTTCTGATAGAAGACAAAACTTAAATGCCAGTCTCATTAATTAACAATTTTAATTGCTCTTCAAACTAATGCCAGTCTTGACATATTCATGTAGCAAGGGGAACAGACTAGCTGAGCCTAAAATGCGCAGCACTGAGCTGGGAAAATAGAAAGTCAGATACCAGACATGTTAGGAAACAAACTACATATGCCAACAGATTTATTTGTGGCATAATAGTTCCACCTTAAAGCGTGACACGCAACCAAATTCTCATGTTATTTTGATTATATCAGTAAGTATTTACCTTCAGTAAGGAATCATTTACCTTCATAAAGTCATCACTCTGAAAGGAGGACTGCAGCCCTGTGGTACCCATGTTCCTTTTACATGCCTCAGTGGTTTGGCCAGCCCTCTTGACAGCATCCAAAAAATGAGTACGTATTGGCAATTGTGTCCTGTGTCTCAAATGTATTTGGAAACCACAAATGGACACGGGAACTGACAGTGTGTACTGAGAGTTGTTGTTGTGTATGCAGTACACTTTTGTAAGCCTTGGATGAAGCTTTATGTCATTTCAGAGGTTTAATTGATTGTCTCTTTTTGAAACTGCAACTCCCTGGAATAACCATGCTCCAAGTAAAATGTGCAGTCGTATGAGCATTCATTTGCAGCAATGTGATATCAGTAGTGCAAAAACTACCGGGGTATGTGCTTGGATTTTCCCCTAATTTGAAGTTAAGATTCAGGCAGTTCTCAGAGGCATCTTAAATAATGCATTTCTACATCTTCTTTGCACGTGGTTGCTTGAGTAATAGCACTGGCTACATGAGGCAGTCTATTTTGAGATTTTGTGCCTGATATACCATTTGTGAGGAGGTGGAGGATGAATGGCAGTGTGAAAGCCCAAAAACTACCTTAATTGCCTAGGACAAGCTCTGATTGACTGTGAGAAGGTAATGTCTGTCTGGCTCTAGTGCAAACCTTGATCAAGACCAAGTGAGGCAAATGGAAAGTAGAATCAGATGTCATGGCATCTGTCCATCATTCTGTGCTCTTTCTAAAACATCCTAAGGTGGATATTTTACTCAGAACAGTTTCTTTAATTGTTATCATCATTTCTAATGTGACTATATGCTGTAATTGGGTAAAGAATTAATAAGTTAGATTCAGATTAGGTAATCAATTTTGACTTTTCAGGGTTTACCTGTGTATAATATACATTTAATTGAGGAAGAACAATTTAGTCAGGAGCTGAGTGTTTCTTGCAAGGAGCGGCAACATAACCCCCATTTTTATCTTCAATGTTTAGAAGCTGAAGAGGCAAGTCTTACTTGTTCTGCTATTTTATATACCTGCACAGGAGTTTACAGTTAAATTGACAATTTCAGCTGTTTAAGGTAGGGAGGTGAGAAATGAGTTTTACCTTTATTGAAAATACTCTCCCTCTGCTTGGGATGACAGCAGTTTCATCTGCAAACTGATCAGCCTTTTTCAGCTGAGGACATCCAAGGCACCAGATAAACATGGGTTTTAGAGGGAGCCCACGGTAGTTTACTGTTGCTTTTCTGCCCTGTGAGGAGTCCCTCCTCTGCAACAGCTGTGCCATAGCTGCATCCACCCATGCAGATCTACCTCACAACATCAACTGGTGGGTAGGTGCCAGGAAAATTGCCTGAAAGCTGCAAAGACAGGAGTAGCAGAGGTTTTCAAGCTGCTGGCAGGAAAGTCTCCCTTCTTCAGCAGCTGAGGGTTTTTTCCTCAGCCCTCCTGTAATATTAAAGTGTTTTTAAAAGGAGTAGAATAAAATTAACATAGAAAGGAAACAAAAAATGCTATTAAATGATTTTTTTAACTAACCTATTCCTTTCCCTGATTGTTGAGATGAAGGACCAGTCTCAGCATATATGATAAAATGAGAGCAAAATGAGGACTGTTGGGGAGGGGGTTGTTTTTATTTTTTTAAATTTAGTCAGCTTCCCAGCATGCAAATGAAGGGGATTACCTTCATTATAGCAGCATCCTGTTGCAGGAATTTCCTGCTGCTTAATTTTTATTCTTCCACTTTCAGTAGTTGAAGGAGAGATCTTAAAGTAGGACTTCACCTTTTCAGCATTTTTGAAGTTAGTGAGATGGGACTGGGTAAAAAATGTGCAATACCTCACCTACCAGGCAAAAGGGAGATGAAGGAACACGGGTGGTTTTGACTGAAGTCTTGTCTTTCCCCACACTCGGACAGAGTAAAGGTAGGGATGAAGGGGAAAGAAAGTCATCTGCAAACAGGCTGTTAAGGAACAGTGATAATAAATCTGTTGAGTGGAGTGTTCGTTGTTCATGCCCAGATATACTTGTTAATAGAACATTTTTAGCCATAAGCATGTATCTCATTCTTACAATGGCTTCTTTTATTTCTATATCCCCAAAGAGGAAAATCCTCACAATCCTGTAAAGTCACCTTTGAAGTAGCTTTTCATTTCTGGAAAACCTGAGTTATGATCTTAAAGAGAGTGATCGCTGATTTGTGATGAAAACCAGGTTATTCGATTTTCAAACATAAGCATTCATATTAGTGATTTTCATCAATAAATGATGTTATAACATTTTTCTCTGTGAAACTTTAAAGGATGAGGGTTTCATTCTGTCCTCTGTTCACTGTCATAATACTATATTAGGTCATCTGAGTTTTAGAGATCACTTTGATAACAACATTGCAGGACGTACCTGAAGTGGAATTTTAGTCAAAATTTTAAAACACGTTATTTTGGAACATAATTAGATCTTCTGCCCTGGTGATGATTGAATTCTGTAAGGTTAGGGGTTCATTGCAGAGAAGCATTCTGAAAATTAAAGGGTAACTAGAATTAGTGACATGAAAACTGAACTAAGGCATCCAAGATTCCTGTGATTCACTTGCCTCTGAAGTAGTCGGGGGTCACTCTGTACTGATGGATGCTTGGAAAACTTGGAAGAACAGATTTATAAAACAGTTCATAGTTCTTTTAAAATTCAAGCAAACCCATATTTTTTAGTGTGTAATACTTTTATAAATTCCCTTCACCCCCTAAAATCTTGAGCCACAGAATTATGTAGAGGTAAAAAAGATTATGGGGAAAACAACTTGTCAAAAGATGAGGGGGCTTTACACTGGATTGTGTTTGTCCTTATGGTCATACTGCATTGTTTAGTGTTTTGCTTGGTTCACAGTTGCTCAATTTCAGCCAAAGGGGACTCTCTCCCTCATATTCATAATGTCCTCTCTGACAGGCTCTTAGCTAAAGCCACGCTTTAATACCTCATTAATGACATTGTTTAGCTTAACGTTAATTTTACGTACAGATGGTCTGTTTTCAGTCCATTGTGCACAGCTCTTTCTGCTGTCCCTGAAGGTGGAACGTACAACCCTGTCAGTAGTGTACAGAAGCACGCTAAGCAAACTGTATGTGACAGCAGCACACACATTATCTCCTTAGCTACTTATGAATATGTACCAGAGATGATAATTGTGGCTGATTGCTCAAGGCTTCACAGCGTTTGAGTCCAGCCATTAGTAATTGAGAGGTTTGGTCTCAGCATCTCTTGAAATCTGATCTAAATGTTTCCAGTGTGCAAGGTTATTTATTAAGATGCAGTGCCAATATCCTCTAAAATAATGACGAGTATATATCACTTTGATGAATTCCCAGTGGCTGCAAATAGTGCCTTTACACGAGCATGCAATCAGCTGCCATCTTAAAAACACACATCACATCACAGTGCTCCTGAAGAGCATCCCCAGTGGCTCCCTGTGTTTCTTGAAAATGCACATTGAGCTCTAATCTGTTTGTCTCCATGTGTGTGTATATTAATCTGTAGAATTATTGTCCTATGTTTTGAAAGTGGCAACAAAAAATCTGAACAGAGTTTTTTCTCTTTTTTCGTGTTTTTTTGTTTGGTTTTTTGGGGGGTTTTGGTTTTTTTGGTTTTGTTTGTTTGTTTTTTTGTCTTTTTTGCAAAGAGCTGTTGGTAAATTTGCAAGAATCTTGCAGTTATTTATGATTATGTAATTGAGTGGTCCTATATTTGGTAACCCCAAAATTAAATTTGAAACTGTGCTATATCTTCTAATAAACCAATGCATTTCTGCAGCATTAATACAGTATATTTTGGCCAATGGATTCATGAGAGATGGACAGCAAACTTCAGTTTCAATGTGGTCATAGTTAGAGATATCAAAAGATACACTTTCAAATATCAAGATGTGTAGTATAAAACTGGTAATTATTCATCTAAGAGCTCCCAGTAACTTCAGCATGTACTAATAATGCCTCCATTTTCGTTTTAGCTGCAGTCATTGCTTCTCTTTTGTAA